>CAVMJV010000077.1:0-600000 GCA_963681835.1 Meloidogyne enterolobii
AAGCCTATGCCTAGTGCCCTACTGTCTACACCTATTGAATAAGAACCCGTGCCTTTGGATATAACTGGCAGGTATGAAAGCCTGATCCTATGGAGAGGTCTTTTAAAAAAGGGGGGTCGGTCATTTTTGGTGCCAGATTTTCAGTGCGGGATTTTTAGTGTGGGACAGTCAGGGACAATTGATCACTGGACATTTGGTCCTGGAACAATTGATCATTGGGACAATTGATCAATGGGACATTTGGTCACTGGGACATTTGGTCACTGGGACATTTGGTCACTGGGACGATTGATCATTGGACATTTGGTCACTGGGACAATTGATCATTGGGACAATTGATCACTTGACAATTGATCATTGAACATTTGGGCCTGGAAGGGGGGGGGGGGGGTAATTCAAAGGTCAAAGTCTAGGTCAACGTCTAAGGAAGCCTATGCCTAGTGCCCTACTGTCTACACCTATTGAATAAGAACCCGTGCCTTTGGATATAACTGGCAGGTATGAAAGCCTGATCCTATGGAGAGGTCTTTTAAAAAAGGGGGGTCGGTCATTTTTGGTGCCAGATTTTCAGTGCGGGATTTTTAGTGTGGGACAGTCAGGGACAATTGATCACTGGACATTTGGTCCTGGAACAATTGATCATTGGGACAATTGATCAATGGGACATTTGGTCACTGGGACATTTGGTCACTGGGACATTTGGTCACTGGGACGATTGATCATTGGACATTTGGTCACTGGGACAATTGATCATTGGGACAATTGATCACTTGACAATTGATCATTGAACATTTGGGCCTGGAAGGGGGGGGGGGGGGTAATTCAAAGGTCAAAGTCTAGGTCAACGTCTAAGGAAGCCTATGCCTAGTGCCCTACTGTCTACACCTATTGAATAAGAACCCGTGCCTTTGGATATAACTGGCAGGTATGAAAGCCTGATCCTATGGAGAGGTCTTTTAAAAAAGGGGGGTCGGTCATTTTTGGTGCCAGATTTTCAGGCGGGATTTTTAGTGTGGGACAGTCAGGGACAATTGATCACTGGACATTTGGTCCTGGAACAATTGATCATTGGGACAATTGATCACTGGGACATTTGGTCACTGGGACATTTGGTCACTGGGACAATTGATCACTGGACGATTGATCATTGGACGATTGATCATTGGACATTTGGTCACTGGGACAATTGATCATTGGGACAATTGATCACTTGACAATTGATCATTGGGACAATTGATCATTGAACATTTGGGCCTGGAAGGGGGGGGGGTAATTCAAAGGTCAAAGTCTAGGTCAACGTCTAAGGAAGCCTATGCCTAGTGCCCTACTGTCTACACCTATTGAATAAGAACCCGTGCCTTTGGATATAACTGGCAGGTATGAAAGCCTGATCCTATGGAGAGGTCTTTTAAAAAAGGGGGGTCGGTCATTTTTGGTGCCAGATTTTCAGTGCGGGATTTTTAGTGTGGGACAGTCAGGGACAATTGATCACTGGACATTTGGTCCTGGAACAATTGATCATTGGGACAATTGATCAATGGGACATTTGGTCACTGGGACATTTGGTCACTGGGACATTTGGTCACTGGGACGATTGATCATTGGACATTTGGTCACTGGGACAATTGATCATTGGGACAATTGATCACTTGACAATTGATCATTGAACATTTGGGCCTGGAAGGGGGGGGGGGTAATTCAAAGGTCAAAGTCTAGGTCAACGTCTAAGGAAGCCTATGCCTAGTGCCCTACTGTCTACACCTATTGAATAAGAACCCGTGCCTTTGGATATAACTGGCAGGTATGAAAGCCTGATCCTATGGAGAGGTCTTTTAAAAAAGGGGGGTCGGTCATTTTTGGTGCCAGATTTTCAGGCGGGATTTTTAGTGTGGGACAGTCAGGGACAATTGATCACTGGACATTTGGTCCTGGAACAATTGATCATTGGGACAATTGATCACTGGGACATTTGGTCACTGGGACATTTGGTCACTGGGACAATTGATCACTGGACGATTGATCATTGGACGATTGATCATTGGACATTTGGTCACTGGGACAATTGATCATTGGGACAATTGATCACTTGACAATTGATCATTGGGACAATTGATCATTGAACATTTGGGCCTGGAAGGGGGGGGGGTAATTCAAAGGTCAAAGTCTAGGTCAACGTCTAAGGAAGCCTATGCCTAGTGCCCTACTGTCTACACCTATTGAATAAGAACCCGTGCCTTTGGATATAACTGGCAGGTATGAAAGCCTGATCCTATGGAGAGGTCTTTTAAAAAAGGGGGGTCGGTCATTTTTGGTGCCAGATTTTCAGTGCGGGATTTTTAGTGTGGGACAGTCAGGGACAATTGATCACTGGACATTTGGTCCTGGAACAATTGATCATTGGGACAATTGATCAATGGGACATTTGGTCACTGGGACATTTGGTCACTGGGACATTTGGTCACTGGGACGATTGATCATTGGACATTTGGTCACTGGGACAATTGATCATTGGGACAATTGATCACTTGACAATTGATCATTGAACATTTGGGCCTGGAAGGGGGGGGGGGGGGGTAATTCAAAGGTCAAAGTCTAGGTCAACGTCTAAGGAAGCCTATGCCTAGTGCCCTACTGTCTACACCTATTGAATAAGAACCCGTGCCTTTGGATATAACTGGCAGGTATGAAAGCCTGATCCTATGGAGAGGTCTTTTAAAAAAGGGGGGTCGGTCATTTTTGGTGCCAGATTTTCAGGCGGGATTTTTAGTGTGGGACAGTCAGGGACAATTGATCACTGGACATTTGGTCCTGGAACAATTGATCATTGGGACAATTGATCACTGGGACATTTGGTCACTGGGACATTTGGTCACTGGGACAATTGATCACTGGACGATTGATCATTGGACGATTGATCATTGGACATTTGGTCACTGGGACAATTGATCATTGGGACAATTGATCACTTGACAATTGATCATTGGGACAATTGATCATTGAACATTTGGGCCTGGAAGGGGGGGGGGGGGTAATTCAAAGGTCAAAGTCTAGGTCAACGTCTAAGGAAGCCTATGCCTAGTGCCCTACTGTCTACACCTATTGAATAAGAACCCGTGCCTTTGGATATAACTGGCAGGTATGAAAGCCTGATCCTATGGAGAGGTCTTTTAAAAAAGGGGGGTCGGTCATTTTTGGTGCCAGATTTTCAGTGCGGGATTTTTAGTGTGGGACAGTCAGGGACAATTGATCACTGGACATTTGGTCCTGGAACAATTGATCATTGGGACAATTGATCAATGGGACATTTGGTCACTGGGACATTTGGTCACTGGGACATTTGGTCACTGGGACGATTGATCATTGGACATTTGGTCACTGGGACAATTGATCATTGGGACAATTGATCACTTGACAATTGATCATTGAACATTTGGGCCTGGAAGGGGGGGGGGGGGGTAATTCAAAGGTCAAAGTCTAGGTCAACGTCTAAGGAAGCCTATGCCTAGTGCCCTACTGTCTACACCTATTGAATAAGAACCCGTGCCTTTGGATATAACTGGCAGGTATGAAAGCCTGATCCTATGGAGAGGTCTTTTAAAAAAGGGGGGTCGGTCATTTTTGGTGCCAGATTTTCAGGCGGGATTTTTAGTGTGGGACAGTCAGGGACAATTGATCACTGGACATTTGGTCCTGGAACAATTGATCATTGGGACAATTGATCACTGGGACATTTGGTCACTGGGACATTTGGTCACTGGGACAATTGATCACTGGACGATTGATCATTGGACGATTGATCATTGGACATTTGGTCACTGGGACAATTGATCATTGGGACAATTGATCACTTGACAATTGATCATTGGGACAATTGATCATTGAACATTTGGGCCTGGAAGGGGGGGGGGGGTAATTCAAAGGTCAAAGTCTAGGTCAACGTCTAAGGAAGCCTATGCCTAGTGCCCTACTGTCTACACCTATTGAATAAGAACCCGTGCCTTTGGATATAACTGGCAGGTATGAAAGCCTGATCCTATGGAGAGGTCTTTTAAAAAAGGGGGGTCGGTCATTTTTGGTGCCAGATTTTCAGTGCGGGATTTTTAGTGTGGGACAGTCAGGGACAATTGATCACTGGACATTTGGTCCTGGAACAATTGATCATTGGGACAATTGATCAATGGGACATTTGGTCACTGGGACATTTGGTCACTGGGACATTTGGTCACTGGGACGATTGATCATTGGACATTTGGTCACTGGGACAATTGATCATTGGGACAATTGATCACTTGACAATTGATCACTTGACAATTGATCATTGAACATTTGGGCCTGGAAGGGGGGGGGGGGTAATTCAAAGGTCAAAGTCTAGGTCAACGTCTAAGGAAGCCTATGCCTAGTGCCCTACTGTCTACACCTATTGAATAAGAACCCGTGCCTTTGGATATAACTGGCAGGTATGAAAGCCTGATCCTATGGAGAGGTCTTTTAAAAAAGGGGGGTCGGTCATTTTTGGTGCCAGATTTTCAGGCGGGATTTTTAGTGTGGGACAGTCAGGGACAATTGATCACTGGACATTTGGTCCTGGAACAATTGATCATTGGGACAATTGATCACTGGGACATTTGGTCACTGGGACATTTGGTCACTGGGACAATTGATCACTGGACGATTGATCATTGGACGATTGATCATTGGACATTTGGTCACTGGGACAATTGATCATTGGGACAATTGATCACTTGACAATTGATCATTGGGACAATTGATCATTGAACATTTGGGCCTGGAAGGGGGGGGGGTAATTCAAAGGTCAAAGTCTAGGTCAACGTCTAAGGAAGCCTATGCCTAGTGCCCTACTGTCTACACCTATTGAATAAGAACCCGTGCCTTTGGATATAACTGGCAGGTATGAAAGCCTGATCCTATGGAGAGGTCTTTTAAAAAAGGGGGGTCGGTCATTTTTGGTGCCAGATTTTCAGTGCGGGATTTTTAGTGTGGGACAGTCAGGGACAATTGATCACTGGACATTTGGTCCTGGAACAATTGATCATTGGGACAATTGATCAATGGGACATTTGGTCACTGGGACATTTGGTCACTGGGACATTTGGTCACTGGGACGATTGATCATTGGACATTTGGTCACTGGGACAATTGATCATTGGGACAATTGATCACTTGACAATTGATCATTGAACATTTGGGCCTGGAAGGGGGGGGGGGGGTAATTCAAAGGTCAAAGTCTAGGTCAACGTCTAAGGAAGCCTATGCCTAGTGCCCTACTGTCTACACCTATTGAATAAGAACCCGTGCCTTTGGATATAACTGGCAGGTATGAAAGCCTGATCCTATGGAGAGGTCTTTTAAAAAAGGGGGGTCGGTCATTTTTGGTGCCAGATTTTCAGGCGGGATTTTTAGTGTGGGACAGTCAGGGACAATTGATCACTGGACATTTGGTCCTGGAACAATTGATCATTGGGACAATTGATCACTGGGACATTTGGTCACTGGGACATTTGGTCACTGGGACAATTGATCACTGGACGATTGATCATTGGACGATTGATCATTGGACATTTGGTCACTGGGACAATTGATCATTGGGACAATTGATCACTTGACAATTGATCATTGGGACAATTGATCATTGAACATTTGGGCCTGGAAGGGGGGGGGGGTAATTCAAAGGTCAAAGTCTAGGTCAACGTCTAAGGAAGCCTATGCCTAGTGCCCTACTGTCTACACCTATTGAATAAGAACCCGTGCCTTTGGATATAACTGGCAGGTATGAAAGCCTGATCCTATGGAGAGGTCTTTTAAAAAAGGGGGGTCGGTCATTTTTGGTGCCAGATTTTCAGTGCGGGATTTTTAGTGTGGGACAGTCAGGGACAATTGATCACTGGACATTTGGTCCTGGAACAATTGATCATTGGGACAATTGATCAATGGGACATTTGGTCACTGGGACATTTGGTCACTGGGACATTTGGTCACTGGGACGATTGATCATTGGACATTTGGTCACTGGGACAATTGATCATTGGGACAATTGATCACTTGACAATTGATCACTTGACAATTGATCATTGAACATTTGGGCCTGGAAGGGGGGGGGGGTAATTCAAAGGTCAAAGTCTAGGTCAACGTCTAAGGAAGCCTATGCCTAGTGCCCTACTGTCTACACCTATTGAATAAGAACCCGTGCCTTTGGATATAACTGGCAGGTATGAAAGCCTGATCCTATGGACATTTTTGGCAATTCAGTTTGGAATGCTATTCCAATACGAATTCATGATACTGATTTTGGGGTCATTCGAGAAAAACCCGAATCTTTAGAAGTTATAAACTGGAGGTCATTCTAGTTTGATTGGTTTTGGGAGTTGCACGAGTGTCCAAAGCTCTTTGAGCTTGGATGAGTCTTTAGTGGTGTAAGCCCGAGGAGGAGGGGAGGGGGCCCAACCCAACAATTTTTAACCACAAACAAAAAAAAGAAAAAGAAAAAAATATACCACTTGTAAAAAACTGTTTTGCGAACTTCTTATAAAAAAGCCGCAAGAACCTTTTTACAAGTGGCAAAGATTTGTACTTTTCCGTTTTTAACTTACACTTAAAATCTTTCGTGTTTTGCTTCATTCTTGAAGCTTAGTCTTTGGAATTTCGGAAATTATTAAAAATTGAAGCAGGAATAGAATTTAGAAGTGTAAACGGAAAAGCACACACAAAATATATACATATCATTTAAAAAAATTTCAAGACCTTTAAATGTGGCGGAAGCATCTTTGAGTAGTTAGTCACCCCACTTTATTTCCCTTTTTTCCCACAAAATTTCCAGAGCAGAAAAGGTTTGGGAAGGGGGCGGGTCTTTAGTAGTTAGTAATACCACTTTTTCGTGGGAGAATTAATGACCTTTTTTGGCGCAACCAAAAGGTATAGGGGGGTTTCCCTTTTGATCCTAAAGGTTTAGGGGGTTTCCCTTTTGATCTTCTAAGGGTTTTGGAGGGGTCTAATTAAAATTAATTACAGTATACCAACTTCGCGCAAATTTTATCAAGAGACAATCCAAAGGTTTAGGAGGTTTCCTTTTAATATCCAAAGGGTTTTGCAGGGGTCTAATTAAGATTAATTACAGTATACCAATTTCGCGCAATGTTTTTCAAGAAAAAACCCAAAGGTTTAGGAGGGTTTTCCTTTTGGTTTTAAGGGGTTTCTGGTCAAATGTCTTTTTATATTTTGGTGCAATGTTTTTCAAGACGCAACCCAAAGGTTTAGGAGGGGTTTCAAAAAGGGGTTCTGATTAATTATCATTTGTCACAAATTTTCTTTTTGGTTTTGTGAGGCAACCCAAAGGATTAGAACAAGTTTCTGTTTAATTTCACCCGCTTTTCCTCTAGTTTTGAACGTTTCAGATTGATGAATAATTATTTTTGTTAATATAATAATCTGTTTAAAGACGTTTCTTTTTGAGTCTGGATGTTTTTAAGATAAACAACAAAAGTTTTAGAGCTTTGTTGTTATCCGTTTTTCCTCAGAATTTTAGGAATTTTTTAAATTAAGATTGATTATCTTTCAACATATTGGCGCAAGTCTTTCAACAAAACCTTTTCACACACGATTTTAACGCTCCTAACTTCTATCTTTTATGTTTTTTGACACAACCCTAAAGCTATAAAATGTTTTATTTTTGAGATTTCAAAGATTTTAGATGTTTTTTTTTGTGACTTTTAATTATCTTTTACCACTAAAGAATTTTTTGTGGAATCCTAATGCTTAGTTGCATTTTCTTCAAAATTTAAATGTGATTAATTAATGATAATTTTTTGATCAAACTTTAATAAAGTTTAGGGCGGTATCCCTTAGATGTTAAGACACTTTCTCATAGTTTTTGGTAAAAATGATTACTTGCTGATAATTTATCTCATCAAAAATCAAACTTCTTTTTCTCATAAAATTTAAATATTCCTTTTCTATTAAACATTTCTTTTCTAATTTTATCTTTTTCTATATTCAAATCTTTTATTTTTAAAAATCTATCAATCAAATATGCAAATTTAATCTCAATCTAATTTCAAATTTTTCCTTTTATTTCTAAAAATCTATCAATCAAATATGCAAATTTAATCTAAATATCTAATCTAAATTCAAATCTTTATTTTTAAAAATCTATCAATCAAATATGCAAATTTAATCTCAATCTAATTTCAAATTTTTCCTTTTCTAAAAATCTATCAATCAAATATGCAAATTTAATCTAAATATCTAATCTAAATTCAAATCCTTATTTTTTAAAAAGCTGTCAATCAAATATGCTAATTTAATTTTAAATCTATTCTAAAAAGTGTTGGCTTTATTCTTTAAATTTTTTCAATCAAATATGCTAATTTTAAACTAATCTAAATTCAAATCTTTATTTTTAAAAAATCTATTAATCAAATATGCTAATTTTATCTAAATTCAAATCTTCTCTTTTATTTTTAAAACCTGTCAATCAAATATGTTATTTATTTATCATCTAATCTAAAAGGTATATTTATTTTCAAAAACCTGTCTTTAATATATCTAGTGATCAACCAACTGATCAAGCGAGTATTAATTTATTTAGTGATCAATCAAAAGATATTAAAAGAGTGAATAAATGTATCATGTATATAATTGAGTGATCAAAGTAAATGAGTGGTCAATCAAGTGATCAAGTGACTATTTGAGTGATCAATCAAAAGATTGAGTAAAAGTATCATGTATATAATCGAGTAGGTAAAGTAAATGAGCGGTCAATCAAGTGATCGAATAATCAATTTAAAATTTAAAAGGCTAGTGATCAATGAAATTTATCATGTAATAAAAAATGTGAATAAGTGATCAGATGATTGATCAAAAGTGATCAAGTGATAAAGTTATTAAAATTGATCAAACTACAATCAGTTTATTATGTGATCAATTAATTGATCGAAATCAATCGTGTGATCAATATACTGAAAAGTGACAGTAAAGAGTGATCAACAGAGGGGGTGATCAGTTCTTTATACCAAGAGATTAAGCGATTGATCAGATCAACCGGAGTTTACTAAAACTATCATTTAAAATTTTTTAATTATTTTTTTACTTTTTTTCATTTTCATACACCTAAAATAGCGAATTTGAAAACCCCAAAAGAACAAGAGTTAAATAGGTAAAATCTATTAAAATTTAATTGCCATCTTTTAAATAAAGGTGTAGGGGAAAGACTATAAAAACGGTCATTTTTTAATTTTATATCATTTTTATATTAATATTCTTTTTTTAGTTAATATTTCATAAAAATATTTTTTAAATGCAGCAGCTTTCAAAAAATTCAAGAAGTTTCTTTATTGCTAATCTACTTGGATTACAACAAGGAACAGGATACAATGCTGAACGTTATGTTGAACGACTAAATGATTCAATACAACATAATGCAAAATTTAATGTAACTAAAACTTATTCAAAATTTATGATTAAAGATGTTCCAGCCGATGCTGAGTCCCTTCTGTCTGGTAATTAAACTAAATTTTTATTTCAATAAATCAAAAAATTCAGGAATTTTTCAATTTTGTGTTGATCGAACTTTGGAACATGCAAGAGAAAAAAACATTGAACCTCAACAATTAGCTTGCACTCTAACCAGTGACTTTTTAGACTATGACATCTGGGTTCCTTTCAGGTATTATTTCTTACGTTTTAGTTTATATTAGATTTTTTTCAGTAATTTATCAAATAATACTGTTGATGCCATGCTTAATCGTTGTCAACATATTGCCCAGAGTAAAAAACAAGACGAATTATCTCTATTTGGCGCACCTTTTTCCATAACTGTAACAACAATAAATAAGAATTCATTTAATAAAAGACGCCGTTTAGGAGGGGCTGCTCGTAAAATCCCCAAAGTTCGTCATCAAATTAATAATAGGTCACTAATCAAATTCAATAACCCTGACAACATGAATCATTGTCTATTTTTCGCTTTAATCGCATCACTTACACAAAATATTTGCAGCTGGCCATGTTTAAAATTTTTCTACTACATAAATAATCTAAAGGGAATGGCTGGTCGTTTTCAAAAAGATACATATGAATTAATGAATCAAATAGGGGCTCAAATTGGTTTGCATGAATATGATGCTGATGAATGGATTCCACATGTTGTTGATCATTGGAATAATGTTAAATGTATTAATCAATGTATTGTTAAAATATTTATATTCGGTGACCATGGTAATTACCAACCTGAATTTGAATATGGACCTGAGGACTACGACACTCCTATACTTCTTTACTACAATGATATTGAAAAACATTTTTATGCTGTAAAGAAAAATGGTCGATTATTTGGAAAGTATTACTGCCTATCCTGTAAGTGTGTCTACAATAAAGCTCAACATCATTCTATTACATGTAAAGCTCGCTGCAAAAACTGTTCACGTGTTGGACCTGAATTTCCATGTCAACCCGACAACATTTTCTTCAAAAATTGTAATTTATGTTTTAAAGATTTTAAAAACAAGGATTGTTACGAACAACATTTAAATAATGGTTTCTGTAAAAATTCTAAGAAGTGCAAAAAATGCGGAGTTATTTGGAATGTTTATGTCAACACTCGTAACGGACGTAAAGGTCATGTATGCTCAGAAAAACATTGTAATACATGTAATGAATTTCATGATTTAACACGAGGTTGCTACATTAAACCTTTGGAACCAAAAGAATGTCAACCATATTTAATTATTGCGTTTGATTTTGAAACTACACAATTATCTACTATTCATGAGCCTAACTTTATTGCAGCAAAAGTTTCATGTCCTGAATGTATAATAAAAGGACAATGGCAACAAAGTCTTCACATTAATACTTGCAAAATTTGTGGACAACATCGAACAATAACTTTCTCTCAACATCCCTTTATTGAAACAACTGTTGATAAGAAGATAATATGCAATTCTCCAATTTCATCCTTTGTTAACTGGATCTTAAATGAACTCCCACAAAATTACGACATCTATGCTTTTTCACATTTTGGAGGCAGGTTCGACATTGTCATTACTCTAAAAGAAATAGTTAAGCAAGGATTAATACCTGAAATTTTGAAAAAGGGAAATAAAATTTATGAAATGAAGATGAAGAACAAGAAGAATAATATCATCTTCCGTGACACCTTTAATTTAATGCCAATGTCACTTGCTTCACTTGTACCTTCATTCGATCTCGAGGTTCAAGACAAACCATTCTTCCCTCACATGGCCAATCGTCCTGAAAATTACGGAAAGGAAATATATCCAACAAAAACCGATTATCTCGCCAATGGAATGATGCCTGAAAAAAGGAAAATGTTTGATCTTTGGTACGAACATCAAAAAAATACACCTTTCCTACTTGATGAAGCTTTAGCTAGTTATTGTACAAACGATGTTGAAATTTTAATGGCTGCGCTTATTGCTTTTCGAAAGGAATTTTTTGAGGTGACAAAACGCAATAATGGAGAAAGGGCTGCATCATCTAAAACTCATGAAGGAATTGATGTATTACGAGAGGCAATGACCATCGCTTCGGCCTGTATGCGTCATTTCCGAACAAACCATCTAAAAGAACAACATTTGGCACTTGTACCCGAACGTGGTTATGACAAAGTAGATGGAAACCAAAGTCTTCTTGCGCTTAGATTTTTCAAATGGTACTCTGAAAAATTTGGTGTAACCGTACAAAATGTCAACTCTGACGGTGGCGAGAAGAAAATAGGTAACTACCAACTTGATGGATGGGTTGTTGAAGAAAATTTTGGTATAGAAGTTAATGGGTGTGTATGGCATGGATGCCCCAAATGTTTCCCAAATGATAATGATTTAATGCCTAATGGAAAAACTGCTGGATACTTGAGGGAACATGATAAAAATAGAATGGAATTTATACTAACTCAAATTGCCCGTGTTGACATTTATTGGGAGTGCGAAATTCATCAAATGTTGGCCAAAGATCGTGAGATGAGAGAACTATTTTACAGTTATATTGATGATGGACCAATTGATATTAGAAGCTGTTTTTATGGAGGAAGAACTGGACCATTGAAACTCCATCATAAGATAACAGATGGAGAACGGATATCATATTATGACGTGACATCATTATATCCGTTTATTAACGTAACAACAGCTTATCCTGTTGGACATCCGAAAGTTCACATCATCAATAAAAATGTAAACTGGACAAGAGCTATTGACAACACATACAATCTGGCAATTTTGAAAGTCTTTGTAATTCCACCAAGGAAAATTGATGTTCCAGTACTACCTATGAAATTAGAAAATGATGCTCGTCTTCTATTTCCTCTGTGTGCAAAATGCGCGTAAGATAAAAAAATTATTTACTAGAAAATAACTTAATTTTTAGAAAAATGTATCCTGAAGGTGGTGTTATAGAAAATTATCGATGTACACACAACAATGAAGAAAGAGGATGGGTATCAACTTGCACATCAATCGAATTGAATGTTGCTCTAGAAGAGGGTTATATTGTAACAAAACTCTTTCGTGTACTAGAATACAACAAATCGGACTCTGAATTGTTTCGCCCTTATATCTCAGAGTTCATGGCAGAAAAAATACATTCGTCAGGTTTTGACAATAATATTAAAAACAACACTCAAGCTGAAGACCAATTTATTAAAGAATGCAGTGAAAAATTTGGAATAAAAATTGAAAGAAGTAAAATGAACCCCAACAAAGGTCGGAGGACACAAGCCAAACTTATGTTAAATAATCTTTGGGGACGATTTTCACTACGCAATTTTGGTCTTTCTCAATGTATAATAACTGATGACCCAGAACAATACCAAAAATTCATAAATGACAAATCAATTCAAATAACAAGCCTAGATGAATTGTCCCCAGAAATATTAATGATTGCATATATGAAGAAAAAAGAGTGGATCGAAGAACATGAGTGTTCTAATATTGGTATTTTTTATTAAAAAATTTTTAATTTAATACTATTTAGTTATTTCACTCTGGACCACTTCAGCAGCAAGAATCCACCTCCTTCGTGCAATGCAACAGGTTGTCCGTACTGATGGATGTACTTTATTGTATACGGACACTGACTCCCTAATTTTTACCCATCCTGAAAGAGTCAACCCTCTAAATCTTGGACCTCATCTTGGACAATTTACCGATGAGTATCCAAAACATGACATCATAGAGTATGTTTCTGGAGGAGCAAAACAATATGGCTTAAAATTAAAAAAGAAAGACAATCAGCAACAAAATGAACATGAATATATTTTAAAAGTAAGAGGAATAACCTTAAATTATGATATCGTCAACAATCAAGGATTAAGATATGAAACGTTCAAAAGACAAGTCATCAAATACGCAAAAACAGGAAATAATGAACCAATTAAAATAATGTATCCCTCATTTTTATGTCCCTCAATTAAAAATTTAAATGTATCCACACTATCCCGCCATAAAATATCTAGACCTTTTGTTGGGAAAGGGATAATCAGACCCTCCGATTTTTCTGTATTAAATTTTGGTCATATTTAATTTTTAAAAATTATATCTATTGTTATTTTTTTATAATGTTTATTTTTATTTACTTTCATTTAATATTTGTAATAAATAAATTTGTAATAAATATTTGAAATTATGTAATTGTTTTTTTAAATCACCATCCGTTACAATAATAACTTGGTTTCAACAAATCTTCATCAAAATTTTCTTCTTCCTCGTCAGCTACAATTATTGATTTAGTTTTAGAAGTTTTAGATGTCTGCATGTTGTCACTTGTAAATTTTATGTTTTCAGAGAAATTGGAAATTTTTTCTTTCTCCTCCTCTTTAACAAGTTCAAGCAATTCCAATGGGTAATATCGATTTTCTTGAAATGATCCTTTTTTGTTTGGAAATTGTTCGATAATACAATGAAGATAAGGATTTAAAAGTCGTATTCGATGTCTTGCATAAAAATGTGCTGTGACAGAAATGTTGAAAGGTTTTGCAAGTTTTCCATATGCTGGTATAACGTTTGCCCCCTCCTTTGATAAGCCACCAATTATAAAACTTTTTTTCATTCCATTTTTGTCAGTGTATGTTGTCTCAACCTTACGATCTTGAAGCTTTTTCAGAACTAAATTTCTATTTTCTGGGTGATTAAGATGACATCTAAGCGATTTGACGGTACAACATAAAATATTTGCACATTCTTCAGTTACAAGGACCATTTTTAAAATGAAATTAAAATTAATATTAATTAGTTTATATACTCTTTTTTTGTTTACAAAATTTTAAGGACCGCCCACATTGACAATATAAATAGCCAGAGTTTATCCATACATATACTCATTCGCAAAATTATTCAGAAAATTCTTTAAATGGAAAAAATTAACGAAACTGAAATGAGTCCTGGTAATATTTCTGAAACCAAAACTACTAGTGAACCTTTCTGGAAATTATTTAGAGGAAAATTTCTTCTGACGTTTTCACTTTGTGCAGGTTAATATATTGCTTTTTATTAAAATTTTAAAAATTCTTAGAATGTCGGGACAGTGTATTTAAAAAGAGTGACAAAGCAGTTCGAAAAGCAGAAAAGATTGAAATTAAATTTGAAATTTGTGACGGATGCTATAAGAAGAATTGTAAATCTACAGATATTTTATCACCATACACGCCAAAGAAAATATAATCAATGATAACAATTTTTCAAGATAAACAATTTATTTAATATTATTCAAATTTAAACTTATTTGTAAAATTTTAAAAAAATAAACAATTCAATAATAAAACGTTGCATATTTTATTATTTGGGCACAATCAGCACATACAAAAAATTTATATTTGTATGTATTTCCTTTTTCAACCTTTATGATTTCATCTTGCTCCTTTTTAAGTATTTTTGTACGGCAATGATCACACCATGTTGAGAGCTCAAAATTGTGATCCAAGAATGTGAATAACGTGGACGAATCCAATTTCTCACCATTTTTAATCATTTGATTCAGATCTTTAGTTAAAGGATGCCAGGAACAATCCCAAAATTCTGTAGTTCCCTAAATATTGAAAATAAATTTGATTTTTTATAAAGATTTACCTCCAAAACATTTTGTTCAACAACTTTGACCGGTATAGAGGATATAGGATCACTTGGAAGCTTCTAAAATATTAAAGATAAGAGACTTTATAAAAATATCTACCTCTTGATTTATATCATTTATATTTAAGAAAGAAGCGAAAGTTTGTTCCATTGCGAATTTAAAGTATTATAAATTGTTTTAATAATCTATAAAATATTTTTGATTTTATTTTAAACATTGTAAGAAAAAATGGCAAAAGTATATAAAACAGATAAAACAAAAAATTCCAACTATTAAGAGTTCAGGAAAAGTAAAATTCGTTTTATCTTTATATATGTCAGCCTTCCTCTATTTATGAAAATAAAAGCGAAGCCAAGCGAAATTTAAATATTATGATTTTAAATATTTATGATTTCTTATGATTTTCATTAATTTCCAAAAATTTTTGTTCGTTTCAGAATTCACTTAAAAGATCTATTATTATCCTTAATTTTTAATTTAATTTTTAATGGACAACATTACGTCAAACAAAAATGAGGAATATGATATTGCTGTAATTGTAGAGGTTAATTAAGTAAATATTAAATAATTTTAATTTAATTCAGGGAATATGTTTATATAAAAATTTTTACAAACGAGAATATCTCAATTCAATGAACATTACTTTAAAAGAAGGGAAAACTTTCGATATAGGTGCAAGACTTAGTATGTTGATAAATTACTTTAGAGCTGGAAAGTGGTGTCCTGACTGTCTAAAATTCACTTTGACAAGAGATCAGAATGAAATTTTCAACACAAAAGATGAAATTTCGTTCATTTATCTACTTTATCTTTGCTCAGATTGTGCTAAAATCACCAAAAATAAACTCAATAATTAATCATTTTATTCACTATATTAGTTACAAATAAATCTGGATTTGCTTGTTTATTTAATATTTCAAGGTATTGGTCAAAAGTATAACCTTTTGAGAAAAAATATATAAAAGAGATGCAATGCTGGGAACAAGTATTGGCATATTCGGATTGATAAGGTTTTAGATTTTTTGAAATTTTGGAAAAATTTTTGAGAAAGGAGTTAATTATGCATATACTAGTAGGGAGTGCCAAGCTATCAAAATATATCACTTCATCATTATATTTTATGTAAACAACAACCCAGTGAGAACCTTCATAACCAAAAGGGTCCAAATTGACAATTAGCATTTTTCCTTTTGTTGAAGTCGGATCAGGCAGACAATTACAAGGGAAGCATCCTAGGAAGATTCGTGATGTTTGGTGATTTGTCCTCAGAATTTTTGTAATCTGACTTGCGTACATTATTAAAATTGAATCTGAACCAAAGTACTGATCGAAGTTGATAAATAATTAGACTAGCTAATAACATGGCATACAAACATATCATTCCCCAGCAGAATACATGTCCATAAAAATTATTGTCTTTTGGACTTTCCTTGCAAAGCGATGGCAGATTATCGAAATTAATAAAATTTGGTACTGGAGCAACAATTTTTTGCTTTGAAGGTAAAAGAGGATTTCCTGTAATATTTTCTCCTCTGTAATATTTAACAAGTTCAGAATATTCTGGTAAATTATCCAATTTTATAGTACCATCTGTTGATAATGCCTCGATTAGTGGAACAAAAATTCTAATTAGAAAAACTATTTTCAAAATATTATTCATTTTTAAATGATTTTCCTCAAAATTCTTTCATATTTATACTTTTTTTAAAAAAATTTTTAAAATATGGGTTAATGTTTTACTTGTATCAAAAATAAATTCTAAAAGGAATAAATTTATCTATTTAAAATAATTACAATATGAAAGGTTAGAATTTATATAGTGGTATCACTTGCGATTGTTCTATTTTTATCTAACATTATGAGTGAATCTGCTTCTCCCATTACTATAAGCATTATTCCTCCCTCAGGTACAGGTTTGCTAAACTTAATATTTACAGCCGTTGTTCCATTTTTAATTAAATCAAAAGTTCCTCCTTGATCTTCTCCGCTATTTGTTAGGTTAAAAACATAGATACAATGTGTTTTACCATATTGTTGTAAAGTTATTCCATTGCTCTCCGTTGAATTTGCTAAACCAATTGCCTCATTCATATCATTAAATGCTCGAACATATTTTCCATTTTCATAATCAAAGTCATACGGTGCTTGTGGATAATTTCTTCCATTAGCAATAATGCTAATCTCGCGAACATTAAAATGATGAAAGTTAAAAGGGCTACGTTTAATATCTCCTACATAATCAGAATTTGAAACAAGTCCCAATGTAATACGTCTAGGAATCTGATCCATAAATAGATTGGCATTAAACTCATATCGACCCTGACTAATAAACAAAGGCTTCATCATAGTTTTTCTTATCGAGTAGCGAGCAGGTTTAGTTTCAAGTATTTTTGCAATGTCCAAAGCCAATCCGTCCATTAAGTCAACCTTCTTAACATAAAGTTTCATATTTGTTACTTCAAAATGATAACGCGTTGCTACTTCCATAGCATTTTGTAGTCCAAATGTCATAAGAACAAATCGGGAATCGTTTGGTATAATTTCGATATCAACCTCACAGTGATTTATCAAATAAAGTGGTTGATTGAAAATATCTGCATCAAGTTTAGCAATGAATTGTGCTGTTTTACTGTTTTCAAATAATCTTCGCCTTTCGATTGTATCTAAACCACCTTCTTGAGTTGAAGTATTATTATAAAAGTATCCAGCGGCATTTAAATGTGAGCTCTTTGCGTTTTGTGAATATGAGAGCTCATGTGAAAAATAGGTTTTGTAAGCATAAAGGGAATTTGAATTGAACACTTCTCTTCCATTAACACTTATTCGCATATTATTAATAAATGTCTGTCCTATAAGCTGTATTGGAGAAACATTGTCTGCGACAGAAAGATTTACAAGTTGTCCACTTTCATTTTCTTTTCGAATTCGAAATTCAGTAAATAAATAACATTTAGTCAAATCAATATAATTTTGACTTGCATGAATTTTAAAATGGTAAGGTGTATCGGTGAGTGGATTGCTTGGCAGAATTTCAAAGACTTTGGATGATGAAATACTTACATTTGTAGGTGGAATTTGAAAAAAGTCTAAAGCATTGGTAATTGAGTTGATACTATCATTATCAATTTTGTGAAAGGCCATTTTAGTAAAGACCAAAAACGTCTGATTTTACTCTTTTTTTAATCGGTTTGCCAATTAATGTTTGATAACTAGGTAATTTTCTCCCTTTTATACCCTTTTTTCTAACAAATCCAGAACCAAATTGTTTAGGTAGGCCTCCCTTCTCCAGTACAGTATCTACACCCTTCTTTCCTTCACTAATGAAAGCTTCTTTGATTGGTTCACCCTGACTAACTCTTTCAAGAACGCGTTGCCCTGTGTTAATTGCTTCTGACTTTACAGTATTTCCAACATTGCGAAGAACAGGAAGAAAGAAACGCCATAGTCCGCGCATAACATCACCGACTCCAGCTCCTTTTTGAATACCATATCCTCTTTGGAAGGGGGAAGACCCTCGAAAATAATCATATGATATTTCTCCACCACCGGACATCTCATTAGGATTGTTTTGGACAAAATCGTCATATCCTACTGTACTAGTATCAAAAACAACGTGCACCATTTTTTAATAAATAAAATTTATTTTAGAATTTAAATAATTACAAACACTATTTATATACACTTTGAAATAAAATCAAAAATTTATCACTTTTTTAAAGATCAAGACAATGAGCACAGTACCAAAAGAAAATGGTACTAATCTACCATTATCCATTGTTCTTATTTCAATCTCAATTTCGTTAACTTCCTTTGGTAAAACACGAGCATATATTGGCGAATCATAAATGTTTTCATTATATTCTCCAGGTTTTGCACCGGCCACAGAGACTACACGTAGAAGTGAACTTAAGCTATTACCAATAATCATATTTTCTGTTAGTCCTTTTGTATACACAGCAAAACTTGAAAAACCACCCCTTAAGTCACATCCATACTTTGCAATTTCTCTGTTTTGGACCATATTTGTATTTTCAAAACCCAAAACATATCCAAGTTGAGGGGAAAATGATAAATATTTAATACTTGTATGAGTAAATTGTACTTTAAAACGTTCGAAATCCTTGTGATATAATATTTCGATAGAATCAATTATTTGTTTTTGGACTGAAGCATCAACCTTATCCTTCTTTAAACGTCCATACTGTCGTAAAAGAGCTGGCATATTCGGTAAATAATTTATTCTGGCTTGTCGAGTGGGTGTTCTCCCTAGTACAGTAGTTAATATTTGTTCCATTTCTTCTGTCCATAATGGATCACTAAATGTTTCTTCAGGGGTTGGAAGAAGGGGAAGTTTTGAAAGATCCTCGGTAGCTGGTTCAGGTTGTGAAGGTTGAACAGGAGTTGTTGTTTCAGGGATCGGTGAAGGTTTTGAAATATCTGTAGATTTGGGAGGCTCGATTATAACAGGTGGAAGAGGGTGTTTTTCTGAAATATCTCCTTTTTGATGATCTTGTGAAACAGATTTTGTTGGAGAGGTATAACCAGGTAGAGACTTTAAAGAAGAAGGTTGATGAGTAGTCATTGATGTAGGGGTTGATGGTGTTGCTGGAGGGTGTATGTCTGTGTACGTTGGTAGAGGTGGGGGCCTGTAAGGTTCATCTTCTGCCTCTTTATCTCTAGCAATTCCTTCAAACTCAAGTGCCCTAAATCTATCCATTCTATAATTGACAAGTCTTTTGAGTCCATCAATTTTAGTATTTAATTCCCTCCTTCGATTCTCATCTGTTTCCTCATCATACAAAGTTTTTGTATTAGAAATTTCCTGATATGTAGCGATCAACCCATAAAAATTACTTCGTATTGCTGGCCAATAATCAGGGTTATCATTGAAAAATTTATCAACATAACCTTTATGGGTTAAATAATTCTCTCTATTATATTGTTTAACAGTTTTTTGTTTGTCCCTTCTTAGCACAGCAGCATCAAGTAAATTTACTCTCTTAGTCATTTTTTCAATTTCTTTCTTGAATCTTGGTAAAAATCCCTCTAAATGTAATGGTATTTCCTTTTTGTCTTCTATGAAGAGAGCTATTAGTTTTAGATGGTCTATAATTAATATTTCATTGTAATTTTCAGGATAAGTTTCGAAAAAATCAACAACAATATTAACATCTGAATTGTTCTTTTCAAAATCCCTTCTTTTTGCTTCTTCTTCCAATTTTCTAATTCGAGATGCTAAAGCACTCTTTTTGAAACTTAGGTTCCAAAATGTTGTTGTCATTTCACTTTTAATAGTCTCATCTTGTTGTTGATCTGTTCTTAATTTAAATTCATCTAAAGATTTTGAATCCTCTACAAGTTTATCTTTTAAAATTTTTATTTGGTCCCAATATTGATCAGGATAATCTATGAACACTTCATCAACTTTAGGAATGATCCCCACTCTAATTTGCCTTAACTCTTCTAATGAACGTTTATTTCTTGGGCGTTTAAGTGAGGGCAGATCAACTAAATCTTCAGGTTTTTCCAAAGGCGAAGCTCCATAAGTTTCGCTTTGATGTTGAAGTGTGGAAATTAAAAATTCATGTAATTTTTCAACAGTTGTATGCGACGCTTTTGGAACCGGGACTCTTAGAACTTTAGCCATTCCAAGATTATCTTTAAAATGTATATCAATCCATTGATCATCTAGTGTACCAATAGTTGCTGCCCAAGAATATGGATAATTTATACTATGTAATCCACAGACCCAGTTACCAGAAAAATAAAGTGGTTTTGGTAGATGAACTCTAAATTTATTTGGACGATTATCGGGATAATCGGGAATATTACTAGGTAGGAAGACAAAAAAGCTGTTTGACATAATTTTATCACAAAAAATTTTTACAATAATGAAAAAATGTTTTCTTTTATACTAATTGTGATTCATGAATCCATTCTCGTTCTGGGTATCCTATAAATTTAACCAGAATATCAAAGGTTCCGTCTGGTCTCTTTCTTTTTCTCACAACTTTTTCAATTCTATATTCTGTATCGGCATCCTTTCTTACACGAGTTAACTCTTCGTTGTAAAACGAACCTTTGAACTTTTCACCTTTATCATCCCGCACTTTGTATTGAATAGGTAAAGGGGTTTCTTTTATTTTATCCACTTGTAATATTTCATCTCCCCAATTTGGTATGTATCCTTTTTCAAATGCACCTTTTTCTAAGCTCATTCGTACAAAATCATCCTTTTTAAGTTTTGGTTTTATTTTATTATTATTAGTTGAAGAAAATATGTCTCCATAGATTCGTTTCCATACTTTTTGAGCGTTATCAAAATTGACATCTATAGGTCGCATTCCATGAGTTCTACTTTTTGCTTTATTTATTCCTTCTAAAATTTTTTCAAGGACATCAATCCAATTTAATGTTTTCTTTTGTGCAAAATTTCGGTAAAGTCGTTGTTTAACATTACGAATTGCTCTTTCGGCAACAGAAGCTTTGACGATAGAATGTGTTGGTTCATGTTTTTTTATACCCTCTTTTTCAAAAAAATCTTTCATTTGTTTATTTTTAAATTCTGTTCCTTTATCTGAAAATATCCTTTGAGGTTTCATAGGCATTTGTGAAATTAATTTTTTGAAAGCTTCTATCATTTCTTCAGTCTTTTTGGATTTGACAGGAACACCAAACACTCGTTTAGATAGAACATCAATACCTAGAAGCAAATAACGATTTCCTTTATTATGTTGGGATAACTGTTGGAAATCTGCCAAATCAACTTGAACATCTGTCATAAACCCAGCAGCTACAGTTTTTGATCTTTTAAAACGGATGCGTTTAGGACGCATAAGAGTATATGTTCTATGTCCTTCTAGGTAATGTTGAACAACTTTTCTTGGTATATGTTTGAGAACTTTACGTGCTTCATACCAAAGTCTGTCAATTCCTGAAAATGCCGCAGGGGATTCTGGGTTATTGTATAGATCATCAAGTAATTTAGTATAATCCGCCATTTATTTACCAAAGAGATGGTTTAAAACTGTTGATATCTTTTTGTGTCGGTTTCCTTACTGCCCATTTACTTTTTGATTTATAAACATTTCTTTTCTTCAGATTTTTAACCCATAATCTCGAGGCTCTTTGTGATTGTTTTTTGTTGACTTTTCTCTGGACTTTAGCAATCGTATGTCCGTCTCCTTGCGACCACTCCGCTTTTCGTTTTATTTTTTGACGACTTAAGGGCGGAGAGGGAGATCTTCCCTCTCTCATGACTTTTCTAAAACCTTTTGGTGCTTCACTTTTCTCTTTATTACGTACTTGTTGAATAACATAAGGGTCTAACGGAACCTTAAGTTTCTGTGACTTTCGGCGTCTCGCTAATAATTGTTGTCTTTTTTCATATCGTTTCCTATCAAGTTCCTTCGATTTATTCTCTTTTTGTTTTATTTCTTGTTCCCTTCTGTTGTCATAAGTCTTTTTCCTCTTTATATTTTCAAATTCACCCTGCTCTAATTCTCTTTTAATAATTCGTTGTTGAGGTGAAAGATGAGTTGATATTATTGGCAAATCTTGTGATAATATAATAGAGTCTTGCTTTGTACTACCTATTTTCGAATATTTTGTACTTTTGCGTCTTGAAAATTTTTTGTTTGGTTCAGACACTATTTCCTTCTTTATTATTTTAAGATTTGTAGTTGGAGGTAGTGGAGGAGAAGGTGGTGAGCTTCTCCTCAATTTTTTAAAACGTTTTTTAATTGATGTGGATGATGATGATAAAGATGGAGGATGAGGTAGTTTTTGGGGTTTAAAATTAATTATCGATTTAACATCTTTAGTGGATTGAGGAAAAGATGGAAGAGAAATATCATCAGTTGTTAATATTTCATCATCGTCTTCGACTATATTAGACGATGGACGTGTAGAATTGGTACTCATTATTGCTCCCTTAGGCGTAGCTACCATTTCTACTTTGACAGGCTTATTTTGTTGCTCATTTCTCATTTGTAAATACCGCCTGAGTTCTTGGTTATATTTTACATTTTTTGCACTTGGATTATCTTTCTTTCTTTTAATTTTTTCAAGATCATTTCTAATTAAATCGAGATTAGGTTCACCGGTATCAAATGTAGTTAGTCCTTTATAAATTTCTTCGGGAACAAGAATGAATTTATTTGCCATGATTTGTTACTTTTTGTATTATTTGTCGCTTTTTATAGAGCTTCCTAGTGATTTTGCTAATTCTATGAGAACAGGGGTCAATAACGCGGCAAAAGTTCCAATACCTCCACCTTTTTGATTTAAAATTTTTCTAGCCCCGTGTTCACTTCTTACTCTACTCATTTTGCGCACAAAATCAGCATATGGAAGTAGTCGCCTCCTTTGCCAAGGTGTAAGTTTGAGTCTATCCTTTATAATATTCAGACAAATTTCAGTTATAGCTAACAACTGATTTGTATTTGAGAGTCTTAGCATACGTTGCAATTTGCGTTGAGATCTTGTTTTTGCAAGAACTTGTAAAAATTTTGAATTTTTCTGAATAATTTGACTGACCATTTATGCTCTATTTTTTGGAATAAAAATAATTTTTTCTTCATCTTCTTTAAATATACTTGTGCGTAGTCTCAGTCCAGGGTCAGATGAAGCATGCATATCAATAACAAGATAACCGAAAGGTTTATTTGTTGCCTGTCTATATGCATCGAGGAAATAGTCGAGTTTTTGGGGAAATAGTTGAACGCCTATATTACGAACAGATAAGACAGAGTTAGGAGAACGCATTATAATAATATATTGAGCATTTTGTCTTGCAACTTTAATTTTGCGTTCGAATAAATTCTGAGTAACAAAGATGACAGCAAAATTTTGATGATGGGATTTTTTTGTAAATAACTCGGACAAATATTTTTCATCAATTGACATAAGCAAGTCGTCAAGTATTAATAGTAATGGCTTCTGATATTTTTTAATCAAATCCTCGGGGGGAACACCGGAATAAACACTGACACCTGATTTCTGTAGAATAGGGACAATATTACTCATTTCACCAAAACAATAGAGTATACTTTTAGGTTTGGGTTCAATTAAATTTGCGGCTTCAGAAATAAATCTCAGTAATAATGTACTCTTTCCACTAGAACTAGGACCAGAAATTATCATACCAAAAGGAATTTTAAATTTCAAATCTTTATCTGAGAATGTTAAAGTTTCCATTTTATTAATTAAAAAAATAAAAAATTTTTGTTTAAATAAGAAAAATTAACGAGGTATGTTATATAAAGCTTCGATAGCAGCCATCTCCTCTTCTTCCATCTCTGCATGTTTCTTCAAATTATTCATCTTTTCAATCTGTGATGGAATTCCAGTTGTTGCTGCATCAAGACTATCAAAAAATTCATTAAGCAAAACATTTTCTTTATTTTCTTTACTTTTGTCTTTGAGGATATTTTCATTTGTATGTTTTGTTGTTTTTTGTGAATTAGCGGGTTGCTTTGATTTATTCTGTTTTTCTGATATTGTAGTTTGGTTGTTTAGATTTGCTGGTTGTATCGGTTGTTGAGTTTGAAGTGGTAGTTGTGGTTTTACAGAGCCATATGGAATATTGAATACACGACCTTTGTTCTTAATCTTAATTTATAAAATTAATAGATAATGACTAGAAAATACATACCCGAAAGAAACATATTCCTGGTAACTCATAAGTTGAATCAAAAGGTACATAACGAGTTCCTGAAATACGTGAGCAATAGATTGTAATCCCATCTTTAGTGACAACAAAATCCAACTCCACTTCTGTACTTTTACATTCACGACACTTGCCCCCAATATCATACGCTACAAAACGAGAAGGAGTTAAACGGTCACTTGAAATTGTTATTCCGTTCAGATTAATACTAATTTCTACTTCAGGTAAAACTTGTCGAGTGAGAATTTTATTATTGTTCATCTTAGATAATTTTGAAAGAATGAGCCAAGGAAATGAAAATATGTTTGATAATTCGCTTTTTATACTACTTTCTAAACATCCCTCTTTGGAATTTTAGGTCTGCTAAAGGACTGAAAATAGTTTTGAAAAATTCAATAACTGTTGAACTTGTTTCTTTTATGAATATCCATCCGAGATATAATATACCATCATCTTTTTCTGGTTTAGGTTTTGACGGAGGTCCATAATATATTGGTATAATAGCTTTTTCTTTCTCATCCCAAACCCACCAATGATGACCGTATGGGGTCCAAATTTCTTTATACTCCAGGTCTCTTGGTACGCCTATGTTTAAAACTTCTTTGAAATTTATCGAAGGAGGTTTTCTTCGAAATAAAGTTATAGCTCTCTCACACTGCCATATTTTATATTCAGATAAATTTTTAGCTTCAGCTAAAATTTTATGGAAAAATAATGTTATAATAATAAATTTAAATTTCATTTTGAAATAATTTTTAAAAACTTTAAACCTATTTATATACAAACGAATCCCTCAAAATCTTTTCATCAGTAGTTAAAAATTTAGTAGTCCTTCCCCAACACCTTTATTTAAAAGATGGCAATTAAATTTTAATAGATTTTACCTATTTAACTCTTGTTCTTTTGGGGTTTTCAAATACCCTATTTTGGGGGTTTGAAAATGAAAAAAAGTAAAAAAATAATTAAAAAATTTTAAATGATAGTTTTAGTAAACTCCGGTTGATCTGATCAATCGCTTAATCTCTTGGTATAAAGAACTGATCACCCCCTCTGTTGATCACTCTTTACTGTCACTTTTCAGTATATTGATCACACGATTGATTTCGATCAATTAATTGATCACATAATAAACTGATTGTAGTTTGATCAATTTTAATAACTTTATCACTTGATCACTTTTGATCAATCATCTGATCACTTATTCACATTTTTTATTACATGATAAATTTCATTGATCACTAGCCTTTTAAATTTTAAATTGATTATTCGATCACTTGATTGACCGCTCATTTACTTTACCTACTCGATTATATACATGATACTTTTACTCAATCTTTTGATTGATCACTCAAATAGTCACTTGATCACTTGATTGACCACTCATTTACTTTGATCACTCAATTATATACATGATACATTTATTCACTCTTTTAATATCTTTTGATTGATCACTAAATAAATTAATACTCGCTTGATCAGTTGGTTGATCACTAGATATATTAAAGACAGGTTTTTGAAAATAAATATACCTTTTAGATTAGATGATAAATAAATAACATATTTGATTGACAGGTTTTAAAAATAAAAGAGAAGATTTGAATTTAGATAAAATTAGCATATTTGATTAATAGATTTTTTAAAAATAAAGATTTGAATTTAGATTAGTTTAAAATTAGCATATTTGATTGAAAAAATTTAAAGAATAAAGCCAACACTTTTTAGAATAGATTTAAAATTAAATTAGCATATTTGATTGACAGCTTTTTAAAAAATAAGGATTTGAATTTAGATTAGATATTTAGATTAAATTTGCATATTTGATTGATAGATTTTTAGAAAAGGAAAAATTTGAAATTAGATTGAGATTAAATTTGCATATTTGATTGATAGATTTTTAAAAATAAAGATTTGAATTTAGATTAGATATTTAGATTAAATTTGCATATTTGATTGATAGATTTTTAGAAATAAAAGGAAAAATTTGAAATTAGATTGAGATTAAATTTGCATATTTGATTGATAGATTTTTAAAAATAAAAGATTTGAATATAGAAAAAGATAAAATTAGAAAAGAAATGTTTAATAGAAAAGGAATATTTAAATTTTATGAGAAAAAGAAGTTTGATTTTTGATGAGATAAATTATCAGCAAGTAATCATTTTTACCAAAAACTATGAGAAAGTGTCTTAACATCTAAGGGATACCGCCCTAAACTTTATTAAAGTTTGATCAAAAAATTATCATTAATTAATCACATTTAAATTTTGAAGAAAATGCAACTAAGCATTAGGATTCCACAAAAAATTCTTTAGTGGTAAAAGATAATTAAAAGTCACAAAAAAAACATCTAAAATCTTTGAAATCTCAAAAATAAAACATTTTATAGCTTTAGGGTTGTGTCAAAAAACATAAAAGATAGAAGTTAGGAGCGTTAAAATCGTGTGTGAAAAGGTTTTGTTGAAAGACTTGCGCCAATATGTTGAAAGATAATCAATCTTAATTTAAAAAATTCCTAAAATTCTGAGGAAAAACGGATAACAACAAAGCTCTAAAACTTTTGTTGTTTATCTTAAAAACATCCAGACTCAAAAAGAAACGTCTTTAAACAGATTATTATATTAACAAAAATAATTATTCATCAATCTGAAACGTTCAAAACTAGAGGAAAAGCGGGTGAAATTAAACAGAAACTTGTTCTAATCCTTTGGGTTGCCTCACAAAACCAAAAAGAAAATTTGTGACAAATGATAATTAATCAGAACCCCTTTTTGAAACCCCTCCTAAACCTTTGGGTTGCGTCTTGAAAAACATTGCACCAAAATATAAAAAGACATTTGACCAGAAACCCCTTAAAACCAAAAGGAAAACCCTCCTAAACCTTTGGGTTTTTTCTTGAAAAACATTGCGCGAAATTGGTATACTGTAATTAATCTTAATTAGACCCCTGCAAAACCCTTTGGATATTAAAAGGAAACCTCCTAAACCTTTGGATTGTCTCTTGATAAAATTTGCGCGAAGTTGGTATACTGTAATTAATTTTAATTAGACCCCTCCAAAACCCTTAGAAGATCAAAAGGGAAACCCCCTAAACCTTTAGGATCAAAAGGGAAACCCCCCTATACCTTTAGGATCAAAAGGGAAACCCCCCTATACCTTTTGGTTGCGCCAAAAAAGGTCATTAATTCTCCCACGAAAAAGTGGTATTACTAACTACTAAAGACCCGCCCCCTTCCCAAACCTTTTCTGCTCTGGAAATTTTGTGGGAAAAAAGGGAAATAAAGTGGGGTGACTAACTACTTCTTTGCCACATTTTTAGCTTCTCTCATCTTTGTAGTCCATCATCGATTCGTTGCAATCCAATTCTCATTTTGAACACTTCTTGCAATAATAAGTCTCGGTGTAGCTGTTGATGTTACAGAGCATTCAGCCTCAATGTACAAGTTTTGTTGTTGCAGCACACATCTGAAAAATACCTTTAAAATTAAAAATACGAAAATTGTCGTCTTCACAAAAATACTTTAGAAAGCACGTTTCTGCCCACAGCTTAGTCAAATATAGTTAATCCCCCCAACAAAACACCTCTCCACTCCCCTAGCCTACCCAAAGACAGTCTCCCATCCCAAAGAATAAAAAAGAGAAAATACCAAACCTTAGAGTTGTGATGATGCTCAAATTCATCCTTCTCAGTAGTCTGGTTGGCGTCTAACCAAGAGAGCGTTTCCTGACATTTGTCCAAAACCTTCTTATCGTCTTCGCTAATCTTGTCCTTGAGCTGAAAAATTTTTGAAAAATTAAACAAGTCCCTTACAAGAAAGTGAACCAAGAAAGTGGATTTTTAAAAGTGGAAGGGTCAATAAAGGAAGGCGGAAGACAACCTATCCATCTCACAACAAAACATCTGATTTCTGGCCCAAGCTCTTTCCCCTTAAGACAGCCCCTCCCCTTTCCCCAGATCATCGCCACACAAGACCGCGCATTCCGATCCTCAGTCCTTCCACCAAGGACAACCCATCAAAAGCCCACACCCAAAGACACCCAACCCAAGCATTATCCCCTCAAAATCAAACCTTATCATCCTCCATTGTCTGCTTGATGTTAAAGCAGTAAGACTGAAGTCCGTTCTTTGCAGAAACACGATCACGCTGAATTTCATCCTCTCCACGATATTTCTCAGCTTCTTGGACCATGCGCTCAATCTCATCTTTGGAAAGACGTCCCCTGTCGTTAGTGATGGTGACCTTGTTTTGCTTTCCAGTAGACTTGTCTTGGGCAAAAACATTCAAAATTCCGTTGGCGTTAATGTCAAAGGCGACTTCGATTTGAGGAACACCACGAGGAGCAGGAGGAATTCCACTCAACTCGAATTTGCCCAACAAGTTGTTGTCCTTAGTCATAGCACGTTCACCTTCATAGACCTTTAAAAAAGAAAAGGTCAAAAATTTCCAAAAATTCTTTCCAACCTGAATAAGAACACCAGGCTGGTTGTCAGAGTAAGTAGTGAACGTTTGAGAAGTCTTGGTGGGAATAGTCGTGTTTCTCTTGATTAACGGAGTCGTGACGCCACCAGCAGTTTCAATACCCAATGAGAGTGGGGCAACGTCCAAAAGACGAAGATCCTTTAAAAAAATTTTCAAGTTTTCCCTTTCAGAAAAACACTCGCAAAAAATATACCTGAACATTCTCAGACTTATCGCCAGACAAAATTGCAGCCTGAACAGCAGCTCCATAGGCGACAGCCTCGTCGTGGTTGATGCTCTTGTTAAGTTCTTTACCAGAAAAGAAGTCAGACAACAGCTTCTGGACTTTTGGGATTCTAGTCGATCCTCCAACCAAAACAATGTCATGAATCTGAGACTTGTCCATCTTACATTAGCATCACGAATTGATTTCTCGACTGGATCCATAGTACTGCGGAACAAATCGGCGCAAAGCTCTTCAAAACGTGCACGCGTGATGTTGGTGTAGAAGTCGATTCCATCAAAGAGAGAGTCAATCTCAATGCTAAAATCGATTCAAGTCAAGGTCAAAAAAGTAAAAAATAACCTCGCTTGAGTAGAGCTAGACAAAGTCCTCTTAGCGCGTTCACAAGCAGTACGAATACGACGGAGAGCACGCGGATTGGTGGCAAGATCCTTCTTGTGCTTACGTTTGAATTCAGCAACGAAGTGGTTGACCTTAAAAAGACATATTTTCAGTTTAGAAAACCCTCAAAAAACTCCAAACCATTCGATTGTCGAAATCTTCGCCTCCAAGGTGGGTGTCTCCAGCAGTCGACTTGACCTCAAAAATGCCATCTTCAATAGTCAAGATTGACACATCAAACGTTCCACCGCCCAAGTCAAAAATCAGAACATTTCGCTCCCCTTCTTATCCAAACCATAAGCAATGGCCGCAGCAGTTGGCTCGTTGATGATACGCAAAACATTAAGTCCAGAAATCGTTCCAGCATCCTTTGTGGCTTGGCGTTGACTGTCGTTGAAGTATGCAGGCACAGTGATGACAGCATCTTTCACGGTTTGTCCCAAAAATGCTTCGGCTGTTTCCTTCATTTTAGTCAAAACCATGTTCCTTAAAACCCGAAAAATTGAACTCAAACCAAGTAAAATCCAAATCAAACCTCAGGGAAGAACGTCTTCATTTCTCCTTTAACCTCCACTTGGATTTTTGGACGAGCACCTTCTCGTTGAATAACCTTGAACGGCCAATGCTTCATGTCGGATTGAACGGCTGGATCGTCAAACTTGCGTCCAATCAAGCGGTTGGCGTCTGAAAATGATTTTTTACTTGTTTACCCAAAAATTCAAAAAAAAATACCAAAAACAGTGTTCGACGGATTCATTGCCACTTGATTTTTAGCAGCGCCGCCAATCAGACGTTCGGTGTACGTGAAGGCCACATAAAATGGAGTCGTGCGATTTCCTGAAGAAAATAAAGTTAGAACTTGAAAACTCGTTCCAGAAACAAACCTTGATCGTTAGCAATGATTTCAACTTTTCCATGCTGGAATACACCGACGCACGAATAAGTTGTTCCAAGATCGATACTGACAGCGTTTGCTTTAGACATTTTTAAAAGTTTTTTAAAATGATTGCTGAAAAATTAGAAAAGTTTAGAAGATTAGGAGATTCATTAAATAGTTAGAGAGCGCTAATGTTAAAATCATAAAATGTATATACATATGTATTACACAAGACATAAAAATCAATCAAATCTGTTGAAAAAGGTGAACAACACAAAAAACCATTAAACATAACAAGAAAATGCAAATCTCCGAAAACTAATGAAAATCGATAAGTGACGCCAAATGAATTTGAACTAAATATTAACGCGAATTATTTTGTTAACTTAATTTTGGAAAATGTCAAAGTGCCAAGCTTTGTTATTTGTCAATTACTCTAAAAAATTGAGTAAAGATTTTCAAGACTTAAAAAATTTCAAAATTGAGTTTAGGTAAACTTTCAGAAGATATCGATCAAGAATGCGGTGATATAGATGAAACAAAACAATAAATCACAAAAGCAATAATTTCAGGAGCCTCTTTCTCCATGACGATTAAAATCGAAGTTTGGAGAAATTGAGACTGAAATAAATTCTAATTTAAATTTTTGCGGTTTGTCCAAATTCGAAAATTCACGAAATACAACTCCAAATCCCCAAACAATTTTTATTCTTTTTTTTTCATCCGATTATTGCTTTAAAGAGAGCTTTCCTCTTTGTCCCGTGCACTTTACCACTTTCCTATTACACTCCATTCAAAATTGTTTTTACCTAAGGCTTTCAAACATGCAAAGCACTCATCCGGCCCTTTCTAGTTCCGCCATTCCCAGCGTTCCCTTTCCCTCTTCAATTTTTCTTTTACATTAAATTCGAGAGTTGTCGCATAAAATGTAAAATCATAAAGGTAAACTAAATTTAAGCTATTGTATGGATCTTTGAAACTTTGAAACTATCTTTCCTTCAATTAAATTTTACTTTTTTTCGCATCCATTGACAATGCTTCAAGCTACTTAAACATTTTAAGGGCGGGTGTCGTATTAGCCACTTTTTTGGTAAATTCCTTTAACTCATTCATCATACCAGACATAAATAATTCTTTTCATTTTTTTGATGCATCCTCGAACTAGTTGACAAAAATGCATTCGTAAAAGCTATTTTACGAATGAATTGTCTCTTATCAAAATATGTGTATACTATTTTTCAATTTTAATAAATTCACTTTATTCAATGATCTCAGGAAAAACCTTCCTGCGTACACACCATATGTATGTACTAGTATTTTACATTTATTTTTTTATATTAGATATAGTACTAATAATAAATTGACATTATTTATCTGCAAACTTAAGTGCCGATGTTTCTTTCTATGTTCACCCGTCTGCTTTTATTACTTCCAAAACTTTCTGTAACCGATGCTGAAATTCTATTCCAAATTTCCGAGAAACAATCAACGACAGCTATACGCCCTGAAAATTTTACTTCTAAATTGCGAGAGGCATACTTGCAAAGAAAATCAGTGAAAACTAAGGCCAATTCCGGTGAAAGGCTAACGCAAAAATCAAAGAATACGATACACAGAAATTGTATATTAGTCGATGATAAACGCAGGAAGCAACTAATCCAGGTTTTTAGGAAGAACATTTTAAATATTGGTTTTCCGGGTCCACCTTTAATAAATTTTTAACAAAAATTTAACCAAAAATTTACAAACAAATATATTTTTAACAACAAACATGCAGCAGCTCTTCTCTGAAGAAAATTACGACAAAAATAATCTTCCTTCCACAAATCATACTAACGTTGTCGTCGAATTGACAGTCCAATCCATTACCGAAATTAGTGAATTCTCTAGTAGCTTCAAAGCTGATGTTTGGTTTAGGTAGAATATTATTAAAGAAAAAACTATGAATTTTTAGCCAGATATGGCAGGATCCTCGACTGGATTTTTCATCATTTAATTACTGTCTCTCCAACCTTTCACTTCCTTCACATAAACTAGTTTGTTTATTGTAGGATTGTTTTAATACTATTATTACTTAGAATTCAATATGGACACCAAATGTTTGCTTTGTGAATAGTAAAAATGTGCGGATACATGCATCACCTTCTGAGAATATATTACTTTTAGTTTTTCCAAATGGCACCGTCTGGCTTAACTATAGGTATGTGAATTAAATATATGACATATGCTGATTAAAACCTTAATTCATTATAGAGTTTCTCTAATGGGTCCATGTTTTTTGGATTTGTCACTTTTCCCTATGGATGTGCAACAAGTAAATATGAATTTATCGCTAATTATAATAAATTCTAATAGTGCAATTTGGTCTTCGAGAGTTATTCTTACAATAGTGCTGAGGTAATTCATAAAAAATTCTAAAACTTTCAAATACGTCAGGTTAATATTGTTTGGCGAGACTGGGAGCCTGTTTCCATTCCTGATCCAAATGCCAAACGTCTACCCGACTTCGAACTGCTTTCTCATACTAACACAAAATTTACATTGCTCTATACAGCCGGCCTATGGGATCAACTTGGTTATTTTTTTAGTTGACCGTTTAAAATCAGTTTTCAGAAGTTATTTTCAAGTTCAGGCGTTTGTACGGCTTTTACATTCTTCAAGTTATCTATTATTTGTAAATTAAGTAGATCCTTAACATTAAGGCATACATGCCGACATATCTATCAGTATTCATCAGCTGGATTGCCTTTTGGATCCAAACATCAGCATTGCCTGCACGCATCACACTCGGGGTTATTCAGAATCGCTCTCCTACACATTTAAATAATTTTTCACTATCTTTTTAGGTATCATCGCTGATGGCTCTTACTTTTCAATTCGGAAACGTTGTAAAGAATTTGCCTAGAGTATCTTATGTCAAAGCTTTGGACATTTGGATGTTTGGCTGTATGGGCTTCATTTTCCTCTCACTAGTTGAGGTTCTTCGTAATAGCATTTTTTCATTAACTTTCCTTAAGTTGGCCGTGGTCGGCTTTTTTGATAAACTGGAATCGAGAAGGAGAAGAACCCGTCGAACAAAAGATTATATGGTTCGTTAGTTTCGTCGTGTTATTTTCTATGCTAATTCCAGTTAGTACATTCGGATAGTGAGCAGCAATGGCTATCTCGCATACCAGGTCGTACAATGCCGCAAGAAATGTTTGGCGGTGATTGCAGAATAACCTCGTCAATTGGAACGCGATTATCTAACGGCACCACAACAAGTCCAAGAATGCAATGTTCCAAACCAAAAAAAGTCACCACAATAGAAGATGAGGGCAGAATAATCAGTGGGGAATTCATTGACGATGTATTTATCACTGATTTTTATTAGAAAAATTCTTAATTAAAGGTCTCGGCGAAACTGTTCCCAGCCATGTTCCTCGCTTTCAACCTTTTCTATTGGTTCTACTACATAGGTCTCTCAGTATCAAGGCCATGATATTCACTGATTTGAATTTTTATCGTCAGATCTGTGATTTTATTCAAAATATTTTTATATCAAATTTAAAACACAAAAAAGTCAAATTACTTTATTCATTCATCAACCCATTCATTTGGTCCTACCTCATTGGAATTTTGATCCTCCCCACTGCTACTTCCGGTCCTCGATCTTGTTGGGATATTCTCACGGAGGACATCACCCATTGACTTCGAATTTGACGGATTTCGTCGTCCAGAAATTCCTAAATTTATTTACTTATACGATGAAGATAGTATTGCAATTTTATCACGTTACCTCTTCTTCGCATTGCAAGCACTCGTGTCAAAGAGGTCATCAAATCTTCTTCAACATTTTTCTTAGTGTTAGAGTTTTCTAATTGATCGTCATCCATCTTCACAGATTTCAGACCCGCCCCTTTTACTCCACCAGTTGCCCGGATAGCAGCCATCAAATCAGAACGACCGGAAATAGCTTTTGCCTCCACAAAAAGTACAGATTACGAATACATATAAAAAGGATGAACCTGTTGTAAAGGTGGTGGTGGTGGAGGAGGTGGTGGTGCTTGAATCTGTGGAAGAGATGAAGCTTCAACAGATGGTATAATTGGAGGAGAAACAACGTCATTCCTGATTTTATCCTCAAAACCTAAAAATGGAAAAGATAACGGAATTTATAAGAAGAAACAAACCACACGAGTCAAGTTTAGGCCTTTCTCTAATATCTGATTCATCTGGAATGCATAAAATCTTTGGAGCTTCCGTTTTACTTGAAAGATGCTCGTCGGAGCGAAAGAGAGTAGAAACACTTCTTGTTCCCAAACTTTTTGTGTCAAAAACTGATCAAAAAATTTATTAATAATTCAGATAAATGTAAACCAGGCAAATCCTCGGGCAAATCAAATTCAACTTTTTCACCCAAACTATCGAAGACATTTGCTTGTGAGCAGTCAAGAGTTGCTAGAAGATTTGCTTCAACAATCTATGCAATATCATAAAAGATACATAATGCAATAAAAATTAACCTCATTTCCAATAGAAAATGTTTCTTTACCAATTGAAGAGGTCAACGTTTCTAGACCTTCAAGTAATGAGTCTGAAAAATCAAGTTGCGCTGAAACGAATTTTCGAGACATGTCAGCAGTGAAAAGTTTTGTCAAGTTTAGTTTATGAATTTTGGCATCAGATTGCAAAGGACCTTGAAACGTAGATTTTGTTACATATTTTCTTTGAAACGTTAAATATTACTAACCGTTAAGGTCTGAATTATCAAACTTTTGCGACTTTTGTGCAAAATGTCCTGCATTTTTCTTACGTTCAATGCCATCCTTGATTATCTTCAATGGTTCAGGTTTGTATACACCGTTCAACTAGATAATTTAATTCTAATGACCATCTAGTTAATACATAAACTTAACTCACCAGATCAAGTTCGTAATTTGCATTGTTCGTTTGATCTTGCACATCCGCTAAGTTTACCATCACCTTTCCGAATACTGGTTGACAAAATCCAGCAAAGCACAATTCCGGATGCCTCGGTGCAGGCCCGTAGCCAGGATTTTTTTTCGGGGGGGGGGGAAATTTTTTTGCGCCAAATTTTTGGCGCCGAAGGCGCCAAAAATTTTTATTTTCAGCGCCGCAGGCGAAAATTTTTTGAATTTTAGAAGGCCGTAGGCCAAAAAAAATCGCTTTTTCGACGCCGCAGGCGCCAAAAATTTGATTTTCAGCGCCGCAGGCGAAAATTTTTTGAATTTTGGACCTCAAGAAGCCAGATTTCGTCCTTTTTTAGCGCCGCAGGCGAAAATTTTTTAAATTTCAGAGGCCGTAGGCCAAAAAAATTCACTTTTTTTGCCCCAGCCCTTCCCCAAATTTTTTCCATTTTCCCATTTCGGGGGGGGGGGGGGGGGGGGGGGGAATTCCCCCCCCCCCCTGGCTACGGGCCTGCCTCGGTGCACAATGAAAAACAGGAATTTCATCCACCTAGAAATATAATGATCATAACGGGCCACATCATTAACCTCTTATAAATATTTAAATTTTTTCACACAACCTGCTCAAGCGTTTCAACCTTCTTTTCTATTACTTCGATTCTTCTAAGCTGAAGATTGATTCTTTCTTGACATTTTCCTAATCTTTGATTTGCATTAGAAAATATGTGATTAGTGTACCGCTGCAACTGTTTTAGAGAATGAATTATTTGAAGAACTGCAACTGATTGAGGGCAATCAGGCGGAGTAAGAAACATAATCTAGATAAATATATTAGTCTATATGCAGCTAGATATATGTATCAGTGCAAATTTGATTAACTTAGCTATCGAATCTTTAATATAATTCTCAGTGCTTTATGCAAAATTCAAGTTTCATTAAAAAAAAAAGGATATACGTAGTAAACGAAGTATTAGCATTATAAAAGTAACTAGTATTCAGATAATTTAAATCGACGCAAATCTGAAAGCTTATTGTTAGCTTAGATTCCAACTAAGCTTCCGCTTCAAGTCTCGGTTCTTTTAGTTTCCTCTCTATGTTGTTAGTTTGATTTTGTTCTTCAGATGGAACTTCACATTCTGCTGGTTTAGCACTGAATGATTGAAATTATTTTCAGGGAAAACGGTAATAAAAACCTTGCTTCATTCGAATCGCATCTACCAACAGTTATTAACTATAAATTATTTAGTTTCATAATAAAATAACAATTACATCCAATGATTCGGTTCTTGCATATCGTTCAATATAATTAGCTAATTCCTCGCCAATAATTTCATTTAATCCCAAACTTGACTCATTTGCTGACTTCAAATCAAAGAAAATGATCAAATGTTTGTCCCAGTTAATTGAATTGAAAAAAATATTTGCCAAATTTTCAGACGGGTCAATTTTACATAGACGGTATCGTCGATCCTTTATAAATTTTAAACTGAAAATGGAAATTAAAATTTTTACTTACTACATAAAATTGATTAATATTAGAATTGTGACATAAGTTGGACTCGACATGATCTGTTGTGATGAAATCGGTCAATTGTTTTGGGACAAACCCACTTGTCTGATTGGCTAAATGCATCAAAAATTCATTGAGTGCCTGCAATCAATAAAAATAGAATTTAGCTTTGAAAAGTAAACTAACTTTAATGGTTGTATCTGAAGAAGTTCGAATATAATGAGAGTTGTTCAAAACATGGGGGGTCAAACCGCAATTAATTAGTCTTTTACTCGGTGCCAACTCAACATCAAGTTCATCGCCACGTCTTCGCATTTCTGCAGCCTAAAATTTATAACATTGAAGTTTAAGCGTTATTCTAACCATATCTTCTAAATTATTCTCAATATTTTCCCCTAATTGATGTCCATCGTCAATGATTGCAAATGGTTTCTGAATATGGAAGGAAGTTGTAGAAGTGGAAGAAACAGTCGAAATGCTGCTGTCACTTGAAAGCGATGAAGAATCCTCGTCCAAATCTTAATATAATTATACAGTCGCTTGCCTAAAACAACATCTATCCATTACTTTATGGTCGCGGAAATATAGAAACTCTAAAAAAGAGAAAATTTAAACCGCTAGTTGATCCAGATTCGTCAGAACTGTATTCAGCTGGAGATTCAGAACACCGTATATCCAATTCATTATCCAAGTATGCAGCTGGTGTCAAAGAGACTGTTATACTGCTAGTAGACAATTCTTCACATTGTTGCTGAGAGTCATTACCATCCAATATTGTAGTTTTAGGTCTACGTATTTTTTCTAAAAGAACCATTTCAAAGTGAGATTAAAAATTATTACAAACTTTCGTAATCGTAAGAACCCTGTACTCTTTGTTTTCGACAAGCAGCTTGCGCTCTTATTCCCTCCTGAATACTGCGTTGTAGTGAAAGAACATTACTTTGTTTTTGAAATAGCTGCATTGATGCATTCTAAAAACCAGTATAAAATTACAGTAAAATAAATACTTACACATTCAACATCGTATTGCTTTCTATCAGGCCAAATCTAAATAATCTTTAGAAATTGCGTTACTAAAAATCATCAAAACCTTGCTGATCAGAAAATCGAAATTCGGATCGGGTCGAAGTGAACGTTTGGAAACTATCTTCTTACGACATGTTGGGCACTCTTTATTACCTCTCATCAAAGCAGTGGTTATGCACTCCGAACAAAATCGATGCAAGCATTCCTTTGTTGTCATTGTGCAGGTTAATAAATCTAAGCAGATTGGACAACAGAGTTCTGCCGACAAAGTCCTCGAAGTAATTTTAATCTTTGTATCATCAGTAATCAGCTTATGCGGCCTTCGAACCTAATTTATTGAAGATATAGAAAAATAAAGTTAAGTTAAAAACCTTGTCATATTTACTCAAATCCAGAGTCTTTCCACCAGTAACTGTTTCAGTAGGATTTGGTCCAGGAATTCCATTGTTAGAGAGTGTATGACGCTGCATATGTATGTATTTACTAGCGCTATCAAATTATACTAAAACCAAGGTACCCAGGTATCGCCGTTTTATGTTAGAATATTTAGCAAAACAATCCGAAACAAAAAACAATCAGTACTCAACTGGCCCCTGCCGGCGATTCAGCTGTTTCAGAGGGACACGGACACTATGGCGCGACCACTATGTCGCAGGCCCACTATGGCGCGACCACTACCCGTGCCATAGTGGGCCGTACCCGTTTCAGAGTAACCAACTCAGTGTCTTTGTCAAAAAGTTCGGCGTCTTTGTCAAAAAAAGTTCATTGTCGGAAAGTTTAGTGGTGAAAGGTTTGGATTTTTTCCGTCTTGCTGCAATTTTTATGCTTTATTGTCCTTTTGATTATTATTTTTATTCTGCTGATTTTCTTGGATTTTTATTTACATAATATTTTAAACTTTAAGATGAATGGAGTCCGTCAAGAAAATGATTCTCTCGAAGAGCTTGTTCGACAGTTGAAATTATCATTTTTAGCACTCGACTCGAAAAACAAAAACGGTGAAATCAAGCAAAATGATAACTTAAAGAATTGTATTATTCCGTCCTCACAAGTAAATTCAAATTATTTTATCAACAACCTGTCAAAAATTGCATCAGAATTTTTACCAGAAATTAGCATTTCAAAAAATAATTGTAAAGAAAACGCAGTGAAACGTAAAATTCGCCGAAGAAAACAACGGATTACAAATGTTTTTTATAAGTACATGTATTAAATTATTTTAAATTTGTAGAATCCTGTGAATAATTTTTGCGAACATGCTCAACAAAGCAATAAACCTGAGAGTCTGAGGCAGGCAGATAAATTCCTAATAAAATTCAGGAACTCGAGACTACTTGTTGAATTTGTCCATGTATGCTTAACAATATTTTGATTATTCAAGAAAATGATTCAGAGAGTATGCAAACAGACAATTTAATTATTTGTCTGGAATGTGTACGTTTACTTATGATCAATTTTAAGAAAAACTAATCGATTACTGATATTCGTCAATTTTGTTTTAGGACAACTTTTCTGATCAGTCTATTAGAAATGTTTGCGGACAGCATGCTCATGGATATTCACAAATTAATGCTAATTATGCAATTTCACGCCTTATTAGAAGAGATGTACTTAAAACTGAAAATACACTCTACAGCAAACCAACGTCCAATTTAAGGCAGGTTTATTAAATTCTTGGTAAAAGTTTTTTGTTGCGCTTCAGTAATTCCTTAAAACATTCAGATGGTCAGAGGAATGTATTTGCCGAAAATGTATTTCTGTTCCCTCACTCAACATTTCCAGTACTAATCCACGTCATTTTGTATTTGAAAGCAATGGTTTAACTAATACCGAAGCAGAAATGGACTGTAATCTTCGTATACTCGCGGAGTTATGGGATTTTGACATGATTAAAGAAGCAAACATGGAACTATACACCCTTGGAAGAAAAGTTTGAGATAATTTAGCATTTTTTATCATCTAATTTTTAAAGGAATTGTTAGATCCAACAAGAAAATTAAATCTTAAATTATTTGCATGGTTGGAGGTAAAATTATGTATTTATTTACACCTTAATTTACCTATTTTTCAGGCTTCAACTGATACATGGGTTAGCAAAATGAATGAAATTGAGGAGTATCAAGGGTTGGAAGGATTGATTTTTGAGAAAAATCTTTTTCTAAATTAAATCAATATTTATTGGATTATTTTATGAAAAGTTTGATCATTTCGAATTTTTATTGGCAATAAATTCATATCTTTCACTGATTGGTATGCTTATATAGTTAAATAGTTTAGTTATTATATTTGTTGTTAATCTATCCTCAATTTATCCTTTTGCTCTGGTTGCTTCTGTCATTTTTTCGAATTCTTCAATTCTTTCAGTTGCTTCTTTACAAAATTTTGTTCTTATCCATTCTGCTGTTTTAGCGTGGCATTCTTCCATACTTTTTTCAGGTTTGAATCGAAAAAGAAGTGATAATTTTCGATTAGAAAATCCATAAGCATATACGAAAAGAAAGCGTAGGGCGATCAAAGACCAGTTTTGGAGTTTGGGGTCTTTCCCTCTCAACCAATTTGCCCATTCTGCAAAGTAGATGCTCAAAAAAGTTGACCAGCACCATTGACTAGAGCCCATTTTGAGACCCAGAGATTGGACCAATGGTGCAATAAACTTAAGTTTGCCGAAATTGAATTGAGATTAATGAAAAATTTTTTAATTGACTAATTATTTTTAGACATATTTTAACATCTTAGTTTATATTACATTGCTATTCGAGATTACTTGACATGGAGAATAAACAACCTTATTAAACTTGGTGCACTCTGTTTCATCCATGCAATAAAAGTATTCGCTTGAAACCCGTATTGCCGATTCTTCTAAGAGAAGCATGCCAATGCATTCCTCAACAATTTGCATCAAATGGCCAACATATATCTGTGGTAATAGGTGGTACTATCATGGTCTAACCACTTACAAATTGATGCATTCCATTCGAATGGCCGTCCAATGTGGGGATTACACCGCCATAATTAGCTGCTATCCTCTGCAATGCTTTCGGTAATTTCAACTCGCCTTCGCCATAAATGTGAACAGCCCTGAGGAAAACAGCGTGAAATATTTTCCCTAGTATAAAATATTGTAGTAATGATAAGGATATATGTAAACCATTTGAAAGTGGTTTTCCACACCGTTGTCTCCCTTCTAATTCAGCCTTTGCGCGACTTTCACCATATTTTCCTAGAAGAAATTTGTTTGGCAATGAGCAATGAATTGCCTCCTATGTGCCAAAATTGTCACCTTTAGATATATTAAGTTAATTGAAACTCAAATTCTAAAGTAGTATATAGTATTTTGTGAAAAGCTCACCGAAAGGTAGATTTGCATACGCATCTAAAAAGAGCTAAAATATGCGACATATATAAATATTTACCGCCTATGTAAATAAGTCTTGGAACCGACAATTTGAAAATCGTATCCAAAAGTGATCTTGTTGCTGAACAGATTTGTTATCAATTAATTGTTCAAGAATACCTAGAAGATTATCTCGGATGTATTCATCATCCAATAGTCTTTGATTTCCTACTTGAAGCAATTCCAACGATTTTCTAGCTAGATGAAAAACCAAGTCAACCCCGTATAAAGCTTTTTCCAGCATTTTAGCGTCCAAAAGATCCAATCTATAATGTACTAGTCTGGGCGAACTTTTCTCATTAATTGAAAGAAATTCTAGGCCTTCCAATTGTTTGAAAGGCTTTCTGTCGATGGTTCTGATTTCTTTAATGTCTGTGCGGTATTGCAGGCGATAAATTAGATGCGCAGCTAGAAACCCGCTTCCACCAGTTATTGCGATAGTGATCATGACTTTTGTATCCACCTAAGTTTTGATTTTTTGGTTCAGCTGTTCTACAAATATTTTAGGAACAAATTTGATTTAGAGTAAAATTTAAAAAACTATTTCAATAAACTTGGTTTATTGAAATTGCGAATGACTAGTAATTTGTTTTTGTTATGCGAGTCATACATTAATAAGTCCAAATATGTTATCTATGTAAGAATCTCGCGAAATAAAATTTATTTTGCTTTAAATCCAACCATGTACATAGTGTATATGCTGCATAACTGAAAATACGCAACGGGAATGAATAAAAATCGATAGGAAAATCATGATGGAGAGAAAATTAGGGCAAGAGTGAGAAACGGATTAATTAGCATTTTAAATCAATAACTGCATAAATATAAAATATTCTTACAAAATATCATTTCAATGTCGATCAAATGTGAAAAAGTATTAAGCGTTTAAAAAACTGAGGTGATAATTAAAGAGCTGAAAAAATCGAAAAAATTTCGATTAAGTTCTGAAAATATAAAGATCATCTCTTCACATCCTGCTCATTTTCGCTACTGATGCACACAACTGCGCATGGCTGATCCGGCACCTATTTATTTTGTTATTTGTATAGAATTTAATTATAATAAAATTTTCAAACCATCCGCAACTTTGTCTGCAGTTTTCAGCCATCCATTGTCGTCTACTTGAGCATTCACCCCGTGAATGCCAATATTTACAAGAAAAGTGATGATCTTGGCATCCTATTCAAATTTAGAGAATTATTTCAACTAAAAACAGAACTCGCCTTTAGACTCAACCACTGGTGCGCATTGTCGACATGCTCTTCGACAATATTTAAGCATAAAGGACGGGTTGGCTTCACATTCACCTAAACGGCCCCAGGCTGAGCAGCAAGGATCATCGTTGAAACATCCGGTTGAAGTAGCATTTATAAAACGACCTTTTATTACAGTAGAAGTTGTTTGATGCTGACGTAGAGCAAGACGTTGTTGAGTACGGGGTTTAACACCAATCGCATTTTGAAAAGTTTCGGCAAATGAATGACCGTTACTATGGGACAAACTATTTGATTGTGGCAACTTGAAATACTTCATATAGTCAGATAATTTATAAGGGAAACCCGAATTTGTTGTGGAGGTGGTGATCCATGTATACAAAGACCTGCTTGACAAACTCCACCCCAGCAGATATTAAAGCCGTCAAAACCAGTGCAAAGTCCGCCAATCTTCACCTTTTTTATGTATGATTTTAAATAAGCTAATATTATGATTTATCATAACTATGTAGTGACTTATAATTGTTTGATGTATTCATAATATAAACCTTAGAAACACAATGTGGAGCATTCCCTGAATTAAAGCCGTTTATCATTTATATATAGATGGATCAAAAAGAGATACAATTTTCTAAAAATTACCACGCGTGTCACAAAACAAATATGGTGATGCGCAGTCAGGATTCTAGCGAATAAAAAATTTCTAAAATTTTATTTTAGGCTGAAACTTGTTGGCTGCAACTCGGTCTCCTTGCATATTTATAGAGAGAATCTGTATAAGCGTTAGAAAGGCCATCTCGATTGGTGAGATCAAAAGGCCTCATCTGTGAATTAGCAAAATGTTGTTGATTTGAACATTGGATCAGATCAGGTGGATACTCTTGCTCTCTAGACCAACGTGACTGAAAATTCCTGTTCAAATATTACATTCAATTCTATTTCCCCATTTCTATTCAGTCTATTAAGTAATTTTAATACTTTTAATCTTAATTTTCCATCCTTATAATCTATCAATATTAAAAAATATGTATTAATGAAGAGGAAACCTGACGCATCTGACGCCATAGCTCCCAAATCAGGTCGACAAAAGAATCCGAAAATATAAAAATAAGTGCTTCCTCCGAGGTTTTAGATTTCGCTTGAAAATATAGGTAAATTCTATTTCTTACGGTGAAAGTAAAAGACCGGATCATTTGCGCCTAGAATAAGCGACGATAATAATTTTTTATATTGATTGCTAATCAACTAACTTCTAGTTGGTGGTTTCATATCACCGCCGATAAAAAGATGGACTTGTGAATGTAAATACTCAAGAGCACCAAAGTTCGGTTGATAGGGACAATCTGACATGAGTATTAATTTGAGTTAATTTGTTAGTTTAAAAATTGCGAAATCGCGATTCCTTTCACACAATTAAGGAATCGTTTTTAATTTCTCCCTACCTTGACGAGGTGCTGTATATGCTAGAACCTTAAATGGATTAAAATTCGTTTCTTTTTAAATTAGTTCTTTTTAATTTCAATAATAAAGGTTTATATTATTTTTAGTTTATTATCCAATGCAAATAACCTGTTCAATTTGTGTTTGTTCAAAGACTGTATTCAAGTCCGTCTCCCTGAGCATTCTTCCTTCGGTACCTAATTGCCTACAAATAAAAAGCTTCTAATTATTTTTTTTTAAATAAAAACTTTACCTCAAAATATGTGGCCGCCCCTCCAATGTTGTCCAACCATTAGCAAAAGGCCCATTTATGACGTTACCTTGATCATCTGTTTCACCAAAGAATAACGGAGAAAACAATATCGAGTCGCTTGGTCTCGGTAGATGTGAGTCAAGCACGGAATCCCAGTAAGGAAGCGATATGGATGGATCAATAAGACGGAGTGCAATTTCAAAGCGTTTGATAAACTCTCGATGAAAAGGAAGAAAGCCAGGGCCAGAATGGGCACCAGATGATGTACTCACCTTTAGAGTTAAGATCGTAATGACAAATTTTTTAATTTTTATATTACTTGTCTGTGTTGATCATTAAACCGCCCAAATTCTCCATTTCCCTTTAGTGTGTTTAGTGTTCGTTGAAAACTGAAATTTAATATTAAAAGAAAATTTAAATTCTGACAGCTGGATCTCTTCCATTGAACATTTGATTATTTCTAAAATACCTTAGCATCTCATCATTGCTTAACATTCTGATCTCACGTCTTAAGGCCATTCTAAAAGAATTTTGATTTTAAACTATGTATATCACTGATGGTTTAAGTAACCTAAGTGGTTGGCCTCCAGACAATGTACACTGTCCATTTGGACCTTGAATCCCCTGAAATTGTACGAGGAATGTTTTCACTTAAATTGATTAGTACCCGAAAATAGGGACATAAGCAATCTAGGTCCATACATCCATAGGCCGTTGGTGAGTAACGTTGTGGTAAAGGAGGTGATAAATCCGGCTGTTCTGGAACTCCTGGAGCATTTACAACTGTATTTGCCTGCTGTTGTTGCTCGTTGGCCAAGAAGCGTCTTGCACCCTGGTCCCAGTGCTGGAGCATTCCACATATTTGACGGAACGCTTGAATATAATCAAATTTAATGGCAGATTTCCTTCAAAATCTAATATCGTAAGACTAACCATCAGCCGGTGCTTGTGAGCAGTCCCACGGTGCCTGTTGAGAGTAAAGTTGCATAGGAAGATAAATTATGAATAATAATTGTGAAAAATGTAAAATTGACAATGGAAAATAATAAGAAGGAACCATTTTTTAATTTAAATTTTCTTTTATTTAAATATTAAATGAATCAAAGAATAAAAAAGATGATTGGGAACAGAGGCTCCGAATGATTTGTAAAAGAGAAATTGAGAAAGAATAAGAATGAATTTGGATAGGAGGGAAAGGTGACGAGAAAAAAAACAAAATGAGTTAGAACAGGAATAGGCGTTCTCCGAGGTTGGCCAAATTAAAGTCAAAAAATTCTAATTCTAAAACTTTTAAAAGAGCTATTAAGGAAGAGAGTGAAGGAAGAGTTAAATGTCTTTAGCCGCGCGAATGGAGTCTCGACATTTTTTCCTTTTACCTCATTCCTCATTTCAAGGTTTTCAGGTTTACGAGGACTTTTTTTGTAATTTTACAAAATTTAACAGCATCGTCTTTTACTTCCCTCTTATTTCTCCAAAACAATTTATTTACTCTTGCGAGTTTGTTTTGCAAAATGCGTAAAAAACGAATAAAAATTTGATAAAAATCGAGAACAAAAGTAAATTGTTTTTCATCTTAACCCCATTTAAAATTGATAATTGGGCGTGTGGCGAAATGAAAAAAGGAAGGAAAATGTTTGCTTACAAAAATACAGATCCAAGGAAAAGCAAAGGCAATCGCCCCAGGCATGCAGGTAATGAGCACAGCACTAGATCCAGAATAACATCTCTTTATTCTATTGACCTTAAGTGAATCTTCAGTTTAAACAATTTAAAAATATTTATTAGAAAACTAATATTTCAAAAAAATCCGACAGCTGGATAAATGCATAAAATAGCTGTATAAAAATTATTATTTTTTTAAAGGTGGTTGTCCATTGAAGAAACGTTCAAAACCGTTTGCAACACCTGCCTCAGCACTTAACGCAGTTTGTACTGGTTGAAAATACCTTATGTGTAATTAGTTGGGGGATTAAATTATAAAATGAACCAAGGCATTGCTGATAAAGAAGGATAACCAATAACATTTTGCTGGCCAACAATGGGCGATAAAGTAGGGGAATTTGTAGCTGTAAATCCTATCTTGGATTGCTGACTGCCACTAAAGTCTCTATTTGATTGTATAACAACCAATTTCGAAGGTGATGATTCAGCACATCTTTGACAAGCGCAAAAACATTGTCCGTTAACAATACTACCTTTAATAATTACAAATTTAAGTTTATAGGCTTGTATTGATCTCGCCTTGGGTTAGAACAGCACCATTTGAAGGTAAGCTCATTGCTTCCTCGCTTTGAAATGAAGTATCAGGTAATGGTGGGAAATTTGTTGTATCAACTTAATTTTTGAAGAAATATTAGTAATTCCTTAGACAATACGCTATGGCGCTTTGGAGTTATTTTTGACTGATTTTAACGTGTTTTAGGAGTTTGAGAAAGGTTTGAGAGATTTTGACACACATCTTCGTTCCTTTATCACAAACCTGGTCTAAGACGAGGTGATGAAACGGTCTGCGATGGGCTGTTAAAACTCAAACTAACTAATGCAGCATAGAGTTGAGCAACTGGAGAATGTTGTACACATTCAAGTATTGCCTTTAATTATGTCATTTAGATTCATATTTTCATTCCAGAAAATAATTTCTACCGATTGCATTCGAGCATCTACTGCCTGGCGGGCGTTACATATACAAGATCGCATTTTTGAGGAGGCCTTCATTTGGCATGTAGCCTCAGATTGGAGTCGTGTACTGATATTTTAGGATGATAATCTGGATTATGAAAATAAAAACTTCTGAATGCACGAGTGTAAAGTTCTGTCTACGCTGGACATCTAAATAAAAAAATTATTTGCAATAATCATAAAAAATTATTGTAGCTCATTGCTAAAATCTGGTACATGTATAAATATTTTTTGTTTAAAACTGTTTTCATAAAAATGTTTCAAAAAATTGAAGAGTAAAGATACCAAAGTGCGATATTGTGGATCATAATCAAGGGCCCGCTTAAAGCAAGCCAGTTCTGAGACATCAAGTATACAAGCAGTAGTTAGATTGTTACTGTAAAAGTAATGGAATTAGATAAGTAAATTTTATAAAATTAGTCAAGAATATGACAGCTGATTAGCAGCCATTTGTTGCGGGGCAATTCGACTTATCCCTCCACCAAATACACGATTGTTGCCATCCTTAAATTTGATAATAGTAATTTTCGATGTGATTAGAAGGTTAAATTCACGTTGCCTTGAAATTGCAAGTGCTTTGTGGTATCGTCTCTTTCTCGTTCCTATCTAGCTCACCATTGGGCAAGCCCCACAATCGATCTGCCAATTCGATTCCGAATATGGCTCCAATCAATTGTGAAGAATCTTCAAAGATAATCATCTATTTCTATTTGAATAATTTATACTACCACTAGTTGTTGTGTTTATTTCCGCAGGCTCTCCTGTTTTTCCACCGTTATCAAAGCATTGTTCTAATTCAGATTGAAAATCATTGGCGGCAGAGGAAAAATCATTTTTAACTGAAATTCATGTTTTTAGTTTTACATATGTATAAACACTGATTCATCGTTTTTTGTTTAATTTAATTATTAATTTAAGTTACTCTGATTTTGTGACACATCAACAAATGGTCCGCGCACTGCTTGAAGTGACTTAGCAAAGCAATCGTCAAATGCCACCTTTTCATGTATACAACTTTAAAGTGTGGAACATTTTCGACATTCTCATTTCTAAATTAAAACCAAGGACAATACCCTTTGGGAAAACAATTCCGGAATGCAGTGTTTTTCAAGTCGTTCAATTGTCGCTCAAACTCTTCTACTAAAAGACCACACCTTTCAATGTTTTTAGTTGAAAATTTTTTTTAATTTGAAAAAATTATGAACTTTTGGAGTTGATCTGCACAAGGCGAGTTGAATGATGAGATACCAGTGAAGATACTTAGGAAAACAAACAATATAAACATCATAACTAAAACTTAGCTATTTAAAGCTTATCATGGAATGGTATGAATAAATTAAACGGGTTTAAAATCGTTGAGTAGACATAACTCATTACATTAATTTTTCAAAATAATAAAATCAAATAAGTGAATAAATCCATTAAATGTTCGTTCTTTTTCTTTGGAATTATTTCCTTTTGAACAAATCGCTTCTTTCACGTCACTCATTTCTACGCTGAAGACTGAAGATGTTCTCTACTATTCATAACTAAAGTGCCCTTTCGGGCTCACTCACCTCATTTTAAATTAAAGAACATCACTCGTTTTCTATCAAATTGTTGAGAGAAAGAATGTGTAAATTCATTAGAAGTGTTATTCTCAAAGGACCGTGTGAAGGGAAATCGTTTTGTGTACTCTGAATCGTCCACTTTTTGATTTACGCTGGCACTGAACTATCCTTTACTGAATGGAAGACACCTCAGTCCCACGATTTCAGTCCTGGGCCATATTTTGCGCTGCAACTTTTTAATTCCTTAAACTTTTTTTACGTAATTTTATCTAGCAAGATTGATTTGATCAGATAATTATCTCAAAAATCAATCTTTGATAAAATTATTTCCACCTCCACAGCTTTCTTTCATCAATTTTCTATAACTACGTTATATGCGGAATATTACTTTTTAGGCTTAAAAATGGCAATTTATGAGAAAATATTTAATTTATTTAAACTCCATATTAATGATGATTGCGACAAAGATACTACACGGAAATTGCTTTCGCCAATACTTATGTTTATGGATCTTTATGAAAAAGAACGAACCGCAGATCTTATACATGAAATTTTTCAACAGGCCTGTGTTGAGTTTCAGGTTAATTTTCTGATTACAGACATAAGTTATTTACAACTTGTTGTTTTATTTGGCCCAGATTACCCAAAATAGCTTGTGGTTTTTTTTGACAGGGAACGTTATGTTTAAAAATAAGTAATCTTTTGTGTATTAGATTTCCTTACCTTTTTTGACACATTCTATATATTTAAAATTTTTAGTGGTTCTACTGGACTTCGGTATGATGTTGTTTTTTCGTTTATGTTATACTTACATTAATTTGCAGGACGAATATTATGGTGGAGTAGGCGAGTGGAGAGAATTTCCACCGGTTTGCATTTCGCAGCTTAACAAGGCTGTTCGTGAGAAAAAGACTAGTGTTCAGGTTTTTACTAATATTGATTCTTTTGTCAATAAACATCAAGTTCGCATTAAGCTTTTTAAAAATTTTTACTTTAGATTGTTCTTTCACAACGTCACTATGTAGTTGACTTCAATGAGATGACAAAAAGGCTTATTCAAGACAATGTGGTCTCTACTCATTATGGTCAATATTCGTCTCCTGTTTTTGCAAAAGTTAAACTGATTGATGAATTTAACATGGAAGAATTCAGACATCGTCTCAACGATTTGACTGAAAAAGAAGAGAGGCATTGTGCCATTGTAAGAGGAATTCTTAAATTACTCCGGTCAAGTAGTGAAACACCATTGGAGAGTGAACTGCTTTGTTCTGCTCTCACCTTACTTCTGCGATTAATAACAAATAGGAATATGGTTGCTGATTTTATTGAGGTTTTTATTTTGGCTTGATTTATGATAAATATTTTTTCAATAGAATGACGGAATCCAGATTATGATGCAAGTGCGATGTCTACTGGCATTGGATGGGAAAATATCTCCTGCTATGTTGAACACAATTATTTTGCTCATTTTGCGAAAGTGTATCGATTTTGATGATATTGCGTTGAGGAATGCATTTGACCAGATGCTTACTAACACTTGCAATGGGCTCCCAATTTCGCTTCTTGAGGAGAAATCTCGTCGCCATGGTAATTCACTACATTGATTCCAGGGTCGTAGCCAGAAGGCTTCTGAGGCTATAGCCCACTTTCTGAAATGTTAAATATTGGGAAAGGGTGACACACTCAGTTTTAGCCCCCTGAAATCGACCATCTTGCTACGCCCTTGATTGATACGTACCTATATTATCTTTTAAATACTTTTAGGTTTGCGTGCTAAACGGTACAAATCAGATCCCAAGGTATTCTTCTAAATTAATTTTATATATTTCATCATTTAAGCGCGTTTTCCGGTTAATTGCTCCAATTGCTGCTATTTATCCGTCAATTTTTGTTGAACAAATTAAAGATAAATTAGAAATAAAGAAAGACGAATTAAAAATCAAGGATAAGACTGATGTGAAACAGGACTCAGACTCTTCTCTAGATACAACCAACCTTAAAGAAGTTTTTATCAAATTTGTAATAAATATTTAAAAGTTTAAATTCAGGTTCTCCGAGCAACTATAGAACAATTGCAACGCTCTATCAACAAAGATACTTTTAAGGAAAATTCTGTTTTTCATGCATCTAATTTACTTAAATTCATTGCTGAGATTGTTCGTAGTTACCCTCACGCTTCTTCTATTTTTGTAAATATGGTTTTGGATGGACAAAATGTTGTTACTTGGTTGATTGACAAATTTCTCCTTAATTACAACAAAGAAAACAAAGATTCTCAAGAGGTAGTTTTTTCAACAAAAGCTGTCCTTTCTAGTTTGATTGGTGACCATTCGACTTCAAATGTAGTGGATCGTGTGGTTGAAGGTATTTTCTTTAACAATATATTTTAAATGCTTTAATCTTACAATTAGATATCAAAAATCTACTCTTTGCAAATATAGAGGAATATAATAAGGCAACTTTTCAAGTTATTTCTCTTTCTGACAAAACAAAATTGGCTACAAACTTTGCCGACCAGTTGATTGTTATTACGCAACTATTAATTCTTTTACGAGATTCTGCTAGCCAGGTTTTCCAAATGTCCTATTATGTTTTAAACTAATTTTCAGGGTAGCACCTTATCTCCGGGTGATTCGACAAAGCAAATGGTTTTACTAGTGAAAAGCATGTCCAAAAATAATCTTTTTAATATTCTTGTCAAATCGATATGGAATTTACCGGTAAATTCTTTAAACTTTTATTTTACCGATTTATTTTCAGTTTCATGAACCTCAAGGTTTTGAAGCTGTGAACACATTGCTTAAACTATTTGAGAGTGTAGTTGCAAAGGATATGAATCGCTTTACTTTTTCTCGGAGTAATACAAACAGAGAAGAGCCGAGACAGCATATAACAAATAGAAATACTGGTGGTGAGCAACAACATCAAGATGATTCCAACCAACCTAGTATGGATATTGGTGTCGGAGAAAATGCTAATTTAGAGGAAAGTGAGCAAAATCCTGAAGAGAGAAGCGAGAGAATTGCTGACCTTGATTCAATATTTACTATTTCAACAGCTAACCGCATCAGGCCAGAGGAAGAAGCGGACGAAGACGAAGGTAATCATCCAAATTTAGTGGAGGATAATGATCACGAAGATGAAGCTAGCTCTACACAATCGGATGAAGAAGACGATATGGACACTGCTGAGGAGATGGATGCAACTCAAGCAGATGCTGCTGCGGAGGAAGAGGCTGCTGAAGAGGACATGGAGGAGGATGATGATGAGCGTAACTCTGAAAATATGGTTGGGGACGAAGGAACTGCTGAACGTGTGAACAATCAAAATTTTGGTGTTGATGCCCCTAATGAGATTGATGACGATGATGAAGAGGATGAGGATGAAGAGTGGGATGATGAAGGTGGCAATAATGATGAGACACTTGTTGAGTTTGAAGTTAGTCTTTTTTTTATTTTTTCATTTTCTTTATTACTCTGAAGTTTTATTTCTAGGTTTAAGTTAGTTTAATTATTTGTTATAATTTAATAGGATGCAATGGCCGATTACTTGGACATGGTTGATTTTTCTGATATCTCCAATGAATTAAATTCAATGAGACAATCGATACATCGCCTCAATGTTGAGTTCAGCAATGCTTTTGCTTCACAACAATTCCAACAAGTTGAACGAACTTATCAAGTTTTAGTTTAAATATGTTTATACTTGTTTAATTTTAAGGCATTGATGCAACAAATTCCTCGTCATTTCCGTGCTCTTATTAGTCATCCACGTGGGAATGGTGCTGTTTTGCGCATCAGGAATCATGGAGCTCAAAATCTGACTCGAGGCAACCAAAACCTAACAACTCCAATTAGAATTGGCATTGCGAGGGGTCTTGGAGGAGAACAACTTTTCGGTCAATTAATGTCCGCCCAGGTATTTATGAGTTATGAAATAAATCAATATAGCAATACATGTTTAATAAATAATCTTATTTGTCAGACTGGATGGCCACCCACTGTCTTGAATGGTGGAGGAGATCCAAGTTCAAATGGTCAAACTGCTATAATGACGCCCTACTTCGTTGATAGGTACGTTTTTGGAATAATTAGTCATTTAAATTCATTTTTAAGGCTCTTGGACCAGTGTCGTATTCTTGATCCTCATTCTATGTTTATAATTGGTGTTCTTATTGCCTCACATGTTGCTAATGTAATTTGCGTTAAAGATGCCCCTGAGGAGAAAAATCTTGAGAATGAATGTGAAAAGTCTGGTGATGTTTCATCGAAGAAGCAACCCTCAGCCGTAGCAGAGCATGATGAGCAACAAGAGTCTGGTACCGAAGATCAGCCCATGCAACAAATTGATGAGGGTTTACTACAAGAAAGAAATGAGGAACAAATAACACCTCAAAACAGCGAATTGATTCATAGAGAAGACGAACAAAATAATCCTGTACAAGAAACTGAGCAAATTGAACCACCACAACAAGCAACTGGGACTACTGATGAGAATGCTACTACTGGTGTACCAGAAGGTGTAGGTCAGTTTAAAAATTTCTAAATAGAATAAAAAATTCGAATAAATTCGAACATTGTTAGATCCTGCATTTTTGGCTGCCCTTCCTGAAGAGATGCGGCAAGAGGTTATTCGCGACCATCTTATCCAACAACAAATGAATGCAGCAACCAATACACAAGTGGAAGCAGAAAATGATTTACCTCCTGAAAGATTGGCTGCGATAATAGGAATGGAAGTGCCGGAAGGTTTTTATTTATGTTTAAAACATCATGTTACATTTTTGCCACATAAAATTATGCATACATTATTACAAATTTATAGTGAACAAATTTTATCTTTAAGGAATGGATCCGGCTTTCTTGGCTGCTTTACCAGAAGACATTTTCCAAGAAGTTGTTCGTGACCATCAGCGTCAACAAGAACTTGCTCGACAACGCCGTGCCCAAGTGGATGCTCAAAATAATTTGCGACCTCGAATTCGCCATCATCACCATCATCATAGACACTTTGCAATGCCTCATCTTTTTCAAACTCGTGGATTAATGCGTTCGGGTACTTCTAATTCACATACAAATCCTCAACAAATAGCTGTGTTGACACAGTCAAATGGGAGTGCTCTTCAACTTTTTGATAGTCAATCAATTTGTACTCTACTACTTCTTTATTTATTGGACCAGGACAAATTTAATATTGTCCGCTTACAAGTAAGATTTTTTTAAAATACCATATTTTTAAATTTTTTGAAATTATTTTTCTAATTTTAGAAATTATTGCGTAGCATATGCTTGCATCCTGGTTCTTGCGATTTTACTATTTGGGCGCTTCTTTCAATGTTGGATGGTTTACAACACTTTAGTCAAATTGAATGCGTGCAAAGTGAAAAATCTAATATTGGTTGGATAAACAATTTGCGATCCGGTGCATCTTTGGATAAAAATGAACGTCTTATTCGAATTACGCCTCTTTCCGGTAATTTATAATTTTTAAACTGATTATTTTATATTGTTTAGTTCAAATTAATCAACAAATCAGAACACAAGCTTCTCATCATGTTGTTGACACGCTTAGTCATCTGGCGCAGCGCTTCGCTAATCATTTTATGCCAAAATCTGTACGTGGTAGTGAAAGTGATGCGAATAAATTAGAAGCGCCTCCTAATATATCAATTTTCTGGAGTATTTTAAGAAGGTATATTAAATTATTATTCATATTAAATGTCAAATATATTTATTAAATACTTTTATTATCTATTTTATTTTACTTTTCTAATGAGAACATTAATCTTTAGCATTAATGCTTCCAATCCTGAGCAGATGCTCCGAAGTGGGACAAAGCCCGAAATTTTTTCTGAGCTTGCTGCTGAAACACTTGAAGCGTCTCCTTTTGCATTTGTTGTTAAATTTGTTCATTCACAGATGCCAAATGTTGCTGACAAAGTAATTCGAATAACGTCTTTGGTTAGTGTATTTTTATCTTTTTAATTTTGATTAATAATTGTAATAGCTCTCACAACGATTGCCAGGAAATTTTTGCGAAAAGGTTCCTGATGAAACAAGAAAATGGATTGGACAGGAAATGAATGCTCTCACTAATGTAGAGTTTTTGGCTTTTATAGACTAGACCATTTTAATAATTCATATTTCTTTTATAGATTCTGTTGGAAAGGTCTACAAATGAAGCACTTCGGGATGGACGTGCTCTAATTGCGCAATTACTCAGTGTTTTTCCTGATGAGAAAGCTTCTATTATGGAAACTCTTCATGAATGTATTCTTAAAAGCGGTGATCAACTTCGTGAACAGTTGGGCGTTTTGCAAAATCAAATGAACGAGGTAAACAAATCGAAAAATGTTGTGGATTAGTTATTATATATATATAAAAAAGAGTTGATTTCATCCCTAAGAACTTTGACTTTATTTAAGATACGTCGTTCCCTATAAATAAATGCGTTATATTTCTTTAATAAATCCCGATTTAAGGCTGTATTTATTTTGTGTGTGATAGTCACACCATGTTTTGTTTTATTTATTTTGAATTCATTTCTATAAAAAAATTTTTTTGTTAATTTAAGTAAGAAAATTTTGTAAATTTCAGTGAGTCATTAATTTTTAGGTGTATTTTTAGTGATTAATTATTTGGTTTTTTTCAAATTTAGAACAAAAAGCATTAAATGATTCCTTCAATATTTTTGTTGAGATTTTTGTTTATTGAGAAACGTGAGGTTTATAAATTTTGATTTTTTATACTGAAATCGTGAATTATCAAAGTGTGTTTTTTTATTTTGAATTGTAATTGAAAATAGTTAGTCTGTGCTTAGGGAATATTTAAATTTTTACGTCCAAAGATTGCTCATGTTACCCTCCCTTCTTACCTGTCCTTTTTGGAATAATTATCGGCTTTTCTTTTTTCTTATATTCTTTCTTGTATTTAAAAAATTCACGTGGTATTCAGAAGACGATTGAATTTTATTCGTAATGTTATTTCAGCTGTTTAAATTTTTTATTTTTATCGACTATTGAGTTTTTTCTTTTATGTAAATCCTCATTTTGTCGGTAAACAGATGCACGGCACCACTCTAATACAAAACACGTGGATTTATTACCCGTATTTACTTTGGCAATAACTTTTTCATTTTATTTCAATATGCGAGTTTTTATTTTATTAAGGTATTTTTATTAAAAGCAAAGGTCGTGAATAGAAGGTGGGATCGTCTAAAAAGGGGGACACAATTTTCATTCATGTTTTTATAAGATGTCACAAACCACAATTTTTAAAATTTGCTAACTAAGAAAGCATATATATTTTTTAGGTATTTACTATCTTTCCTTAAATCTTTTATTAGCTTAATTCCTCTAAAAGTTTAAATGCGCGTCCCATTATTTATTCCTATTGATGATCCGTCTGGAAAAGTGCTTAAACGCACATCTCTCGATCTTACTTGTTTTGGGCCATGTCAGAGGAAGGTTAAAGCTTGTCTTTCTGTTCTTTTCTGTTTGGCTTTACTTTTTATTTGTCTTTACTTGGATATTGTTGCCATTCTCTTTTGGGATTCGCTACTTCGTCATTCACCAAATAGAGCGCTTCCATTACGTTCACTAAAACGGCAAGAAAAAAGAGAAACAACGCTTAAACCGCTAATTACAATTAACAAAACAGTAGAATTGGAAGCAAGAAATCAGCAACTTAGGTAATATTTATACAACGAAAAAATCTACAAATTCTATTTTAGAGAAATCCTCAACAATAGCTTGACTCATTGGTTATCAGACCTCCCTGATGACGGTTGGTGTGAAAGAATGTCTAATGGGTTGTTAAGCGATGAGGAAGCTGAGCGTCTTGCAAGTAAAATAATTTAACAAAATATTGAAAAAAATTTTTAGGCTGGAATGTGAATCAAAGTAGTGAACGTTATATGCCTGATATAAAGAAACAAAATCCAACCGAGATGCCTGAAGCTGGGTTATATATTTAAATAATTGTCAATATTTTTTCTTTAATTTAGCTGCAAAAATCTAAAACGACTCTTTCCTTTTCCTGAGGAGCCAGCTACCGAAGAAGAACTCCAATTTCCACTAGCTTATGGCATCCTAGTTTATAAATCTCCACTACAAGTGTTTTTACTGATGAGTGCTATATATCAGGTACCTTGTAAAAATTTTTAAAATCAATGAATTTTATTTTATAAAGCCTCAAAATGCTTATTGCCTTGCTGTTGATGATCGGGTCCTTTCTTTGGTAATCTTCTGCTTCATTGGTCCCTAGAAAAAAATGAGGAAAAAGTGCTAGTTAGGCATTTTTGAGGCATTCCAATAGGTAATCGAGTGTGCTGAGTCCGAATATGGGCTTAGAATTTGTTTATTTCGAACCCCGGACCCGAATTCGACCAAGTCGAATTCGGGGTATACACTTCGAAATTAAAAATTTAGGGCTAATCTGACACGCCTGTTCGAGCTGAGTCGATTGATATTAAAATTATTACGTACCCCGAATTCGACTTGGTCGAATTCGGGTCCGGGGTTCGAAATAAACAAATTCTAAGCCCATATTCGGACTCAGCACACTCGATTACCTATTGGAATGCCTCAAAAATGCCTAAATAGCACTTTTTCCTCATTTTTTTCTAGGGACCAATGAAGCAGAAGATTACCCTTTCTTTTTATTTTTTTATTAAAAAATAAATTTAAGGCTGACGAGCAATTTAAAAAACAGATGAATCTGTTGATGGATTGTTTCCCAAATATATTTGTTATGGTAGCCTATAATAATTATTAAAAATAATATCAGAGTTTAGACTGTTAACAAAGTTGAATGGTGCGAATTTGGAGTTGTTCGTGGTGTTTTTAATTGTTTACGTTATCTGAGCGAGGTAAAACATTTTAATTCTCTCTTTGCCAGTGGCTTATATCTGTTTATATATTTTTTATTTTAGCTTGATCATAAATGGCGTTATTATCAGGTTAGCTTATTTTCACATATATAATTTTACTTAGACTTCTAGTACCTGAGCGGAGTTGACCTCCCGTTAAAAACCAATTTGGAGGCGAGTGATTTAAATATTAAAACGCATTAAATAATATTTTAAAGATGGTTAGAATATTCAAAAGACTGAATGGCACAATAAATGCTGAAATATTACCCTTTGAAACTTCTCGAATTGTAGGCTCACAAGTGGTAAGTATTGCTCAATTATACAAAAAAACAATTATTTTTAGTTTATGAAATCTCCATTAACACTTTGGAAGTCAAGTTTATCAGGTTATAAACTATAACTAACAAACAATAATTTAAATTTTTAAATAAATTTAAGCCTTAATGAGCCGGGAAACTGTAAACGCAATAATAAGCAGCAACAAAGTGCGACAACAACTTAATTATCTTAAATTCGGATATTGCTCTGATGAAGTTTATTTTAAACTGAACTTTGTTTTTAACCTTTTGCTTTTAGGCTTTATGGGGTACAATCGCTGGAAATCCTAAAGGTGCTCTTTTGATTCTTAATATGTTATAGTTTACCGTACTGTATACCATAGCGTATTTTCGATACGGAATACCGAAAAAGCGTTTGGTACGGTTTTAATATTGTAATTGTTGAAACTATTCCGATTGCTAGTTATAATATTGTAAATGTTTTTAGAGCTATACATTCCTGGTGGATTTGATGCCAATTATCTTTATGGAAGACTTTTTAAAGAGACATATCTATCTGATATTAAGAAAAAACAAATACAACGGCAAAAAGAACAACAAAAAGAACGAGAAGAAGATAAACGACAGAAAAATACTTCACAATCCTCTCTACTTCCTAAATACAATGCAGCAGAACCTTTTAATCTTTCTACTTATTATATATCAAGATTTCAAGTTTGGAGGGATGTGAATCAAATGTCAGGCTCTAAAGAAAGCAGATGCGACGGTATATAATAAATTTTTAAAATTATTTTATCAATCTTAGGAAAGTTTGTTGCAAGTTCTTGTGTCTATGGGATTGGTGATATAGAAAGGTTAATAAAGAGACCAGAATTAATTGCCCATAAATTGTATTTGGATTTTGAGCCCGCAGGTTGGTTATGTACACCAAATTTTATGTATTCTTAAATCTCTTTTAGCATATTTCTGTCTTTGGAAGCAAATTCACGAAAGGGCTTTAGATTGGCAAACGCAGCAGAGATTTGTAGGATCGGTCTATTCAGAACTACCCTTAGTAAAAATGGCTAGAGGAGCACCTGAAGATGAACTAAAGTTTTACTTTGATTAATAACACTAATGAAATTGAAACTTTTAAATTTGTATTTATACATATTTTATATAAAGATTTTTAATTCTCATATTGTTGAAATTTAAGAATTTAATGTAAATCTCTTGTACTATGACCTGAGTACTGTAACAAATTTTTCATTTTTGAAGTTATCTTTCTAGGATACTGTAATAAATTTGACATTCTGGAAGTGATCTTTTGGAAATCATGGATACTGTAATAAATTTGACATTCTGGAGGTGATCTTTTGGATGTCGTGGATACTGCAATAAATTTGACATTCTGGAAGTGATCTTTTGGAAATCATGGATACTGTAATAAATTTGACATTCTGGAGGTGATCTTTTGGAATTCATGGATACTGTAATAATTTGCATTCTGGAAGTGATCTTTTGGAATTCGTGGATACTTAATAAATTTAACATTCTGGGCCCGTAGAATAAATTCGGGGTAACATAACCGGTTGAATAACCGGGTAAAATAACCCTGGGTTAAATAACCCTGAGTTCCGAGTAAAATTGGTAGAATAAATTCCGTAGAATAAATTCGCATTTTTACCCCAAACTAAAGGTTACTGTAACTCGCGAGTAACTCTTTAATTTTATTTCTATATTAAACTTCCATTAAACAGCTTTAACTTTTAAGTAAAATCATTAGAGTTAGAAGTATGAAAATGCCGGATCCGGTTTCCCGATTTTAATTTTTTCTCATCCGGACTGGACTTTCCGGATCAAAATCCGGATTTTTAGACCCGGATCCAAACCTGGATTTTCAAAAAAAATTTTTTTTCATAAATATTTTTTTATTTTTTGAATATAAAATTTTTTTCAAAATTTTGAAAACTTAATATATTTTGGAAAAGAGCAATCAGACGCGTTTTACCCTGTTACACTGCCCCCGACCAGTGTAGCAATTTTACCCTTAGCTAAGGGTTATTTGACCCGAGTAAATAATTTATTCTACCAATGTGAAAAGCTACTCGGGGTTTTGGGTTAAACTACCGGGTTGTTTAACCCTGAACTCAGAGTAGGAATTTATGCTGCGGGTTGCGAGTTATTTGACCCTCGGGTAGGGGTTAAATAACCCTTACCCCGAATTTATTCTACGGGCCCTGGAAGTGATCTTTTGGAATTCATGGATAATTTGACATTCTGGAGGTGATCTTTAGGATGTCGTGGATACTGTAATATAATTGACATTCTGGAAGTGATCTTTTGGAATTCGTGGATACTGTAATAGATTTGACATTCTGGAGGTGGTCTTTAGGAATTCATGTATACTGTAATAAATTTGACATTCTGGAGGTGATCTTTAGGATGTCGTGGATACTGTAATATAATTGACATTCTGGAAGTGATCTTTTGGAATTCGTGGATACTGTAATAGATTTGACATTCTGGAGGTGGTCTTTAGGAATTCATGTATACTGCAATAAATTTGACATTCTGGAAGCGATCTTTTGGAAATCATGGATACTGTAATAAATTTGACATTCTGGAGGTGGTCTTTAGGAATTCATGTATACTGCAATAAATTTGACATTCTGGAAGTGATCTTTTGGAAATCATGGATACTGTAATAAATTTGACATTCTGGAGGTGATCTTTTGGATGTCATGTATACTGCAATAAATTTGACATTCTGGAAGTGATCTTTTGGAATTCATGGATAATTTGACATTCTGGAAGTGGTCTTTAGGAATTCATGTATACTGTAATAAATTTGACATTCTGGAAGTGATCTTTTGGAAATCATGGATACTGTAATATAATTGACATTCTGGAGGTGGTCTTTAGGAATTCATGGATAATTTGACATTCTGGAAGTGGTCTTTAGGAATTCATGTATACTGTAATATATTTGACATTCTGGAAGTGATCTTTTGGAATTCATGGATACTGCAATAAATTTGACATTCTGGAAGTGATCTTTTGGAAATCATGGTACTGTAATAATTGGAATTATGGATGTGATCTTTTGGATATAGTACTGTGTACTCCTGGATAATGTAGTATTTGAAATTTTGATTTGATCTTTTGGGTAAATAGAAAACGATGTCTTAGATGACTTGCGGTCTTGGAGGTGATCTTGTGGCTGAAAACTGAGATTTGTAGGTGATCTTATGGATTAGATAAATTTAAAAATATTTAGAATATAAAATTAAAAATTCTTTATTTCGCATAAAAAGCAATCAAATATTATCATGTGGGTGGTCGCATAAATGCAGTATAAAATATTATATACCATAAAGCTTGAATTACAGACTTAAATACTTCCATTCTATTTTAATGCCATTTTCTGAAAGCTAATACGCACAATTAAGAAAGATTGTGACATTCAGTGGAAGCATGTCATTAAAATTCAGTCTTTAGGCATTCATAGGATAAAAAACAAAATAGCTAACAAAAATAAGAAAATTCAAATTAAATCAATCTGGAATTGGATCCATAACAATTCCACCATGTCCAGCTAGATTTGTCGACCCCATAAGATAATGATCAACTTGTCTAGCAGCTTGTCTACCTTCATGTATTGCCCATACCACTAAAGATTGACCTCTTCGACAATCTCCTGCTGCAAAAACTCTAGCAGCACTTGCATTATACTTCTCTACCGGTGTTTTTATATTTTGACGATTGTCATAGTCCAATTTAAGTTGATCAATTACTGTCTAAATTTCTCTTTTTTGAAAAATATTTATAAACTCCAACCTTTTCTGGACCCACAAATCCCATTGCCAAAATACAAAGATCACATTCATGTATCTCTTCAGTTCCCTCCTTTTCAATCATTTTCCAAGCTCCTTTATCATCTTTAACCCATTCTATTGCAATTGTCTTAAGTCCAGTCACTACTTGTACACCATTTTTGTCATCGGTAATAAATTCCTAAAAACAATTAAACTTTTAAGAATTTTAATTAAAAAATCAACCTTTGTACTAATTGCATAAGTTCTTGGATCTTTCCCATCACGTGCTTGTGCCTCTTCATGTCCATAATCCACACGGAAAATAGTAGGCCATTGTGGCCAAGGATTCTAAAAAAAGATTTTAAAGTTCATTAAGAAAAAAAGAATACTTCAGGTTTTCTTTCAGGTGGTGGTTGAGGTAAAATTTCAAAAGCTTGAACAGATTTTGCATTAAGTCTTAGAGAAGTTCCAATACAATCAGTCGCAGTATCTCCACCACCCAAAACAATAACTTTTTTAGAAGCAGGATCCAATCCTTCCCATGAAACATTATCGCCTGCTCTTCGTCGTTGACTCTTTTCTAAAAATTCCATTGCAAAACAAATTCCTTTAGATTCTCTTCCAGGAATTCTAATATCTCTTGGTGTTGTACTGCCTTAAATAAAAGTATATAAAAATAATTCTTAACAAAAATTTATAAACCTGTACATAAAACACAAACATCATTTTCTTTTAACAATAAGTCAGCGGGTACGTGTTTCCCAATTTCTGTATTTGCAATAAATCTTATCCCTTCTTCTTCCATTAGCTTTAACCGACGATCCAAGACAAACTTGTCCAATTTCATTTGTGGAATTCCATAGCGAAGTAATCCCCCAATTCTATTTTTTCGTTCATAAACAACAACAGTATGGCCAGCCTTTAAATGTTTTAACATTTATACCTATCAAAGGACACCCTTTAATCCAAGAAACCTTTAAACATTAAAGGACCCTTTACCTTGTTAAGCTGTGCAGCAGCTGCCAGTCCTATAGATTTTTAACATTTCTTTCAAATTATTTTATTATAATTAACCTGCAGGTCCACTACCAATGATAGCTATCCTCTTTCCAGTTCGAGTTGGAGGTTTTTGTGGCTCAATCCAATTATTCAAAAAAGCATAATCAATTATAGCACATTCAATTCCCTTTATTGTTACCGGCGGTGAACTAATTCCAACACAACACGCGGACTGAAATGATGGTAAATGTTTGATTTATTGAATCGAAAAAAACAAGCCAGATAAAAAAATTATTTACCTCACAAGGAGCCGGACAAACTCGACCAGTAAATTCAGGGAAATTATTTGTTTGTAGCAGCTGTTCAAGAGCTTGTCGCCAATTATTTTTAAAAACATAATCATTCCATTTTGGAATTATATTTCCAAGAGGACAACCTTGAATTATTTTTTAAATTATTTGATAATTTTACTTTAAAAAACCAGTATTTCCTTGACAAAATGGAATTCCACAATCCATACATCGTGCTGCTTGCTCTCTAATATTAGATCGAACTGCTCTATAGTCAACAACCTAAATTTAAAAAATAAATTGTACTAAAAAATATATTTAAATAACCTCATCCCAATCTTTCAGTCGTTGTTCAGGAGGTCTGTAAATAACTTTCTGCCGTTTATATTTAATAAAGCCTCGTTTTTTGTCAAGCTCTTCCTCCCCACTTTTCAAGGCAACGGCCAACAAGTCTTCAATGTCGCCATTTCGCTTTTTACGGTCATCCGCAGTTCCTTTTGAATTATCTAAAAATGATATTTAGTTAAAAACGATTTTAAATTTAAAAAATAACCAGATTCATCTCCAGAATCAAGATCTGACAATTGTTCAATTTCTTCATCTTCTACATTCATATTTTGTTCTTGTACATCTTCAGTTGCCTCAAAACCAGAAAAGTCTACTTCTCTTGTCGCTTTAGAAAATTTCCTTCGTCTTTGCTGAATTATCTGAAATTATAGGTTTTAAATTTGTCAGGTTTTTCCAAAGACAATAACAAAGACAAAAAGGATAGACGAACAAAAACAGACAGAAAAAAAATTTAAAAAAGTACACTGCGTCTTCGCCTTTCAGTGCGTATTTTAGTCCGAACACGTTCATCTTGCAATGCAATTTGCATGTCCATAGAATATGCTCTATTCACTCGTTTTTCTCCAGGTACGTCAAGTTCATTATTCTGGACCAGAAAATAAAGAAAATGTTAAAAAGAAATGTTAAAGAAATGACAAAACAAAAGCAAGAAAACAGAAAACTTAGTACCCCCAATAAATAATTTAACCTGCAAAGTATTTCCAATCCTTTGTTGCTCTAGCTTCAGGTTTTCCTTTTCCTCTTTGGCCCGTATCTTTGCTTCTTCCTCTTGTTCAATCATTTTCAAAGCTTTTTTATAATCTTTAGGGAAAACCTAAAATATTTATGTATATTCAAGTGCTAAAGTGCAAGTCTAAAAAAACTTAATTTAATAAATTCATGCCGTTCAGTCTCCCAAGCATCCAAAATCCGTTGTCCAATTATAGAATCTGTTTCTTTAACAAATCTCGCAATTAGAGCTTTCATCCACTCAAAATCCTCTTTGGTTGGTTCCTCTAGATCAATTGTTGCTTGGTTCATTAATCGTGTAATATCTCCGTTAAAACTGTAAAAAGAAAATGGAATTATTTGTTTATTAGTTGTTTATTTTGCAGCATACATGAAATCAGATCAATTTCTTCAAAATTAATCGTTTTATTGGTCCCCGTTACCCTTTAGTTTGCTTATAAATAAAAATATCAATGCAAAATATTATTGTTAGAAAATTCGTTTTCATTATACTATTTATATTCTTAATCCTAACATTACTAAATTCAAATGTAGTTAATTGGTACGAGGAAGGGAAGACCAGGTTTGCTCTTTAAACATTTGTCCTATGAATTTTTGAGAATTTCAGAAGCCTAACTGGTTCATTTGCTAATTCTGGAAGTAATGATACAACAACAATGGTGTTAAAACTAATGAAATTAGGGATTGTTGAAGGTTATGCAATTCGCCGGATAAAAATGTTTAATGATCGAGTTTACTTGCACCGTTATCGGCGAAGTTATTGGTTTGGAGATCGTTACTATGCATTAGATAATAAATATTTTCTTGAAACCCGCGAAACTTGTGCATATAGAATGAGAGATGAGGAAAGGAAAGATTTGGAATATGAAGAACAACCATCCGAGCCTATATTGGACATAATTTATCAGTAATCTTAAAGAAACTTATAAAAGTAACTAGTAATTTAATAGATGTCAGCGATATGTACAACATTGCTGTGGGTTGGACTGCTGTAATATTTTCTGGTTTGTAATTAACCTAAACTAGGATAGGGAAAGCCTAGAACTCATATTTTATTTTTAGAAAGCAAAATCTGACACTGATAATTTAACAAATGTTCACCTATTGTAGACAAATGCCAATCCACCACTCATTGCAGCAGCAAAGTTTTTCCCAATTCCATTAAGAATAATAACACGTCCACCAGTCATGTATTCACAACCATGATCACCCACACCCTCAATAACAGAAGTAGCACCAGAATTACGAACTGCAAAACGTTCTCCAGCAATTCCTCGGAAGAATGCTGTTCCTATAAAAAAATTTAACATTTAAAAATTGAGAAAATTTTTAAACCAGATGTTGCGCCATAAAGAGCCACGTTTCCAATTATTGTATTTTCTTCAGAAGCATAAGTAGAATTTTTGTATGGCCGAATTATTATTTCACCTCCAGAAAGGCACTAAATTAAGAACAAAAATAATAGAAAAATTAATAATTCCCCACCTTTCCAACATAATCATTCGCCTCGCCTTCCAATCTGACAGTGACTCCTTTTGCCAAAAAAGCACAAAAACTTTGTCCAGCGGATCCTTTTAAATTAATTTCCAATGAATGACCATCAGGCAACCCTCCCTCTCCATAACGAATAGAAATCTTTAAAAATATTTTTAAATTTTATTAATTATTCAAATACCTCGTAGCTAAGTCGAGCACCAAAACAGCGGTTCGTATTGCCTATTATTCTTTCTTTGATGTGTTTAACTTTTGAAGGGTTATCAAAGAATTCTATTAATTGTTCTTTTTCTATTATATCAGTTTCCAAATCATTACATTCATGCAACTATAATAAATGAAAAGTAATCAATCGATAACCAATTAATAAAAACCTGTTTTGTCGATCCACCTTTTATATTGATCTGCGGGAATTGCAAGGAAACTTTATGTAAAATTTGAGCAAACTCTAGAAGGGTTGCTTTGTTGTTCATTGGATGTGGATTCGCATAAAGTAAATCTACTCTGCCAATAGCTTCACTCATTTTTCGCAATCCCAATTTCGAAAGAAAATAACGAACATCTTCAGCTACCATAAACATATAATTAACGACATGCTCTGGTTTTCCATCAAATTTTGCTCGTAGAACGGGATCCTGAGTGGCTATACCAACTGGACATGTATTTAAATGGCATTTTCGCATCATTGTACATCCAAGAACGATTAAAGGTGCAGTAGACATGCCGTATTCATCTGCACCTAACAAAGCTGCAACCATCACATCACGACCTGAAAATGACAAAAAAATTTTAAAAAATAAAATATTAAATAACCAGTTCTTATTTGTCCATCAGCCTGAAGTACGATGCGGGAACGTAAATCATTCATTGTCAGAACTTGATGAGTTTCAGAAACACCTACAATTATTTAGTAATTAAAGAGATGAGAGTAATTAAAGATGAGTAATTAAAGATGATCAATCCAGGTAAACATACCAAGTTCCCAAGGAAGACCAGCATGCTTTCTAGAATAATCGTTTAAATTACACATGAATTATTTAAAAACTCACATTCCAGTCCAACTACTTGCTCCTGTACCACCGTCATGTCCGGAAATAGTAACATGATCTGCACCTCCTTTAGCCACCCCTGCAGAAACAATACCAACGCCTGCCTCTGAAACCAATTTGACACTAACTCGAGCTCTAGGATTTGCACATTTTAAATCATAAATTAACTAAAAAAGATATTAATCGTTTTCTAAAAATCAAAATTTATACTTGTGCGAGGTCTTCAATACTATAAATATCATGATGAGGAGGAGGAGAGATGAGTCCAACTTAAAAGATAGTTTAAATTAATTTAAGGGTTTCCCCTTATAAATTATAAAATAAAGAACAAACCTCCAGGAGTTGATTTTCTTGTAGCGGCAATTTCTCTCGTTACTTTGTAACCAGGAAGTTCACCTTAAATTCAGAAAAGAAATAATCAGATGATAAAAAAGAAAAACCTCCTTCGCCCGGCTTTGCTCCCTGAGCCATTTTGATTTGTAATTCGTCGGCATTTGCCAGATAAGAGCTAAATATCACAATTAGAATTCATTAAAATGAAAAACCCACCTGTTAACACCAAAGCGGGCAGACGCAACCTTTTGATGTGAAATTTAAATTAAAAAACATACATAAAAGAAAACTCACTTGTTTGATTGCTGACCTAATATTATTGTCTTTAGGTTGATCCTTTCGATAGCGTTCGGGCCTCTCACCACCTTCTCCTGTGTTGGATTTTGCACCGATCTTATTCATGGCAATCGCTAATGATGTATGAGCTTCCATACTTATAGATCTAAAGAAATAATTTTGAAAAGTTTGGGGCATTAGAAAAAGTTACAGGAAGAGAGTGAGATTTAGCGCTACGCAGTTCTCTCATTACTTTAAAACAATGTTAACACCAAATTAAATCAAAAATAAAAAGAAAGAACCCGAAAGACATTGCTCCAGTGACAAATCTTTTCACAATTTCTGATGCCGGTTCAACTTCATCCAATGGAATTTGAAGTTTAGCGTTTGTTTTGATTTCCAATTGACCACGAAGGCTGCAAAGGCGTTGAGCAAGATTTGAAGCTATCGCAAAATCTTGATAACTCTTAGCATCGTTTAAACGAGCAGCAGCCTTGAAAAATAGAAAATTTATCATATATTTTAAAATCTAAAACCTGAAGTTTTGCTATGTTAACCGGCTCATTGACATGTTTTTCTCCACCATCACGCCAATGATAAATTCCAGGACTTACTAAAACCTTACTATCACCTGAAAGGAAAATATTTGTAAATATTAGGTGAAATGAATTTTAAGCAAACCATAAAGATATAAATCACTATTCGGAACATTTGGATAGGCGATCCGGTGTCTTCGAATCGCCTCCATTGCTAAAGTTTCAAAATCAGCACCGCCAAGCCGAGACACTGAATTAGTAAAGCATTTGTCAACTACTTCTCGACCCAGTCCAACAATTTCAAAAATTTGTGCACCCTAGAAAACATGTTAAAGAAAAGAAAAACTTATACAACCTTATAAGAGTGTAAAGTACTAATTCCCATTTTTGCCATCACTTTATAAATTCCTCGTTCAATTCCTGCTTTATACCCTTGAACAACATCATCGTCTGTCAGATTTTTATCCAAAAGTCCCATTGTTCTAAGTCGATAACAAGTCTCATATACCATATAAGGACAAATTGCATCAGCACCGTATCCAAGAAGAACACAAAAATCTAAATAAAATTTAAATGATTCATAAAGATAAGAAATTATTAAACTCACCGTGAACTTGTTTTACTTCACCAGACTGAAATATGAAATTTAATTTATTTCAGTAATAATAAAATTAAAGAATTCTACCTCGATAATTAATGCAACTTTCATACGAAGTCGTTGTTTTATTAAACATTGGTGGATTGCACCAAGAGCAAGGAGCGCACTGAAATATAAATTTCGGTCGTTTTTTTAAAAACACAAATTACCTAATTGGAACGTAATCTTTGTCAACTTGTCTATCAGAAAGAATTAAAATTTGATAACCGTCGAGCGCCGCGGAACAAGCTTCGCTAAAAAATAAAATTTATAAGAAGGATCATATTGCTAAACAATACCTGCATATTCTGTCTAAAGCTGGCACCAAACCTCTCTGCCCATGCCTTGCTGGATAAACAATATTAATTACATATGAACGCCATCCCTTGAAGCTAATTCGTTTTAGCACCTAAAAATGTATTAATCATAAAAACGGGAATGAAAAACCTGAAAGTCGACAAGTGAAAGAACTGGCTGATCCAAAAGAATTCGGCTCTCCAATTCAAATTCTGGTTCTAGTAAATTTGTTTCCGGCCCGACTGGACATCGAAGAGACATTACAATCTACAAAATCGAAAAGGTTATTCTACTATTAATCAAAAAATACCTGTTCACGAAAAGGATCAATTGGAGGATTTGTAACTTGAGCAAAAAGTTGTTGGAAATAAGAATAAAGCAATGGACTATAATCAGAAAGGCAGGCTAATGCAGCATCGTTTCCCATTGATCCAAGGGCCTCTTTCTTGTCAATAATCATTGGTACAAGAATTCTTGAAAAAAATTAATTAATAAAAAAACTGATTAAATTTGTACAATGAAAAAGTGTCCGGCGTATATGAAAATAGTGGAAGTCGTCTATCAGAGTCCAAATGAATGTCACGTAATCTGCCATGATCTTTTCCATCACCACCCGGTCTTTTGCCAATTAATTTCAATTGTTTTAACTCTCTTTTAATCAAATATTCATTAGTTACAGCTCCGTGGTTAAGCTTAATAAAACGTTATTTTAAGTGTTTTCGATTTTGTTAGTAGAATTTTAAAAAATTAAATGTTATACCAACCACATCATCTTTCCTAATTTGATCCAAATAAATTCTATTGATTGTCAATTTTTTATGATTTCTCGAATGCGCAATTTGCATCTTAAGTTGTTCATCCTCTACAATACATTTTTCCTTCAAATCCACAAGCAACATTCTTCCAGGCCGAAGTCTGTCCTGCAAAAAATATCATTTTTCCGGCATTTTTATTTTGCTAATTTAATACCCTTTCGCTTTTTTGCAAAGTGCATTCTTATGCAAATTGCCTTCATTTTTCTACTCATCTTACTTTAACCTTAAATTGACATTTTCTTATAAAATATTATACTTCCGCGTAATTTGGCACAAAAATCAAAAACAAAATTGAAAAGAAAAAAAGTGGGAGGTAAATATTTTTACAACTTATTGTTAGTTTGTTTACATTGAGTTCTTTCCCGCTATTTAATAATTGTAGCCTTTTTAAAAGCTAATTGACGGGTTAAATCCCTGAAGACTACATAAAAAAGGGCATAAAAAGTGACACCAACTCCTCTGAGACAGACGCAGGAGATTTAATTTTCAGTTGAAAGGAAAAATCATTTCATTTAGATAACCTTAAAATTAAGATACCAACAAAAATTAAAATAAATATATATAGTATATTCATTCAACAATATTTACAACAATGACGACAAAACATATTAACTTGTTCATACTATTGGCTCTGCTCATTACAACAGCATATGTAAGAAATTAAAATGATAAGTCTTTTGAATCAATTTCTAGATACTTAGAGGGTTAGACCGAAACTCCAAAAATTTTTCTATCATTAATTCTAAACAAAATTTTTCAGTGTTTTGAAGTTATTGGAAACAAGCAATATAAAGAAATTTATCCAATGTGGAAACGACAGATGAGAGAACCACTACGTTTCGGAAAACGCCAAGAAGACAAAACAAGCTACTTTAAGAACAGCAACGAAAATGCAGACAATGGATTTCCAGATGAAGCATACAACGAAGTCGCTTTCCAAAAATAAGAACGATAGAATACTCAAATGAGAAATATCAGACCCTCGAAATTGATAAACAATTTGTAATTAGTTCCAACACGTTCTAGACCAAATGTCTTATAATATCATAAACTAATTTTAAAAAATAAACGAGAAATTTAATACTAGTTACTATCGTCATGTCATAAAAGGTTTACACTTTAAATCACGCTTGAATCATTCTAATGGTGTGAGTGGGAGCAAAAGATAATGGACAAAAATTCGTAGAAAATGTTCTATAAAACGACCGGATTTTCCGCCTTTTAGTTCAAACTTTACGGTTCATTCAACCATGTTAGAGTTTAAGCTTTTATCCCTTTTCATAGACATATACCTAACGCTTAAAAATGACATTCTTTTACGTAATATCCACTAGTTTACCAAAACTATTATTTAACACAACAAATAATTCCCTAACACAAGACACTTAACATTTGCTATTTTTTCCTATTCTCATTGTGCCATTCGAACCAAATTTTCCTTGTGCCATTCATAGTACTACTAACCAACACAAACTATTTTTACGATGACTATCCAAAAAATTTATAATCTTATCAAACTTTTTGTGCTGATTGCTGCTTCATTTGGTAAGATACCTAATATTAACTACATTTTAAAAAATCAAAAATAGTAATCTCTAACTGCTCTCCAGCCATACCAAGACAAGAAACAATCCCATCACTTCTACCTAATGGAGCTCTACATGAAACACTAACTGACCCATTTCAACAGCAGCGTTGGATTTCAGTACGTCCCTTCCAGGATTATCCCCGTCCTCACAATGAAGAGTTGGGTCTTTTACTTCAATATTTGGATAGTAAGAGGAATGCTCCACTCTTGGATGAAAATGTCGCGCAACTAGTAGGTGAATCACCTCTAGGGACAATGCGATTTGGAAAACGTCGAAACACCTCACCACTCGGAACAATGCGATTCGGTTAATTGTTGATATTACCACTTTTTTACAGAATTAATTAAGCATGTCCGAAACCTTATTTCTTACTTAACAAAGAATAAACTTATATTTTGTAATAAAAGTACTTTTTAAATTTTGATAAATTAAATTTAAAATTTGTATAAAAAAATAAACCCACCCTCTTAACGACACATTCGGCAGGCAAATCAATTATACCAACTTCGCTAGCCAAATAAATATGGTCATCAGCAGTAACGCAATATCTTGCTGGTCTGAGACCATTTCGATCGAGAATAGCGCCAATATAGTGTCCATCGCTGAATGCCAAAAGAGCTGGTCCATCCCAGGGCTCCATTTGCATAGCTGCCCACCGATAGAAAATCCTTTTTTCGTGACTTAATCAAATAAGTTAAAAAGATAGAAATTCAGATAAAAAAAACTTCATATCCTCGTCCTTTTCCCAAGCCTCTGGGACCATTGTCATTGCTGCTTCAGGTAATGAACGATTGCCAGCATGCACAAGAAACTCTAACACATTGTCAAAAGAACCTTAAATTTGAAAGATAACTGAAAATTATTACTCAAAAAACAACCTGAATCAGTCATTTCATTTTCTACCACAGGATAAAGTTTGTGAATGCTTTCACCATATTCACGAGAACTCATAATCTAAAATAAAAAAATTCCATAATGAAAAACATTAATATTTATGCTTACTCCTTCTCTAGCCTTCATAAAGTTGATATTCCCTTAAACGATATAAAACAATTAGTATACTTTAAATTAATAAAAACCTCTAAGTGTATTAATTTCTCCATTGTGAGCCAACATTCTATTTGGTTGTGCCCTACTCCAACTTGGGAATGTATTAGTAGAAAATCTTGAGTGAACCATTGCCAAATGTGTTACAAATTTAGGATTCTGTAAATCATCATAATAAAGAAAAAGCTGATGAGAAGTGAATTGACCCTAAAATTTGTGGAGAAATTCAGAGTTAATCCGTTTAAGACAAAAACAAACCTTATAAACAATTGTGGTAGCAGAAAGAGAAACAACATAGCAACTAACTCCTTGCTGTAACATTCTAATTGTCGTCTGTTTACGTAATAAATAAATAGCTTGATGAAAACGTTTTTGATTTGAAGCAAAGTCGCTTGTTACAAAAACCTACAAAATTTTTAAAATAATATTTTAGTTAACCTTTAATTTGTTTTACTTGTCGCATCAAAGGTTCAGTTTTTCTTGATTCTCTTCCCAAGTGATCAGAATTAACTTTTAATTTTCTCCAAGCGAGCACTTGTAGTTTGCAACCACGCGCCAAATCGGAAAAGGACTCCTTTGCTTGTTTGTATGATTCGGGCGAAAGAAAGAGAATTCCAGTTGCATATTGTCCAAGAGGAGGAAGGTCAATATCATTAGTCCTAACAATAAGAATAAAAAAATCTCAAAAATACAATTTAATAACCTTTTAATGTCTTCACGATAGAGGTCATCTGGAATTGCTGTCATAACACCTGCTCCATCACCTGAGTCGTTGTCACCAACACATGCACCACGATGAGCTAAATATTATGTAGTATATTGTTAACCGAAAATTTTTTTATTACCCATCCGTTCAAGCATTACACGTCCAGCCTTGAGAATCTAAAATAAAAGTTCAAATTCTAATTGTTTAATTTACAAATTAAAAAAACCTCATGAGTTTGAATCCCTTTTACCGAGGCACAGAAACCAACTCCACAAGCATCCTTTTCAAGCTGAGGTCTCCAAAGAGAATTTTTAGCTGCATATTCCAATTGTTCTTCACTAATAATAACCATCTAAAATATTTAATTAATTAGAGATGATTAGAATGAAAAGATATTGTATTTTTAATTATGAAAACAAAAATATGTCGAATGCAAAAAAAGTTTTTTCTACAAAATAAAAAGGTTTGATTGATTAACAGACACTTGATTAGAAAAGAAAAAATAGCCAGCAATCAAAATATAATTGCTCAACTCTTGCTTTGCTTTCGAAATAAGAAGGAATTACCCACGAACTCTCCCTTCCTTAATCTATACGTATCTCATAAATTTTTGACTTCTTTTCGATTATAAAATTGATTACGCCGATTAATTTTTTTATCATTTTTAATCGCGTGTAAAGTTAAAATGTGTTTACTTGTTAAAAATATATGGAATCAGTTTGGTTAAAAAATACGATTTTATAAAACTAAAATACGAAATGATTAATGCTCCCTAATTGGAAAAAATCTAAAAAAATAATTAATAGCAAAAAAAATAAAAATGATGTATGTACTTTGCTCGTTCGATGGATAACCCTTCTCTCTCTAATTGTAAAAATATTAAAATGAATAACGATCGAATGAAAGGGTGAAGGGCTTAAATTAAATAGCAATGCTATGTATAAGAAGAGACGTTTTACTTGTCAAGAACGTGTTTATTTTTAAACAATCATCTTGAAGGAAATACGGAAGAGTCGAGCAATTGAAATTTAAACAAACAAACTTTATTGAAGTGTTTAAAGGGTTGGAAAATAATGAATTTGTTTTAAAAATGTCTGAAGATTAAGCATGCCAAATTTTTTTAAATAAAAACAAAAGTGACAGAAAAAATGATAGAAAGCAAAAAAGGAGAAATGACAGAAAACAAATAGGCCAAAAAGAAAATGAATTAGGTATATTGCCTAAATAGCAAAAAAAAGTTCATTTACTCTCTAGTATTAAAAGCTAAAAATAAATGGGGACCATCAGGGACTTGGGTAAAAAAGCCAGTCATTTCTATTTAGATGGCGGCGCAAAAAAAGGACTCTTCTCTCTTTTTTTCATATCACACAGTCTTTAATTATGGAAAACAAAAAGAAAAAAGGGGGACTTTAAAGGTTTAAAGAGGAGTAGTAAAAAAGGGTTAAAGAGACAAATTCTTTTACTAAAGCAGTCATTGCAGGAAGCAAAATAAAAGCTGCATAAATAAAAGCAGACACCGCCACTACAATGGCAAATTGGAAAGAGGACTATAAGTAAAAAGTAAGGTGTGTAGTGTTTGGCCAAGACTTTGAAGTAGACAATCGTGAAAGGACAAATGAGTATTAAAAATAAATGAAAAAAATTTAAAAAAATTAAAAAAAAAAGAATAAATTGGAGGGAATTACGAGATTTAAAATGTTTATTAAATTTGTTTTGGAAATCCAAAAATAATGGATGTTATATTTAAGATGGTTTTCCTTCACTTGTAACAACCCCAATTATATACCCTTTATCCCAGAGCATTCCCCTTTGTTTTGTTCTATATCCCAAAGATTTGTCAAAAAATAGCAAAAACCAAGACATAATAATTTTGAGTACTTTTTTCCTGCCCATTTCCATTAAAACTTTTCCACATTCCTTTATCTAAAAATCCATTTGCCATGAACCTTCAATTGGAAAATATTTTTTATTCAAACCAAGGCCAACAATTTACTATCGTTCCAATCACAACCGATCAACATCGTGCAGAAGTGCTCTCATTTATGCAAACACAGTTTAGAGTACAGGAGCCGATCACTAATGCATTAAGTTTAATACATAGCAAAATAATATTTGGAAGATAAAAATCAGAAATTAAAGATAAAAATCAGAATGGAAGATAAAAATCAGACATTATAAAAAAACTAAAAATTGAAAAAAACATTTAAAACCCAAACACTAAATTCCTTAGAATGTTCGGCACAGGATACTCTACTTTTCTACAAAGATATTTGTTCGGCTTGTTTTAAGGTTTTGTTTGCTAACCTAACGTTCTTAAAACAGTTAATTTAGTATGATCTTTCTTTAATCGCACATGATTGTCATGGCCAAATAGCCGGCATAGCCTTAAGCAGTCTTTGGCAAAGAAATGAAATTCAGACTTTTAAATCATCAAAAAATAAAGAGTTTGGTCAAGGTGATAAAAAATATTTTATATAAAATAATGTATTTCCAAGAGATAAGAAATGGGCCTTACATAGGTTTGGCCAATGCCAATCGACTTTCTATTTTTCTGGAGATGGTTGAAAGTGATCTTAATTCTATATTAGAGAATGAAAAATGCGTATTAAAACTAGAAATAATATCTGTACATCCCATGTTTCTTAGGCAAGAATTTTTTTAAAAATACCTACATACTTTCAATGACAATTTTTTAAATTAAAGATTAGGACTTGCTTCTAGTCTTCTAAAGAAGAGTATTGAAATTGCACGCGTTGCAGGGTGTTCTCATATTATAACTAGCGCAACAGCTGTCGCGTCTCAAAATCTTTTCAAAAAGTTTGGATTCAAAACTGTTCACAAAGTGTTATTCAAAGATTTTCTGGAGGATGGAGAGCCTGTTTTTAAAAATTTACATGATAATGGAAGTGGAGCTGAATTAATGTTGTACAAATTGGATTAAGGAGAAAAGGAAAAACACTAAATTTTAAGCACATTTTCAATACAAATACCATATTTTTAATTACGAATTTCCCTTTCTTTTTTCATAAATTCAGGCCATATGTTGCTGCTCTAACTTTTTTCCCATATCTCTTTAAAATCCTCTTTATATGTGATTCGCAGATTCAATTTTACGAGTTCCTCAATCGGTAAGAACAGAATGAGAGAAAAAGGAGGAAGGAGAAAATCCGCCCGCCGCCGCGTTTTACGAGTGCTCTGGCAATAAAATCTGCCTTTCGACCGCCATCGTTGACGATTTTTTTGTGCCGGTCGTAGTTTATCCGTCCTCCATTAAATTAAAAATCGACAAACGGTTGGTCAACTTTGAAAAAATCATCCAATCCTCTTCATATTTTTTGTCATTCAAAATTAATAACTGAAGAACATTGGTCATGACGCGGCATTCCACGTCCAATGTTTTCCTTCTTTTTTGGACTGCTTTATTCATTCTTCCGTTTTATTGTATCTCCATCAAATGGCTGTAAAATTTTTCTTAGTTTCCCAGCTAAAATAATTTTTAGAGCACTTCATAGGGTACAGCCCGCATGGACAAATTCAGGAGATTGCCCTCGTTCACGTGAAGAACGCCGCGTTTTTGGCCTTATAGCTTATCAGGCACGTGTTTGTGTTCGTCTGCCTGAACTTATACCACATATAATTAATGCTGCTTCTTTGACTGTCGATGTGTGCCAAGCAGCATTCGCTGACCGAAGATGGAATTGTTCCTCTATTTTAACTGCTCCAAATTTAAGTGCCGAGTTAAACAGTGGTTGGTAATTATTAATCAAAAAAGAAATGAAATTTACTTGAATTTAGGTACAAAGGAACAAGGTTGATAAAAAGATATTTAGTATGTAAATCTGTTTATCATAGCATTTGTCTATGCGCTCTCATCAGCAGCCGTTACACATCAAGTATTTATCGCAAAATAAGTTTAAATAGGTATCTTAAGGTAGCAAAAGCTTGCTCCTCTGGTCAATTAGCAAATTGCCCTTGTGGTTTTGGAGGTTAGTAACAAAGACAAATGAGAAACTCTATTAAAAATAGATACCGTGACGACAACAGCTCCAATTGCAAGCGACCATTTTCAAAGAAATTTTACTGAATTAAGTTATAAATGGAAAGGCTGCAGTGATAATGTCGTTCATGGACGAAGAATTAGCCGTGAATGGAGTGATTCAAAATGGAGACCAAATCCTGCGGAAGCAGTTAATGAAATTGCAGCTCGAAATCGTTGGAATATTGTTGATGCTGAAAGAATTGGAGGAAGCGATGATTATATAGAAGACCAAATGAGGGTTTTAAAACTTAAGAGGGTGAATTTAAATAGAATCAGGAAAATCTATTAATTTTTTAGCATTCTCCAAACAGCAAACGTAATAATGGACAAAAGGCGCGCATGAATGAATTCAACAATGAAATTGGTAGACAAGTTGTAGAGCAATCCCTATACAAAAAGTGTAAATGTCACGGAGTTTCAAGGCTTCACATTTTATTTATTAATCATAAAATCCGTTTTTAGCTCCTGTGATGTAAAAACTTGCTGGTACACACTTCCACCACTCGAACATGTTGTCGCAGTTTTAAAAAAGAAATATGATAATGCTAGACCTATGCTTGGTTCTATTCCATTAGGTGCTATGAGAAAAAGATGGAAACATCCAGAATCAAATGATGAACAATCATTGGTAAAAAATAGAAAAAATATCGAGAAAAGGAATTTAAATTTGAAGGTTTATTTGAAGAACTCGCCAAATTATTGCGAGGAAGATGCGGCGACAGGAAGTCAAGGGTAACTATCAAAAAATGTTTTAAAAAAATCATATCCGCTTTTACAGAACTATAAACAGGTAAATACCAGAGTATGCAAAACATTTAACAATATCAAAGGGAATGCAACATAAGCTCATTCGGTACAGATAGCTGTGAGAGCCTTTGTTGCGGTAAGTGCTTAAAATTTAAGACGGTGCAAATCAACGAAAATATTTGCCCATTTCCTTTCGTAAATTTACAAGAGAATTGAACAAAATTTTTATACAAGGACACGACAAGAGTAGAAAATCAAAATACAATATTTTATGTACAGGCAATAAGATCAACGAGAAAAAACCAAAAGCATATTAACCTAAGAGGGCACACATAGAATATATTTTGATTGTTCATCTTCCTATCATCAATTTTACATACTTCCTTCTTCCTTTTGCCGAACATTATTCTCTTAGAGTTCAGTCATATTCATAGGCAGCGGCGCTCGAGATGAAGGAGGAATAGTCAATTTGGGTTTTTTGTTTGACCCGCTGCTTGACATTTTGGATTTACGGCTATCAATAAGTGAAGTACTCTTGGACTTGCTTGCAGTTTTGCTTTCGGACTTCGTTTCGATTGTGAGCTCTGTCTTCTTATCGATGGTCACTTCACTTTTTTCCTGCATGGCCTTTTTGTCTTTCTTCATCCGTTTTCCTGCATACTTCTTATTATTCTTCTTCGCACAGAGCATTAGGCAAGAAGCGACCACAAAACTAAATTATGCCGAGGATTAAAAATTTGAAACCATCAAAATAGTAAAAGAAAAACCTACGTCAACAGATATACAACAATGTTGAGAATGACGTTCAATGATGACAACATTTCCTTGACTGCCAGACAAAAATTGCTGTTCTTTTGACTAAACACTTGTACAACGTAGGATGAAGATAACTTTTACAAGTGAGGATCGACAATGCGCTTTTATATAAGAAACATTTCACCAAAAATTTTTACGAAAGGAAATGGGCTTTTTTACTCTTTTAAATTTTAAATTAAGGAAGAGGATATACCATCTCTCAGGTATAATTTTGAAGAATTGAAATGATTAATATTCGAGCTTTTCCCATTAAGGTTCGTATAGAAGAAAATTGTCAATGCAAATACGTTCATTGCTGCTATATTAAATGTAAAAAGTGTTTGACTACATTAAGCAAATATTTTTGCAAATAAATAAAACTTTTTTTGCTATTTATTTTTCGTTCTTAAGGAATAATTTAAGGATTTGCTGTACCAGCAAATTAATGCGCAGAAAAGATGATCTTTTTTGTGGAAAAGAAGCAAATCTCTTTTTTGCATTTAATTCACTCTTTAGCTAATTAGACATAGCTTGAGTGCACTCTATTTTAATTAAAGGATGTAAAAGCTTATCAGGAAAAAAGCGTTGTAGTCTGATGAGAAAGCGGAGTGTGTATCCATCCGGGAATAATTGTTCTTCGCCAGCCAAGATCCCAAAATAAAAGCTGCTAATTCTTTCCAAAAATATCTTTTCACTTTCATTTTTAACAAAAATGATGTTCTTGTCATCTTCTATGGCATTCGGGATCCTTTTCTTCTATAGCTCACTAATGGTTATAATAACCGGCTGTGGACTACCTCCAGCTCCGGCACCACCACCGGCTCCGTGCTGCGCTCCTCCTGCTCCACCGCCTCCCCCACCCTGTTGTCCATGTCCACCTCCTGCGCCTATGCAGTCTTGTTGTCCATGTGCAGCAGCACCACCACCTTCTTCTCATTGTGGTGGCTGTATGTTTGGTGCACGCAGGCGAATGTATTCGTCAGCAAGTTTGCGGAAGTATTGGCGAAGCAAAAGAGAGGTCAGTTATCAGTGATATTGAATTCATTTGAATTTCAATCAAAGCACAAGATTTTAAGATTGACGTGATGAAAGTTAATGAGTCAATTGCAACACAAAAGTTACAATATATCAATGTCACCGAAGTGCCATGTCCGCGAGCAGAATGGTACAGCCCAATGCGCAAGGTATTATGTCCCCGATCTGGTAAAGCATTCAACAAAAGTTTGAGACTGTTTAGAGAAATGTTAAACAGAAATATAGACATACATAATTGAAGGAAAAACATAAATGAATAAAAAAAGCATATCAACTTAAAATAGACAATGACCTGGCACAAAGAATAGACAAAAAACATTAAAAATTATCTGACTACACAAACAATTTAATAAAAATAACCCACCAAACCATTCCAGGCAATGATCAGCGGCAATCCATCTGCATCTGTTCAATCAATTCAAGCCAAACTTCTCCATGAACATGACAACAAATTTTTGGTGATGTGCGCCCGTCATGAACAATTTAGAGGAGAAAGTGTTGTCATACCAAGTGCTCTACAAATTAACAGTTCTGGTGTTGACTTTTGTAATGTGAATGAACAATCCATTTGGTGCCAAGCAATTGGAATAATTTCTTAAATTTTGTCTAACACTAATGACAAATTGATGTTTCAATTAATTATTGTAATAAACAAAAATTTTCTTAAATCAACAATCATGTAAAATATTTATAATATTCAAAAAACAAAACAAAATCATTTTTTGATAATTCAAATAAACAATAAAGGAAAGAAATTTATAGTAACCAGTATTTGTCCATAAGCGTAGAGAAAAAAATAAAAATCCGTAAAATTAATGAGGAAAATAGGTATCTTTACATTTAATTATTGGCCTTTTCCGAAATAAAAAATTTCAATCTACGCCCATGATAAGTAAATTATGTTCTATATGCGCAACTAAAATTGAAAACAGGCTAATAATTGTTTAATAAATATAAAAATTCAAAAAATAAGTGACGGGAGGTAAGTTTCTTTTGGCTTAAAATTTAAAAGTATGTACTTGTATATAATGTTGAAAGAAGGAACCATAAAAACCTCGTAGTATTTTTCATTTGAAGAGAACACCAAAATCTATTAACTTCCGCACTAATACATTGATAGCCAATTCATCCGAATTTGAACCATTCTCAATCATTAACTGAGCCCAGTCAAGCAAAATAAAATCGCCAAACATTCTGAAAATTATTATTTAAAAAATTTTCTAATATTTAAATTCAAAAAAATAACCCATTAGGACAATCTCGCTGTTTATTTTCCACATGAATTCTCAATTCATTATTGTAAGCCCTGATTTGTTCAGCATGGCTGCCGAGCTAAAAAAAAATATATATTGAAAAATTTTATTAGGAAAGTATTCATGAAATTTCAAAAACTTACTTCCGGAATAGTGACGACAACAAATTGAGGAATTGAATATTGGTAAACACAATCTTCTTTACTCTTCTGCAAATTATATCCACTCAAATTTTCCTCAAACCACTTTTTGAGTTTAATAGTTGAATCCAGAGAAGGAGTTCCCTCTTGATTAATAAGGTCGTATCCATAAAGTATGAAGACATAGCTGAATTCAAATGCGCAAAGCTGATTCAAAATAAACTGATGCAGAACATCCAATTGTGAAATAAACAAGCTAAAAGAAAAATTAACGTTAAAATATTTTCTGGAAAAAAAAACAAACTCCATATGTTTGTGAAAATCCAAACGAAAGATATACATATTCCTAAATACTTCGTCTTTAACTCCTGCGAGCATGGAGTCTGTCAAAAAAAGACGAGAAATCCGACAGAGTCTATCAGCAGGAGCAACAAACTTATCAGCAAGATTTTGTTCGACGACATTTCTGGCTCTGCAGAGAACATCAGCTGCCAGAGCTTTAATCTCAGCTTTCAATTTCCTAGTTAATTTTCTGTGTCCAATATTAGATGGATCTACTGCTGGTATTTGGCCCAAAGGTCTGTTCTAAAAAAACAAAAAGAATTATTTTTGAAATTAAAAAACCAAAAAATTAGTAGAACCAGGAACATGCACCTTACATTCGTTTACATAATCATAACGTTTAAAGACATTTCCTTCCTCAATGACAAAATTGCGTACAGTCACTTGTAAGGAGGTTTCTTTATCATTATCACGAAAAAAGTTGACCTAAAAAATAATTAGAAAATAAAAATGATTAAAGTCTCACATTTCGACCCTGTTTCATCTCCTTCCTCTTAGCTAAATTAATAATATAATCGATGGTATATAAAGATTAAATTAGTTTACCTTTCTGCTCCTTTAGATAATCAGCCCGACGATACTAAAAACGAAAATATTTGTATTGTTATGAACGAGAAAGGACAAGACAAAAAACCTTTTTGATCTTTGATGAATACCCCGTCTTATTGTTGGACGAAGAAGGGTCAGACATTTCTGTTGCACCAGTATTATTGACCAAAATTGGATCCACATCCACATGCCAAGGAGGTTTTGACTGTTGAGGACCACTGAATTCACTAAAAATAATTTTAAAAAATCACTTTAAGGAATTCAAAAACGCATACCTATAATCGTCGTCAACTGATTCCTTCAAATCTCTGGGTTGCTCGACTAAAGAAAAAATTTAAGCCTAAAACTTATTATTAAACAATGAAACCTAAATCCAGTCTTTGCCTTTTCGAACTACCTCCTTCAGTTTCCATGTCAGTATTTGAACAACTCTGATCTATACAAACTTCTCGCGTTACTAGAAATGAAAAAAAAAAGTTTAAAAATAAGAAAAATAACCTTTAGGAGCAATTGCCTTGGCAGAAACAGTTGATTTATTACGTAGAGCACATTTTAATGATGAATTTTTAGAGTAAACAGGCAAAGATGAAGAAGTACTCATTGTTGAAAGTTGTAATCGAGGATTAATAGGCGCTGGTGGAAGAGGTATGTCGTGGTGAAGATCAGGAAGAGGCTCATTGGAAGACGTCGCACTACTACTTTCTTGATGTTCTGTTGGATCACAGATAATAACACTATTACTCATCTGAACATTTTGCATCCCAACATTATTAGAAAACGCATCGTAATTCTCTTCTTGTTTCACAATAATAACAGAATTTTGCATAATTGCTTGTTGCACATCTGTCTCTTCTTCAACTTCCTCCGATTCTTCTTCCGCATCACTCATCAATTCATTCTTAACCTCAGTTGCAATTTCATTTAAATCTTGCGCATTAGTGTCCTCAACTTCTTTAATAACATACGTTTCGTCAGGCTTTGCAGGATCCTTATCATTTGAGAAAAAATCATCCAAACTTTCTTCACGTAAACTAGCTCTCAAATATCGATCATCATCATCGCTAGCCTCCACATAGTCCAAATTTGCTGTTTCTTCATTTTGTGTCGTATCGGATGAGACATCATGTATTTGATTGCGTTGTCCTTCACCAGGTGTAACATTTCGACGCAGAATCATCTTAAAGAAAACAATCAAAAGCAAGTTAGATAAAATAAAAACCTGATTATTTGACTGGTTTTCGTTTGAACAGCTGTTCTGCCTCATTGTGATTTGCCTAGAAGAACTTTCAACTTTAGCTTCATTGTCAGCATTTACAGGTCTTGTCTCATTTTTAAGTCCTTTATGATTCACAGCCTTAACACGTCTTCGTGAAGGAATCTTAATTAAAGATTCTTCATCCTCATCCTCCACCTCTTCTTCAAACACATCCTCCATCGGACGATCAGAATACGTTCCAAGATTTACCACGGATCTTTTAGACGTCTAAATTTTGAAAATAAAAATAACCATTACAATTAAACCTTTAAAATTGCCGAATTATAAGGGTTATCCTTATTAATGCGAAGCTGTTCATCCTTTTTGGCATCATCTAATGGACGAGTATTTTGATTGCGTTTAACTTAAAAAGGAAAATTTTCATAACTTTTTAACAGAAAAATTAACCTTTCCAAGCTAAAACTTTGCATAATAATTTCCATAGGTAATGTGCAATTAAAACGAAATCGTCCATGTCCTGATATTTTTGATTCTTATTTCGCGTAAAGTTGCCCACGTATTTGAGCATTATTACGTTCACGTCATCCTCTGAGAAATTTTAAAAAATGAAAACAAACTATAAAAACCTCTGTTATCAAAAGCATTACGCATTAACTGAAGTACTCTATCTGCTTGTCGTTCCAATGCCTGCGCAAAAATAAGAGTAAGCTGGTCAGATTGAAGCTCTTGTATCTCGTTCCGAATCCAATCAAACATAACAACTAAAAAATTATACTTGTAAAAATAAAATTAGAAAATAAAACCAGGAGAGAGAGTGCCAATATTTGTCAGGGAACCAGAAGTTCCAACACTCATTCTATTATTATCCATTTTATTGAAAGTCGATTGAATTACTAACAGGAATAATTCTAATTTTAATTTAATAACCAAATTATATCTAAAAGAATTAAAAACTTTATATTAAATTGAATTCTCGATTAAAAATAAACAAAATTACTTTAGGTCGTCAAATTTTTAAAAAACATATAAAAATTAAACAAACTGAAGCCAGAAAATTTTTAAAAAAAGGAAAAAAATTTTGCCAAATTTGCAAAACGGTAAAGTCCGTTTCGGTAAATCCTTTTAGAAAAAGCCGTTTCAGAACAGGATTCGGAAAGGTCGTTTCACACCTTTTTTATTGTTTTGAAAAGTTGGTTTTGGAAATGAGGCAGATTACGAATTGGACTTTCCAATCAAAAAAAGAGAAAAATATATTTTGAAAATTAATGTTGTATATTATACAAAACATATCTAATATTATTTTTAATACTTTAAAAATTTTATCAAAAATTTTTTTTAAATTTTTATATCGGTTTTTAATATTTTGTTTTTCATTTTCCTGCATCACCGAGACGATTAATAGAAGCAAAATTTTTTAAAATATGATTAACTAATTCTGCATTTTTTCTTTTTGAAATCAAAAATTGAGTTGGAGGAGCTGATCTTTCACCAAATTCTTGTTTTGATTTCCAATGATTTATCTGTTAAATTTTTAATTTATTTTTTGATCAGTTACAAACAAAAAAATAAATTTTACTTTCTCATTATCACCAGTTATCGGTAATTCATTATTCTGAAAAATTCCATTTGGCAAATTTTCTTCATCTGAATAGCCTAACAATGTTCGAATCCAAGCATCACTTATTGGAGGATATTGGGCTCTCTTAATTTTTTTTTAAATTTTTTTTTCAAATTTTTTAAAGCAAAAAATAACCAAATAGTTAATTGAACTTGCTGTAACTAATGTTCTTTGTTTGGGTAATGAGGCTAAGGCTACTAGCAGTGATAAAAATAAAAATGTAATTCTTGATTGTTCTGAAGAAAAAACTGCCAAATTTTGAAATGCCATTTGATGTCTGAAAAAATAAAAAAAAAATTTTTTGAAAAAAAGAAAAAATGTGTGAAAGAAAATTTAGGAATAACCCAAGAATTTTTAATGTCTTAAATTCTTAATCAAATCATATGCACAAATGTACGAAAAGAAAATATAATAAAAAATATAATTGTTTCCAAGTATATTAAGATGTTTTAATAAAAAAATTTTTTTCGCGCAGACAGAAGGGCACATTAAAAATGCCAAATAAAGCTAATTTATGTGTGACGTTTTTGTGTATATTTTTTTGCTGTTAGATTTTTCTTTTAAATTATATAAATAATTAATATATGTGTGGGGGAGATTTTTTTAATTTTCAGTTTGGCAAACTCTACGAGAGTACACACATTTTTTCCTTGTTTTATAATGATTTCCGTTTTTATATTTTTCCTGGCAAATTTACAATAAAATGTGTGTACTTAAAAAATCACAAAACATTATAATTAAAATGGCACGTGTATTTAAATGTTTTTTTAATAACTTTATTTTTCAAATTTAACCTATAAACTAAAAAATATATCAGAAATTATTTATAATTAATTAATTCTTGTGTTTAAAACAATTTTAATTTTCCGCAAACGCAAGCTTTGGACATTTAGTAGTTTTTGGGTGTGGTAAAAAAGGCTCCTCCCCTTAGAATTAAAAAAACAGTTATTTAAAAAATTGTTTTAGAGGTAAAAATATTAAATATAAATAGATTTTTTTCCAAAATAGAAAAAATTTAAAAAAATCTTGAAATGGAAACGAATTAAAAAAACTCTCCTTCTCTTCATAATTAAATCAAAAATGCGTTGGTTTAAAAAACAAGCACGAAATTAAAATTTTTTTTTGCTTTTTAGTTTTCTTATTTTTACATGTATTTTGTAGTCTTGTTTGACAAAAATTGTCAAAGTGTTAGCAAAAAAATTTCATTTTTTTTGGAAAATTAGTCCTACTCTCAAATTTCATTTTCTATATTTGGACAATATAAAGCATCAAATTTTTATATGCTCTAAAGTATTAAAAAATAAAAAAAAAGAAGCTTTCAGCGTCAAATAATCATCAAAAAAAACTACCAAACTTAGGGAAATGAATTGGCGGGGGATTCGGTCAAATAAAAAGAGAGAATAATAATGTAGTAGAATTGCCTCATTAAGATGATGAATAAAAAATTTTGGAGTTGAAAAAAGGAGAGAAAATTGAAATAAAAAAAAAATCGGAGGCGTCCAAATTTTTTTAAAGTTAATTTTTAAATGTCAAAAGGTTAATTGAAAATGAAAGACAATTATTCAACAATTTTAGAAAGCAGGTGGTGAGAAGTAAAAGAAAGGCTAGTTGGACTCTTGGGAAAAATTAAAATTTTATATAATTTGTTGAAAAGATTTTTAACACCCAGAAAATTTAATTAGCAGAAAAGCATTCTTGCAAAAAAATTTTAGACAAAAGCATCTTTAGGTCATAAAGTAAAAAACAAATAAGACTAGAAATTTTTAAGTAGTAGATAACTATGGAAATACTAAGGGGTAGCAGAAGAATTTATCTTGTTAATCGAGGTCCAGACATATTTTAAAATTTTGAAAAAATTTAACTCACCACAAATTTCATTTCAACAGTTCAATGCCACTTTTAATTGTTTCCTTCCTTCCTTGAATTAATTTAACTTCCTCTTTTTAATTAATCTCAACAGCTATGGTAAGCATAACTCCAAATATTGCGTAGATTGTTGTTGCGCGAATATATACATATTGTTGTTGCGCGTGTTGTTATATGGGGCAATTGTCACAACCACCAAAAAGGAGTAGTATAGAAAATTGATTGGATAAATCGAAGAATTGTAAGGGCACTTTGTTGTTAAATAAGGATTGAATGACCGGATCGACAAAAAGAATAAGCAGAGCAACTGACAAGCTTTTTCTTTATAATATGGTGTAGATTCCATCATCCACAAAAGGTAAAATATAAAGTAGTTTATATTGAACAGAAAAGCAGGAAAATGCTGTGACAAAAATAAGGGCGACCTTCAAAATAATTTTTAAAGTTATTTTTCTCCTCCCAATTTATTGCCAAAATTTAAAATATTGTGCAAATACTATCCCAAAAATTCTACAATTTTTAAACATACAAAATTTACTTTAAAATGCAAATTTTTTACTCACCATATATTCTTTATTTTAATTTTCTTAATATTTTTCTTCACTTACTTGTAACTCCAACATTTGGTATTGGCACCTCCACACGTGTACAGTGTCCAGAAGGGCATTTCCTTTCTCGGTTTAGTTCAGCATTTGATGGCTCTGAACGTTTTTATAAATTTGGTTGTCAAGCATTCAATAATGATCTTTGGAAATCTGACGGTGAAGAACGTTGCGAAAGCACAGAGTTTACTGCTTTAGAAACAGGATCTGATATTTATTTGAGCTGTGATGGCAATCAGGCATACTAAATTATTAAAAAAATATTTTTAGAATAAGTAAAAAACTTTTTAGTATACCGCAGGAGTTCAAATAGTTGAAACAATACCATCAACTACAGGGCAATCTCCGATAGAACATTGGCAATTACTTTGTTGTCATAGCAATTCAATACGTGTACGGACATCTGATTGTGTTGAGACGAAATTTATAAATGATTTTAGACGTTCTTCTACATTCAGTTCTTCAGCGCAGGTTTTCTGACTATAAATAATTTGACCATTTTCTTTAAAAAGATTATTCGTCGTTGGCAAGCAATGTCAGAAAACAGGTTAGAGAAGAGCAAAAATCCAAATAAATCCCTATAAATCAGTGATAAACGTTGGTGGCTTCAAATATGCCCAGTTGATGTACATCCTGCACCTAAAATGAGAAAGAATGGAGATGTTGATATAAGAGCGAGAAGACAAATACCTGTTAAATGGAGTAATTCGAGATTTTCATACACACCTGTAAGAGAAAAATATTTTAAAGGTGAGTTAAAAAATAATTTTTCAAGGAACAACAAATTCCTTCAAAGTTAAAACCATTTTTCCGAAGAGGAACACAAAATATTAACCCAAATAAATGGCCAAGAATCCCACCACGTTTCAACACTGTAAATTCTTATTCGGTCGGAAGGGGTAGTGAGACCGGAATTGGAAGATTAGAACCACAAAAAACACAAATTACAACAACCACAACATTTCCTTCTACAACATCTTCAACGCTAAAAACATCCCAGGCAAGTTAAAAACAGTAAATCCTACATTAAGTTTTCAGTTAAGTGTTGCAGAAAAGGAAGAAGAGGAAGAAACAACAACAACAACAGCAATGATTGAACAAAGGAATATTACAGAGAACACTACTCCCACTACTACTAGTAAATCTGTCAGCCGTCGATTAATTCCATTAAGGCATTCTCGTCTTTTGCAATTTGTAAAAATTATTTTATTTCCCTTCTTTTATTTACCAAATTTTGCAGAATGAAAAAGCACGAACACGTTCAACCCCACAAGAAACAACAACTGAAAATGCCAAAACTAGAACACAAACAACACCAATAAATTCAAATGAACCAAAGAAAACAACAACAACACATCCAACAGATGTTTTGGATTATTATGACATGTTTGTAAATTTCCCCTTAATATTCTTTAACTTTTCTAATTTTTTTATGTATGACGAAAATTTTGACAAATCCAAACATCAAGGAAGTGGAGGACTTTTAGATGGAGTAACTGATTTTATTCAAAGCCTACAAGATGGATTAACACTTGCACAAGCGGCATTTCCAGCTAAAATTAATATGGAACGAAGTGATGGAAATGGGAGAAAAGGATTTCAACTTCGAATTGCAGTAACCAATCCACCAAATACTGTGGATTTGAGGAATAGAAAAGAAACAGAACTAGCCTTTTCGAAAGATGAAGCTTCTTCTTCTTCAAATGAAAGAGATGATAGTAAAAGATGGGATGATCGTCATAATATTGGATCTTTTGTTCAACAGAGTGATAGCCCAGTACCACAAAAGAAAATTATTCCAAAAAGGCCAGAAGCAACCAAAAGGGAATCAGTAAACACAATTGAGTCAATGTTGCAAATGATTGGTTTATGCCAGGGACATCCTGAATTATAAAAAAATTTAATTGGTACTATATGTAGTGATTAGTATCAGGTTTCGAAAAGTTTCCGAAAATATTCAGCGGAAAAATTTATTTTGATCGATTATTTGTGAAATTATTTTATGGAACCCTATACAACCCTGATACATTGAAGATTCTATTTAATATTTTTTGTTAATAGTGTAAAATAATATTTTAATTTTCTAAATTTGTGATTCTAAAATTTAAAAAAAACCTTATTAAATCATGTAAAATGAGAATAGGCTACATAACACTCGCATGAAAGAGATACATCAATAAGTAATCAAAAAACGCATGTATCAAATGCCAAATCAGCTATTAGAGGGCCAAAGTGCCTGCGCTTCTTTCCTCTTCACTCTTAAGAATTAATTTTTAAAAATGATAAATTCCCATAAAATCGTCATTCATTTATTTTTAATTTATTTTTCATTAATTTTATTTGGTATTTATTGCCAAAATCGTATAATGAATGGCCGACTTTATGCTAATTATGAACCTTGTCCTTTTCCAAAAGTTGAGATTACAAATAGCACTGATCCGTTTGTTGCTCCAGAACAAAACGTACAAGAAGACAAACCATCAGAAACTGAAGGAAAGTTTGTTTTAGAAGTGCCTCAAGGTACAGGAAATATTACAATTGAAGCGGTAAGTCTAATTTACAATTCTAAAATGTTAAAGAAATATTTTTTAAAGGAATGCCCATCAAAAGAGACAGGAAACGAGGGGACAATGATTAAATCAAATTATGTTATAGAATTAGCAAAAGTTGAATGGGAAGGGGCTAATGAACTATTACTATTTAATGATGTTGATCTTTTAGCATTTGGATACCCAGAACAACCTATTGGTATTGCCTAAAGAGTGTGCCCTTATGTTCATGATGAACCTTGTTTCATTCCATTTCGTACAAAACCTAAGAGAATCCCAAAAACAGAAGTTGAAAAGATAAAATTAGTTTATAATTTAAAAATTTCATAGTCTATGAGCTTCTAATTTATAAGTTTGTTAATCTTTATTTACTTATTTTCCTTTTCTGTAAAAACCTGTTCTCTCAAATTTTCATCCATCAAATCATAAATACCACATACCAAATTAGCTGGCATTGATTTGTCTAAAAAATTTTAATTTTATAAAAATCGATAAAAACCTATTTGTTTTGGATAAGGTAAATTTAATGAATTCATAATCTGTACAAATTCGTCCTCAGATTTGCTTAGACGTGGATTGAATTTTTTCTCTTCCCAAACAGTGGTGACCATTCTACCCGTATAATCTAAAAATAAAAAATGTCTAGACACAAAAACATGTTTAAATTAACCATGAGCAGGGAACAATAAATAATCAGAAGGAAGACTTAAAATTTGTTTATGCACCGAATTATAAAGTGTATGAGGATTGCCTTGTTGAAAATCTGTTCTTCCACATCCTCTAATTAAAAGGGCATCGCCTGTAAAAGCCATTCTAAAAAATAAACAAATAGTTGACTATTACAATTATAACCTGTGCTTGTGAAAAACATAAGTGAGGCAACCTAGAAAAATTTTGACATAAAAATAGGAACAAAATAAAAACCATTTGTGTGTCCAGGCGTTTCTCTAACTTCAAGTTCGTTATTCTCACCCCATTTAATCACGTCATATTGCTTGACCATAACATCAACTAGTAAATAAAATATATAGAAAAGATATTTAAGTTACCTGCCTTAGCTCCAGCATTAGCAGAAATGACAGATTTCATTTTAGGAAAACCATTTACAGAACGTTTAATTTGTCCAGTCCCAGTAACATGATCAGCATGAATGTGAGTATTTAGTCCATAAACCAAATTTAGTCCAAGTTCCCGAATTAGCTTAAAAAGTAAAATTTCAATTTTTTCTTTCTTTAATACCTTCAAGTCTCTGTTGGTAGTCTCAAGTACTGGATCAATTATTAATGCTTGCTTTGTAGAATTACAGCCCAATATATATGTAAATGTGCAAGAAATTGATTCAAAAAGCTGAAAAATTATACATTAAACAAGAGAAAAATAACGAATTAACCTGCCGAAATATCAGATTTGACGACATTAGTTGTGCAAATTAATTAAAAAAGAAAAACCAAAATCTTGATAAAACCTGAAGAAAAAAACAAAATATCGTTAAATGATAATTAGATATTTAGAAAATTAGATATTTGAATTTTGAGATTTTCAATTTGATATTACGAAAATCGGTATTATGAAAAGGAAATTTGAGACGAAGAATGAGAAATAGTTCAGTGACCGTCTCACCTGTCTAGACAATGAAAGGAAGTTGACAGGGAAATTGACGAGTTGGTTAAGAAGAAAATCATTATTGATAAAATTTTGACAAGGAAATGAAATTAATATCTTGCTTTTCACATTTCTAACGATTTATTAATTTTTTTTTGATTTTTAGAGGGCATTTTTATCTTAAATAACAATTTAAGTTTTTACATTTATGGATAAAAGAAAGAAAAAGGACAGGATATCAAAGGTTTGTTTTTTTAATAATTCTGAAATATATAATTTTCTTATTTAGAAAGGTTCTTCTAATGAAAATCCTGACAAACTTACAAAGGAAGAGGATGCGGTTAGGGGACTTTTAAATTAAATCTTTGAACTTTTTTTCCTTTTTTAACAGATTGCTCGTTGTGTACGATTTAATTGTCCTACTAATACAACAATGTTTGAAGGAAATGAAGTTCATTATTTTGTTGGTAGGTTGTTTAAAACAAACTTTTCAAAAACCTCCTTAATTTTTCAAGCCAAAAAAGCTGTTGATACACTAGTTGAATCCAAAAAATATGGTGCTGGATCAAAATCCAAAAAATTTCCCGATGCTAAGACAGCCGAATATTTTTTACAATCATTATTGGAAAGAGGACTTTTCTTTAGAGCAAAGAAAACTGTTTTAAAGAAAAAAGAAAAAGAAGTAACGGAATCATCAAAGAAAAGCCAACAAGATGGAGGAAACAAATCACCAAAAATTGATAAAAAAGTAAAGGAAAAAGTAGAAGAAAATGAAGAAAAAGAAGAAAAGAATGATGGAGGAAATAAAGAACAGGTTATTACTAATTTGGGGGATAAATATCCAGCATTAAGACCCAGCTCTAGTGTTAACATAAGTATCCATTTATGTATTTTAGAACCTATTGTGTGCTATTGTGAGTGTATCATAACTCTGGGTGAGTGAGGTCTTTATATCCCCTACAATCATCCAAATCCATCGATATCCTCTTAATCTCCAAAGCGTACGGTATTCCCTTTCAAAAGTTGTTGGTCTTCAGGGTTGACCCCCTTGATTAAAAAATCTATTTTTTTAAAAAGGAAGAAGACAAGAAAAGAAAGAAAAAGATTAAATTAACTTTTAATGATTTACAAACATTTGATGTTGAAACAAATGATGTTTATGTTTGGGTTTTTGATCCAACACCTTTTTGGAAACAATGTGTTGGAGTTTTAATTGTTCTTGGAACTATTGGTGGTTGCCTTTTCCCGTTATGGTTTGATTTTGTAATTAATTTCAAAAAAATTCTTTAAAATTTTTAAGGCCAGATTGGCTTCGTTTAGGTGTTTATTATCTTTCTCTCACTGGAATAATTCTTTTTGGAATTTTCCTTGGATTTGCTTTAGGTTTCTATTTTATTGGTTCTTTTTTTATAAAAATTCATTTTAGTTAGAACTATATTATTTGGTATAATCTGTGTTTGCAGTCTTGGTATTTTTTATATTTAATAGATCTGGATTCAGACCTTAATTTTCCCTTGACCTTGATTTTTCTCATTGACTCAAGGTCAAGAATCTGGTCAGGTCCTCAACCAAAATCAAGGTCAAGGTTTTATTTAATTTCCAATATCTAATATTTAACCATTAATGTTAAATACAAAAAATTGTAGGTCGGCATTATTTATGGATTCTACCAAATTTGCTGGAGGTTTTATCTTTTATCCTCTGCCTTAAAAATGAAATTTTTTAGGAATGTGGTTTCTTCGAGAGTTTCCAACCATTTTACACTTACGTAATTTTAAAAAAATAAATTTAAAACCTTTGGATAAATTAAATTTAGGAATACGTTCCGGGTGGATTTTTTGGCCCAAAAACGGAAACAAAAAAGAAAGATGGTGCTAATAAAAAGAAAAAAACGAATGATGATAATGATGAAATTTCTGAAGAGAAGAAACCACTCCTCGAACCCAAAGGTTAAAATAAGATTAATTTAAAAAATATTTTTTTTATTGAAGTTGAACCTGCTGACGGAGAGCCAGTTGAAGCAATAAAAGAAAATGTTCATGAGCAAAAGCAGGATCCTGATGATGAAAAGAGTGTTGAAGAGGAAGAAGAAGATAAAGAAGAATCAGTTACAGATGAAAGCACCAGTTGGGATAAACTTTCTGAAAATAGCCAAAGATCTGAAGAAAATGGGGAGCTACAAAAAAGTGATTAAAAGTATATTAAAAATTTAAATTTTATATAAATATGTGTTGATGGTTATTCCATAATTTTTTTTTAATTTTCGGGATAGGGAAAAAGTTATGTTTTAAAAGCTAAAAATTCTAGTAAAAATTTTTTTTCACTTATATTTTCGGTACTTTTTTTCTTATGTATTTTTTCTTTTAATCTCCCTTTTTTCAAAAAAAAAAACAAGAATGCATTATATAATATATAAATACATGTGTAATAATATACTCGTTTTTTTACATTTTTATGTTTTTCATTCAAAATAGAATTTTTTTTTTTTGAAAAATAAAATGTTGTAGATTTGGTGAACCAGTATTTTTATTTTTTGATAATATGCTCTAAATTTAATTTGTAAAAAAACTTTTAAATATTTTGAAGCCTTCGTTGTGTTTCTAAAGAGGAAACAAGTGATTCTGCTTCTTGTATTGCTTCATCAACAATAGAATTGGCCATATTTTCAACTGATGGTAAATTGGAAGAAAAATTTTGATTTTCAACAGCAGTACTTGTGGTTGAACTTTCATTTGTTTGCTCCAAATTATTTTCAAAATTATTTGTAGATGTTGGAATATCTTGATTATTTGGTTCATTTGAAGCCTTAAAAATTAAATTGAAAAAATTTTAAAAAAATTACAATATTTTCCAAAATTTCCACTGCTCCTCTAATAGTAGTAGACACATCATTGCTTGGCCTATTTTCAATATTTGTATTCCTTAAAGTATTTCCATTTTGTGAAGTTATTCTAGCCGTTCGATTTTCATTCACTTGTCTAATTCTAACCAAATCAACATTTCCATCTCCATTCTAATTTTTTAAATTAAAAATTTTATGTAAAGCAAAATTAAAAAAACCTCAGTATTTATTCGTCTAACTGCATTAATTAAGCGTTCTTGATATATAATATATGGAAGTTCGTAATGATGGAAGAAATAAACCATCGAATGCTACAAGAAAAAAGATTAAAGTGATCATTTATTATTAAAAAAACCAGAGTAAATGCAGCTGAAGTTAACAAAGCTAAACTGCTATAGACACCTTTATAGGTATTTAAAAAAATTTCTGAAAACAATTTACCATTGTAGTGATATTGATAAGCATAAAAAGCAAAATGGTAGAGGTAGAAAAATCTGTAAAAAATTAAATTTAAAACCACTCAAAAAATAATCAAAAAACCTCAACCAATAACGCCTCCCAATTGAACTATGGCAAAATATTGCATCATATTGATCAGCCATCCAAACAACTTTAAAATTTATAATATAATTTTTAGAGAGATCGAGATTTTTTAAGGAACTTGAACAGATTCTTGACCTTGAATCAAAAAGAAACCAAGGTCAAGAAAAAATTAAGGAACTCTGAAAATACCTCGCCGGATCCAGAAAGAATCAAGGTCTGAATCCAGCTCGATCTCTAATAATTTTAAAATATCTTTTCTTTCTTACATAAAATAACATAAAAAGCAGTTGTTGTATCATTAAATATTTCACTCATTATTGCTTCCATTCCTTAAAATTAAAATTTTTATTCATAAAATGACAAAAAAACAAACCAACTAACGCCAAAATAACAGTTAAAAGAGGAGCAATGGGGAAAATTAAAGGTTGATTTTGTTCAAACATTTGAAATAAATCAACAATAAAAACAAAGATTTGATCATGACTAAATCGAAGAAGCATTGAAATTGCAAATGTCTTTTTGAAAAAATTTTTGAAATAAAAAAATTTATTTACTCACGAAAATAAGCATAACAAACAATGCTGTCAAATATCTACTAGCAGAAGTTTCTCCAACATTAACAAAATGATAAAGTTCTCCATTAATTAAGTCTCGTAAATAACCTAAAAACATAAAAAATTTTTTAGGTAATTTCAATTTTGTATCCACCCAGCCCTTTCTTCCCATCTTCAAATAACTAAAAATGGTTTTATTTCATTATTAGGAAGTTTGACCATTTTTAGAACTTTGAGAAAAGGGAGATAATTGAATACTATTAACAAAAAAAAAACCTCTCTCTGTTTGATTTTCAGAAAGTTGTTTTACTGAAGACATAACCAATTCATCTATTCCAATTAATAACCGCATTAAAGGTTTATCTCTCCAATCTTTCAAACATTTATCTTTTCGAATATCAAGCTTAAATTTTTATAATTTACAAAAAATACAGGTTAATCCAAACCTGTACATCCATAATATTAACTCCCAATTCTTGGCGCATTTCCGAATTTAAACGTAAAAGTCCATAATGAAGAGAAAATTCAAATAAATTCTTTAAAAATTTAACTTAATTTACAAAAAAATTTTGAAGCTTGAATTACTTACGCTATAAATAGGAAAATATTCATTTGAACTTGAATCTAAAAATAATTTTCAAATAAAATTAAATAATTGGAAAAACCTTCAAAATTTCCATTCTCATCTTTTTCATGTTGAACATCAGTTTTAGAAAAAATAAAATCTTTGAAAAAAAAATAAAAAGTTAAAAATATAAAAACCTTCATCAAAAATTTGTTGAAATTTTCGAAATTTATCCATCACCCAATAAAAATAATCTACCATAAATGGAAATAAAAATTTTCTTGGACGTTTAACACGATCAGGTTGTGAAGTAATAAGTAAATTTTTTGGATCAACAGTTTTGAACGGATTTTTTAATTCAGAAGGTAAACCATATCCTTTTAAAACTTCAGCAGGATTCAAAAAACACGTATAGAAATCTTTAAAAAAAATTTTTTATTCAAAAAGAGATATAAGAAAACAAACCTTCGTCAAATCGACAAACACCAGAAGATTGTTCTTTAAAATTATTTTTAAAAATTAAAAAAAGTATTTTAAAAAATATACCTTCTTTATCAATAGTTCTTAACATATAATTTTTAAACTTTGGCAAATTATCGTGAACAATCTTAAATGAAAGAAAGTTTTATTTTTATTGGTCCTATGGACTCATTCAAAATAAAAAAATCAAACCTCAATCCTTACAATTCCCTTCATTGGCCACGTTTGTTTTATTTCATTTAAACAATTTGCAGGATAATGTGCAGCAAGAAAATGAGTATAAATTAAAATTGATAGGAAAACTAGAGCCTAAAATATAAAAATTATTTAAAAATATCATTTTAAAAAATTACATTAAATAAAGTAAGAAATTCAAAAATTTTTCGAAAAAGAGGAGGAAAATTTGTGTAGTAAGGAAGTGAAAGGCGGACCTAAAATAAATTAAAAAATTTTTAATTTTAAAAAATTTCATAAAAATAAAAACAAACCAGCATTGCATGGAATAATCGATCTCTAACAACACCAAATCTTGGATTTGCATCACCAACATGATTACCAATATCATTAACAGAAACACGTTGATGTTCTATATAAAATGTTGTGCTGAAAAAATTGGCAAAAATTATAAAAAGAAAAAATAGCAAAAAATAAACTTTGTAGCATTTGTACTTTCATTTGGTTGTTGAGTTGCTTCAGTCATTTTTCTGTATTTATTCAAAGTAAAATAAAATCTTAAACAGAAGAAAAATATTATTTGCTAGAATTCTTATCAATCAAAAGTTGATAATCAAAGAGATTTAAGCCTGGACACAAATGGTCCCTTATGGTCAAAGCCTGTTCAGCGTGGTCAATTCTAAGTTGGACGTTCCAGCGACAACAATTCAGGGTGTTACAAAAAGACTCAGATGGTCCATATCAGCAAAGCCTGCTCAAAGCAGCTGATTCCGTGCCTGATTCTCACACTGACATGCATGAATTTAGCGACCCAAACTCCTACAACCCAAACTCAGTACAAGAAATTCAAGTAAATGTTAGAACTTCAACTACTAAAGCCTAACTAAAATTAAAAAAAAAAAGATTTTAAAAAGTATTAACAAAGTTATGATACAAAAACATAAAAAATCTTAGGAATATTCTTATAGTGCACAAATATTTTTTTAATTTAATTTTTTAAATTTTCTTTAAATTCTGATATTTTTCCTTCTCTCGATCCTTTCGAATCTTCCTTTAAAAATTAAAAAAGATTTTTGAATTAAAAAAATTTTTTTCCCAACCATTTTAATTTCCTCAGGTAAAAGGCACATTTCTTCCAAAGAATTAATTAATCTTTTAACTTCCCTAAGTTTTTCATCAAGTAATCTTTTTTCACTACAAAGTTTTAACAATTGTTCTTTACAAAATAGCCATTCTTGTAAAGCTTCAACATCCCCTCCAAATTCATAGGCAATTTCTGCATCTAATTGTTTTTCTCTTTTGTTCAAATATTTTTGTATTGATTGTAAATCGTTGATCCTTAAAAAAACAGAAAAATTAAATTTTTTAGAAAATTTTTTTTAACTAAACTGTTCTTGTAGTCGTTGATTCCACTCTTCTTTTTCATTCATTTCAATTTCATTTATTTTTGAAATACCATTTTTCCGTTTAATCCTTGATGGTTGTTCAACCAATTGTTTTTGTTGACAATTTAATAAAATATCCAAATCTGCTATTCTTTCAATTTCTTCACAAAAAGTTTGAAGACGATCAATTAATAATTCATTATTATTTGTTTTATTAGATTGTTGAATTCTTTCAAACAAAGAAACAATTAATTGTTTTATTTCATCCAAATCACGTAATAACAATTCTTTATCTTGTTCTCGATCAGTTGCTTTTCTTGCCAGAGATTCTATTGACTAGTAAAAAAATTATTATGAAAATGAGATCAACCCAGATGTTACATAACTCCCTATTGACCCGAAAGGTCAACTCCAAATGTGCGTATTAAGGATTTGTACGGATTAAAGAGTTGTGGGTATTAAAGGAAATAAGACAAAAATTCTCTCGTGAAATTATCAGATACGGATCAGAAAAAATCAACAAAAACCTAGACCCCTTAATTTAAAAAAATATACTTGAATTCGACGTTTTTCCAATTCCCTAAGTTGTTCAATAGAATGCTTTTCTGGATTTTCAATAGCAAAATACAAACTATTTTGTAAGGAAGCTAAAGAAGGTGAACTACTTAAAGAAGATGATGTTGATGAAGAAATTGTTGTTGTTTGTGAAGATGGTGGAGATGAAAAATATTGAAAAGAATTTATTAAAGGTTGGTTGCTGTCTGTTGAAGTTTTTAAATTTTCATTTTTATAATTTTGTGTTGTTATTAATTGCTTCATTGGAGGAGGAAACTGAGAAAATTGTTGTGAATTATTGTTAGGTGCTAGTGAAGAATTTTCTGTAAATTTATCATTATTTTGCTGTTGTTGTTGACCTTGATTAATTGATTTTGAATGTTTTGACATTGATAATTGTGTTGCCAATAAAGATTGTTTTTTAGGTGGCAATGGTGGAGGATTTAATAATAAAGGCTTTGGAGATGTTGAAGAATTTAATAGATCAGAAATTAAACTTGCAGATGAATGATGCCTAGGTGGGATAGGCAATGGATGAACCTTTAAAAAAATTTTCTAAAATTTAAAAAAAAAATAAAATTTTTTATAAACCTGAACAATTGGTTTTCTAAAAGCAAAAGTATTTAGTGTAGTTGGTTGTTGTTGTTGCTCCAATTGAAAGGATTGAAGAGTTAATGGCGATGACATTTTATCAATAGAACAACCACCAGTATTATTATTATTTCCTCCTGCCTTCCAAGAACCTTCAAAGGAATGTAAATTTGAAAATTGTTGTTGTTGAGGGGAGCGAGTGATTGATTCAAGCCTGAAAAAAATTCTTCGGTTAAAAAATTTTTATTTTAAAAAATTTTAAAAATTAATAAAAAATTTCTATACTTATTCATCCGATCAATAAGCTGTCCAGCTGAAAGCCTTTCCAATTCATCACTGCTAAAATTAGTAGTTGATGATGTTATTGTTGTAGCCTCTCCTCTATTATTACCATTATCACCTCCCAATAAAGAATGGTAGCCATTTTCATTAATTAAATTTCTGTAAGCCATTTGTTTTAAATTATTGTTAACAACAGGTTCTGTATTTCCTCCCCCTCCTACATTTCCTCCCTTATTTACAACATTCTGTGACATTCCTCCACTTTGTTGTTGAAATTGTTGTTGGGCTCTATAATAAAAAATAAAATTTTAAAAAAATTGTTTGCCCACTTTTGTCGAATTTTTCTTTGCGCTCCTGAAGGACTTCGATGTAAAAAAATATTGTTATTAGACTGTTGTTGTTGCTGTAAAATTAAAGAAGTGTTTTGATGTTCAATAGATTTATTCTCATTGTTAGTCAGACTAGTAGTCATTGAAAGAAAATTATGATTACGATGAGGAAGAGAATGAATACAAATGGAAGATGATGAAGAAGAATTATTTGGTGGATGCTGCTGAGAAAAAAAATTTTTTTATTTTTGGGAAAATATATTTAAAAAAATCAATTTATTTTTGTAAAAGGAAGAATTTTTAAAGAAAAATGTGAATGGAAAATAAATATGAAGAAAATTGGGGGGTTTATTTTTGGGTAAGAAAAGAAAGCAAAATAACGATTAGAGAAAAAAGGTGAATCATCCCCCCAGTAACTATCGGAAAATAACAAAATTCTTTCTTCACAATATTTCACCAATTCCATGTTTTACCAATAAGGGTAAAATCCACGTTTTGCCAAAAACTTATTGTCAGAGTAAGGGTTTTTAGCCACATTGGCAAAACGATGAATGGTGAAATATGGGGAGCAATATAGAAAAATTAATAGAATATATTCAAGGTCATTTTATTGGCAATAGAAAAATTCAAACTGAATTTTTAATTAAAAGGAAAAGTAATTAATTAATTTTAATTTAAAGATAAAAATCTTTTTTTTAAATCACAAGTGCAAACAAATGTGAATGCTTTTTTAAAATAAAACTGACAGCAAAAAGGGATCGCCAACAAAAAATTTTTTGAATAAAAGAATTTTTCCCTTTTTTTACTGTCCATTTTTGTTGGCCGAGTAGCCAAGAGGACAGATTTATATATTAAAAATATTGACGGCTGGCGCGCAAAATAATAATAATATATAAAATGAAGGTAGGGGGACAACAACAAAGAAGAAAAATAGATGAGGAAGAATTGAAAGAGAAAGATTTATTTGGAAGAGGATAAAAATAAAAAGGGATTGACAGAAGAAAAGGCCGTGAAGCTGACACAAAATATTCAAAAAAGAGGAAGAAAATGATTAAGAACCCCCCCTCCCCCTTTCCCAATTTTAAAAATAAATTAATTTAAAAAAAGAATAACCTTTTGTTGTTGTGTAAAATATTTAAATTCTTCAACATTTGTAGGAAATTTTGAAATTGAAGTTGCAGGCAAAACTAAAAATTAAAAAATTTTTTTAATTTTAAAATTTTTAAAAATAAACCTTCATTTAAATTAGATAAATTAATTCCTTCTCTATTATTCCAATTCCCAAATTTAAGGTTAACCAATCTGTCTTTACCAGTAATTGTATCATTCCGATAATTATTCATTTAAGAAGCATTTATTTTTTGTTTATAATTTCCAAAGAAAAAATTTTTTGTAACATCATTTTTGTTGCTAAAATCTGTGCAAAAGTGAAAAAAAAAAGAATTAGAGGAGAACGAGGCGCTGTTGTGGACAAACATTAAAAAAAAGTACAAAAGAGAACAAGTAAAAAAAACAACAAAATCGCCTGGTCCAAAGCTTTTGTAATCTTTCAATAAAATGAGCGACTGGCTGCTAATTCTTTTTTTTTTAAATTGAGAAGGTAAAGAATATAAAAAGGTAAGGAAAAGCTTAAAAAGAATTAATTCCTTCCCTTCCTTTCTTCTAAAAATATTTTTATTTATTTATTTCCACAGCAACGATGACCAACACAACAAATGGCCATTTAGTAGAATAAAACTCAAAATTATTTACTAGGTTAAAGAAAGGAGAGAAAAGGAAAAAGAAAATTGAAACAAACCTATATAACAATTATAAAAGGTCGAAAAACCAAGTGTCTGTCAACAATTGAGAAGAATTTTTAAAAGAATAAAAAAAGAAAAAAAATTTTTCCTTTTTAAAAATCAGTCGGTCACACACACAAAATATATTTTCTTCTCTTTACAAGTGCAAAAGCTCATAAAAATTATTTTTTCCTTTCTTAAAAATATATTATTTCCTGTAACACATGCCCTAAATAAAAATTTATAATTTATTTTCTCTATTAATTTTGGTTCCTATTCTAAAATTCAAAAAAATAGAAAACAACCAAAATTCACTCCTCTCAAGTCTTTCCCCCTTCTCTCTTTCCTTAATAAGATTTAACAAAAGTAGAGCTAATTTTCCTCTCTTTCTTAAAATCCTTCTCACCGGTCACAATAAAACACTTAAAAACGTTCACCCACTTAACTTTTTACACTTTTAAAAATATTTTTAAATTTACGCCTAATATAAATTAATAAAAAAATAAAATACTAATGCAAAAAATGAAGTTAGGTCATTTCATAAAGTTTTTCTATATTCTGTCCACCAATCTTTAACACGTCCATCCCATTCTGAATCAATTAGAACTTGCTAAAAAATAAATTTATTTAAATTTATTTATATTTAATTTTATTTATACCCTTGAAATATTGCAATACCAAAATGCAAATTTATTTTCAAGTGAAAAATCACGAAATGCAACAAATTCGGCTTCTAAAAAATTTTTTGGAAATTTTTTTCTGGAAAAAGTTTTAACCTGAATCAAAAGCTGAATATAGAGTACCTTAAATAATTTATATCAATTTTAAAAATTTAGTTTTTCCGAACCTTCCGCACATGTAAACCTTCGTCTCTCTTGTTCCCATAAGTAAATCTATAGAAAAAATTTACTTTAAAACATGTCAAGAAATATAAACCTGATCAGTAATTGTTACAGGAATCAATGAGGTTGACGACTAAAAAACTAAAAAAGTTTGAAAAAATAATAAAAAAGAAACCGTAGGAATAGAGGACGAATGTTGTTGCTGCATTTGTGGATGCGAATTTGATCGTAAATATTGACAGATTTGACGTGCTGTTATACCCGTCTAAAAAAGAAAGAAAATAAAGAGTAAGAAAGCTGATAATAAGAAAGTTAACAAACCTGTAAAGCCCGTCTAATTGAATCTCTGCTGAGTAAACCTAAAACAGATTTTAAAGAATATTTTTTCAAATAAATAAAATTCACACCAATAGAAACATTTGGAAATCGATAAATAATTTCAGCAAATGTTGAAATTATTGCCAATTGAAGTGTTGAGTTTGTATAAGCATAAATACTGGAAAGAAAAACTTTAAAAATAAAAAAAAAATTTCCACAAACCGATAATTTGTTTCAACAATAAGAAATCCATTTTTGTTTAGCCCTTCTCCTTTATTCTCCATTGAATTTTCCACAATTTCTCCTCCATTTCCAATTTCTCTAGTTATTTCAACAAATAAAGGGGTTAATAAAAACCATCTTAAAAAGAATTTTTTTCAAAAAAAAATTATTAAAAAATACCCATCCTTTCTTTTTCGAATGAATATAAGGCCAATTTCCCTAAGTGTCATTAAAAATGCTTGAATATTTTCTGGCCATGTTTGATCGAGAACTTGAGGGCTAATTTTCCCTTTAAATTTGTTAAAATTATTTTAAAAAATAAATTAAAAAAAACCTTCATTTGGTTGAATACAAATAGTTAGTCTTAAAAAGAATTCAATTAAAGGAAATATTGGCTCATTCTTTGAAGATAAAAAACGAAAATAATGAATTAAATAAGTCCAAATTTGTTCACTTCTACTCATTAAAAGAAATTGAAATCCAGATGAAGAAATTTCTGGTTCTCTTGTGCCTATATAAAAAATTGTTGTTAAAAGACTTACAAGGGAATCTTTCGAGATTAAAGTCAAAACTTTGTACTTTTTTTTCATACCATTGGGTGATCATCGATCTACTCAAGAAAATTTTTTGGCTTTTTCGTTAGGAATACGAAACTAAAAAGTTATGGAGCTTCAAAGTTGTGCAAAAATGGGGAGAACCCAAGAGATGGTAATCGATGATATTCTATCGATTGGTACCAAAAAAGCATAAAGTTTTGACACGCAGTTCGGGGGGTTCCTTTATAAAAAAATAAAAACAAAAAAACAAACTTCCTTTGATTAATCCAATAAAATGAAAAAGTGAACGTGTTGTTTCTGAAACACTTTTATCAGGTGTTTCATTAGGAAGAGCCAAATAACATAAAATTGATTCCCATCTCGAAATACTTTTTCCAAGTAAATCTTTATTTGCTGATTTTTGTGATTTATCATCTAAAGGGTGAGAAGATAATCCTGACAATTTATTTAGACTAGTTAAAAGGCTTGCAATATAATTCATTCGAAAATCTAACTGAAAAAAAGAAAAATTTTGTAAAAACCTCTAAAAATTCCCTACATTTAATCTCAAATTTTCATGTTCCAAATCACCTTCTAAAATACCCAATTTTTTAAGGAGTTGTAAAGAATTAATAGCTTGTTTCCACATTTTTTCATTGCCAGAAAACCAATCCCTAAAATACAAAAAAAAATTTAAAAAGAAAAAAAAAACTTTAAAAATTATTTACTTGCTTTTTATAAACATTAATTGTATCAAACACTGTTGAACATCAAAAGGTAACATTCTCATAATAGCAATAACACAATGCTGCGATTCATATAATTCTATAAAATAAAATTTAGAAAAAAATTATTCTAAGGTTCACAAACGTTGAATAAGATCTTCTCCTTGAGTAGACAAAAATTCCAAAAATGGTCTATCATTAAATACTGATTCAGTCATCACCAGAAAAATATTATATATTGGCAAATAAAGGGGTAATAGTTTGGCTGACCCTCCCATTTTTCCTAGTTCCCTGACCATTTTGAGCTTTTTTGCCCGATATATAATTTGCCATAAAGAGAGAAAAAATAGGGGAAAATAGAAAGAAAAATAGGGGGGGGGGAAGTCAGCCAAACAATTACCCAAAATAAAAGTAAGAAAAAAATATAAAATAAATATAAAATCTTTTTTAAAAGATTAATATAAAATAGAAAAAAGAAAAACATTTAAACTTTTATTAACTTTTTTTAAAGTATTTTTTTTAACTTTTTTGTTTTTACGAAGTTACAGAGAGAATTGGGAAGGAGAGAGAGAGGGAAGGAAAAGTTATAATAATAATAATAATTTTAGATCAAAATCACGAGAATATAGAAGAACCACCAACTATTCCACTACTACTATTACTATTATTAGTACCATCTGCTGTTGTTTTTTGTATTGAAGACATTGACAAAGGGATTGTATTTGTTGTTGATATTAAATGCGGATGTTGTTGGTTTTGATGTTGCTGTTGCTGCTGTAGTTGATGCGGTTGTTGTAGTGATGACTGTTGTTGTTGAGAATTATTGTGTTGTTGTTGAAATGGAACAGCTGGTTTTCCTTCCAAATCTTTATATTCTAAAATCATTTCTCTTGGTACCTTAAAAAAATTATTATTTAAAAATTTTTTTGAATTTTTTTATTAAAATTATACCCTTCTCCATTGTATTGGATCAAAAGCATTATATTGACATCTTTCATATGTTCCACCAATTTCACGTGGTGGAGCTGAAAATGCTGCCCTTTGTAGCCAAAAACGTTCAATTTTGTGAAACCGCCAGTCACGCGCATATCTAAATAAAAATTAAATAAAAATGTTCAGCCCCCTCATCCCAAGCAGGTATATTTCGGGTTACACAAAACCAGGACTTATTATAGGTTACACAAAACCAGGACTTACAATTCAGAAGCAGCAGCAACTTGATAAACTTCGCCAGGGCAGTTATAAAAGAGGTAGAAAAGAACATCCTCATGAAGTTTATTTAATTTAATATTTGGTAATTTATCCCTAATTGTAGCATTTGTCAAATATTCTTCTGGTACTTTTGCATCCAAGTCCTGAATTCTACAAGGAAAGTCCGCCCATGGACCACCAAATGTTTGAAATAAATTCCTTCTTAAAAATGAAGTTTTTGTTTCCAAAGTCAATAAAATTTTCTTACTTTGATGAGTTTAGATTTAACCCCAAATTTGTCAAGTCATGACCTAGGGCGAGTCCAACTATTGATGGCGAGCTTTCAATTGTTCTTAAAAATGTAAGCAATCCAGCCATACCAAATCTTTAAATAAAAAAATGAATAAAATTTATTTTTTATAAAATGCCCAACTGGTCATTGAGCATCCCTGGCGGAATGTTCGTAACGCGTCCTGCAAAATATTCAAGGTGAATGATTTAAATAAAAACAAATACCATCAGGATGTGTTCGTATTCCTACATTCTCAGGGGCAATTTCCGTCACATTTGGCCTTTTTTCTTTCAAGTCGTCATTCACCAATGAGGTACTCTTCTGCAAAAAGGGAAGTTACAAAGTAAATTTCAAATCAAAAAGTAATTTTCAGAAAACCTGTGGTTGTTGACTGCCATGCCCCATTGAACTCGCCAAAACAGGAAAGTCATCATCATTAAACATGAGCTTAAACCTAACTAATTGACAAATAGTAATGTTGATCGTTTTGCTTTTTAATTTGTGTGAATGCAAAATGCTATAACAAAATTAATTTTTTTTTTAAAAATTTGTGAAACGAAAAAGTAAATATTAGCAATAAATACTGAATGAAAAATAATAAAATAAAGTTGTTTAACGAAACTTTTATACTCAAAAATATATAAAAAAAATTAATTTTCTAATTAACGATTGTAGTCGAATCTTCCTTCTCCTTCAGTTTATCCAAAGTAGAATTATTGGCAACATTTTCTAATTGTCTATTTGTAGAAATTTCTTTTTCTTTATCACACGTTGAATTGGAATGTTTTTCTTCTAAAAAAATTTTTTAGATATAACTTTTAATTAAAAAATAACTTGAATCAGTTTTTTGGAGTTCTCCATTTGTTCGTTCACATATTTCAATATCATCATCATCTGAGGACGAACTACTTTCTGATTCACTAGAAGTTGACTCTGAAGTGGAAGTTTCAATGTCAAGTTGTCGAAATTCCAATGGGCCTTTATTTACATAATGTCCATGTTTTAATGTATCCATTGTTGTTGGTACCCATTCATCGTACTAAAAAATTATGTCAATTGGGTACTCTTGTGTTATCTCCCCCCATTTTATTTTTCTTCCCCTAACCTTTTTATTACTCAAAAAAATGCACATGGGTAAAATTGAATCTATGTCGTGAGTTACCCGGTTTTGAAATTAGAGATCCAATCCTATCGTTGTTGTGTGTACCAGTACTTCTATTTATAATACGTTCACAGTATTACTAGAATATTTTAAGGGAAATAAGGACCCTTTTCATCCGGAGTTACCATACACAAGCATGGTAACTCTGGATGCTGGGTACCAGAGCTGGGTACCTATCGCCATAATTTTTAAAATTATGATAATCAGATTCAATTGTGCCTTTTATTATGGCGAAAGGAAATGGTTAGAGGAAGAAAAATAAAATGGGGGGAGATAACACAAGAGTACCGTCAATTGAAAATGGGGATTAAAAAAATCTTGACATTGATTTAAAGTAAGGACCTCGATCAGATTTTTGATCTTGTGTCAAGGAAAAATCATGTCAAGATTTTCCCCCGGAGTTAGGGAAAATAGAAAGAAAACTATGAAACCCTCTTTGATCTTGACTCTGGATCCAGTAAAAAACAAGGTTGGAATCCAGATCCCTATCTATTACCTAACATCAAAGAAATAATAAAAATACAAACCGCTTCAGTATCGTCAATAAAATCATCTTCTTGCACATATCCAAGTCCTTTGTCCATCACATCTTCTGGCACAAATTTAAGAGGTTTTTTATTCTTCTTTAGTTTCTTAGATCCAGTAGTTGGAGATGAAAAGTTGAGCGTTCCAGTGCCCTTAAATTCAGCATAAAAACAATTAAAAGAAAATAAACCCAACATATTTTGCTTCAAGGCGTCGAACAATTTCCTCAGCATCCCTGTCATGAAATCCATCACAATTATTAACATCTGTTTGTTTGGAATCAAACTAAAAAATATAAAATTTAAATTAATTTTATAATTTCTCACTTACATTCAATTCTCGACAAACTTGTTCAAAATCAAAACGGGGATAATTTCTTGAAGTGGAGGGAAAAAGCTTGAAATCAATCACACGAAGACTACATTCTTTTTCGGCTGGATTTTTCTTTTTTGCAATACCAATTGATGGAAACATTGTAATTTGAATATTTAATAGGAAAAATTAAAATTTAATAAATCGATAGAGACTCGACTGTCAGATTCAGCCCCAGCACATTTCAGCGCCAAATCTTCTCAACAACGGATATGGGACTACCCGGTGCTGGAAATTAGGCGGACCGATTGGCACAACTGGATTGACAGCTGAGGCATGGCTCAAAACAATTTGACGCTTAGGCGCCTAACCCATAAGGCGCCTATGCGTCAAATAGGCGCCTTTTGGGTCAACCACTTTCAAGTAAATTTTGCGTAAAAAGCAACGCAATCTCAATTAAAAAATTTTTTTGCTAATTTTTAAACTTAAATCAACAAATCAAATTAAACATTTAAAAGATATTACAACAGAAAATTAAAAGCTAAATATATAAAAGCTCAAACAAAAACAAGAAAACCTAACAAAATTTTTCTCTAAATTTTCCTATAAATTCTTTTTAACAATAAATATAATTTAAAACCTCTCTCACTATATTATTGCCAGCCTCAAATTTTTTTGTTCATTTATTTTTATAATTCCTCCTTTTTGTTCTTCCTTTTTATTAACAACATCAACATCTTTTTTTGTTGCATACATTAAAACCATGAGTAAAGGAAGATATGCAAGTGTGTAACGAAATAAAAGACGAGCATTTCTATAAAAATTTTTCATTTTTCTTTAAAACTTTAAAAAACCTTCTTACTTTGAATCTGGTTTCGAATAAAATTTCCATCCAAGAATTAACATCCCTAAATTTAAAGGAGCAGAAATTGCAGAAAACGTCCATGTTGTAAGTTCTGTCAATGGAGCCGCCAATTGACAAAGAAAAATGAGGATAATAGAATGCCTTAAAAAATTTTTTCCCCAAAAATTTTTAAAAAACCTTAAAGTTGTTCGACGGCAAAGTCCTTCATTTGTAACACACATAATTTTATATCCAGCATTTTTATAATCTTCACGTAAATTCCAACTTAGCGCATTAAAATGTGGAAATTGCCATGAGAATAACAATCCTCCAAGTACACAAGCAGCAGCATCAAGACGGCCAGTTGCAGCTGCATAACCCATTAATGGAGGTATTGCCCCAACTATAGCACCAACCCAAGTACAGCTTAAAATTTTTTTAGAAACAGTCCTTGTTCATATCCCGCCCTAACCACTATTCGAGCCTGACAATGAGATTAATTTTCTATATTTTTCCTCAGAAGGTCAAACTCCAATAAATATCTAAAAAAGCTTTTAACCTGTGATGCATTCTTTTCATTGGAGTATACACACCAGCATATAACGCAATATTTAAAAATCCAAGGCCAGAAGTTAAATGATTACAACCTCAAATTAATTGAAAATTTTAAAAAACCTTTAAAAACAAACATAAACAAAGTATTCCAAGTCCAGCAACTGCTGTTGTACCCGCAAAAAGACAAGCATGATTTGGTGTTAAACGACCAACTGGCAAAACTCTTGACTGTGTTCCTTTCAATTTTTTTCAACTTTTAAATTAAAAAATCTTAAAAGAAAACTTCTCATTTGCCCATCAAATTGTCTTTCAATAATATTATTACAAGCACAGGCAGATGCTGAAAGTAAAGCGGTTCCCGCAACGCAAGACCCAAATAAAGCTGGAGAAACACTTGCCAAAGTAGGCGACATAACTAAACCGCCCATTGTTGTTGACGTAATTAATGCTGTTAAACGACATTTTGAAAGCTTAGAAAAAATTTTATTTTTAAAAGTTATAAAATAAAAAAAATAAACTTGTAAATAAGCACTAATTAAACTAATCCGTTGAATAGGTGATGGATGCATTTTTTTTTGGTTTGAGATCAACTAACAAAAAATATTCTGATCCTGACAAAAAATTTTAATTGAAAAGTTGACCCTATTAAAACCCTGTAAAAATGTTAGAAAAGAAATTTACTCGAAAAATCAAAATATTTTAAATATCATTAAATTAATGAAAGTTATATCTAACAATAAAACTTTAAAAAATATTTAACAAACACAAAAAAATTGAGAATTATTTATGCTTTAAAAATATATAAATTATAAATTTAGAGTTAAAAAAATAAATTAATTAAAGCACAGCATTAAAAATATCCCTACCCCTTTTAATTACGGACTTTTTTTTCCTTTTTGCGGACATAATCATTTTTTAAAAGATAAAATATAGAGAAAAATCTATAAAGTAAAAAAATTAAACCTAACTTTATTAATGTATCTCATAAAATATGCCAAATAGAAAGTTAAATTGGGGAAGAGAGGAAGCAACAGAATGTCCGAACAGAAAAGAAAAAATCAGCAAAAAAAAAAAGGTAGGGATAAAATACAACAACCAAATATATATCAGAATCCTCAAAATAAGTTTAAAAACCAGTTTAAAAAACGAAGATAAATTAACTTTTTAAAAAATATATATAGCCATGACGTATCGATTAAAAAGATTTTAAAAAATAAATTAATTAATTAAAGCACAGCATTAGAATTATTGTTGTTTAAGTGTTGCAAATTACTTTTTTAGATCGTTTTATAATTAGAAAGCATTTTAGATGTTGTTAATTAAATGAGAATTTTTGTTGATAAAAATTTTTAGTGTAGTAATTTAGTATGAAAATTTTTTTAAATTAGTTGAGTATAAAAAATAGACAAGACGAATCGATTAAAAAATTATGTTGTTTTAGTGATGTAGTTATTTTTAAGTAGTTTTAAATTTGACAAATTGACCAATTTAAACGGCGTCTATCACCTAAACAAATTTTTTAAAATTTCTATTTAAAAAATTTACAAAAACAATTACTCTAAAAATTAAAAAAAATAAACCCATTTAAAACCATTTTTGTGATACCCATGTAAAATTTAAAAATTTAATTTTCATTTTTAAATTGGTTAAGTATCTATATTAATTTTTATTTATTAATTAATTTTTATTTAAAATTTAAATTTTATTAAAATTGTTAGTTTTTTTTCAAATTTTATTTATTTTTTACCTTGTATCGAATAAACCAGAAATTACAGGTGATGGTGTAATTTTTATATTTCCTCTCTCAATTTTTAAATTGCAAATGTTACTTTTTTTATAATTTTAGTAACATTTTGTGATTTTTTTAGAATAGAAGTTTTATTATAAATTGTTGAATCAGGATATAAAGTCTTTTTCTGAGAACTAAAAAATGGTTTTAAATGGAATTAAATCCCATAAATTGGAAATAGTTTGGTTTATTCCACCCCTGTTTTCCCTATTCCCTGACCATTTTGAGCTTTTTCTCGATCTATAATTTATCATATATCATTTGAAAAAGCTCTTAGATCTGGGTCGAATGGGTTATCTGAAAAATGAGGAAATGAACCCTTGCTTGGAAAAGCTCCTTTGAATATATAATTTGCCATAAAATGATAATATAAGACGCAAAGGGATTTAGGAAAAAAGGTGTGGAATAAACCAAACTATTACCGCTAAATTTTATATTTTTCTCCAGGAATAAAAAGCCGAAAATTTTCGAAAATCTGGTGTGTCCCAAATATACCCATTTATTCGCAATAAGGTAGAATGTCTTCAAAATAGTTGAAAATTCTTGCTGATGTAATCGTCAATAAGCCAACTAACTTGATGATCTGTAATTTCAATAAACTTGGCCATATTAAGCCAGTAAGTTGTTAAATAGTAAATTCAACAAGCTTTCGAATAAATGGGTATCTGATTCATGATCTTGGACCAAATCAGTACTTTGTTTGGGAGGGATAGTATCTCACTATAAGATACCCACGCAAAAATAAAATTCAAAAGTTTACCCGTTATTTTTAGAACTCATTGACAATGCTTGAACTTGTTTCTGCATTTGTTCCATCATTTCCACCAACTTATTGATGGATTTTTTTTGTTCCTTTAGCTCTTTTTTCACTTCTTTTTCCTGTTAAATTAAATATATGTATTTAAAGAGAAGGTCTTAATAAAATATCAAATATCGTTTAGTTTAAAGTATAGAAAAAAACTCAGATAACATCAAATATCAACTCAAACCTAGTTTCAAGCAAGCGCATAGTCATGGGGGCTGACATGAGTCCCTATGATTAATAATAGAGTAAACATCAAAATTTTGGCGCACACCCAACGTAGCCCCCCCCCCCCGAAATCGAACCCCTGGCTACGACCTTGGTTTCTAGTATCACTAAATAAGACTTAAAACTTAGTGAAACAGAATAGAACAAAAAATAAAATACTGGAGAGGATGATGATGACGATGACGAAGAGTCAGCACACTTGTTTTTACGTGATTTATCATTGCCAAATTGAATAACACCACCCTTATTAATAATCACTACACCCATTTTTTGTCGTTTATATTTTTTTTCAGAAGTCTTCCTGTTGTTGTCATTCGTCGAACAACTAAAAATAAACAAAAAATTAAAAAATTCTGGAAATCATTTCAATGCGCTTTTAGAATATGGATACAAACCTAAAAAAATCAGCAATGTTCATCTCATCCTGGATATCTTCAAAAGAATCCAATTCGAGCTTTCGCTTTCTTTCATTAGAGGCCTTTATCTCCCTTGCAATTTGTTCTTCTCTAAATGAAAAAAAATATAAAATTAACTTTTAAAATTATAAAAAAAAAAATTAGAAAATTTCATTTTCAATTAAAAATTTCATACAAAAATGCTTTTTAAAAGAAACCTCAATCTATTTTGCCGAAAAGATTCCTTCATCATCTCAGTAAAATTACGTAGTTCAGAATCGTCGTTCTCACAAAACATTTTTGTTCGATAAAGTGAACTAGAAAGTGTTTTTAAGATAATATTTAGAAATTAAAAAACAAACTTGAGAGAATTTTGTGAACTTCCAAATTCACCTCTACTAAAGAACAAAAATATTTTTTTGGCTCCTTTTAATCAAAAAAATAAAAACCTGAAAGAATTATTGTGGAGGTGAGAGTTAAGTGTTTTCAAATGTTTGTCTCTCATTCTATTTCCCCAGCTGCTGGCAGACTCACCGCTAGTAAAAAAATATAAATAAATTTTTTGTTTCTTTTAATTAAAAACTTGAAATAATTTTGTTTACTGTCCCCAGAATTATTCTCGAGTTCATTCCTTATTGTGCTGCTAAAAGAATTTTCTAGTAATTCACTTCCTGAAGCTTCATATCCAGTGTTGTTATCAGACCTCATTTTTTGAGAAGCATTGATGAGTTTATTTTTATAAAAACGATCCATATTTTATGGAATGGAAATTAAAAGCGCTAGACGAAAGCCCCTGAAAAAATAACCAGAAAATGTTTAATAATAAGTAAATTTCGAATAAAATTTAGATAATAACAATTCAAAAGTTTACAAGAGAAAAATTTTTTATAATTACGAATAGTAATTATACGCTTATTTTTTAAACGATTATGGGTTTTATAGGGAAGAGAAAGGGCGGAGATGATAAAAACATATTAGAAATTATGTGCCTAGGGAAAATGTGTAAATTTGTAAAAAAATTTATGAGAATGTATGAGAAAGTAAATATATTAAAGGAATAATTTGAAATGAGCAAAATATTCAAAAATATGTATGAAGATTTTAAAATGTTAGACAACTGAAAAACTTTGATGTAGGGCCTTGTTGTAGGGGCTCATTTAAAAAAGGAGGATGGGGTGTAGTACAATCCTTGCTCTATTCCTAAAGTTAAAATATATCACTGGCTATCAAAAGTACATAACAAAAAATATCAATGACTATGAGATCTATTTAAAAATTTTAAAAACTTTTAAAAACTATTTTCTATCTTTATTCTTCTTCTTCATTATTAATATTATTCATTTTTAAATTTATTCCACATGCTTTTTCATTTTGTAATAACCACATTTCTGCATATAAGCCTTTATTTTCAAGTAATTGTTCATGACTACAAAATTTTTAAATTGATAAATTTTTGAAATTTCCCAAACCTTCCAGTCTCAACAATTTTTCCTTCTTTTAAAACCAAAATTTTGTCTGCATGAATAACTGTAGACAATCTATGTGCAACCTGGGAAGAAAATTTTTTTCAAAATTTTTGCTTTATCCTACAATTAAACATGTTCTTCTATTACACAATTCAAATAAATTTTGCTGTATTGACCTTTCAGTTTTTGAATCTAATGCTGAAGTTGCCTATATAAAAAATAAATTAAAAAAATTAAAAAAAAATAAAAAATAGAAACCTCATCCAATAAAATATATTCTGGCCTTTTAAGTACTGCTCTAGCAATAGCAACCCTTTGTTTTTCACCTCCACTTAATTTTAATCCGCGTTCACCAACCAAACATTCATAACCTTTTTTTTAAATTAAAAAAATCGTTTTTAAAAAAAATACCAACCATCAGGATGTGAAGTAATAAAATTATGAATAGCTGCAGCTTTAGCAGCTTCTTCAATTTCTTCATTTGTTGCCGTTGGCCTTCCATAACGAATATTATAACGAATTGTATCATTAAACAAAACAGTGTCTTGTGGGACAATTGCAATTCTGCTACGAAGTGAAAACAATTTTAACATTCGAATATCAGTCCCATTAAATTTTATTTGACCATCAGTTACATCATAAAGACGAAAAAGAAGACGAACAATTGTTGTTTTACCACTACCTGATGGTCCAACCTTTAAATAAATTTTTTTCAAAAATTCTCAAAAAAAAATACCAAAGCAATAGTTTGTCCAGGATCAACAGTAAAAGAAAGATTTGAAAGTACTGGCTGTCCAGTTTTATAAGCAAAAGAAACATTACAAAATTCTATACGTCCAGGAAATGCTTCCAATTCTTTTGCACCAATTGCGTCTTTAATCTTAATAAAAAAATTTTTAAGAAAAAAAATTTTTTTTAATTTTAAAAAACCTCAATATCTTGTTTTAATAATTCTCTCATATTTTCCCTTTAAAAAATAAATTTTTAAAAATAAAAAAAATTATAATACATGTCAATAAATGAACGTTGTATTGTTCTATAAATTGTTCCAAAAAAATTTAAAGGACCAAAAAGTTGAAGTAAATAAGTTGTAAATAAAACATAATCACCGGCACTTAACATTTTTCCTTCTATATTATGAGATACAATAAAATAAGCAGCTAAAAGACATCCACTTGTTAAACCAAACCCAATAATTGAATTTTGACAAAAATTTAATGCAGAAAGTGAAGCATTTGCTTTATATTCAGCTTTTTGAAAACTAAAAATGAATGTTTTATTGAACTGAATAGACCTGAAATGGACTCAAAACATACCTCCCACAATCAGGGATCTTATGGGTTATCCGAAATCCAGTCCGGCTTTTTCCTTCTTAAGCCTCCTCCTCCCACCACTAACTGAACCTATCCGAGACCCGGAATTTTTTTCAACCCAAAACTCGACACAGATAAAGTTTCGAAAACCCGACCCGTCTTTTTTCTCACCCAGCTACATCACTAATCCCCATTAATCTATAAAAACCTTTACATTTGATAAGCTTTCTTGTAACGTTGTGTTTCCAGCTCTTCTGCATTATAATGCTTAATTGTTTCATAATTAATTAGAGAATCAACACCAATCGCCCCAGCCATTTTATCACTTTCATTCATTGCTCTTCTATGACTTATTCTCCATTCAGAAATTACAACAGTAGCAACTTTAAAAGAAATTTTAAAATTAAAAAAATATTTTTCCTTTACCCAAATAAATTATCATTGTAAAAAGAACAAGAAAACCAAAATAAATGTTAAAATTTGTAAAGAAAAATATTGACGCTAAAATAATATCTAATAGAGAAGGAAGTACATTGAAAAGAACATCTTTAAAAGAAAATTTAAAAAATTATTTTTTTAAAAAAACAAACAATTTAATAAAGTATTCATTGAATCAACACCTTTTTCCATTATACGAAGAACTTCACCAGTTCTTCTAAAATTTTTTTTAATTTTATTTTGAAAAATGAATTTTTACCTGGAAAGATGCCAACTTAATGAAAGTGAATGTAAATGGCGTAATAAATCGACCTAAATGTAAAAATAAGAGATGTCACAGGTTTCACCCGATAGCAGGATTTTTTTTGAACCGAAACCCGATCCGAAAAAAATTTCGAAATGATACTGAACTCAACTTTTCTCCCTCCTCCTCCTAATTGACAGCCCCAAGCATACTTTTCCTTTATAATCCCCAAACTGACCGAACCGAGAAACAAAACCTAGAATTTTCTACCAACCCATGGCATACCTAGTAATACTTGAACAAAAAATGAAAAGATGAAAAAAACCTCAATTTCTAAAGTAGTATATTGTTGAATTCGTAACCATAAAAATGAACGTATTGTGTTTAATAACCCTCCTTGCGCTTTAAAAAATTGTAAATTAAGAAAAAATATTTAAAGTTAACCTCCACTTCCTTGTAAAAATTTAAAAATACTAGCAATTAAAATTAATTGCCAACAAAAATAAGGTTCTTTTGACGATAAAACATCAACAATCCATTTACTATATAGTGGAATTAATACGTTAATTGCTCTTCCAATTGCTAGAATAAATAAACAAGCAAATACAGTTAATTGTAGTTGAACATTTTTTCTTGGCCAAATGTAGGGCCAAATGTCAATAATCCAAGAAATTCCATTTACCCAAGCCTTTAAATTAAAAAATAAAAATTATAGGTAATCCTAAAATTACAAACCGATTCATCTTTTCTTTTTAACACTCTTCCAGTTATACATGAGAAGAAAATGAAAAATATGTTTACGACTCCAATCACATAAATTGCAAAATATGACTCGTAGACACTTGAAAAAAACAAATTTTAAAAATTAATTATTAAAATAAACCCATTAGGAAAACATATACGCCAAAATATAAAAGGTATCAAACAGATCAAAGCACATATTGAATATGAAATGTTTAATAAAATAGGCAAATCATATTTAAATCGATTAATCCATAATCGAAAACATGTAATAGACCAAAATACTGAATTTAATATACACAATAATATTGGCTGTAATGACAACCAATTTTTTATAGAAAATAAGCCAAATAATGGAAATAAAGCATTGATTAAATGGCCAAATAATACCTAAAAATATTTACTTTAAAAATCACAATCAGAGTCCAGCGAGCCCATCTCATAATTTGGCCCAAACCGAGGATGTCACGGGCTATCCAAACTATCCCCAAGAAATTTTTCAAAACCTGACCCGATCTTTCTCTCTTAACTCTTTTAATCCACTTATCGGACTCGATCCAAACTTTTTTCGACCCGACCCCGAGCTTAGAAAAAATTGGAAACCCAACCCGGGTTTTCACAGCCGGTGTCAGCCGCGGTTTTGGAATTTTTCAGCAGTTCCCAATCTTAAAATTAAGCCAAAACCCTACAAACCTATTTAAAAAAAATTTTTTAAATTCACAAACCAAATAAAAAATAGGTTTAAGATAACCAGAACGTAAAATTTGTTGACCAGGTAAAACTTCCTTCCAAAATAATATTGACGTAGAATTTGTAATAATTAGAATCAATAAGATAATCACATAAAATATAAAAATTGCACACAGATCAGGCGGCCAAAAACTTTTTGGAAAACAAAAATACATTTTGTACAAAATTTAATCACAAATTTGTTTTTAAATTTAATCTAAATAAAAACTAAAAGAAATTATTAAATAAAAAAAAATAAAAGAAAATATATTTATATACCAAGGAAAATGGTTTCCATAGATTCATTGATAATAATAAAATTATTAACAAAAATAAAGTCCTTAAAAACATCTGTAAAATGAAAATAACAAGAACATTTGTATATAATTTACCATGAAAAGGAATTTTTAGAAAAAAATATAAAAGAAAAAAAACAACTAAATAGAATAAATAATTCCACGTAAATTAACAACATTTTTAAAAAAAATATTTTTCTTTCAAATATATAAAATTTTTTATATTAATAAAATCAACAAGGGAAACGAAAGCAAAAAAAGAATAACTTTCTTTTTGTAAAAAATATTTTTAAAAAATTAAATTATATAAAAAATCTTCTCTTTTTTATTTTAAGCAAATTTAAATGTCCCCGGAACTGGTTGATTTGCATCAAAAGAATAACCACCAGATTGAGCAAGTTGTTTTGATTCAACCAAATTTTCTTCTCTTATACAAACATCAGTTAAAGCTTTTAATTCAGCAATTCTTTTTTCACCCAATTTTTGTTGATCACAAAGAGCATCAAATAACAAAGGATTATTTTGTTTCAAAACTTGAAAAAAAATTTTTTTAATAAATAAAAAATTTAATTAAAAAACCTTCAAATGTATGTTTAAAAAGGACAAAAACATTTAATCCTTGTTTATCATCTTGATCATCAATTAAAGTTGTAAAAGCCTCCAAATCATTTTCTTCCTTTATGAAAATAATTTTTTATAATTTATATTTACTCTTTGGATTTTTATTTACTTCTTTCACTAGTTTAAGCTTGGAATTATCCTTAAGATGTACATAAAGGTAGATCTTCCTTTCATCAATTTCACTTCATCATTACCCGAAGCCAATTCAAATGAAAAACATTTGTAAAAAGGTAAGTCTGACCATTATGTCATGAGGAAAACTCTACGACTCAAACGAGGGAGGGATATCCAAACAGTACCCTAATTTAATAAAAAAAGAAAACCTGAAAATGATGATAATCTTCATCATCTGTTACACTTGAAGTAGTTTCATAACCTTCAAATAATTCATCTTCAACACTTTGTTCTTCACCCATACTTTTACTAGTTGTACTTTGCCTTTTACGTCTTTTTTTGTTTTGATTATTATTTTCATTATCTACAGCTTCCAAATATTCCATATTATCTTTAAAAACAATTTTTAATTTAAAAAATTAAAAAAAATTTTCCAAACGTTCATCAACATCATCATCAGAATCTTTAAGTTCACCATTCATTCTTTCATTATTATCATCACTTGATTCTTCATCTTCATCATCTGAATCTTCTTTAATTTTATCCGCTAAACCTTTAATACAACGTTGTAAATCTTTGAAAAGATCAATTAACCAATCCATCATCTATACAAAGAAAAATTAAATCATTAAAATAATTAAAATATAAACCTTTGTTGCTTCTTGTTGAAACATTGTAGGAATTAAACCACTCGATAAAAGACGACATAAAAACCATATTAACATTTTACGGTCATGTATTCCCTCAAAATTGTCTTTATTGTCATATAATTCTTCCAAAAACCATTCAAAAGTAGTTTTTTGTGTTGAATTAATTTGAAATTGTTCAAAAATACTTGTTGATAAATTTGAATCATTATAGAACCCGGCAACCAAAACCTAAAAAATAATTTGAAAAAATTAAAAATTAATTTAAAGAACCATTAAAAGTTGTGATTTATATTGTTCTAAAGTGTGCTCGTCTTTTACTGCAATTTGAAGTTGAGTTAATACCAAACGAAGAATATGTGGCAAACAAGAATTTGGATGACCTTGACTTTGTAAAACAAAAACCTTAAACAAAATATTTTTTAAACAAAATTTTTTCAAAATTTCCAAAAACCTCAAGCATTTTTGCCGCATGCGCTTTTCCAAGTTCATCACTATCCTTATCACAAATAGTTTTTTCACACATTGATAACAACATTTGAATTTTTTCTTGTGATGACAAAAAAACTTCAGAACCAACTGTTAGAAAAGCATGTAAAACTGGCATACAATCTAAATTTAAAAAAATTTATAAATGAATTAAATATATTACCAGCAAAAAATGTTGCTCCTTCTTCATTAAAAGTCTTAAATACCAAATCATAAATTTGCCACATTTCCGGTGAAATTCTAACCGCAATTAAAGTATGGATTAAAGATAAAGCTTCCTCAAAAAAATCTAAAATAAAACAAAAAATTATAAAAATAAAAGCAAAATTACTTTCAGAATAACAATCAAAAATTGTCAAAATACAATTTCTAACGACAGGTTCAACTTTTGAAATAATTTCTGGATGATCTTCTAAAAGTCCTAAAATTGTTTCTAATGTACTCAAAATTCCCATAGCTCCAACTGAATGATCTTCAAAAATTTGTTCTTCATCGTCAGTATTTTTAACCATTTTGTTAAAAATATCAACCTACAAAAAATATTTTTTTAAATTTGAAGGGTCATGGGTTTGATACCGTTTGGCGGTCATAAATTTTTAATCGTTTTTAAATAAAAAAATTTCAAACTTTTACCAATTCAACAGTTATTTCATAAGAAACAGGAATTATTTCTTCTTCAAAATTATCAACTAAACTATCAACAATTGTAGGTAAATCATCCAAATGTGTTTCAGAAATAAGCCTCAACACAATTATTAAAACATCACGGATATGTGGACGAATAAATTGAATTACTTTAAAAAATTAAAAAAAACATTTAATTTAAAAAATATTTTTTATGTCAAACCTTTTTGATCTTGGTCATTAATTAAAGATTGAAGAGCTAAAGCAGCTTCAACTTTTACAGGCACTTCTTGGTCTTCTTTTATTGCTTTTATCAACGCATTAACAACTCTTTCCAATATAGTTGAATTCTTAAATATCGTTTCTGAAGCAAAATGAATTACATAACAAGCTCTCAATCGAACAAAACGTGACTGAAAAGAAAATAATTTGATGAGAGTAAATGGCGATAATTGTAAGGCGTTCCCAACAATGAATCCGTGTCGGTTTTGTGTCTCAATCAAAAAGACTCAGTGTCAAAACTAACATTTTATCCCAGTCTTAGAAAAACTAAACATTTCTTTCCCAATCAACTGTCTGAAAAACACGACACGGATGTCGCTGTGGAAATATAAAAAGAGTCAAACGTCTAATAAAAATAAAAAAATTTAAGTTTGGTTTACCGGATTCTCGATCCTTGGAGTCACTGAGGCATCAATTAATTTTTCAACATCCTTTTTGTATTTCTAAAAAACATTCATTTTAATAAATTAATTTTACAAACATTTAATTTATTCAATTGAGTAGAAATAACAGAAATCATATGCAAAGCACCATCAATTTGTTTTTCATTTGATGTTGGTGTCAAATTTTGCATAATAAATTCAAGTACGTTTTGCATTATACCTTGTCTTTTTGAAATTACTTGAAGTAATGTAGAAGCACCGGAAGATGGTTGATGAAGATCCTTTTAATTTTTAAAATTTTTTCTTGATTATTTTTAAAAAATTAAACCTCATAAACATCATATTTATAACGTAAAAATTCTTCACAATCTTCAGCCCAAAGCTCTTCATCTCCTTTTGAATAACATAGCAAAGGAAATATTACATTTTTGAGCAGCAACTTAAAAAAATAAAAATGGTTTTGAATGTAAGCAAAAAGCAAACAAAAACTTGACGGGTAATCATACACAACTGTTCGTCTTAACTAGAGGTAGGAAAACCAAGACCTTAACTTTCAGTGAGGACCTTGAGCAGATTTTTGACCTTGAAGTCCTGATTCTAGTTTAACCTAACCCTAGCCTCAAATATATAATTAAAAATAACCTCAAACTTTGGTTTAACAACAAGCCAAACTTGTGCTTGAATCAACGCATCAGACAAATGGACTAAAACAAGATAAAGCACATGTTCTGATATATATTTGCCATTAATATAATCATTTAGAACATTAGCCATCTGAAAATTACTTTTAAAAAAGAAAAATAATTTAAAATAAATACCAAAGATTCAACAATTGGTAACAAATAAGAACGTGAATATTCTTCAGCAAATGATAAATATGCTTTATCAACATTGCCTTTATTGCCATACCTTAATTTAAAAAAATAAATTTTACAAATAATCGAAAGAAAACAAGAAAACCTCTCAAAAACTCTCTGAACGATTTTCATTGCCCATTTTTTACATTTCCACCAAATTGTCCCGTCACGTTCATCTTCCGGAACACTTTCACATTCAGCAGGAGTTGGCTTTAGAATGATGTCAATAAAAAGTTTGAGCCATTGAGAAAATTCATTAATTGAGAGAATTTGAGTATTTAATGAAAACTAAAAAATAGAAAAGATTTTTTAGAAAATTTAAAAAAAAACCTGAACAAAACTATAAAATATTTTAAGTATTTGTTTTTGTAAAAGACAAGATGAAGATGAGTGATTTTCAATAAGTGTCGAAAATCTTTCACGAATTATTGGAAGAATTTTGGACATAAATTCAACAAGTGGAGTTCTTTCTTTTTGCCTCTTGTATCTAAAAGTGGAGCATATTTAAACAAAAACTCTACAAAAAATTATATGACAAACCTTTTCGAGGAGATAAAAACACTCCTTGGAATAGCCCAAGTTTGGGTCCGTTGGCCACGACAACCAACCAAGGACCTAAACAAGGACCCTATTGTTCACCCTTAATTAGTTAAAAACATACTCAAAAATTTTGCAGAGCCTGTGAAGAATAAGCAAGGCACCGTTGAGTTCTTCACTTTTATCAGAACTCACAAGAGGATAAAGTTCAAGAGTAAAAGATGGCCATTCATCAGGAAAATCATGACGCATAATATTTTGAATCATTGTGCACAAATGAATTCTAGAAAATAGAAGACAATAAAACGAAGAATAAAATCAAATACTTGATAGGTTCCGGTGCAATAATAATAGTCTCAATTATATGTTGCTTTATAAATAATTTGTCTTGTTCACTAAATACCCAGTGACTTCCAGGTGTATCCTTGTCAACATACCAATGTTCATAAAGTATATTTTTCATATAAATGACAGCAGCTTGTCGAACAGCGCAATCCAAGTGCTCATCTTTTATGATTTGAAGAAGCGCTTGGGGAAATCCAATCAGTGAAGCAACATAAAAATAGAAAAGTATAAGTAAAAACACTAAAGTAAAGTACCGTTTTAAGATATTCAGAAGCTCCAGATTGTCCTTCGGGTATTGTTGTTGATTTTAATGCTTCAATTATATGATTAAGTTCCATAGAATTAATTAAAATCTAAAATCCTTGTTATCAATTTAGTGAAAAAATGATAAAAACTTTGGAAATGACAAGAATTATAAAACATTTTTTCTAGACTCAAAAAAGCGTACTCTAAAATACATTTTCTTTCTTTCTCTAATGGATGAAATAGTGTGTAAGCCGTGTCCGGACAAAATATCGAATCGTTAAAATATGGAATAGGCTAAAAAAGGGTTAAAATCTCGAATCGGGTAAAAATGGGTTAAAATCGCGAATAGGCTAAAAAGGGGTTAAAATGTGGAATCGTTAAAATATGGAATGGTTAAAATCTCGAATAGGGTAAAATAGGGTTAAAATATGGAATCGTTAAAATATGGAATGGTTAAAATGTCGAATAGGCTAAAAATAGGTCAAAATGTCGAATTTTTTAAAAATAGCGCCAAAACTAGAATCCGGACGGTACCGTAATACTGACGGTATTTTTCGGTATTCCGTGTCGGTAGTACGGTAAGGAATGCCGACCGATAAAATTTAAAAGCTAATCGGTATTTTTCGGTATTCCGTACCGTATACGGTACAGTTAAAAAATTCCGGGTTTTATTAGAAGCTAGGCACTCCACTCTAATTTAACGTATCAAGATCGCGTTATGTTTTCCGGATCCGCACGATCATTCCGGACCGGATCCGGTCGATTATGCTTGATTTGTCCGGTCCGGTTTTACTCGGTAAAATACAGTGAACTCAGGCAGAAAAGATTGCGACTGACTACGATATACGAAACTTATCAAGCAAATTATCAATAATAAGTTGATAAGCTGATAAAATTATCAATAATCAACGTACGGCACTCATCTGACCCTTTTTTTTAAAGAATTCGACATTTTGACCTATTTTTAGCCTATTCGACATTTTAACCATTCCATATTTTAACGATTCCATATTTTAACCCTATTTTACCCGATTCGATATTTTAACCATTCCATATTTTAACGATTCGGTATTTTAACCCCTTTTTAGCCTATTCGCGATTTTAACGATTCCATATTTTAACGATTCCATATTTTGTACCGGAGCCGTGTAAGCAATTGTCATTTTTGAATAAAAACATTATGCCAAAAATTATAATTTGCGAGATTACGAAACACACGAAAACTAGAATTTCATGAGTGCGCAACCACTCTACCGGTGCTGCTGTAGAGAGCACTATACTACTCGTAAATCCCAAACCTGTTGACAAAATTGATTTGCTGATTCCGACCAAATTTTGTTTTCCACCTTGAGTTGTTCCATCAAACACTCATGATGACCATATCTAAAAGATCTGTAAACAAAAAACACAAAGTGAAAAAATAATCAAAGAAGAGAAATGAAAGATAAAGGAGTGGATTCGCAAGATCGCATTTTTAGCGTGCATTTTTCAGAATTTTGATTTTTTAAACTTACTAGATCTAGATGTTGGTGAGCATGGCCACCAGTTTTGTTGAAGAGCATGGCCACCATTTTCGTTGAAGAGCATGGCCACCATTTTCGTTGAAGAGCATAGCCACCATAGTTCCACCAAAATCCATCACTAAAAACTCACCCCTCGAAAAAATTATTTTTTTTTAATTTTTTAAATATTAAAAAAAATAAAAAGGATTAAACCACACCACCACCCAAACAGTGCTTACATGCAACCATCATCATCCTTCGACCATGAGCACCATGTTGAGCATCATCTAAAAAAGAAAAAATGAAACAATTCTTATTTAAAAAAACACTACGAAACGAAGCAGTTGAAGCAGGCCACCAGAGCACCACCAGCTGAAAAACTCACCACTCAAAAAAAAATTTTTAATTTTAAATATTAAAAACTTTAAAAAATAAAACCACACCAATACCAAAACACTGCTTACATGCAACCATCATCCTTCGACCATGTTGCTGAAATATTAAAAAAATTATTTTCAATAGAAAAACAAAAAAAAATAAAAGAAAAAAACAACTCGACGCACAACATGAAGAAGATCATGGCCATGCTGCAAAAGAAAAAAATGTTTTTTGAAAATTAATTTTTATTTTTAAGTTTTTTTTTTAATTTTGGCGTCGCGCGCTAGGATATGATAGAGAAAATAGAAAAGAATATGAGAAAAACACGAAAGGAACACGAAATAATGAAAAAAAACACGAAAAAACATGGTGCACCACGTATAATAAAAAAATAATCATAAAAAAATTAAAAAAAAGTTCAAATAACAGTGTGCCATATTTTAGCACTTTGACAAAAATATTTTACACAAAAATTCAAAAATTTATTCTAGAAAGACGAGTGAATGACCTATCGAATATCTAAATGACTAAATATGTGTGAATGTCTAAATATCAAATTATGATTTATTATTATTAGAATCAGTCAGTAGCTTGTAAAGAACATTTCTGTGTGTCATCTGATTTCCAAGTCCATGTCGTGTGTAACCATCTGCTCCATGAGCCCTATCATAATGAACGGTGTCAATCATTTGGCGAGCTAAAAACATTAAAATTATATAAATTAAAAAAGTATTAATTTCAACCTTCATCAAGTACTTCTTTATAAGAATTAAATGTGAATGTGCTCTGTTGATTTTCTGTTTCACTAATTTCATGCAATGCTTCCACAAGTGTATTGAGGCGATGAATCAACATTCCAATTGTTTGTACATGAAAAAGGGAAATTTTAATTTATTAAAATTTTTGAAAAGAATACTATAAGAATTCCCATCAAAAAGAAAATTATTCCAATTCCAAGCGGATCAACTTTTAGCGCTTCGGTAGTATCTTCAAATTTTCCTGTTGTCTCATTCATTTTTGTCCATTTGAAGCCCTCTAAGAATTTTATAATTTTTTTACAAAAATTTAAATATAAAAAACCGTATGGTATGAATTTCACAGATAAAACATCTTTATGACGTTGAAGCAAAAAGACTGCCAAGACAAGCAAACCATTCATTAAAATGATCGAGAAAGCAATTCTATTCCTTAAAGAGACTAAACCAGCAGCAATTTGAGCTTGATCTTGGGCGGTTGATGCTATCGGCTTAATTGAGGATTAATTAAAAGTAAATATTAAATTTAAAAAAACCTTCAAATATCTGTCAATAAGTTCATCCCAAAATGTTTCCTCACCAGCGCGCAGCTTCCCTCGATCGCAGCATTGAAGATATTCACAATCCATCCAAAGGGAACGTTTGCAGGGGTCGGAAATAACAGAATGTCGCTGCAAAGTTTGTAATCTTCGAACAGCAACTGCCTGAAAATATTTTTTAAAAATCATGATAAACAAAAAAATAGAAAAACCTCATAACCACTCCTTATGGGCAATTCTGTCTCATTTACTTCTCTGAGTACAACATCAACCATATCCATTGGGCGTCCAAACCTTCTATTGTCTGGTGTACACTCTATTGATGTATTTGAGTCCTTTAAAAAATAAAAACTGAAAAAATAAAGAAAAATTTTTAACCTTTATTGTAAGCAATAAACGCTCAGTTCGTTCAATTTTCCTTTCCAAAGTTCGAATCCTAGCGCTTGATTCTTCTGACCCGCGATATCGAATAAGCAATCTTGTAAGAAAAGAATTTTCATCGTTTAAATTTGCAACTCTTCTCAGAACTCTTTCAGCAATATTTTCTTTATAAGTTGTTTGTCCAGTAGCTTTGGCAACAGCTTCTCTTGTACCCCAATTGATCACATTTAAATTGATTAAAGAATAGAGTGAAAGAAAAACATAAGTTGAAGGAATCATCAAAAAGAAAATTGCTCCAAATATAATATTTGAAAATTCTTTTGGATGAATGCATGAAGCAAATGAGAAAATAATAACCATTCCAAGGACAAACATTGATGTTGGTGAAAATACTGTTTCTAGTACAATTTGATTGGTGGTAGCGATGAGAACAGCCAACATTATGAAAGCATAAACGACAGAAGCAATTTTAGCAAATATCAATTGAATGCTTGAATCCAAAGCAAAACAACAACAAATAAATGCACATACTGGAATAGCATTGTAAACAAGAACACGCGTTGAATCGACAGCAAAAGCGGCAACCTTTATTTACAAGTTTAAAGGATTGTAATTCAGAAATATTTATAAACCTGAGCATAAACAAGCATTGTAAATATTATAGCAGGACCAAGCAATGAAAATGCAATAACAATCATTTGATATATAATATAAAGCCTTGAAATGCTTGCATTGTTTTTTGAAGCTAACTATAAAACAAGCTTGCACTTATAAAATGGAAAAAAACAAAAAACCTTATAATCCGCCAACAAGTCCAAAGTATTAGCAATTGAAGATGGCGTCCACCTTCGCCTTTGATTAAAGAATTCATCAAAACCTTCAGGTGCATAAGTTTCTGCATCAGAAGCAGCAGCGTATTCAATTCGATAACCCTTGAAAAACGAAATCAATTTATTTTTATGAAATAGAAAAACCTGTTTAAGCATTAATGTTGAAAGCCATCGATCTTCACCTTGGTCATATTGGACAAAATGTCTTGGTTCAGAAGCAGTTTTTGTGTATTTATTCATAATATTGTCGTCCATTAATGCTGATGCTCTAAAAAGTGAGAAACAACCTGGCGCGCATAAAACACATCCAAAGACGTGTTCAGCTGCTTTTTGAAACCAATGAGCAATTGCATATTCAAACTTTTGATACCAAACCATTACGCCTTACAATTAGAAAAATTTATAAATTGAAGAAACGAAAAAATATTACCAGTTCCAATAGGATGAATACGTCCACAGGCACAACCAACATCACTTTTTAGATTCATAAGGTTAATCAAACGAAGAACAGCACAAGGTTCAAACTTTGAATCACCATCAATTGCTAGAATGTAAGTATTGTCAGCCTAAAGAAAAGAATGTTTGAGAACATTTTGAATATTAAAAGCTAACTTGTAATTGACGATCTTCAACGCTAAGATGAGAATCAACAATTCGGTGTCCAAGCAAATAGTACATGTACATAACCTAAAGTGTTAATTAGAAACCCAAACAATGAATAAAAAAACCTGTGACCACCGCTTCTTATGTCGAATTAACCGCTTATCTTTAAGATGAACAAAGAGAAGAGCGCCTCCACTCAATGCCATAACAATACGTCCACCATAAGGAGTATTGACAAGAACACGTGTAAACAAGTCTGTTTCAGCATTTTCTGATCTTAAATAATACAAGAATAATTTTACAATTAAATAACAAAAAAAAACCTAGTCAACTCAATTAAAACATCAAACAATAATTTGAAGTAATCATTGGGTACTCTTCCACATTCTCTGTCATCAACCCAAGCATCGTCAAAGAAAATATGAACTTAAAATATTAACAAAAATTGATCTTTTAATTAAAAAAATTTGTTGACTTTCTAATCGAAATTTGATTCCATCCTCGCTTTGTCGGACAGACTGTTCAACATCAAGTCTGTGGAAAACAAAATCAGAAAAACTAACAGAAAAATTAAACAAACTTTAGAATAGATCGAAGCATCTGCGTCATTTCATTTTTTGTTTCATGCCACATTGTTGCACAAACATATAAAGTAATAATTCTGTCCATATGACCATTTATAATTCGAAGAGGGCTTTCCTCAGGCTCAACATCTTCATCAGAGTCGTAGTCAACATCCTTTATGTTTTTGAAAATATTACTGTGTGAGAAAAATTTAGTGGAAAACCTTCTTTGCAATTGAATAACGAAAAACAACAAGTGACTGGCAAATATCCAATCCACTCATCATTGGTGTCATCGACTCAATTCTAAAATTTAAAAAATCTAAAAAAATGTTAGAAACAAAAACATTTCATCAGTTTTGTCATATTTCTTCCCATTTGTAAATTTTAAACTCCAAATAATATAAGAAAATAACCAAATCCACGTTATATAGTAATCCTTTACAGATCCAGTAGGATTAACACCTGAAGAAATTGAAAGTTAAAGAAATTCAAAAAAGTCACCAAAAACCTTTGATACAAAACAAATTAAGATCAAAATATTTTAAGATAACGTTGATCCGACAAATTGGAAGTACATGACATAATCCGTGAAAACTCATTAAAAGTAATGGAGTTGATAAAAACACTGGATGGATACAAGTAAACAAATTTAGACGCATTGCAGCCAAAAAACGAAAGCAAATACGAAGGTAGAAATTGAGTGCCAATGAAATAAAAGCAAATATGAAAATCTTTCTAAATTGGTAAAAAATTTAAAAAAACTTTAAAAAAAGAAATACGCTTGATCTCCAAATACTCCTTCTTTGCTTTTGAATAGCATTAAAATTAAGGTTCCAACAGGAATATTATGATGCCTTAATGAAAAATAAAGAACTGAAGACGTGCACAAAAAACGAAGGAATGAAGCAACCATTCTTGTTTCTGGATTAAGTTTTCTCATGCCATATTTAATCTTAATTTTAAAAAACATAAAAAATTTTAAAAGAATAAAAAAACCTCATAAAGTTCTTGAAAAAGACCCTCCTTTTGTTTAGTGTCAACCCAACTCTCCCAAAAACCAAGAGAACATAGAGTAAAAGAAATGGTAAGTAACACACCAAATTTAAACTTTGGATGACCATCAAAAAGTGCCCATAAATAGCCAGCACTAAATAGAAAGGCAAAAAGAAAAGCTGATGGTAGACTTGCGGTAATGCAAGCAAAACGCCAGCGGATTGAACGGTTCAAGTCAAAAGAACGGTGAAAATTTTGGAGGGCATTTTTGATGTAGTAGAAACAGTGAAAGGCACAGGTGAACATTATACAACGTGAAACGTCCAATAAAGGAAATATATTCAAAACGGCGAGTGAAAGTCCGGTAGCTCGAAAAGATTCGAGAAGAATAAACTGAAAAATTTATATAAAAATAGACATTAGATAAAATTTCTATAGGAAAGGACCTTTCCAAAAATGATTTTTTGAAGTCCCTATTCATAAAAACAAAAAATACAAACCATTCCTATTAATGAACGATCAGCTTTTGTTGTAAGTCTAATTTTGAATAAATCCTGTACAAAGGCGCAGACATCTGGAATCGTTTGAATAAGCCATAGAGCAGCACAAATTGAACTCAATCGGTCAAAATCTTGGTCAGTTGAGGGGCCTAAGATTTAATCAAAAGAAAATTTAAAATAAAAAAACTTTTGCAATGTCCATAGAATTTTGTGTCAGCCATAATATAGTTAAGTCCAATGTTAGTTGAGAGAAGGATAATTACAGATTTGGAAACGAGCACAGCCACAAGTGAAGAACAATGGGAAATTACAAAAATGATCAACTAAAAAACAAAATTTGAAAAATCTAGAATTAAAACAATAAAACCTTTAACCATTGTAACCAACGAATGTAATAAGCGTGAGATTTTTGCGGTGTACGTTTAATTCGAGGGTGAGTCCTAAATGCATCCCACTGGTGGTGATCGCGGTAAAAAAGCATTAAAAGTCTAAATACTTGAGAAAAATGAAGAATTAAAATGTCAAAAAAGATAATTAAAAGAATAGCAAAACTTAAAAATTAATGGGACAAAGAAAAATAAAAAAATTTTATTCCTAGAAAAAATTTTGAGAATGTCAAAAAAACATCAAATTGAAGACATCGAATTGGAATAGAGTGCTTCTGAAACTGCGTGTTGAGAAACTGGATGTTTGTTGACAGCAAGATTCACATTTGCGTCACCGCTAATTCCCAACTTTGCTGAAAATATAGAAACACCTATAGAATTAAAATTCAACAATTACATTCAAGTACTCCAAGTATGGGGAGATAAGCATAAACAGTGCTGACATCATTAATCCAAAGAGAGATTGTGTAGCCACGAAAACGCATTGCAAATGTTAATCCTAATATTTTAAAAGAATTTCTGATGAAAAAAATTTAAAAAAATACCACAAATCTTGTTGTTATGCTCGTCAAATTGGCCGGCGAATAATAATTCTAAGAGCTCAAACCAAAGCTTGTCCAAACGAGTGTATTGATATTGACGACCAAACACCATTTCAATAGAACCTCCGCCTTGATTATGAGGGTCTTCCCACATCGGTTTAATGCCCTCTTTGAAAACGTAGTAACAAATTTCAACTGAAATTTGTTTGATAGAAAATAAGATTACTCAAACTTACGTATAGGAAGTTGACTAGGTGGTAAAATGCGATGCTTGAGTGCAATAAAATCTTCAATTGAGCCGATAATACATTGTTGTTCCATGCAGTCGGACCATGATCTGTTTCGATCCGCTTAAAAATAAAATTTTTAGTTCAAGTTAAAAGACTTTAAAATACCAATATGTAACCAAAAACTCCATCTTGGAGATAAAAAATGGAGTTCTTCAGTTGGCGATGATAAATGCCCAGAACTTGAAGAAGTTTCAAATTCGGAATCGTCACTTCCAGATTTATTCATAAGTTAGTTTAAAAAGTTTTCTAAGAAATTGTAAGAAAGTTTGCTAAGCACAATAGAAATCAAAAAAAATTGTGCGCTAACAAAAGAAAGATTAAGATCAATCAACAATTAATGCAACGATCAACTTTCTTTATTAAAAGTTTAATGTAGAATATATAAGGCTAACAAGTGTAAACAAAATAAACTTATTCGCTGAGAAAGTTAATAAGAGTAAATTAGAATTTCGTTTGAATAATGCTTTGCGCTTGCAAATGAGAAAAAAATAAATAAAAATAAGTAGAAATGCCCTTACAAACTAGAGACTTGAAGAAAAAAATTTTCAAAAACTTTTGACTCTTTAAACTCCGCAAATTTTTTAAGAATTTGGCATAATGTAATTTTTAAAAATTAAAATGTCATAATGTCAACAAGGCAAATTCATTATGATTGATCGAATTAAATCAAAGAATTCTTTGTTTTTTGCGATTGACACGATAAATAATTGATTGACAGCTGCTTACCAGACTGATTTTTTGCACTTTTATTCTTTGATTTTTATTATTTTAAAAGTTGTTCTTTTCGTTTCATTACGTTCTAGACAATTTTTTATTTAGATAATTTTTACTCTCAAAATTTATTTTTTCTTAGAATAAAAGTTTAAATTTAATTTATTTTTATTTTAGGCCATTGGCCAAATTACAGGATGTTAATTTACATTTCTCGACACAATTATTCAATTTTAAGAAGGACTAGAGGAGACTTTTATAAAAAATGCCGGCTTCAGAATCGATGTTTTTGCGAACAAAAGCAATCTGACAAATTACCTCACAAAGGAATGGTTGTTTCTGCTTTAAAAGAAATTAATTCAGGTTTTTTTTCTTTAAATTTTTTTATAATTTTCAAAAAAATTTTATAGAGGAACATCGAGTTTCGTTGACTCCCTTAGCTGCAAATACTTTACTTAAACGAGGAATCAATGTTAAAGTTGAAAAAGGAGCAGGCTTGTTAGCCTCAATTTCTGACGAAGAATTTACAAAAATAGGCGCCAAAATTGTGGATAAACAAGAGGCTGTTTCTGCCGATGTTTTACTTAAAGTTTGTCTTTTCTCGTGAATTTCTTTTTCAATTTTTTATTTTTATAGGTTCGCTGCCCAGAGGCCTCGGAAGTTTCTTCATTTCGCAGTCACTCAACTCTAATTTCTTTCATTTTCCCTGAAAACAACAAAGACGTTGTTGATTTACTTGCTCAACGTAAAATGAATGTTTTTGCAATGGATAAAGTTCCTAGGATTTCGAGGGCTCAGGTTCCTTTTATTTCTTTTTTGACTTAAAATTCGAATAATAGGGATTTGATGCACTCAGTTCTATGGCTAACATTGCTGGATACAAAGCTGTAATCGAGGCAGCAAACAATTATGGGAAATTTTTCTCTGGACAAATTACTGCTGCTGGAAAGATTCCTCCGGCTAAGGTGCTAGTTGTTGGAGGAGGCGTTGCTGGATTAAGTAAAAAAAATTTTTTAATTTAATTTTTTATAAATTTTTAAGGCGCAATTGCAACAGCCAAAAATTTGGGCGCCATTGTTAGAGGATTTGACACTAGAGCAGCTGTTAAGGAACAAGTCCAATCACTTGGAGCTGAATTTTTAGAGGTTTTTAAAATTATTTTATACGATCTTATTTTTTGTTTAAAGATAAAATTAAAAGAGTCTGGTGAAGGTGTTGGAGGTTATGCTAAAGAAATGAGTCCAGAATTTATTGCTGCTGAAATGGAACTTTTTAGACAACAATGTAAAGATGTGGACGTTATAATTAGTACGGCAGCAATTCCTGGAAAGAAAGCTCCCGTTCTTTTTACTAAAGTATGTATATTTTTTAGCATAGAGTTTAACGATGAGGCAGCCTATAAGGCCGTAGACACCAGAGAGTTGGGGCATGCTTTCTTGGGAAAAATAAAATATTTAGGAGGCCCTTTTTACCTGAAATCCACCCTCTAGATGGGCCCTTGCTGTCTCTCAAATAATTACAAAAATTTTCTAGGAAATGATTTCTTTGATGAAACCCGGCTCTGTTGTTGTTGATCTAGCTGCGGAGTCAGGAGGTAATTTTGAAACAACAAAACCCGGAGAGGTTTATACCAACGAGAATGGTGTTCTCCATATTGGATACAAACAAATGCCTAATCGCCTCCCTGGACAGAGTTCAGCTTTGTATGCTAATAATATCACCAAATTTTTGTTGGCAATTGGTGATCAAAAAGAGAACTTTTTTATTGATTTAAATGTAATTTTTAGTTTTTTTACTTTTTATTTTTATCTTTTTTAAAGGACGAAGTTGTTAGAGGTTCAATAATTTTACATAATGGTCAACTTTTATGGCCTCCTCCTGTTATTGCTCAACCATCTCCTACACCTCCACCAAAATCAAGTGTTGAGTTGGAGACAGTTAAACCAGTTGAGGAGAGCGATTTTACTAAAAGTTTGAAAAAGGCGTCGCTTTATGCTGGAGGTTTTCTAGCCTTTTTTCAATGAAATATTTTCTCAATTTTTAATTTTTTAGCAATTGGATCAGCCAATTTACTTGGATATGTCAGTCCAAATATGGGCTTTACTCAAACAATAACTACATTTTCATTAGCTGGAATTGTTGGTTATCACACTGTTTGGGGTGTTACTCCAGCATTACACAGCCCTTTAATGTCTGTAACTAATGCAGTATCTGGAATTACTGCTGCTGGGGCATTACATCTTATGGGAGGTGGACTTGTTCCTCAAAATTCAGCACAAGCATTAGCTTTGGGTGCAGCATTTGTTTCTTCAATAAATATTGGTGGTGGATTTACTATAACAAAGAGAATGTTGGATATGTTTAAACGACCAAGTAATTATTTTAGAATGAAGAATTATTCAAAAAAATTTTTTCCTCTTAATTTAGCTGACCCACCTGAATACAATTATCTTTTTGGTATACCTGCTGTTGTCCTTCTTGGTTCTTATTCACATGGAATGCTTTATGGCTTTGAACAAATCCACGGAATTGCAGCGCTTACTTCCTCTCTATGCTGTGTTGGTGCAATTTCTGGTTTATCTTCACAAAATTCAGCTCGTATTGGTAATTCTCTTGGAATTATTGGTGTAACAGGTGCTGTATGCACAACTCTTGGACATTTGCATCCCGATCCTCAAACTCTTGTTCAAATGTGTGCTGCAATTTCTTCAGGTTCTTTAATTGGTGCGATCATTGCTGGAAGAATAAAAGTATTTTCTCGAATTAATCTGACAATCTAAAAATTTTTTTTTTGCTTAGGTAACAGATTTACCTCAACTTGTTGCACTCTTCCACAGTTTTGTTGGAATTGCTGCAACTTCTACATGTGTTGCTAATTATTTGACTGAATATTCTAGCTTTTTGGCTAATCCAGAAGGTGCGGCAGCTATCAAGACTTGTCTTTTCTTAGGAGCATATATTGGAGGAGTAACATTTACTGGCTCATTAATGGCTTATGGAAAACTTCAAGGTTTATTTTCTAAAAAAACTCTTTTAAATATTTTATTTTTTATTAAGGTCTTCTTGCTAGTGCCCCAACATTGTTGCCTGCAAGAAATGTTCTAAATTCTGCTCTTTTACTTGGAAATTTGGCAGCTATGGGTGTCTATTTAGGTACAAATGATTTGACTTTGGGTCTTTCAATGCTCGGAACAACCTCTCTACTTTCTTCTATTATGGGTGTTACATTGACAATGGCTATTGGAGGTTTTATAAAATTTTTCTAATTTTATTTTTTTAATTTTTAGGTGCTGATATGCCTGTTGTAATAACTGTACTTAATTCTTATAGCGGTTGGGCACTTTGTGCTGAAGGCTTAATGCTTAATAATAATTTATTGACAATTGTTGGTGCATTGATTGGAAGTTCTGGGGCAATTCTTTCGCATATTATGTGCAAAGTATTTTTAATTTATTTTATCTTTTAATCACTTTTAGGCAATGAATCGTTCTCTAATTAATGTTATCTTGGGAGGTGTTGGAACAAAATCGCAAAAATCAGGCCCTGCTCAACAAATTACTGGAACTGCACAATTTACTGATGTTGATCAGGTTAAAAAACTTTTAAAAATATTTGAAAATATTTTTATCATTTAGGCAGCAGAAATGATAAAAGATGCAAAGAAAATTATTATTGTACCTGGATATGGACTTTGTGCAGGTTTTTTAATTTTTTACACATTTTAGATTTCTTTTTAAAATTCAAGCACAAGCCCAATATCCTATTGCTGAATTGGCAAAAGTATTGGATTCGCGAGGAACTAAGATTCGTTTTGCTATTCATCCAGTAGCTGGCAGAATGCCTGGACAATTGAATGTTTTATTAGCCGAAGCTGGTGTCCCATATGACATTGTCGAAGAAATGGATGAAATTAATGATGACTTTTCTGATACTGATTTGGTTTTGGTTATTGGAGCAAATGATACTGTGAGTAAACTGAAAGAAATTAATTTTACAAAAAAACTTTTTTTTCAAGGTAAATCGAGCAGCTGAAGAAGATCCAAGCTCTTCAATTGCTGGAATGCCTGTACTTAAAGTATGGAAAAGTAATCAAGTTATTGTAATGAAGAGAACTATGGGTGTTGGTTATGCAGCTGTGGATAATCCTATCTTCTTTGATCAAAACACACATATGCTTCTTGGTGATGCTAAAGCTGTTTGTGACAAATTACTTGCAAAAGTGAAGGAAGATGGAGTTTAATAGGTTTCTTTGACATTTTTCTTGCCATTTTTTAAAATTTTGTCTCTCATTTTTAGTTTTGCTCAATATTTGTGATTTTCTCATATTTTTTATAGGATTCTCTAATTTGTAGGAGCACAAGTTTTTATTTTTTTAAATCTTTGAGGAAACCAAACAATCAAGACTCTTCTCCAAAACATGGTTTATTTGACCTTAATCTTCTCAAGTCTCAATTTTTTTATTTTTGCATTTCTCTTAAAATTGCTTTGTTGCCATGTTTCTTGTGTTTATCTTCTAATACCTTCACATATATTTTTAGGTTTGTAATTTTGTAATATTTTTTTCTTTTTAATCTTTCCTGGACATTAAAATGCGTGTACTTATGTAATTAGTAAACGACTTAATAAAAAAATTTATTTTTATTTTTACACTTTTTTAAACTTAAAGTGGTGGGAAAGAAATATTTCAATAATTTTAATGTTTTTTTTTCATTTTAAACATCTCTAGGAAGAAAACTAAAAAAATATAATTGTGTGAAGAATTATTAGTCCTTAACATTAGTGGTACTTTTTCCTATTTTCTTCTTTATTTCTATTTTCATTCTGACGACACACTAGGCCCTAATACTTTTTTTGTCCTTTTCATTTACCTCAGATGTTGAGGGGGGTTTTTTCTCCTCTTCCCTATCCTAGGATTCTCAATGTGCACCCTTTCCCTATATACACTCATGCATATACTATTGGCCCAACTCTTCTCCTCTTTTCCCAAGCTTACCCACTAAATTTTCCTCCCTTTTTTCAAATACTTTATCGATCTATTCGTTGTCCAGATAGACTCATTCTCGACTGGCTGGACATTTTTTTGGGGAAATTGGGAAGGAAAAAGGAAGAAGATATTGCATCTCGAGAACTGGCCAAGTCATCCATCCTTCCTTTTCTTTCCCTTTCATGTCCATTATGCCAGTTCCCATCATTTTGTCTTTTTTTATTGACGTCAGTCCATCTTCTCATTCTATTTTTATTTGGCAAAATTGTAAAAGAGATAAACAGCAGAACAAACGAGCGATATTTTATAGACCATAAATAGATAGAGCGCGATTATCGTAAATAATTACGTCAAAAAAACTTTGAAGAATGCCGTTTCTGGCGACATTATTAAAATAATATTAGAGTGAAGTCTACTCTTATACATACCCATTAATTAACACGATTCTTTTTTACACTTTTCATCATTTTATTTTTTCTTTGAGAAAATAATAACGCTACCCTTTTTTGTTTTAAAGGCAGGATTTGTCAAATATTAACATTTTTACATTTATTTTCTTTTTCAATTTAACAATAAATGGACCGTAGCGATTTACAGAGAACCGGTAAAAGATTTTTTTAATTTCTGAAAAATTAAAAAATTTAGTCGAAAGTCTACGCCACCAATTACGTATCCAACGGGTGCCAATTTCTAGATCTGGCGGTGAATTGAAGCAATATATTGAACAACATCAGCCTAACGACCCGCTTGTCAATCCAGTGGAGAAAGCACGGTATTATTTAAAAATTTTCCCCATTAAAAAATTCCAGGCGAGGGGCAAAACACCGTACGGTCATTAAAATAAAGACCGTCCACTTTTACGAATAATAAATTCGATGCCGATATTTTATCTGAATCCTTAAATATTGGACGGATTTATAACCTGTGCGGACGGCATCGGACGGTGTTTTGTCCTGGAACGGAAAATTCTAGACTCGCTCACAACTTTATTTAAAATTATAAAAACCTGTAAAACCTTTTTTGAATATTTTTTTGTATTTTAGAAATCCATGGGCAGAAAAATCCAAATGTGAGGTTCTCTGATTGTTCAGAAATCAAAAAAAAGATGCTCTCTCGTTTTTTTTCACGCTTTTCACCTGCCTCATTCTTAAACATTTTTATATATTTTACATTTTCTTAAATTGACCTTAAAATAAAAAGCTTAAATAAATTTTATTTCAAAAATATAAAGGTTCAAAAAGAGATCGAAAGAGGTTTAAAAAATAAATTAAAGGCATTGAGGAATACTTAAAAAATACTCTTGTAAATTTGTAAAATCGAAAAATGTTCCATATCCAATTATAATTCGTCTATTATGCTGTAAAAGCTCCAAACATGGCTGAGACATTTTAAAGACAAGCATAGGGCAAATAGCTTAAAATTGAAAAATAAAAATTTTGAGGTGACATTTTGTCCCAAAATCGATGGAATTTTTTGAGATGACAATTTATCCCAAAATCAGTTTCTCCCGAAAATTTTGTAAATTTAAAATAAATCTTACATCCACTAATGAACACAAAACACAAGTTAAAAGAACAATTCCAATCTGCCAGTCAAGATGATTTTTTGTTGGCACGCCACAGCCTTGAATATTGACAGAATTGTTGAATGCCCTGCTTCCCGGTAAGTATTGAATACACAATGGATCTATAGGTTGAATGGCCCAAGCGCGGCCTTCTTGTGATTGTCGACAGCAAGAACGGGGAACTTTAATTTTTTGAGTTTAAAAAATAAAATTTAAAGAAAACCGTATGAACGAGTTCCCCTCTCAGTGTTTGTCAAATACCAAAAGGAGTCAGAATATTCACTAAAGTTGTAACCACCACAGCAATGATGCTAAAAAGTAAAATTTTATTAGTGAAAAATCAGTTAAAATTTACATAAAATTGGACAGAATCCATAACTGGCAATACCCAACGGTCTCTATTGTACCTTCAAAAAATTTTTTTAATTCAAAAAAATAAAAGCTAACCGATTTTTAGAAATATTGGACAAATAATTGCTCATATTTTCATCAGAAAACTTAAAAAGTGGGGCATTAATGAAGAATTAAAAATTGCTGTAAATATCCCAATAGAAGCCCCGGGCGTTAATTTTTGAACTTGTAATAGAGCATGGGTCTCTTAATGGAGCTGGGCTTCTATTAGAATATTTACGATAAAATCAACCTTTGTTTGGTGTAAAATGCACAAAATGACAACGCCAAGTTTTGCAAGGAGTGCAATCAATAGAAGGAGAATAAACTAAAATTCTAGTAATTCAAAGAAATTTTTTTCAAAAAAACAAACCGATCCAAGCAAAAACCGTTCCAATTTTACAGCACCAACACACCCTACCGACCCCACAAAAAGCATCAACAAAGCAGTTCCCGCCATCAAATAAATTCCAAATTTGAGCAAAGGAGCATTCTCCGAAAAGTGTAGCAATTCCAACTGAAAATTCTGTGCTGGATCAAGCAATAACCAAAGCGAAATTGAAAGAAGTACAAAACCGCTAGCCTGTGAGTAAATTAAAATTTAATAATTTTATGGCTCTAGTTTAGGATATGCGTCCAATGAGCGTTTAAGCGTCCCATCAGAGATTGGGCTGGAAGCCAACATATACTCTGATGCGACGCATAACTTCTAGGACGCATACCTTGTAGCGACGTATAAAAGCTTATGGGATGCATGTTCTAAATTAGAGCCAATTTTATTTTCTTAAATTTACCCATAGAAGAAAATTTGAAAAATACAAAGAAGATTGTAAACAACTTGAAACTGGCGGAACAACACGCATCCTTCTTTTTGAAAAACTTTTTTGGTTAACAAACGGAAAGATGAATTTCTAAAAAAAAAGAATTAAAAAATTAATAAGAGAAAGAAAAACAAACTCTGAATGATTGAAAGAGTGGAGAAAATGAGATAAAATGTCTCTCCCCCTCCCTTTCCTTCAAATATTTAGCGCTTTGCAAAAAATAAGTAAATGTCGGTCGTCCCATTTGAACTGTCCAGTCATTCTTTTTCGTTTGCATACATATTTTTGTATTTGTGTTGAGCAAAGCAGAAAGGGGTCAACCAACAAAATGAAATCATTTAGGGGCTTGAAAGGCACAAAGCAAGCCGAATGAGCTTAAAAATAAATTATAAAAATCAATAAGGGGGAATTAGTTAAATTTTTTGACTTGTTTGAAATTATGTAGTCCAAGAATATTTGTTTCGATTCAATACCAACGATTGGAATTGGCGATTTAACTCGTGAGACTCGATAGTTTTACAAAAATCTTTTTTAAATATTTCGCCAACTTTAATTGTCGAAATCAGAACGCCAATAAATTTAATTTATGCTAATTGAGACTCAGCTTATCGCTCATGAATGGTTAATTTGTTTATGAGACTTTACTGGTAAAAATGTATAGAGCATGCAGAAGCATGAGTGTTTTTAGGGATAGTTGAGAAATGGGGAGAGAGTGTGTCGAGAGAGTAGCAAGAGAGTGTGATTTGCTATTAATCATGAAGTTCATTCGCTTTTTTTTTACTTTTTTGTTTGCTTTAAAATTTTTTTTGAAATTTTAGTCTTCGATTTGAATGAATGAAAGGCAATAATTCACATATTGCCTTTTCATGGCCAATTATTGTTAATGAAAATGCGCTCAATGAAGCAACACAACAACAAACGCCAATGAGCCATTCACATCCTTGTTTATTTCTGGATGGAACAAAATTTAATGAAGACAATGGAAAGAGGTTTTTAATAATTTTTGTTAGTAGGATATAGACATTGAAAGACGTCGATGTTTTTAAGGAAAATTTTTTTAAATTACCAACTACGATGAATTTTAGGGTGTTTGAATTCCTGGCCTAATTTTCAATTTTTCTAGACCTGAAAATCTTCCTCAACAAGCTCCCAAAACAACAACAGAAGTTCCCTTCAAAAATAATTTGTATAAATCAGAAAGTGATCGAACAGAAAAAATATCGACTAATCAACAATTAGAAAATGAAAATAAATTTTTGAATGGAATACAGCAACAAAACAATGATCAAAATTCTACAAATTTGATTCAACAGAAACAACAAATTGGTTTCTTTTGAAATTTTATTTTTAAATTAAAAAAATATTTTTTAGAAAAATTACAACGTAAATGTAATCGTTTGGAACAATTAGAATCCTCATACAGAAAAATAGAAAAAGATTATGAAGAAATGATGGAATGTGAAGAATTAAGTTTAATAACCTTTTATAAATTAGAGCACCAATTGAGGTTATTAGACATTGAAAATGAACAATTAAAAATTGAAAATTTAACTCAAAATTATCCCAAAAATGATGAATTTGGTCAATTGAAGATTTTGGAAGAAAAAATTGAAAATTTGGAGAATTCACTTTTAAAAAGCCAAGAAAAAGCAAAATTGGCAAAAGAAAGAACAACTTCAATAATTAATTCTCAACAACAATCAACTTCAAATAATTTAAATATTTTTGGTTCAATTTTGGCAGCCAGTCGTTTAATTGGCGGGGAAATACAAAAAGTTGGAAAAATGAAAGCTCAAGAATTTTTGCCTGTTGGGACAGAAGAATTATTTAATAAATTAAATAAAGAATTGGATAATTTATTAATTGGGACACCAGAAAAGGGGCAAAATGAAAATAATGAGAAAACAGCAACAACGTCTTCCAAGTTTGTTGATTTATTGGATATTCGACGATTTAATGTTTTTTCGACTGGTAAGAGATAAAAGAATTTTTGAAAATTAAAAAAAAATTTTTTCTAAAGATTTTGATCAATGGTCAATGTCTGCAACTACTCGGGATCAAAACAAGGAAATGGTTGTTTTATATTTTTATTTAATTATGGGATGATTCCGTAATCCCAAAAACTTTTCAAATACCCATAGCATTACAACGTCATTTCCACACTTTGGATTTTGGAGGCCTTTAGGGTGACTGACAGGGAACTTTGAATATTGTAGACATTAACTGAGAAAATAATAGAGACTTAAACAAATTTATTTAAAAAAAAGATTTTTTTGGCAATACTCTACTTTTGGTCCCTCATTTTTTCGATTCAGTCCCTCGCTCTTTCGAAAGAGGAAAAGTCCAGGTATTGGATTTTGTGCAATCCATGATACCCCTAGTCTCCCAATAAATTTACTTGACAAAATTATATTTTGAAAGCTCTAGTCTCTACCAACAAACATGAGCGACGAAAATCGAGAACAATTGCTTTCGTTATTGGGTGATGAAGAGAGAGGATTTGATGAAAATAATTTTTGTGAGAGCAAAGGAGAAGTTCGAGTTTTGAGACAAAAAATTTTGCAAAAAAGAAAAATAAAAAGTCAACCAAGGTTTTTTTAATTTTTTTAGAAATTTTAAAAATTAAATTAATTAGGTCTTTGATGGAGAAAAGAGCAGCACAAAATTTTAAGTTTGACTTGACAGAAGAGGAAAAGGAAAAAATAAAAGAGCCGATAAGTGAAGAAAGGGAACAAAAAATAATGAAAAGTATTTTTTAGATTAAATTTTTAAATTTAAAATTTATTTTTAGTTTTAAATAAAATAATTAATAATGAAGAGGAAGAAGAGGGGAATTATGGGAAGCAAGAAGAACTGAGAAATGATAAGGAGGAAGATGAAGTTGGATTGGGAGATGAAGAAATTGAAGAAAACTCAACTCAAATTGAAATTAATTTGATAAATTTAAATTCAAAAAAGGAAGAAAATAAAAAATATATTTATGAAGAAAAAGTTTTTGATGAAGAAAATTATGGAGAAGATGAAAATTCTGTGTTTGAATGGACAATTGAAGATGATGATAGAGAGGTTTTTTTAATTATTCGGATTCCTTCCCCTTCTGAATTTTAACTTTAAAACATTCCAAGTCTCTTCTTCCTAATCTTCAAAATTTTTTGTTTCTTCAGAAAGCATTTCCCCTCACGGCAGTTTTGATCGCAGAATATTCTAAAGAAAAAGTCATTTCTAGTGTAGTGGAAAATTTTTAGACTTTCAGTGGTAGTGGGGTTTAAATGGGTAAAGGTTCGAATTCCACAAACGGAAAATAATTTTATTTTGACCGAAAATTAAAAAAATCTTTTTTCCTGACTTTCTTTCTCTCCTAAACTTTTTTTAAATTTAATTATAGATTGGAGTAATTCCAAGTATAGAATTGTCTGAAATGTTGGAGGACATTTCTATTCTTCCTCCTCTTCCACAAGAACCTTCTTTAAAAGTTTCTTCAACATCGAGTACTTTATCTAGCACAAAATTAACAACAACAAGAACAACAACAACATTTTCTCAATCAAATAATTTTTATAAAATTATTAATAAAATTTCAAATTCAAAATTTTGGATTTTATTAAAAATTCCTTACAAAATTAATTATTTTGATTATTGCCAACATTTTTTAATTGTTTGTTCAAAAAATAGAAGACCTTATTTTATTATGATTTCAAGTTTGAAGGCTTTACAAGGCAAAAGATGTTGTTCACCACAATGGAATAAATTGGGAATATATGCTGATGGAGTTTCTATAAATGGTAAGAGGGGAGGAAGGAAGGGGGGGTTTAATCAGAAAATTGGAATTTGAAAATCGGAAGTTTAAGAAAATCACAATTCCTTTTAGATGATGGCACCCGTTTATGGCGTATTTGGAACGGCGTCGGATTTTCACCAAATTCACAACTCGATTTAATTGGACCTTCTTCAACATTTTCTAAAAATTCTCAATGGTATCAAATGACAAGTAGAAATGAGGGATGTCTTTTACAAGTTGAATTAACGAGTAAACATGCTTGGTATTTAACTGATAGAGGAGTAATAATTTTTTAAAAAATTCTAAAATTTAAAAAAAATTATTTTTAAGGTTTTTGTCCAAATGTTTTTACCAGCCTCAGGAATGGGTTATTGGTATAGAACACAAGACGATGATGAATTAGATGTTTTTGTTCAAATAACGGCATCAGATGAAGCTGTCTGGGTATTAAATAATTTTGGAATGGTTGCTGCAAGAGTTGGGCTTAGAAGGTGTCCGATGGGTGTTGATTGGGCATAGTAAGATTTGAGGATTTTTTTTAATTTTTAAAAAATTTTTAAAGCTTGGACAATCAACCAAAAAAATTTGTTTCAATTTCAATTTATAAAAGGATAGGATTTGGACTTGATAATCAAGGCGTTATTTGGTTAATTAATGGTGTGGGGTTGGAAAGTCCTTTTGGTGTTGATAATTGGTTTAATTGTTCTCCTTTACAGGTTTAAATATTTTTCAATAAAAATTTCTAAAAAATAATTTAGGTTAATTCAATACCAAAAATGTCACCAATTAATGAATGGCGATTAAGTGTTGGATCAATTGGGATTTTTGTTAATGTTGGAACTGCTTTGATTTATTTGCCTGAACCTTTTATTGGTTATTTTTCAATTTAAATATTTTGTTAATTTTTTTAAAAAATTCAGAAAGGGACACTGATAAAGAAATTCTACTTTCAAAAGCACGAGAAATGCCTGAACGCACACTTTCTGGAGGTTCAGCAACTTCTTGGTGTGAACTGGGTAAATAAAAAATTGCTCAATAATTTTTTGTTATTTATAATTTTCCCTTGCCTTAATTTTTTTCACTTTTTTAATTCTTGTAAATAATCATCTAAAAATAATCCTTAAAATCATTCCAAAATAGAAAAATATATAAAATAGAATTTTATTTGAGCCTTTAAATAGTGGGTAATTAATGCATAGATTATTTGGTGGTACAATGTTAAGGCACGATTAAGAAAAGATTTTAAGTTTTGAGCTGATGGCCACAGAAAAGGGATAGGGGACAGGGAACTTAAGAAATAATTAAGTAGAAAATTTTAGTGAAAAGGTTGTTAAGTAGGCAACTTGTGAAGTTTTCTAGAAAAATTATATAAATAATAAACCTCTTCCTAAAAATATGTTTCTCATTTATCAATAAGATTTTGATTACCCAAAGAGCTCCTTCTAAAAACCAATTGTTTATGACCTGTCAAAGTATCAGAATCTCCTTCCTCTTCTTTAACTTCTACAACGTTCACCGCTTTACCGTTTCTTTGTTGCTGTTGTTGTTGGATGTAAGCAGGCATAGGAGGAATTGGTGGAGGCTCTTGACCAGGCTCTTCAATGCTTGCCATTTGATGCACTTAAAAATTATAAACTACTATTTATTAGGAAAAAAAGAAAACTTTGTCTTAATTGTTGGTGACCCTGATAAGGCGGTGGTGGTTGTGTTTCTCTACGTTGCTGCGCCGCTTCTTGATAGTTTGGAGGAGGTGGTGGAGCGGCCAATTCAGTGACAACATTTCCTTTTCGAGTTTCCACTGAGTGGTCTCGCAACAATCGACGGCAACCACCTTCACGTCGGTTGGACACACCTTGAAAGGGGATAGTATAAAAAGATCAAAAATTTAAAAAAAAAACCTCCGTTCCTCTCAATCCCAGCCATTAAATGAAATCCACCAGAGGAAACTCGATCTCCTGCCAACCTTCGCCTCGTTGCCTCTGGTAATTGCTCCAAATACGCATTTAATTGACTAGCAGACGCATTAACCAAATAACGTCTGGAAAAAATATTTCATATAATTATAGAAAAATCGTTAAATATACTTTTTACTCGAAGAGCTAGTAGAAGAGGCACTTTGTCGATAAAGGGGAGTGCCTCCATTAGACGGTTGTTCTTCTGATCCAGGCGAAATATCAGCATGCGCAAGGGGCTGTTCAGAGGAAGAAGAACGTGATTGACTTCGAATTTGTTGACGTTGTGGTGAAGGCAGATCTGCGGGCACACGATTCATTTGAAGATTACTGACAAAAAGGGATACTTTAAAAAATTCCGAAAAATATTTTTACAAAACCTCGGTTTTTGTATATTTAATGTTGGTGGTCTTTCAATAATTCTATTCCGTTTTTCTGCCAATTTCCGACCAAGTTCCTCCATTCGTGCCATCACATCTTGTGAAGCAATCCTCTCATCATAAAGTGTTGCACCACGAGCACTAGTAGGTAATTCAGCTGTTGAGCGATAGAAAAATTTTGACCCTCGAATTGATGAAAATGGACTGTTATGTTCATTCTAAAAATTTCTTTTTAAAATTTTCAAAGAAAAAAATTTAATAAAAAAAACCAATTCAGTTGGATAATAACCACCAATTCCACTACCAGCACCTCCAGAACTAGCTAAAGAACTTTGACTTCCCATAAAATGACGCAAATCCTTTTCCAGCATTCTTACACGAACATCTAAAGATCGACGTTCTTCTGCCCACTGCATTTGTATTCTCATTTTATCATCCAATAATTCTTGTATTCTTCTTTCTTTTTCTGCTTTTTCAATTTCCCAACGTATTGTCATTGCTTCAATTTCTGTTCCACCACCACAATTTTTTAAATTTTTTTGTTGCTGTTGCTCATTTACGCCACCAAATCTTCTTTGAATTTGAAGTAAAGAAGTTTCTAATTGAGAAATTCTTTCCTCTTTTTGATTCAATTCTTTTTTTAATTTTAACATTTCGTCTGTTGCTTCAGGTGTATTATTATTAGCACAACCAGCAGCAGCCGTTATTGCACCTCCTTTACGTCCAAGACTTCCTATAGCTTGTGAATTATTTTCTTTGGCTAATTGAAGACGTAATTGTGTCAATTCCATTTCTAATTGTGCTACTTGACGTCCATGCTGTTCTTTTTGACGTTGCTTGTCTTCCAATGCTTCTTGTAAAATTCTTAAAAAGAAAAAAATGAGGAAATCAAGACAAGGGGGAAGGAAGACGCCAAAACGTGAACGAAAATATTTCTTCCGAGGGGAAAATTGGGAAAACCCGGCAAACGGAAAGGAAAAAAAACTTTCTTCCAAATTTTACTAATCTTTAAAATTTTCTGGTGGCGTTGCTTGAAGAGATTCCATATAAACCCCATTTCCATATAAAAACAAAATCTATAAAAATTATAAAAACCTTTGTAAATGGGAACATTTATCAACAACAGCAGCTGCATCTATCGCTGCACGTTCCTTAGCTGCCAGTCTTTCCTGTGCATTAGCTAAAGCCTTCTCCAAAACTTCAATGTGTGTCCTTTGTTCCTCCAAAGTAGCGCTTTGTGCATCCAATTCCAAACGTTGTCTTTCTTGTATAACCAACAATTCATTATTTTTTGGAATTAATTCATTCAATAAAAAATGTATTTGTTGGTCATTATTAACTTCCCCCGTCTTTTGTTGTACTCCAAAGATTGCACCAATATTTGCATTTTGTGAACGTAATTGCTCGTTTTCAGCGTCCAATACACGCAATTGATGTTCTAATTTTTGTATTGCTATTTTACTCAATTCTTCACGTCTTTCCTGTTGACAAAGCATCTGTTCATAATCTTTTTCTATTTTTCTGTAGGAAGATTCTAATTGTTCCAAACGATTACATTTACGTTGTAATTTTTCTAAAAAAATATTTTTTTAATTTAAGAATAAAATTAAAAAAAAAACCAATTTGTTGTTTTTGTTGAATCAAATTTGTTGAATTTTGATCATCCTTTTGTTGCTGTATTCCATTCAAAAATTTATTTTCATTTTCTAATTGTTGATTAGTCGATATTTTTTCTGTTCGATCACTTTCTGATTTGTACAAATCATTTTTGAAGGGAACTTCTGTTGTTTTCTTGGGAGTTTGTTGAGGAAGATTGTCAGGTCTAGAAAAATTGAAAATTAGGTCAGAAATTCAAACCCCCTAAAAATCATCGTAGTTGGTAATTAAAGAATTTTTTCTTAAATAAAGACATCGACGTCTTTCAAGGTCTCTATCCTACTAATAAACTTTATTATTAAAAACCTCTTTCCACTGTCTTCATTCGATTTTGTTCCATCCAAAAATAAACAAGGATGTGAATGGCTCATTGGCGTCTGTTGTTGTTGTGCAGTTATTCTTGATAAATTTAATTCTTAAAAATAATTTAAAAACCGAAACTTTTTCAGCAAGTGGCTAGTACTTCTTTCAGCAGTCTTCAAAGAATTTTTCGTAGTGTGTTCCATTTGTTGATTTTGTGTCTGCTTAATTACATGTTTGCTGTAATTCTCGATCATATTTTGTAATTGATCTTCATCGCAGACTTCCTCTAAGAGTAAAATATTTAGAAACATTTATTTTAAGCAAACCGTTTTCTTCCATCGTTTCAATTACTTGCTGTTGTGCTTGTTCATTGGCTTCATGCAACAGATGAGGCAATATGCTAGCTTCATTGAGCGCATTTTCATTAACAATAATTGGCCAAGAAGAGGCAATATTTGAATTATTTTTGCCTTTCATATCATTTAAATTAAAACAAAAATATTTAAGATTAAAAACGTTTTAAAAGATATTTAAAGCAAAAAAGCAATTTTTGGATCTAAATAAACAAGTTTTGTATGAAATTTTTATTCAATTTTTAATAATTCATTTTTAAAAATCACACCAAATTTCCCATTTAAAATTCTAATTATCTCATCCTCCATTGCGTCCATCAACAGGAGGTTGATTCTCCTCATCACGATTAAGCTCCAAAGCTTGAACACGCTGAGAAAGACGGTGTACACTGTGTCTAAGAGTCTTCAAATCAGCTCCAAATTCCAAACGGCGTACAGATCTTCTAATTGCGTCCACGTCAGTCCGAATTTGTGTAACGTCTGTTCTAACTGCCACCAACAAATTATAAACATCCTCGATAGTTATTGCATGGCCTGCCATTTTCTTAGTGTTAATTTAAAATTGTTTGTAATTAGAACCCCAATACGTGAAGAAATCAAGGCATTCAAAACCTTTAAAATACAAAAGCAAAAAATACTTTAAAAAACTTTTATTTACTACGGCACAAGTAAAACTACTCGTATCATAATTAAATATTAATGACTGAAACAAATTTGACTAAAATTCATTAAATCAAGCAAAAATCATTTCTTTCCTATAATTCAATTTCGACTCAACATCTATTCAATTGTTTTCAAACGAAGAGTATTTGTTGCACCAGAACCTTTAAAAATTAAAAAAATTAAAAGTTAAAAATAATTTAAAAGACCTGTACGCCAACCAGTAATAACCACAACAATATCTCCAGTATGGATAAAACCACGCGATTTTCCTTCATCAATTCCCACTTCAATACGTTTCTCAAGATCAGTCGTCCAATCAGGTTCTCGTTCCATTTTAGGATAATGAAGAGGAAATACTCCTTGATACAAATGTAATTGCCGGGCAACTTGTGCATCACGAGAAACCGCAATAATTGGGACTGGCGGCTTATAACGAGAACAATCGATTGCTGATTTGCCAGTTGTCGTCATAACCACAATAGCACTAGCACGACACGAAATAGCCGCAGAAGTAGCAGCAATTGCTATTGTTTGTGTTTTGTCTGTTGGCTTTTTGGTGTCTTTACAAATTTCTTGAAAGAATTTTGCATGGAAAAAGGCCGATTCTGCCTCTTTGCAAATCTTTAAAAAAAGTAAATAAAATACTAACAATAAACAAAAACAAATTACATTATGCATAGTGATGAGAGTTTCAACGGGATATTCTCCCTTAGCAGTCTCACCAGAAAGCATAACACAATCAGCGCCATCCAAAACAGCATTGGCAACATCACTTCCCTCAGCGCCTTTAAAATATGAAATAAATTCGATAAAGTTATAAAAATTATTTACGCGTTGGACGTGGCTTCGAAACCTTAAATTTAAAAAGTTATTCAATGAAATGTTACAAAGAAGGTTTACCATGGATTCAAGCATTTGCGTAGCACAAATGACAGGTTTTCCAGCAATATTACATTTTGAGATTAGCATCTTTTGTGCAATAAATACTTTCTCGGCTGGAATTTCGATTCCCAAATCTCCACGAGCAACCATAACACCATCAGAAGCCTCAATTCTTGAAATGTTTTAATTATTGATAGTTTAATAAATGTTTAAAAAATACATTTCATCAGCATTGTCAACCCCTTGTTGATTTTCAATTTTTGAGATGATCTTTATATTCTTTCCTTTCTCCCCAAGAACTTCACGGATGGTGCGAATAGCTTCAGCGTCACGAATGAAAGAAGCAAAGATTATATCAACACCCTTAAAAGGAGGAAAGGTTATCTTTAACGACGAAGAAACTAAACCTGTTCCACTCCAAAAAGTAAATCGCTGGTATCCTTCTCAGAAACAGCCGGCAAATCAACTGCGGTCCCTGGAAGATTCACTCCTTTGCGGCTGCCAAGTTTCCCGCCATTCTCGACTTTACAAGAGACTGCGCCGTCACCTTTAAAAGTTTTTAGGTTTTCTAGTCTATAGATCACAAAAACAAACCAGTAATTTCCTCGACAATAAGAGAAATCAACCCATCATCGATAAAAACACGAGAGCCAGGCTTGACGACTTTAACAATATTCTTGTAATCGACAAAAAGGCAAACACCAGTTGAAGACTTTTCAAATGCCGGATCAGTTGTAAGCCTTATAGAAGCATCCTTTTCGAGTGTGACCTCTGCAGAGCCTCCCTACAAATTTTTGAAAGATTAAAGAAATAATGGTTAATAAAACATACCCCAACAAGGAGACCAGTCCGAATCTCTGGTCCTTTAGTATCAAGAGCAATCGCGACAATCTTGGGTGGATTGAAGCTGTTGGCTGCTTCACGAACATTTTTGATTGTTCCGGCGTGATACTGAAATTGTAAAAGACATTTAATCGTTTCAAATATCAATTTAAAAAACTTCGTGATCTCCATGAGAAAAGTTCATACGGGCAATATTCATGCCATTTTCAATCATTTTCTTCAACATTTCAACAGAGCGACAAGCAGGTCCTTTAAATTTGACATTAGAAAATAAATAGAAAAGTCACCAATGGTGCAGATAATTCCAGTTTTGCGCACAGAAAACGGACTTGTCGTAACATTCAAACGAGATAAATGCTCCAAATTTGTGTTTGCAAGAGATTTCTCCATCATTTTTAAGCTCTTTAAATTATGACTGAAATAAAAAATATTTAAAGTTATCAACAAATTTTAGTAATTTTTAGAAAGAAAAATGTATCGAATGACAACAAAAGGTTAAACATAACCTTTGATCATTCTTTTTTATTGTCCCCTTCTCCATATTTTGCCAATTAGGCTAGAAATCTACGTTTTGCCACAAACTAGTCAGCAAACCGCGTGTTTTTAGCCTTCTTGGCAAAATGTGTATTGGCGAAATATGTAAAATATGGGAAATTGGCAAAATATGGGAAGTTTTTTTTTATAAATTTTGGATGAGACGCTAACTCTCTCGCCATTTCTCAATTATCCCAAAAATCACTCATGCTTTTACATGCTCTTTTCATATTTTATCAGTAAAGTCCCAGGAAAAAATTATACATTTTTGAGTTATGTGCTGAGACTCAATTAGTTTAAATTTAATTTTTATAGCGGGCCAGTTAAGCGCAGCCAGTTGATTGTCAGCCAAATTTTACTGGGTATATCTTTTTTACCCCTGAACATATCCGTATGAATCTTGTATCATTCGAAAGCTCTTGATAAGCGCTATCTTTATCTCAACTGTATTCATCAAATCTGATCGTCTATTAAAGAGTTACAAGTCGATAAGTGTGAAAAACAACGATTTTTTGCACTTATCGACTTGTAACTTTTTAATGGGTGATCAGACTTGATCCATCCTGCCGGAAAAAAGATTGGGCTCGTCGAGTGCTTTCGTTTGATATAAGTCTCATTCTGATTTGATCAATCGAAAAAAAGTTATAGCCCATCAAATTCGGCTGACGCTCATCGGCCACGCTGAACTGTCCTACTCGTCGAAAATTGGCGAAATGTTTTACCTATTAAAGTTGGCGCAATATTTGAAAAAAGATGACATATTTAAGCGGGATTCCGTTTGTCCTTTGTTTTTTCATTTTCTTTTTCTATCCTTAAATAATAAAAAATTTTAACAGAAAAAGTCTTTTAAAAAATGCCACCAGCTGGAGTTGCTGATACTCCCGTTAAGGATGCTGCTGCTAGTGAAATTAAGCCAGATCCGGATTATGAATTTCGCCGTAAAGCTTTGGATCTAGTTGAAGATTGGCAAAAGCATGACAGCGACAGTCAAGAAGACAAAAAGCACCGAGAAGAAACAATTTTGCCAAAAATCAAAGAACTTGTGATTCATAATTTGAATCACAATGCTGAGATTGAGGCTTGCGATATATTGATGGAAATTGAGAGGATTGATCTTCTGAAAGAAATGGCACAAAAATTGGAACATTTGGACTATGAACGAATTTGCCTTTATATTTTGAGGTTTTTTATTTTTAAAAATTCTATATGAATTAACGTCTTTTAGCTGTGCTCCTTTCATTCCTGATCCAGAGAACATTACTTTGATTAATATGGCAAGGGATTTGTATATGCACTTTGGAAAGAATATTGAAGCTTTACGTTGTGCAATGAGAACCAATAATACAAGTGCTATTGAAAAGATTTTTGGGTCAACAACTGATGGGTATGCTTATATTTCTTAGGAGCGCGTTGTAATACCAAACGCCGAAATACCAAACTTGAAAATAAGAAACATTAGTTATTCTCCAATCACATAAAAGGTTGCCTCAACAAGACTGAAGGTTGTTCCATCACGTAGAAGATTGTTGACAATCCACATCTTGGTATTTAGTCATCTCTTTGGGGTTCGTATTTCGGCGTTTGGTATTACGGAATCATACCGATTTTTAATTTTCTTTTTTAACTTGTAGAGCAATAAAAATGCAAATGTCTTTGATGCTTGGACGACAACAAATCTTTCTAGAAGTCGAAGATCAGCTTCTCTCTCAATTAAATGCGAATTTCTATTTGAACAAACACTTTCTTGCCTTTGCTCGCGAATTGGATTTGATGACACCAAAAACTCCAGATGAGGTTTACAAAACTTATTTGGAGCCAAATCGCCCATTTGCTACTCAACAAGTTAAAAATATGACTCTGCAGAATTTGGCTTCTTCTTTTGTCAATGGTTTTGTTAACGCGGGATTTGGAACTGACGCGTTTTTCAAAGATGAGAAGAGCACTAGTGATTGGTTAGCAAAGCACAAAGAATGGGGTTAGTTTATTTGGAACTTTTTAAATTAAAAATTCAATTCAAGCCGCTTTTTCTACCGCTGCTACGTTTGGCTTGATTCATCATTGGAATGTGGATTCACTCAACAACTTTGAAATTCATACACAATCAAAGGATATTTATGTGAAGGTTATTGACAATTGATTAAATTTATTTTTTTATATTCTTTAATTTTTTAAGGCTGGCGCTCTATTTGCCACTGGTATCGTCTTTTCAGGCGTCCAAGATCCCGAAGTCGATCCTGCCTATGCCATCTTGCAGGATTTTCTGTTCAATGAACACTTACCTTTACGCGTTGCGTCAATATTTGGTCTGGGATTAGCCTATGCAAATAGTAAACGTCAAACAGTTATTGACCAAGAGGAAAGTGTTGTGCAGAGTTTAAGAAAGGTTTTCTGTCTTCCTAAGTTTTTAAATAAATTGTTTAAAGGTTATCGCGGATGATCAAATATTGGCTAATCAAGCTGAAGTAAAAGGATTGGCAGCATTGTCTCTCGGGTTCATTCTTATTGGATCAGGAAGAGAAAATAGTGAAACTGTCTGTGAATTGCTTACTTATTTAATGAGTGGAGTCGATTTGAATGACGTTAATATGCGATTGGTGGCTCTTGGAATTGGGCTTATATTTTTGGGTATTTTTGATTTTCTAGACGATTATTTTTTTTATTTTTTAGGAAGACAAAATGAATGCGATGAGACAATACTTGAACCACTTAGAGCTCTTTCCGACCCATTTGGAAAAATTGCTTCAACATTGGTAGATGTTTGTGCTTATGCCGGAACTGGAAATGTTTTGAAAGTGCAAGAGATGTTGCATATTTGTTCTGAACATTACGAGAAGGAAGCACAGAAAGAGGAGGTTTTGGATTTTTAATTTCTGATATTAGAGACATTTTTTTATTTTCTAGTCAAAAACCAAAGTTCCTTCTGGTGCTCCATTGCCCGATATTACTGCATCAGCTGCCTCTGTGCCAACTAATTCTGCAAATGGCGATGCAGAGGAGGGAGAGGCTGCTACCTCCACAAAATCGCAAACAAAGAGCGAAGAGGCTCCAGAATGTTTAAGTCAAGCAGTAGCTGTTCTTGGGATTGCGCTTGTTGCAATGGGTGAAGATATTGGATCACAAATGTGCCTTCGCCAGTTTGGACACTTGGTTATTTAAATATATTTTTTCGTTTTTACAAAAACTTTTTTTAGTATCGCTATGGAGAACCAGTTATTAGACGTGCCGTTCCTTTAGCTCTTGCTCTATTGAGTCCATCAAATCCTCAATTAACTGTTATTGAAACACTCAGCAAATATAGCCACGATTCTGATGCAGAAACTGCAAGGAACGCAATCTTTGCCTTAGGATTGGTTGGAGCAGGAACGAATAATGCAAGAGTATTGGCAATGTTAAGACAATTGGCTAGTTATCATTCACGTGATCAGGTTTTGTTTTTTGAACTTTTTTTCATCAAAAGAATTTTATTTTCCAGAAAACAATGATTCTTTTACGCATTGCTCAAGGCTTAATTCATTTGGGTAAAGGAACAATGACTTTAAACCCATTCCACTCTGATCGTCAATTGATTTGTCCAACTGTTGTTGGAGCATTGCTTTGCACTTGTTTGGCTTTTATTGATTCTGAACAAAGTATTTTTCTAACTTTAATTTTTGCTTATTCCTTTTTAGCCGTACTTAATGGTCGACAACACTATTTACTCTTCTCATTAGTTGCTGCCATCCAGCCAAGAATGTTAATAACGGTCGTGCAGGATACAAAGGATGAGAATGAATTGGTTCAAAAATCTGTTAGTTTTAATTTTGTTACCAAAAAATTTTTTAAATTAAAGGTGCAAGTTCGTGTTGGTCAAGCTGTCGATGTTGTCGCTCAAGCCGGCAAACCGCGTGCAATTACTGGATTCCAGACGCACTCAACACCTGTACTGTTAGGCTATGGCGAAAGGGCTGAACTTGCCGATGATGATTGTAAGGAAATTGTGTTTTATTTTTAATTTTCTATTTTTCAGATATTCCATTGACACCTGTTTTGGAAGGAATCGTGATTTTGAAGAAAAAGGAGAACGAGGAAGAAAAGAAAATTAAAAAGTGATAATCGTTTTTTAATTAAATATTTTTAAAAAAGTGTAATGATTTGTTTGACCCTTCTATTCTTTCCGTATTTTCTCTTATGGCAAATTGGGCCTAAGTACACTTTACCGGGGGATTTTAGATTTGAACAATTTATATGTCATTCGAAAGAGCTCGGCGAGCTGAGTCGAACGACACCAAAATTAGCCCGCGGACTCAACTGTGGGCCAAGATATAGGTCCCCAAAAATCGAAAAATCATAGGGGGGACCAAGCACATTTTGGGGGTGAAAAATTCGAATATGCGAATTATACCTCATTCGAAAGAGCTCGTCAAGCTGAGTCGAATGAGACCAAAATCAACGAAATCCGACTTGATTGGACCGAGATATAGACCCCTAAAAACCGAAAATCCAAAGGGGCGATTATTGGAATTAAAATTTTTTTAACCATATTAAAGCTCTTTCGAAAGAGCTCGACGAGCTGAGTCGAATGACACCAAGATCACAGTGATTGAACAAATTTAGACAAAGTTACAACACAAAATACAAGCAACATAAACCTATGGGGCGTCGGCGAGGCGCTTGTGCAAAACCCCGCGCTTCGCGCGGGGTTTTGCGGCACGCGCCTCGCGGGGAGTCTACGGGCGCTGGGTCTGGGCTCGTAACATAAACTTATGCCTATTTTAGCTGCGGTCGGCATGTCTGGCTTCCTCCCCAGTAAGAAAAACCTGCACGTGTTTTTGCATTTGCGGAAAATGCAAAAACAACTATCGAACATCACAGCAAAAAATTTCGTCCCCAAAGAGGGAACAACTCCAAGTCTCAAGTGAGAGATTCGAACCATACAATTACCAAACAAAAGAAAATCAATTTTATTCAATTTAATAAATATCAAAATTATTTAACCTTTTTTTATTCATTTACTTTAACCTCAATTTAAAATGTCAACAGAAGCAGCTCCGGAGGAAGCCGGGCTAACTGCATCCTCCCCTCCACCAACAATACCAGCTGCAGCAGCTACAAAACCTCCACCAGCATTCCCGCCTCCACCAGCATCATCGCCTCCATCTCCCTCTTAAATTAAAGCGGATAAATTAAATATCAAAACTACAAAATTCTTACCCACAAATGGAATTGTTGAAGCCCTTCCTTCTTTAAAAAGAGCAAATTGTGTTTCTAAATCTGACAAACGAGTGTCTGTTCGGTCATGGCGAGCTCGAAACTGAAAATATAATTTGTAAAATTTTATTGTGAATGTCCAGCTTTGAATAAACACTTAGGATTAGATTTATTTCAGTCAAATCATATGGAGAACGAAAGTCAAAAACTACTAGAAAGGAATTGAAAATTTTCAGTTTTAAAAAAACACTCAAAGCTGGACTGCAAATAAATCAATCATACTTCATTTCGTAAGTCAGTAATCATTGCCGCCAGCGGCTCAAAAAAAATGATCCGAATATTATTCAAAAGAGCAATGGCTAAATCCATGTTGATTTTCTAATTTTTTTTTTATTTTAAGTGAGTATATAAACTTCCTAAATAAAAAATCTAGCTTCCCCAAAAACAAAGTAAATCAAAATAAAAATAAAAAAATCGTAAATGGAGAAAATCGAAAATAAAATTTGAAAGGAAAACAGTTTGCCAATTCCGCCAAAAAAAAAGAAAATTTAAAAAGTAAAATCCGGTTCGGTGCCAGAGTTAGAGTGTCCCAGTTACAACCTGACAACTGCACGAGTGAAAACCAGCCCTTCTAAACTTTTCTACATTTCCTAAGGGATAAGTCGGGTATTCTCAAAATATCAGATTTTTTAAAGCATTTTAAATACCTGTTCAAAAAAATTCACTTGCCCATTTGGGATTAAAGAATGCCCAAAAAATTGATTGTTTTGCAACAGAGCCACATCCAAGTTCTATAAGGGGCAAAAATAAACATAAAATTTTTTTATTATTTGATACATGACCAGTATGAGTATGATTCCGAGAGCTAGCTTCGTAAAGCTAGTTTCGCATTTTAAATTTCATTGAGCCCCAAGTGTTTTATTATTTTGAATAGAGAAATCTTAATAAATATATAGAATCGTTACATTTTGAAAAAAAGCATTGTTAAATAAATCCAACTGCATAGATGGATAAACACTCTCCCCCAAAAAATAATTGTTCTGCACCAAAGACGCGTCCAAATTGTTCTTAAATCAAATGTATTGATTAATAGGAAAATTTTTTTTGGTAAATATTAAAAATTTGTATTTTGTAAGGAGAGGTGCGTGGTGGGAGTTATTCGGTATGCCCAAGACTTTCGGTTTTGCGTCCTGATTTTAGACTTTTCTTGGTGGTTTTCGGTCTTGGGGCCCGGTCTTTGTTTGAATCTTGCAAAATTTTTAATTTTGCCACTTATGTGGCAATATCCACAAAATTATTGAAAATTAAGGAATTAAAAAATATTTTTTAAATAAATATAAACGCTAACATATTGAACCAAAGCTTGGCTAGCTTCATTTAAACAAATATTTTTTTGATTTTCAATTTTTGAAATTTTTTGTTGTTTTTTCGAAAGACGTTTTGTATTTTTTTTAATATTTTTAAGTGATTTACGACATTTTTTGGCTCGTATATGTCGATTTAGCAAAAATCGAGTCGTTGATTTTTTAAAAACTTTAAATTTCTTGTTGTAACCCATTTTTAAGCAAAAAGTGTTGAAACAAATATTTTTGAAGATTTTTTTAAATTTGCTGAATTTTCCAAAGCTTTTTAGGTTTAAATAACCTTAATAATTTATGCTAATATTAAATCTTGTTAAAAACTTTTTTTAATGAAAACACAAAAAATTTTTAAAGAATTTTAACAAGAGAACTTTATATAGTAAATATTTTATCGATTGAAAGCATTTCATTTTGGTAATTCATAATATCTGAATTTTAAAATGTCCATCGATTTTTGGCCAAATGTTTATTTGGTATTTTTATTGGAGAGGGGCTGGACTTTTTGGATTTCCGTGATTAACAAAAAAATCAGAAGACTTTCCAAAGGGTACCACGAATAGGAAGAAAGATCCCTTGTCAAAGTTGTGTCAGCGGCAAAATGGGCTGTTTCAGATCATTGAGTGTCGAAGATTGAATTTTGGCCTTTTTGATACTGTACCCACAAATCGAAAATTTTATCAAAAAAAAAAGTTTTTTTAATTTTTTAGTCAGAATTTTAATTTCTTTTAAGAAAATGGACAAAATATTTACAATATTATTAGCGACAACAACAATAATTTCAATTTACGAAGTTGTAAGTAATGAAAATGCTCAATTAAAAGAGGAAGGGGACGAAATTAAAACACCAAATAATGACAGAGATTCGTTCAGTCAATTTGATGATATTGGAAATGAAGAAGAACCGGAATATAAATATAAGGAAGAGGCCCAGGATAAAGTAGAGGAGGAAGAAGATGAATTAAGAATTAGAGAACCAACGAGGGAAAAGCCAAAAGGAGGAGGGGCGTTTAAACCGCCAATAAATATGCCTCCAGTGAAATTTTCGTTTTGGTTTTTTTTGAATTTTTTAAAAGTTTTTTGAAATTTTATTTTAGTGTGTCTTGTGGATATCGACAGGCATATGAACAATTTGCTCAAATTTTGAGAGAAAAATATCCAGGGATTGAAGTTGTAGGAGAAAATTATGCTCCTGGACTGGCTAGAGGATTGGCGGCACAGGTTTGGAAATTTTAATTTTTTTTTGGGTTTTTACTGTTTTTTTTGTTCAAGTCAGGGATGTCACAGCTATCCGATACTCGAAACCATGACATTTTTATACCCAACCAGAGAAATTTTCGAGAACCCATTCAGAACCCCGACCTGGCGTTTTTCGCTCTTAATCTTTTAACTGATCCGACTCGAAATCTTGACTTTTAGAAACTCGAAACCCGGCTGACTTGTTCCTCAACCAGTGACATCCCTGGTCTGAAGTATCCTTTGGATAATTTTTGTCTTAAAAATTCATTAAAATGTCAAAAATTCTTTTTAACACTTCACCTTTTAAAAATAAATTTTTTAAATTTTTAGTTGTTAGGCTTTGCAAAAATTGCCTTAATTATTTGTATAATTATGGGAAGAGATCCATTCCCTTCTCTAGGCCTTCAAACTCCGCGGTTCTTTCAATGGATGGCTAATAATAAAATGTCTGCTTCTATAATGATTTTTCTTTTTTCAAATGCTATTGAAGGGTTTTTTGAATTTTTATTTTTAAATTATTTAATTTTTTAAAGAATGTTACAATCAACGGGGGCTTTTGAAATTTATTTGGAAAATGAAAGGATTTGGTCTAAATTGGAAAGCGGGTATATTTTTTTGTTTAAAATTATTGGGAGATGTAAAAGAGTGAAGGGCTGTTCTTGCAGACTTTTTCTTTGTTAAAAACGAGCCAAGGGAAATTTGAGGAGAAAAGTCTGCAAAAACAGTGCTTCATTCGGTATGAGGGCGTAATACCAAACGCCAAAATACCAAACTTTTAAACGACGTCGGAATACCAAAACGTTGAAGACCTTCCGCGTTAATGTAGGAACCTTTATTTTCTTGCAACCTTTACAGTGTAATTCAGAATACCCAGATATGCATATTTGTGTTTTTCACAATTTAATATTTTGGTAGCTTTTTTAAATTTTTATATGAAATTTTTGGATGTTGTCATTTCGGCGTTTAGTCTTGCGGCGCGTTCCACTTCATGTTTTTACAAATCCCTAATAAATTTTTATTATATTTTTAATTATTTCTAATATTTCTAGTCGTGTTCCTTCTCCACCTGAATTATTTGAAGCAATTGACAGTCAAATAACTTTAAGAGGACCTAGCAAAGTATTTTTTTTAACTTAAAAATATTTTAAACAAAATTTTTTTAGTTTTCGGGTTCTTCATTTGGTATAGACGATTCAAATTAAGTTTATTAAAAAAAGAAAAATGGGCAAGTTTGAACCTCATATTGTTGGAAAAGAATATAAATTGGTCACTCACTTTGCTGCTTAAAAATTATTTTATTTTGATTTTATTTTGATTTTATGTCTTTTTTTGATATTTTTAATTAAATTTAGGATATTAAAAAAATTTTTATTTTTAAAAAATGCTATTTATCAATCGAAATATTTTTTAAATTTTTTTAAATTAAATTTTTTGAAAATTTAAAGGAAAATGTTGGATATAGAAGATTCAATTGAAAGAGTTCCTCTAGCTCAAAACAATCAAAACGGTTTGGTTAAGAATAAATTTGAAACATTCTTCAATATCAAAACTAGAAGAAAACGAAAAGAGGAGGTTGAGGAAGAAAAACAAATGACGAAAAATGAGTTGGAAAGTGTTCTTCCTTGGAGTTTGTTTTGTTTTTTTTAATAAATGGGGATAAGGGGGTGACATTTTATCTAAAAAATTTTTTTGAGGTAGAAAGGATTGAGGGCAGTTTATCCAAAAATTTGATAATAGAGAGAGTGAGATGAGTGGCCTTTTGTCCATTGAATTTTTTAATAGGAGTTGGGGTGCTATTTCCAATTCAAATTTTCTGAGGTATTGTCTGGTTAGCTTTTGAATTTTGATTCCGATTTTTAAAATTATCTAGAAATTTAATTTGGTAATCTTCTTTAGAACGTCTGACTTTTTTAGGAGATGGGCACGAAAAGATGAAGTTATATCCCTTTCTTTAATTTTCTATTCAACTTTTTTAAAATTACCTTTTTTGTAGATAGAGTTGTCTATTTACGAACTTGGGGATGCTCTCATAACAATTCTGATTCTGAATATATGGCTGGACTTTTATTAAAAGCTGGATTTAAAGTAACGTCAGAAAAAGAATTGGCTGATATTTGGCTTTTAAATAGCTGTAAGTTTTTTTTTGAAAATTAGAAGAATTAAAATTTTTGGAGGCATTGTCCGCAAATATTCTTGCGGATGTCTGCAATTTTTTTGCAGATAAAAAAATTTTTTAAAAATTATTTTTTAAAGGCACGGTGAAAACTCCATCAGAAACAATGTTAGAAAATCAGGTAAAAGAAGGCAAATCTAAAATGAAAAGAATTGTTGTTGCTGGATGTGTTCCTCAGGTTTTCTTTGCTTACTTTTGGGGAAAATTTCTTTTTTAATTTTTAGGCAGGTCCACAAATTTCTTGGTTAAAAGATGTTAGCGTTATTGGAGTTCAACAAATTGATAAAATTGTTAATGTTGTTGAGGAAACTTTAAATGGAAATAGTGTTCGGTTTCTTTCTAGACAAAATAAATCGGCAAATGCGATGGATCTTACTCTTCCTAAAATGAGTTTGTTTTTTTTTATTTTTGATGGTTCGCAAGAATATTTGCGGTCTTTGGAGGCATTGTCCGCAAATTTTTTTGCGGGTGTCTGCAATTTTTTGCGGATAAAAATTTTTTTCGGGAAAGAATTTTTTCTTATAGGAAGAAACGAATTTATAGAAATTCTAGCAATTAATAGTGGATGTTTAAATCATTGTACTTATTGCAAAACAAAGGTTTTCTTGATTAACAAATTTTTTAGAATAATTTTTAGGCTGCTAGAGGAGACCTTAAAAGTTTTCCTTTAAATGCTTTAGTTGACCAAGCAAAAAGAGCCTTAACGGAACAAGGTTGTCGTGAATTGTGGCTAACTTCTGAAGATTTGGGGGCGTGGGGAAGAGATTTTGGTATGGTTATTCCAGATTTACTTCAAGCTTTGGTCGAAATAATTCCTGATGGTTGCATGGTTTGAAAATTTTGATTTTTTATTAAAGAATTTTTTCAAAAAAGATGAGAATGGGAATGACAAATCCTCCATATATTCTTGATCATTTGGAAGAAATTGCACAAATTTTAAATCATCCAAAAGTTTATTCATTTTTACATATTCCTGTCCAGTCTGGAAGTAATGCTGTTTTGAGTGATATGAAAAGGGAATATACAAAAGAACATTTTTGTCAAATTGTTGATTATATGATTAAAAAGTAAGTGGGGTGTTTTGAAGGCTTGGGAGACTCAGAGCTAGTTAGACTCTTTTTCAAGATTAGAGAGGGGACTAGGAAACACATTTTAAGACGAGAGGGTCAGAGGCATTAGGCCCTGAAACCACTAGTGTTCATAAAACCGATATGTCCTCCGTTATGTCTGGCTCCTGCTTTCATTTAAAAGTCTTTAAAAAAATTTTTTTTTAAGTGTGCCAAATATTTATATAGCAACAGACTTTATTTGTGCTTTCCCAACGGAAACTGAAGAAGATTTTGAAGAAAGCATGGGATTAGTTAAATTATACAAATTTCCAAGTCTTTTTATCAATCAATTTTATCCCAGGCCGGGAACACCAGCTGCTCGTTTAAAGAAAATAAATACTGTTGAGGTTATTTTTTTGAAAAAATTTTTTTTTCTAATTGACTGCTGGGTGGGATTAAGAGTTTTTTCTTGAATTTAGAAGTTTTTTAGGGATTAAAAACCCGCATGAACCCCGGATTTTTGACCTGAAATCTGAACTCCACCCTGAAAATTTTTTTCAAATCCAAGCCTGACCCATCACCTCACCCAAGAATCTTTAAAAATTTTTAGGCCCGTAGACGAACCTCCGAAATGACTCGTCTTTTTCATTCCTACCATCGTTATGATGAATCTAGAATAGGAAAAGAATATTGGGTTTTAATTTGTGAACGTGCTTCTGATGGGAAAAGTTATGTTGGGCATAATAAATGTTATGGTTTGTGAGAAAAAAAATTTTTTTTGAAAATTTTTAAAAATTTTTTAGAACACATTTTGGTCCCGGATCCATATGAGGATGAAATATTAAAAAATGAGAATTCTTCCAAAAATGGTTTTTTGTTAGGCAAATGGGTTTATGTTCGAATTGTTGGTGTTTCTAAATTTTATATGCGCTCAGAAATTTTAAATTGGAAAGGCCCTAAAGATGAAAATATTTTAAAGGAAAATTCTCTAAAATTGGCAAAGGATTTATTAGGTTTGCCTCCTTTATTTTTTATTTTTGGTTCTTTAATTTTGGCTTTATTGTTGAAATTTTATTTAAATTTTGTTTAAAAAAATTTTTCGGTGCCTTTTTTTTATTTTTTAGTTGGGAACTTTTTTAGAATTTTATTTTGGAAAAATTTTTCTGAGAATTTTCAAAAAATTTTTTAATGAATTTTAACTCTTGCAATATTTATACAAATTTGTTATTTAAAAAAAATACATTTTATAAGTTGCTTGTCAAATTTTTGAGGAAATTTTTAAAATTTTTTTGAGGGGGAGGGGGTTTGAAATTTTTTTTAAAAAATTCAAAGATTTTTTCTAGCGTTCAAAAATTTTTTTTTTCAATTTTTCAATTTCTTTTTACCGCTCTCTTTGTTGAGTATCATTTAATTCTTCATTTTCATCAATATCATCAACATCAACATTCTCTTCTTCCTCCTCTTCAATTAAATATTTTGACAAATTATTTCCTTTAGAAGTTTTTGAGGGTAAAACAGAAAACATATTTAAACAATTTCTAAATTTTGTATTTTTATAACAATTTTCGGTACATTCTGCTCTAAAATTAGGCATTGAATGAGAAAACATTTCATGACATAATTGACAAATTCTGTCCATTAAAACATGTAATTTTGGATTTGAATAAGCCTTTAAAGGGATGAGAAGGGTTTTTTAATTAAGAAAAAAGTTTATTCTTACTTTACAAGTTTTTTGTTTTAACCTTAAATTATTTGATGATTTAACTTTATAAATACGTCCTTCGTTTGTTGAATAACTAATTAATAAGAACAGGCAAGATAAGGTTGAAAAGGTGGCTTTAAAAATTGAAAAAAATTTTTTTTTAATTAGAAAATTTTTTCTTGTAAGATTTTTTTTCGAATTTTGAATATTTGAATCCCCCCCCCCCGTCCCAAAAAAATCTGCTTGATCTCCTTTACATTTTTTGGCCATTATAAGATTATAACTTGGCTATTAGTTAAACACCGAGCTTAATTTTTAGTGTCTCATTCGACTCGGTTCGGTGAGTTCTTTTGAATGACATAGTGTTTATCCGAATCAGAGTATGTATAGGTGATATGACGTAATTCTTTAGAGACGTCGAAGATTCTTGGTCTTGAAACTCAAGACTTTTTCTTTGGGGTTTTTCGGGCTTAGTCATGGGCCATGTAAGCTTTTTGATCTTGGAAATCCTTAGAATTTTTCCAAAAAAATTTTTTTAAGAATAATAAAAAGGCTTACAAATTTTTAAATTTGTCATTTGAGAGAGAGAGAAGTTTTCTTTTCTTTGTTAAAAAATTTTATATAATTAAAAATAAATGAATGATGAAAAGAAAAATGCCAAAAATAATATATTTATAAAAATTAATTAACGCCGTTCTTCTTCTTTACTCTTTTATTTTTTTCCCCAACTTTTTTATTTCCGTTTTTATATTTCATTGAATTTAAGTATTATTTATGTACTAACAGACAAAATTATTATTATTTTTTAAACACATTTTTGAGTGTTTTTTATCCTCATTAAAAGTTACAATTGTTAAAGAATTCTACAAAAATGGCTCTGCCTTTTTTTCGAACGAGAGCAGGCCAAAATGCCGCAAGGACAAAGTGCCGTAGAGCTATAACTTGGTTTAACCTTGTCTAATCCGTGAGGTTCTGATATGTTTCGATGCTCTTCGACCTGCTGAATCGAACCATACCAGGCTCTCTCGGATCCGATCATTTTGAAGAAAGCTATAGCTCAGCTGCACTTTGGCCTTGCGGTACTTTGGGACGTTCCTTTTTTCCTCAAACACAACCTACAAAAAGAATTTTTTGATATCTTGAGATGACAAGAAGAAGGAGAAAAATTATTAATTGGCAAAATTGCAAAGCTCAATTCTTGTTATTATTTTACACAAAATCTATTTTTAAATAGAAAAAGGGGCACAAAAATGGATCTTTTCTTTAATCCGCTACAAAAGACTATATAAGGCTGATGTGGAGAATAATTAGAGGGGATGCTTAACCACCTTCGTTTTTTTACAAAAAATTTTAATAATGGACCAAAAAAGGTTTTAATTAATTATTTTTAGGTGTTTAACTCAAAAGTGATTAAAATGTGCCTCATTACCCTTTTGAATATTAAACTTTATTTTATTTTTGGCATTTTGTATTTAATTTGGATAATTTGTCATTTAATTTATTTTGGTCGATTCGAGTCTCATAAATTTAATTTTTTTTCAATTTCTGAGGATTTTGTTAGAGTTTGTGGGGATCCGGTACCGGAATCCCATTTTTAAGCAACAACCATGACTACCGGGATTAAGGTATTCGTCCCGTGGTTCCCGTCCAAAAAATCCCCGGATTTGAGATTTTGCCATACTCTAGTTTTTCTGTCATTAAACATTGTTTTTGTCTAATAAATTTTATTTTTAGATTTAAACGATAAAAAATGTTCCCAAAAATTCTCAAATGTATTCCTGCTGTTAAAGTTGCAACAACTCTTCAAACGACGAATCCGGTGCTTTTCTTGCAAGCGCGAGGTGTTAGTAGGCGCCCACATGAGATTTGTGCGCCTCCTCAACGTCATATGACCTTTTTTGTAGGTTTCATATTTGTTTAGGTTGTTATAGAATGTTAGTTTTGTCCGCAAGTATTCGCGGTTTGCGGATTCTGTGAGTTTTGTGTGCAAATATTTGCAAAATTGTCTTTTGCGGATTCCGCAAATTTTGTCCGCAAGTATTTGCGGACTCGTTTTTTTGTTAATTTTTTGTTTTTATTTTTAGCAACACGCTGCACTTTTCTCTTCTTTGGTTCTTCTGATGCTCTCATATCCAACTTATCTGTTGTGCAATCTTGACAATCTCCGTGATCTTCCACCGCAGGAATTTTCTGACGAAGTGAAGGCTGAGTTGGAAGAGCGTAGGAAGCTTCGTGCTGAGGGCAAATTGAACGTTTTGGTTGCTAAGACTTGAAGAAAGTTAGGAGCAAAAAGATGATAGGAAAAAAAGTATTTTTTTAAAGTAAAGGTTGAATTGGAATATTTTTTGTGTAATCTTTTTGGAAAGATGGGATAAAAAATAATTTTTAAATTGGTGAATAAAGGCTGAGGATAGGACTTGGTTTTGGGCTAGGGACAGGGATTTTTCTAAAATTTCTGAATAAAGGCTAGGGAATGTGGTTGGGGATTGGCCAGAGACGGGGATTTTACTGAGAGTTCAGACAGGTTTTGGACTTCCTTAGGTTTTCTCTTGGACTCGTGATCAGGACCATGCCAACCCGTCCTAAGCTATTGGGCAAATCAAATCAAAGGCCAAACACAATCCAATAGACTCCAATAAAGACTTTTTTCGATTTTTAAAATTATTTTTTATTCCATTATTGTTCTAGTATGTTTGTGGATTTAAGAATTTTGAGACGATAAATCTTGTAGTTGTTTATGTTCTATATGTTTTTTATTTTTTTTTTAATTATAAGATATCTTTCTAATTTTTTAAAATAATTTTTTTAAGTATTTAATTTTGTTATTTAAAAATGTCTACAGAATTTCCAAAACAATCAAGTTTAGAATCTTCCAAAATATCTTCAGATGGATCCCCTCCCAGAGAAGAAAATTTTATTGAATCGTTAAACTCACAAGTGGATAAAAGCAATATAGAAGAAATAATTAAAACACAAAAACGATCGTAAATTTTATTTATTTTTTTTAATAAAATAGTTTTTAAATAATTTTTCTTTGAAAGGGGCTCGAACCTGCTCCCTCCCCCTTTTTTCAAGAAAGCGGACTGTTAATCGGTTAAGCCACCGACTAATATTTATTTGTTGTTGGGTGATTTTTTTCCATTTTTGAGTATCTTAAGTTTTTTATATAACTTAAAATAATTTTTAAAAAAATGTTTACCCACGAAGGGGTTCGAACCTCCCCTCCTTTTTCAGAGAAGCAGAACATTAACCCGCTAAACCACCCATCAAATTTTTCTAAAATTTCTGAATTTTTTCGTTTTTCCATTGAATATTCACGAGGATAAATTAATTAAAATTTTTTTTAAGGTTGGAACGTTTTGAAAAAACAAATGAAATGTTGGGAAATTGTTGCATTTTGGCAGAAAAGCGATTGGAAAAAGCTAAAAAAGAATTTGCTTCAAATAAAGAACAAATATTGCAAGCAAAACAAGATTTGGATTTTATTTTTAGAAAAATATTTAATTTGAAAAAAATTTTGGCTAAAGAATATCCGAAAGAATATGAAGAAGAAGGTTTTAATTTATTTTTTAAAATAAATTTTTTTTTTAAAGTTGGACGAGGAAAGGAATAAAAAGAGTGGAAGGAGGAGAATTGGAGCGTGCCGTAATACCAACCGCCGAAATACCAAAGGTTTCTTCTAGAGATCGAGCGGGTCTGGACCAAGGCCTGGGTTTTTCCTGTACCCAGAGTTCAGCAATTTTTTGACCTTCCTGGATTTTCCCTGGACTACAGGCCCAGGATCGGCTGAGGTCATTAAATCAAACCAAGAGGCATGCCCAAGCTTTTCAAAAATCTCGATCTCTAGTTTCTACAAAAGGAAAGTTCCATTATTTTTGCTGATGTTGTTTGTTCTTGTTCCATCAATCTCCATCAAAGATTGCTCTCTCAACGTGGAAGGTTGTTAATAATCAACATTTTGGTATTTCGGCGTGTTTGGTATTACGGCATTCTACTCAGAGAAATGTAAAAATTTTTTGTAAAAATTTTCTGCTAACTAAATTTATTTTTGAAGGTTTTTTGTTTTTAAAATTTTTGTTTTTAATCTTTAAATATTTTTTTTGGATGTTCAGACTTTCTTTAATTTTTTTTAATTTTTAGAAAATTTAGAAATGATTAAAAAACAGTTAAAAGGACCTCTTTTCTTTGCCTTTTCAGTTGTTTTTTCTGTTGGTACAATTTCTGCGGTTTTGTGGGACATTGAAAGACAAAAGGATAGAAGGACTGAAACTGTCAGGTTTGTGTTTATTTAATTGGATTTTATATTGGGTTAGGGGGCTCTTTTTTGTGAAGACTGGGATTAGGGGTTAACTCGGTTTTTGTGGTTCATTGAAGTAAATGTTTTCGCTTCTTGTCATTTTCCTTTGGAATTTCCTACATTTATCAGAAGAAAGTTAAAACCTGATGTTCCTAGTTCCCAGTATAAATAGGAATGGGCAGAAAAGAAGTGCAGGGGTTGGATTGATCTAGTTTTGTGTTTAGAAAATCCGGACTTCAGGTAACTCAACGCGTCTCTGATAAATAGTTATTGTAGTCTAAACATATTGTAGCCCTTTAGTCCCCTCTGTTCAAATATTTTATAAAATCCACCCAATTTTCAAAAAATTATTTTTAGATATAGAATGCAACAAACAGCCCAGCAATACCAAAATTTAGCTGAATATATGGAACAAAAACAAAAATTTGAGGACTATAAAAGAAATTCTTTGATGGCTAATAGCGGGAATGAGGTTAAATAGAGGAGAAGATTAATTTTCTGTTTTAAACTTTGTTTAAAAAATATTTTTTGATTTTTGCTTTTATTTATTATTTTTTATTTTAATTTAATAGAACAAATTTCCAATTTAAAACTTGAAATCCATAAATCGGTTTAAAACCGTTATATTCTTCTTACCATTTAAAAATATTTGTTCCACAATTCAAAAATTTGCGTTATTTGGCATAATGCAAAATATTAAAAATAAATGACACTTCATCCCAAAAATCAATAATCGATTTTTAATGACTCATCTAATGTTCTCTGTCATCCATTTATGCAAAGATGTTCTACAACAGAATGATGGCTTTTCCTTATTTTTGGGGATTAACCTTTTTGAGGGGGTCGGGGGAGTAATGACTTGCGGACAAGACTTGCTTTTTTTCAATTTTTGCAAAATGTAAACATTTTTTTTTTCAGTACTTCAACAGCAACACAACAAAAGCTCAAGTGGTCTCTTCGGAGATCGCTGGGCACAAAAGCTCAAGTGGTCTCTTCGGAGATCGCTGGGCACAAACGCTCAAGTGGTCTCTTCGGAGATCGCTGGGCACAAAAGCTCAAGTGGTCTCTTCGGAGATCGCTGGGCACAAAAGCTCAAGTGGTCTCTTCGGAGATCGCTGGGCACAAAAGCTCAAGTGGTCTCTTCGGAGATCGCTGGGCACAAAAGCTCAAGTGGTCTCTTCGGAGATCGCTGGGCACAAAAGCTCAAGTGGTCTCTTCGGAGATCGCTGGGCACAAACGCTCAAGTGGTCTCTTCGGAGATCGCTGGGCACAAACGCTCAAGTGGTCTCTTCGGAGATCGCTGGGCACAAACGCTCAAGTTGTCTCTTCGGAGATAGCTGGGCACCAGCTCAAGTGGTCTCTTCGGAGATCGCTGGGCACAAAAGCTCAAGTGGTCTCTTCGGAGATAGCTGGGCACAAAAGCTCAAGTTGTCTCTTCGGAGATCGCTGGGCACAAACGCTCAAGTTGTCTCTTCGGAGATAGCTGGGCACCAGCTCAAGTGGTCTCTTCGGAGATCGCTGGGCACAAAAGCTCAAGTGGTCTCTTCGGAGATAGCTGGGCACAAAAGCTCAAGTTGTCTCTTCGGAGATCGCTGGGCACAAACGCTCAAGTTGTCTCTTCGGAGATAGCTGGGCACCAGCTCAAGTGGTCTCTTCGGAGATCGCTGGGCACAAAAGCTCAAGTGGTCTCTTCGGAGATAGCTGGGCACAAAAGCTCAAGTGGTCTCTTCGGAGATCGCTGGGCACAAAAGCTCAAGTGGTCTCTTCGGAGATCGCTGGGCACAAACGCTCAAGTTGTCTCTTCGGAGATAGCTGGGCACCAGCTCAAGTGGTCTCTTCGGAGATCGCTGGGCACAAAAGCTCAAGTGGTCTCTTCGGAGATAGCTGGGCACAAAAGCTCAAGTTGTCTCTTCGGAGATCGCTGGGCACAAACGCTCAAGTGGAGATCGCTGGGCACAAACGCTCAAGTTGTCTCTTCGGAGATCGCTGGGCACAAAAGCTCAAGTGGTCTCTTCGGAGATCGCTGGGCACAAACGCTCAAGTTGTCTCTTCGGAGATAGCTGGGCACAAAAGCTGCTGTGGTCTCTTCGGAGGTTAGCTTTTTTACTTTATTAAATTCGCAAGTTTTGTCCGCAAAGTTTCTCCCCTAAATAAGTTTATCCGTTCCCAATGTTAAAGCCAATTGGATGGTGGCCAAGTTCTTGTCAAACGAGAAGACGTACAGCAAATGTTCCATTGGTTAGATGCATTGATTTGCTTGTTTTGAATGGTTGATCTTTTTATAGGTTGTTTTTATTTTTAAAAATTTTTCAATTACTTAATTTTAGCTTTGAGAAAGTATCCAGAAGCTGTAAAACTTTTAACGAGGTTATTTTTATTTATTACTATGGTTTCAAGATTATTTTTTAGGGCAGCGAATTGTTGCGGAAGACAATACTTGATGAGAATGCTTTAGAAGAACAAGAATCGGCAGAAAAAATGACTGAAGAACTGCAATATTTTGTTAGAATAACAGCAATTTAGGTTTGTTAGAAACTCACTAATTTAAAGATTCTCTGTTATGGATGTTTAAATCTCCGTCCAGTTGCTTCCCTTGGGTATTGTGACTTGTAGGGAGGTTTTTGTTTGCCTATCCGATTTCGACAAAATATAAGTCATTAGAAAAAGCTCGTCGAGCTGACATGAGTCGATTTGGGGGGTAAATGGTTTGCGCTATCCAATAAGTCAAGGGCGTAGTTCCCCCCTGAAATTTGGAAAGTGAAAATGCTCTCATTGAAGAATGCCGAGAAAATTGAGTCCTTTGACCTTTTCTTGTCCGAAAAACTGGCTTGGGATAACCCACAAGTACCGATTGAAATTGGGGATTACTTGTTTTTGTGGACCACTGAAGTGGCTGTTTTCGCTTCTTGTCATTATTTACTTGGAATTTTCCTACATTTATCAGTCCTTGTTCCCAGTATAAGAATATCAAAATTTTCTAAGGAGTGTGTTTCTAGTTTTGTGTCTAAAAAGTCCGGGTTTCGGGTAATTCAACGCGTCCTTGATAAATAAAGGTCTTATATTGTAGTCTAAACTACTTCCTTTTGTAGTCCTCTGCTCAAATATTTTATAAAATCTATCTAATTGTCAAAATTATTTTTAGATATAGAATGCAACAAACTTCCCAACAATACCAAAATTTAGCTGAATATATGGAACAAAAACAAAAATTTGAGGACTATAAAAGAAATGCTTTGATGGGCGGGAATGAGGTTAAATAAAGGAGAAGATTAATTTTCTGTTTTAAAAAATTAACCCCTTTATTCAAAAAAACAAAAAGTTAACCCGATAAGCCACTGACCAACATTTCTGATTTCAAAAACATTTTGAGTCATAACTTTTTTAATTCTTAACCTTTCTTGTTTAAAAAATAAATTTTAATTCTTGTTTAAAAAATATTTTTTGGAAAGGTTTTTCTATTTTTTAAATTTTGATTTATTAAATTATTTCGGAAAATGGTTTTTTATTAATATTTCCCCGAAAGGGTTCGAACCTGTCCCCTTTATTCAAAAAAACAAAAAGTTAACCCGATAAGCCACTGACCAACATTTCTGATTTCAAAAACATTTTGAGTCATAACTTTTTTAATTCTTAACCGATTTAATTAATTATTATATCAATCGAAAGGTGTTGATGTGAGGATTATTTTACCTAACAGGATTAACTTGATCAGATTTTCTTACTCAAAGTTACAGCCAGATAAAGGTCGAAAATCACGATTGCGCTCACTTATTCGGCCATACCTCTTTGTAAGACGGTCTGATCAGAACAATCCTTTTAGATAAAATAATCCTAACATCCAGAGCTTTCGATTGCTACAATAATTACATGAATCGGTCAAGAACAAAAGAAGTTATGGATCAAAAAGTGGACTGGAGACTGACACGTTGCCCTATCCAAGCAAGCTTAAAACTTTTTTAGCATTGTAAATACATTTAAAAATAATTTAAAAATTAAAATTCTTCTTAATGTTCTCCTTTTCTCATTTTTTCATTCCTATTATTTTTCCTTCCGTCTTGTGAAATAAGCAAAGAAGATAATATTTTCATAAAAATATTTTCATTATTTTCTAAAGGTCCACATTCTGTTAAATTACTAGAAAATAATATTTAAAGAAAATAATTTTTAAGATTTAAAGAAAACCTGTCAATTTTATTAGGAAATAGGCCAAAACAGCAGCCCTTCCAAAGAAGGCTGAAAAATTTTTTTAGAAATTATTTTAGGGGTAAAAATTTAACTGAAATTCTCCATTGCTAAACAAAAAATTCGTTCCAACCGGACAAGCATTTTGATTACATATTCTTTTTTCTTCAGTTTGACAATTTATACTTGTAGTTTTATTACAAATTCTTTTCCTTTTAATTTTTCCACACCCCCCACATATTTGTGTACATTCTTCCCAAGAGGACCAATTGTCGCAATTTAAACAATTATTTATTTGTAATGTTGGGGTTGTTTTTAATTCTGTTAAAGTTGTAGACGAGAAAACTATAAAAATAAAAAATACAACCTTTAAAAATGTGAAAATAATTAAAAAACCCCGAGCGGGTTCGAACCCACAACCCTTCTGATCGATGCGTAACTTACCAGATCGGACACTTAATAAATTTTTTCGATTTCCCTCTCTTCAAAAAATTTTTCCTTAATTTTTTGAATTAAAATTTAAAAATAACCATTTTCCTTTCCTTCTGTCGTATTTTCAATGAAACTTTCAGTTGTACCAGTTGTTGTAGTGGGTGGTTCTGTTGTTTCTGTTGCAGTTTCCTTCTCTTTATTTATTTTTAAAGTTGTTGGCCCTAGAGTTGTCTCCTTTATTGAATTTGGCTTCTAGAATTAATTTAGAAAATATAAATAATCTCAGAATTTACTCTTCTTCCTTGGATGTTAGTTTCGGCGACATTTGCGAACATACTTGCGGACCCGACATTTGCGAACACAGTTACGGAACCGACATTTGCGAACATACTTACAGAACCGACATTTGCGAACATACTTATAGAACCGACATTTGCGAACATACTTACGGAACCGACATTTGCGAACATACACTTGCGGAACAGATTTATTTTTAAAATATTTACCTTTTCCCAATCCAAATCACTCCAAATATAAGCCAAAAATCCTTCACTTGAAGGTCCCTGTCCAGAATGTATAACAATCATTTCTGAACTAGAAGAACGAAAAATATTTTTTGGAGCAACAGAACAACATAACCTTTAATTTTAAAAATAGAAAAAATTTTTTTTAATTTTAACCGATATCCAGTAATTCTAAAATCTGGCCCAGTCTTTAATTCAATAAAAGACTTGTCACAAGTATCTTCACAAGAATAATAAAAATGTTCTGAAGAAAATTGCAAAAATATATGCCCTCCGGGAGGGGCTTTTAACAGCCAAATACAGTCAACATTTGAAGGGAACAAATTTGGGTGTGATGGAGAAGATATTTTAAATTTAGTTTTGGAAAGCTTAAAAAATTTTAAAATTATTTTGAATAATACCCAGAAGATCGACAGAGTTGATCTTTTGTTTTGTTGATCTTCTGGGTTAACTAATTAACCTTTACAGTACCCCCACAAGGGGAAGGCTGGACTAATTCACACAATTTCCCAGAAAATCCGTGAGGACATTTACACTCAAAACATTTATTTGGATTTGGATATCCTCCATGTAAACAATTAATTAAAGGTTTTGAACACTTTTCAGAACAAAAATAGGCTTTATTTATTGATAAATTTTATTACCCAAGTTTATTACCCAAGGTTTTATTACCCAAGTTTAAGTTTAAGATAAAAGATTTAAATACGCCGAAATGGCACCCACAAAATCTGAATTACAACAAATAATGGAAAAATTGGCTGCTTTAGAATCAAAAATCGATAATAACAACACAAAATTTTCGTCTTTTTCTAATGAAATTCTTCAAATTAAAAATGCTTTAACAACAATTGAATCAAAAATTGAAACAATTGAAACAAATTTTAAAAACAATGAGTCATCAGCAAGTGAACAAGAGCGCAACCGTTCTATTGTTGTTATTGGTCTAGAAGAATCTAAATCAACAACACCATCAATTCGTGTTGTTGAAGATAAAGCTGCAATCGAAGATGTACTCAACTTGTTGGGGGTTGAGAGCCCATTCGTTTCATACAGAATGGGTAAGTATGACCCAACTGCTAAAGGTTGTCGTTTACTTAAAATTGTTTTTGGTGCTTCAAAGTTTCAGCGAATTACACTTGCTGAATGGAAACGTCACAGAGTGGAAATGAAAAAAGAAGCTAAATGGTCTCGTTTATTGATTAGGCCAAGTCTAACTCGTGAACAATTGGAAGCTGAGAAAATTGAACGTACTAAGAAGCGAGATGAATACAATAAAAGAATGAGTGCCAATGTGACTGAAAGAACAAAAAACCACTAAGTGGTCGTCCAAGATTCAAGGTTTTAAAAAATTTTTTAAAGAATTCCCCTTTTTATAAATGTCTATATTTTAATAGCCGGAGCTTAGTTAACAAATTAGATGCCTTAAGATTACTTTTAATTTCTAAATCCTTTAAAATAATTTGTGTTTCCGAATCGTGGTTGAACAAAAAAATCGATAATTCCCAAATCTTACATAGTACATCCTATTCCATTGTTAGATGCGATAGAGGTTCTAGGGGCGGTGGTGCATGTATTTTAGTAGATAATATAGTTCCTTTCTCTCCCGTTAAAACTCCTAAAAATAAAAATTCCGATGTTGTAGCCATAGACATTTATTCCCCAAAATTTGACAAATTTAGAATAATAACAGTTTACCGTCCCACAACAAACGAAAATTTAAATGACTTCCAAGAATTTCTTGAGACCTTAAGTTACCTAATATCTATTAATCATAACTACATAATTGTAGGTGATTTTAATTTCCCCAATCTAATCTGGAAGAATAATATACCGCTAGCTCTCAATCACAAATCACCGTCTGAAAAATTATTTATTCAATTCGTAGAAAACTTTAATCTAATTCAAGAAATCTCTTCCCCAACTAGACAAAACAATTATCTTGATCTACTTTTCTCCTCTTCCACCTCTCGCGTTACCAAAAATATTACCATTAATGCCCCATTCAAAAATTCTGACCATAACACCATTGAATTTAACTTAAATTTCAATTGTTTTCCAAAAGAACCAGAATTCATTTATGACTTCCACAATGCCGATTACAATCAAATTAACAATATTCTAATCGGCTTAAACTGGAATTCTTTGTTTATAAATTGTACCAATGTAGATTCTCAATATACCCTATTTTTAGAAATCATTCATCAAATAATCCAAAATTTTATACCATTAAAAACGATCAATAAAGATTTTGCTAAATTCCCTAAACATATTCAAAAAATGATCTCATATAAAAACCTTTTATGGAAAAATATTAATAAACCTGCTATCCGTGAAAAATACATTCTCACTCAACAAAAAATCGATAAAGAAATTTCTCGTTTCTTTAAAAATAGAGAAATCTCAAAATTCAATGATTCCCGATCTAGATTCCAGTATATAGGCGCCTTCCTTAAATCCAAAAAAACCAAAATCCCAATCTTCAACATTAACAATCAATTTACCATTTTAGCCAAAGATAAAGCCGAATGTCTCGCCAAACAATTCCAATCTGTTTTTAACTCTTCTAACTTTGACTCCTCTGACATAAAAACTTTTAACAATAATACTTTATCTTTTATTGATATCAATCCAGAGGAAATCTATAGCATTATGACCAAACTTGACAATGTTAATAACATATCTCCGGACGGAATTCCCAACATTTTCTTAAAAAACACCGCAACTTCATTAACCATTCCATTAACAATTATATTTAATATGTCAATCATGACAAGTAAAATTCCAACTATTTGGAAAAAGTCAATAATCCGACCAATTCCCAAAAATAATAACCCAAATGAACCCAAGGATTTCCGACCTATCTCTCTCCTATGCCCAACCTCTAAAATTTTAGAACGGATTATCTCTAATAAATTAACTTCATTTCTTGAAACTAACAATTACCTTCCCACCTGCCAACATGGTTTCCGTAAAAACCACTCAGTTATAACTCAACTCCTAGAAACCTATAACGACTACACATTAGCTATAGAAAATAAGAAATGTGTTGACGTTATATTCTTTGACCTGGCAAAAGCTTTTGATACTGTTCCCCACGATCGCCTTCTGAAAAAACTTCATCATCTAGGTATCACTAGCACTTTACTAAATTGGATTGAGGATTATCTGTTAAATCGAACTTTTACTGTTCTTGTCGAATCTAATAACTCTAATGAATATCCCATAACAAGTGGAGTTCCTCAAGGATCCATCCTTGGCCCAATTTTATTCATCTCATATATATTTGATCTAATAGATTTCTGTAAAACAGATAATGTTACACCCAAATTATTTGCTGACGATTTAAAGGCCTATACCTGCTTTGATTTTTCAAATAAAAACCACTATTCTCCACTCCAAACATTTATCCAAACATTCTCAAAATACTGCGAAATAAACGGCCTTAAAATCGCGATCAGCAAATGTAGTTCATTCCACATAGGAACTAAAAATCCCTTCCACCAATATTCTCTACAAAACACAAATATACCAATCATTCCACCCAATGAACATATCCGTGATCTTGGCATTTATTTTACATCCAACCTAAAATGGGATTCTCACATTAAAATTGCAACAAATAAAGCAACCAGAATTTATTATACTCTTATAAGATCTCTTAAAACTAATAACACCCAATTCCTAATTACTCTATTCAAAATATATGTCTTACCTATCCTCGAATTTGGATCCCCTATAATTAACCCTTATCTAAATAAAGACATAAACGCTCTAGAAAATGTTCAACATAAATTCTTAAAAATAATATACTTACGCTCTAGGAAACAAAATAACAGTCCAACATTACCTGATTATAAAGAACTTCTCGACCTATTCAAACTTGAATCTCTATCGCATAGACGTCTAAAATCAAACCTTATCCTTTTCCATAATATTATTTTAGGTAAAATTAAATTAAAACATGATAATTCATTTAGCATTCTCCCTACCACTACTAGAGGAAATCCGCATAATTTATTTATACCCTTTTGTTCAAGCACCATTCGGAAAAACTCATTCTTTATAGACATCCCAAACATTTACAGAAAACTCCCAACAGAATTACAAAAATCGTCAATCGAATTGTTTCCAAAGCTCCTAAACAATATTAACCTAAACAATATTTTATCAAAGCCACATTCCATTCAAATGTCTCCAGACCTTTAGTGATTTAAATTTAAATTATTGTCACGTTTACTTTACTTTATTTTATCTGAATGTCACGTTTTATGCGTATAAATTGAATTGAATTGAATTGAATTGAATAAAATGTCCAAAAAACTGGGCCCAATTCTTTGGCCTATTGTTGATTGCCAATTAATATCTAAGGTCGAAATTGTTGGTTTGTATTGGTCTGAAGCAAAACCATAGGGCCCGTAATGCATTACAGAACCTTTGAAAAGATTTAAATTTGTAGGGCGGACTATAAGATCAACACTAGCCATTAGTGGTGATTTTCTGGGCAGAAAATAGGTTGTTCCAGAAGATCAACACTAGACTTACAGTGGTGATCTTCTGGACAGAAAATAGTTTATTCCAGAAGATCACCACCCCACGATTAATGTTGATCTTATAGTCTTGTATTTTAAAAAACCTGGATCGTAAGGTAACCTAAAAGTTTCTGCTTGATCCTCATTTACAGGTTGAAAGTTATTCCATCGGGTTAAGGGAATGTTACTAGATAAATTTAACTTCTAGATTTAATTCAACAGAAGGAAAATTACTTGTAATGAATAGCAATGTGCCTGGATTGATCAGGCCTAGCCTGTTCGTGAAATGTACCCAAAGCGTGCCCAATTTCGTGTGCAATAATTCCAATAAAATCACAGCCAGGGGTTGAAATTGAAATTCCCTTTAGATTTTCAAATTCGAAATTTTTGGACCTACCCCAAAAGATCATCACTAAGTGTTCAGTGGTGATCTTACGGGCTCGACATATTTTTCAATTTTTCTACCTGAGTTCCTCCTGTTTTCCCTACAAACGAAGAACATCCTCCTCCATCAAAAAACTCTAAACGATCAACATCTGGACCATTTTCCACAAAAGAAAGACAAGTTTCGCTTTCCCAGATGGCCAATGCTTGACGTATTTTTTGTCTAGACTGTTCAGGTACATTATCAGCAAAATCATAACTTATTGGCCTTGTCTTGTCCCAACGCTTGTAGAAAGGTTCCAAAAAGGGGAAAAATGCGATTTAATTTATTAAAATAAATTTAAAATAAATTTTATTGGGGTGTCCGATCTGGTAAGTTACGCAACGTTGATAAGGGGGTGTGGGTTCGAACCCGCTCGGGGGTTTTTTAATTATTATTAGATATTTAACGGGGAAACTAGCATCTTAGAAATTAGAGAGAGAGACTAGCATCTATGAAAGCACTTTATAAAAATTCGTCCGATCTGGCAAGTTACGCAACGTTCAGAAGGGGTGCAGGTTCGAACCCGCTCGGGGTTTGGAATTTTTTAAACGACTTTAAAATAATTAAAAACGTTTACTTTTCCAACTTTTCTTTTAATTCTTTTATTTTCATCATGAGAAAACATTAATTGATCTTCAAAATATTTTTGAATCTTTTCTGCCTGCCAATCAGCCAATTCCAAATCTCCCTTTTAAGTTTAATTGAAAATTAAAAAAATATTTCTTTAAAAATTACTTGAAAATAATCCCCATTAATTCCATTAACTACTAATTCATTATGATGCCTGAGGGCATTTGGATCTCGTTGAGGTATTTCTGTGGGGGGTATTGCATCGTTTTGAACCATTTCTCTAAATTTGGAAAGAATTTTATACCCAATTGATCAACAAATATGATCAACAAAAAGAATATTTTTAGAATTTAAAAGGAATCAACCCATAAGGTCAACTCCCAGGAGGTCAACACTCTAGAGGTCAATCCCCTAGTTGTCAAATAACTCTGGAGGGCAACTCCAGATATTAGGATGGAGGCCTAACTACAGTTTCCGTACCAGGCTCAGAATTGGACGATTTATATGTCATTCGAAAGAGCTCGTCGAGCTGAGTCGAACGACACCAAAATTATTCAGCGGAAAAAATTCTGAGCCGAGTTACAGGCCCCCGAAAATCGAAAAACCATAGGGGGGACCAAGCTGATTTTTGGGGTGAAAAATTTGAATATGCAATTAATAGCTCATTTGAAAGAGCTCTTCAAGCCGAGTCGAATGACACCAAAATCGCCGTGATTGGTCAAGTTTGTTCAAAGTTATGACAAAAAAACTAACAACGTAAACCTATGGGGCGACGGCGAGGCGCTTGTGCAAAACTCCGCGCTTCGCGCGGAGTTTTGCGGCACGCGCCTCGCGGGGAGTCTACGGGCTCTGGGTCTGGGCTTGTAACTTAATCCTATTCCAATTATCGCTGTGATGGGCATGCCAGCTTCCTTCGCAGCAGCAAGAACATCCACGGAGAACAAAGGTAAGGAGCTAAAACAAACGAGCATTACTTTGTCAAATCAATTCTGATTTCATTGATTTTGGTGTCATTCGACTCAGCTCGATGAGCTCTTTCGAATGAGGTATAATTTGCATATTCGAATTTTTCACCTCCAGAAAACAGCTTGGTCCCCCCTATGGTTTTTTGAACTTTAGTGGTCTGTAACTCGGCTCAGAATTTTTTCCGCTGAAAAATTTTGGTGTCATTCGACTCAGCTCGACGAGCTCTTTCGAATGACATATAAATCGTTCAATTCTGAGCCTGGTACGGAAACTGTAGTTTAGCCAGGATGGACAAAGAAGGATTTGTGGAGATTAAGTAAGGGATTAGGGAGATTAAGGGACACAAGTCGGAAACGTATTTTGAGTCCCCTTCCCAAATATTTGGGGCATTGGGGTGGGCACCCTGAAGGCCAACAGGGAAGTTGACCACTAGGGTCAGTTGACCTGATGGTGGTGGACCTTTAAAAAATACCTCTCAACTTTTTCATTAATTAATTGTTTAATTTTGTCAACAATTAATTTAGAAGCTTTTCTCGTCCTTTCATTAGCCTCATTATAATTAGTCATCCATAATAATAAATAAAATAAAAAAATAAGAAAGAAATGATTAAAACTTTTGCGCATTGATTTAAACAAAAAATGAAGAGAAGGGTGGGTTTGGGAGATTATTTAATCACCATCTTCTTTTAACTAATCAAAAATCATAGAGCTATTGAATATTTATCGATATTATTATATATCTTGAGGCGTTTTTGGGGGGAAAATGGACAACCATAATTTAATAAAGGGTTATTTTCTGTGTAAACCTCAGTTCAGTTCGGCACCTATAACTTAGGAAGGGGTAGATAATTTTTAGTGTTCTTGATACCATTAGATAGAGAATTAAACAGGCTACAAAATATCAAAAAATCAAAATTTTAGATTGAGTGATAAAAAAGTTATGATCGATAAAGTGCCAAGAATCACATTTTTTTGAAAAAGTTAGTTTTTATATCATAACTTTTTTATCAATGAATCGAAAATCCTGATTTTTTGATATGTTGTAGACCTTTTAATTCTCTATTTAATAATACCAAGAAATTGAAGGAGTGACCATCCCTTCACGAGTTATATGGTCGGGACTGAACTAAGCCGGACTGAACCGAACTGCTTCGATTTTTTAGTACTTGGAGTATTTAAGAGTTTAAATCGTGTCCGGACAATGCGTCAGTGGACAATGCGTGAGTGGAAAATGCGTCAGTGGACAATCGGTCAGTATTGATAAAAACTGATTAAAAGTAATGATGTGAAGGGATAAAAAGTGATATAAAAGGATTAAAGATGGGATATAAACAGATTAGGAGTATTTAAAAGGGATTTTGGGGGTTTAAAAGAGATATAGAGGAATTTATTGGGATTAAGGCCGATATCACGGGTTTGAGAGGATTAACAGAGATATGAAGTTATTTGGTTGTATCAAGATGGAGATCATTCGATTTGGAGAGATATCATTGGATTTTTATCTCTTTATATCAACACTTTTAATCACTTTATATGATCACTGACCGATTATCCACTGACGCATTTTCCACTCACGCATTGTCCACTGACGCATTTTCCACTCACGCATTGTCCACTGACGCATTGTCCGGGAGCCGTTTAAATTAACAGATTTTTTTTAAAAACCAAAAATTTTTTTTTAATAAATTGAAAAAAAACAAAAATTTTTAATTCTAAACAATTAAAAACATTAATTAAACTCCTATGGCTCGGTTCGAACCTCCCATGCTTAAATACTATTTTCAACTCCTAGCCTAACACACTACCGACTAAACCACCGAAACCTTAAATAATCTTTCTTTTAAAAAGCTTATAAATGCTAATGAATTATTGTAAATTTTGTATTCGAATAATAAAAAAATTTTTTTAATTCGAAAAATTATTAAAATTCCTTCAAAATTTTTTTAACAATTTTATAACAAAAAATAATACTTGTTTTTCAATTTCCAACAATTAAATTAGATACTTTACATTCTTCCATCAATTTTTGAATAATTAATTTATTTCTTCTTTTTCTAATTAAATCAAAAGAATTTGGGAACCTCACAATCATCGACTTTATTTGTTTTCTTAAAATTTTTGGAAAAATTCTTTTTGATTTTTGATTGTCTTCTTCCATTTCCTTTTTATTTTCTTCAATAAAATCCAAAAATAAATCAAAAACAGCCTCTGCCTGTTTGTCACTTAAACGATGCAAATCAAGCAAAGTAATTAAAAATTCTGTAAAAAAATTTTTGGAGTCGACAGAAGTTTTTTCTGGAAAAGGGAAAAATTTCTTTTAAAAAATTTAAAAGCAATTTTAAAATCATTTTTGAAACTAAAAATTATTTAATTCTAAGTTTTGTAATTAAAATAAAAATAAAATTTTTTGCGGACAACTTTTGCGGACAACATTTGCGGACTTTTTTTATTAAATATTTTCACGTTAATTTTCATTAAAAATCCACAAAAATTGACCGTAAAATTTTTAATTTTTTTCTTACCAGAAATAATTTGTTCAATTAAAATTCTCCAAAAAAGTGAAAGAAAAGCAACCATTTCATATTTTGACATTAATTTTAGAAGCAAATCAGATAATTGGAAAAGATCAAAATCGTTGATTAAACGCAAAATTGATCTGGAAAAATTTAAAAAATATTCTATAAAAAATTATTTTGAAAATTTCTTGTCCGCAAAAAATTTGCGGACAATTTTTGCGGATTTTTGAAAAATTTTTTAAATTACAGAATTTTCAAGAAAATTTTCAAAAAAAATATGATAGAAAAAAATATTTTTAAAAAAAACAAACTTTTTAGGTAATTTACTCAACTCCAACCTCTCACAAATAACATTAGCCGTTTGAAAAGTAATTTCAGCAAAAGAAATTTCAAAATTATAAAAAAGCAATTTTAAAATATTTTTAGCAATTTCATCGTTGATTGAAACATTTACAGCTAAAGTACATGAAATTATAATTCCAAAATATTTGAATGCTTCTATTTTTGATCTGGAAAAATAATTGTTAATTGAATTTAAAAAATGTATTTTTGCAGACAATTTTTGCGGACTTCTTAAATTGTCAATTTTATTAGAAATCACAGGTTAGGAACAGGGATATGTATCCTCAAGTGGAGATTTGGGGACGGGAAAAAATGTGGAGAAAAAGTGGGGGAAAATAAAAATTTAGAAATTAATGGGGATGTGAATTAAATTAAGGGTCGGAAATAATTGGAAAAATTTTTATTATTAAAAAAATAAAAATAGAGAGAAAAGGGTAGAAGTGGGACTCTACCTAAGTTACCTATACCCTAATTTCCAATAAATTTCCAAAAAGATTTTAACAAAAAAAAAAACAAACTTTAAAGAAATTCCGATAAAAGGCATTAAACGAGAAATTAATTGATCATCAATTGTTGCCCCTCTATTTTCGATCAAATTCCCGTAAAGTGAAGCCAAAAAAGTAAAATAATGTTGCATATTGTTTATGTGCTTTTCTTCTAAAATTTCGACAAAATTAACCACAAATTTGTTTAGACAAGTTATTAACCAATAATCACGTCCACTTTGACAGAAACGACCTTAAAAATGTTTAAAAAGTTAAAAAAATTTTGCGGACAATTTTTGCGGATTTCTGACATTTTTAATATTTGCGGACACCCAAAAAAATTGCGGATAATTTTTTAAATTTTTGCGGACATTTGAAATTTTAAGTTTAAAAACTTTTAAAATAAAAAAAAATTAAAACAAACAAACATAGAATATTTAGTGGAATAGGTGCCGCGTCCTTTTGATATTCTTCTAACCAATTCATATCTGGAGAATTAAATTTCAAAATATGTAAGAGTCGACCAAAAGAGTTAATTGAATGGAAGGGCAAAAAAGTTAAAAATAAAGCTTCTGCATTGTATGAATGAATCTTAAAAATTAAATATTTTTTCTTGATTTTTAAAAATTAAAAAAAAATAGAAGAAATAATCAACAAGCATCAAAAAACATCAAAATTCTCCATCAGGACTCGAACCTACGACCTCCACCGTTAGTGAGACAAACTCACTAACCATTACACCACCCAACAACATAACCATATCCAATTAAATTTAATTATAACCCAAAGGAATAAATAAAATAAACCTGAAATTTATGTATAAACCATTCAAGCACTTCCCTACAACATTGGTGATGAAAATAAGGAGATAATAAAAGCAACATTTTCTCAATTTTTTGATCAAATTCAGCATTTTCTTCTTTGCTAATTATTGCTCTGTTAAACTTGATTAATTTCTTTTCGAATAATTCGGGTAAATAAGTATCGAAATTGTCATCCAATTTTTTCATTCCAGCCAAGCCAGCGAGGCCTGAAAAAAAATTTTTTTTGAAAATTTTGGAAATTTTAAAAAAAAATTTTAATTTTAAAAATTTTTAAAAAATTTTCAAAAATTTGAACCACAAAAATTATAAAAAATTAAAAAAAAACCTCCAAAAAAACAAACCAATTTTATAAAAATCATCCTTGTCATAACTTCCAGCTTCTTTTTTATTAAATAAAAGTGAAGAATAATCCCGTTCTACAGCTAAAGCATGTGTTGGGGCTTTTTTAAGTTTTTTGAGTTGTGTTGAAAGCGAAGTCATTTTTATTATTTTAAATATTTAAAAAATTAAAAGAAAATTAAGTATGAAAAAAAACACCAAAAAATATTTCCACGACAAAACGGCTTTCAACAAATAACAAAAGTTAGAGAAACAAATTCTCTCTTTATTGAAATTAGAGATAAAATATAAAAAAATATAACAGAGGAGAGAAGAAAATTAAAACAAAACGAGGTACGGTATTTAAGTAGGCTCTCCACATTTTGCCAATTCCACATTTTGCCAATAAGGCTAAAATATCTCGTTTTGCCACTAAGCTTGTAGACAAAACGCGGGGTTTTGGCCTTATTGGTAAAGTATGGAATTGGCAAAATGTGTAGCATCGATCTTGGAATAATGGCGGATTTTTGGATTGTATTAGAATAAGCTCTGATATTTTCTACTTTATCGGTATCCTGTTAAATCCTATTCGATTTGTGCTTAAAGTATAGTGTCTTAAAATAGTCTCTCCGGCTTTAGAAATTAAAATTGAGCTTTTAAATAAAAGTTTTTAACATTCTAGTTTGCTTTTCTTCCTGAAAATTCATAAAATTTAGCCAGCCTAGTTAAATCCCCTAATCCTTTTTTTAATTATATTTTTCTTTTTTTAATCTTTCAGCCAACTAATTTTTGGAAACAAAGTAAACAAAAAAATATTTTACTTTAAAATTATTTCAATTTTTGTCAATTAAACAAAAATCATTTTTCAATTCTTATCAACTTGCCCAAAAAATTTTTTCTTCCTTCAACAATTAAAAAATAACAAAAAATGTTAAAACACAACAATCAAATTTGTTTAAATAAATTTAGCAAGGCTTTGGTTGTTAATAAGGTTTATTTTAAATTTATTTTTTAATTTGAAAAAAAATTTTTTTTTTAGAAATTGGACGTGGATTTGTTGAAAAAAAAATAAATTTTTTGGTTATCAAATTAGTTTAAATAAGCCAATTGTTGTTAAAACGGTATTTTTTAAATTTAATAAATTGAAAAGAATTTTTTTGAGGAAAATCTCGGTATTAGCTACCCCATTTTTTTGTTTCTGTGAATAGTTGAGATTTTTAAAATTTTGAGTTGACACTGAAATTTTTGCGTTCAAGCGTCCTTACTTTATCCAAATTTCAAATTTTCGCGAAAAATGGCAAATTGTCTATTATTTATTCTAATTTTAAAAAGGTATATAAGAAGGAAATTAGTGCCTAAACTTTCATTCCTTCAAAAAATTTTTTTCTCAGATATCGACTTTAACAATGACCGCCTATTACTTTTCCTACTCCTCGTTTGAATCGATTGTTATTTCATTGCTGGTGGTTATGTTCATTACCTTATTGGTAATAATTGGATTACTTGTCGACATTATTAAGGTTTTGTCTTTTCAATTTACATTTACAACAACCACTAAACTTTCTGAAATGTTTAATTTTTCGTTATCGTCTCATTGATTACTCAGCAATAACCAAACTTTTCTAATTGATTTTTGTTTTTAGAGACTTAACGACCTGAAAGACCACTCCATTTGGGTGCAGGATCAAGTGATAAGGTTGAGGAATGGTGTGACATGGTTGGTGGATGAAGTTCGTTTCTTGGATGATAGTATTGACTGGTTGACGGATCGTATTGACTGGTTGACGGATCGTATGGACCTTGGCGTTGCTGCTGTATTCAATCTACTTGCACGAGTACGATGGTTGGAAGACCGAGTTTTGCGGTTGGAATTTTTTGCTCGTAGAAGACGTAATGCGGTGCAAGTTCAAGAGGAGGAAAATGAACAAGAGAATCAACAGGAGGGAGTCAATGGAGGTTGTACTTTATAGGGGAAATTTTTTTCACTTGACACTATTAAGTTCGGCTTAAGCTAAGTCTGAATCAAGCGGGAGTCGGGTTGCCCGAAACTTTTTTGCTAAGAACCCGGCCCGACTTTTTGCTCAGCTCGGCACATTCTTGGTCCGAATATTACGTTTGGTTTTCCTGGACACCCCCCCCCCTTTCTGTTAGAAACAAAATTATTTTACAAATTTGACAGGTCTGGTTCTCTTTAACGGCCATGGAGAGGACGTGAACATTCGACACCGCCGCCGTAATAATTGACACAAATTTAAATATTCGATAATTTAACTAAAATATTTTTGTTAAATTTAATTTGCATTTAACTTGTATAAAAATAAATACACTCTTTGCGTTTAGGGAATTGATTGTCTAGGGAATTGATTTTTTTGTTTCTAATGTTAATGTCGAAACATAGGCATGTTGTTTTTCGCTTTAAGAATTTTGATAAATGGGTAGAAAAAATTTTACTGATTTTAAAAAAAATTTTCGATTTTATTTAGACATTTTTTTGTTATTTTTAATTTGTGATTTGATATTATCTTTTGATGTTTAACCCCTCGAATGTTTAAAAATTTCTTTGAGTTTCGAACTTTTTTTTAAAGATTTCGGAGATGCTGCTGTAAAGAGCAGCGCGCCTTAATAGCAAAACGCCGAAATACCACCAATGTCGTAATATCAATGCGGTCGTGGTACCAAATGCTGTATACAATACAAACATCAAATTTGGTTAATCATCTCCCCTTCACCATTTTTTGAAACATTTCTCGTTGCCGAAACAGCTTCCACCCTTCCCTAAATGTTAAAACGATCTCAGTCTCCAGTTTGGTATTTTGACGTGATTACGAGGGAATTAGAGCCCATCAAAACGCCACGATATCTTCTAACTTTATTCCCTCAAATTTCCCGATATCCCACTTAATCCCCATTCCCAAATCTCTTGATATATCTCCTAATACCCCAAAATATCATATCCCATTCGTTCCCTCTAAATCTCTCAATATCCACTCTAACCCACCGATACCCCTTAATCACCTAAAATCCCACTATACTCTCGATATCCTCCGAATCCACCGACCCTTTTCCAACTTTTAATTCAAAAATTGCAAAAAAATTTCAAATCAATTTTTATCTTCTGTCCTATTAAACTCGCTCCAATCAAAAATTGTTTTTGGCAGCAAAATTTCAGGAATGTTCCTTTCTCTATCCCGGCGAGAAGCAACCCAAGTTTCATAATCATTTTTTGATTCAAGTACCCAAGTTATTGCTGTAAATGCTGCACAAGACATTGCCACCAACCTAAATTAAAATGTATTGAAGGTTTTATTGCTAAATTTTTAAGTCCTCAAAAATCCGCAAGTTTTTGTCCGCAAATTTTTGTCAGTCTTAAAAAATTGGCATTCAGTTTCTAACTCCTCGAGCAACACAAAAGAAGGTTCTGAAGATAAACCGTCCCATGAGCTTTGTTGTTAGTTGTGAAATTTCACAAAGCTTCCTGCTAACCCGAAAAATTTTTTTGAAACCCCAACATGACTTTTTCCTCAACAGCATTTCCCTGTGGCTTAAAGGAGCTGCTGACCCCAAGAAATCTATTCCCACGATATTAATTTTGTTTATAAAATATTTATAAAAATTTACGATGCTGCTTTAGCATTCCCAGTTATTCCAAAAACAAAAATTCTTGACCAAAAATAATTTGAAATCATTGCATAAATTGTTGGGCCAGTTGACGGATTGGTCGAATTTGTTACAATTTTCTAAAATTGAAAAGATAAAAAAATTTTAAATAAAATTTAAAAAAAACCATTTGAACAATTCCGTTTGGCCAGTCTTTAAAAATAGTCTAGAAAATATAAAATTTTGATTTAAAAAAATTTAAAAAAAAATAAATTGAATAATACAACAAGTAAATTTTAACACAAAATCAACGAGAAAAAAATTTTTATATTGAAAAATAATATTTAAAAAAATATATAATACATAAAGAGGAACAGTCATACGGAAAATCAGAAAAATTTTTTTAAAAAATTTCTTATCCATGTTGAGGATAATTTTAAAAAAATTAAAAAAAAGGGAGGTATTTATGCATGTTGAGCATAAATAATATTTTAAAAAATTAGAAAAAACTTTTTAAATTTTTACAAAATTAATTTTTTTAATAGTCAAAGTAGTAAAAAATATTTAAAATATTACATTAAACAAAAAAAGGAAGGTAATTACTGAAAGACATCCCCCTCCATTTTCAATATTCCTTATCCCCAATTTTCAATTTAAATGGTAGAAAAGCTGAAGAAAATTCATTTCCAAATTTAAAAAAATCGAAAAATTAGTCCGCAAGTTTTATCCGCAAAACATAAATTTAGTAAACGCCCTAGTTGACCTTTTTTTTAATTTCTAACAATTGAAAAATAAAAAAATATGGAATAGGAGAAATAGGGAGAGAAAGGGGCAAAGGGTCCTTTCAGTATTACCAACCACACAAAAAAGTGAGGGAGAAATCAAAAAGACAAACAGGAAAAAGGGAATTTTTCTTTTTGGAAAATTTTACAGAATGAAAAAAAATTAAAAAATTTTTTTAAGTTTGGGTGGTTTAGCAGCACTTGGAAAAAATTTTTTTGTTTTTAGAAATGCTGAATTTTTTTTAAGATTAAAAATTAAAAAAAACTTGTTTTTGAAAAAAACTTCAAGCTTCCGCTTCCCATTCAATTCTTGGATCTCCTGGTTCTTGCTCCACAACAGTTTTTTCTTTGATTGAAACTTGAATACAACTATTTGTTTGTTTTTCACTAAAAAATTTCTTTATATTAAAGAAATTTTTCAATGAAAAAAACCTTTCTTCAATAATACAAACATCGGTGGATTTTGACTTGAAAAAAAGGAAATTTTAAAATTTTTTAATTCAAAATTTGGGCACTTTTTAGAAGAAAAAAACAGAAAAATAGGAAAACATAGGGGGAGGGACGTTATTCTTTTGGTGGCCAGCATGACCTTAACTTGGAGTTTTGAGAAAATTTTTTATTATCAAAGAACCCCTCACTTCTAGTTTGAGGGGAGAGATACAACCTTACTTAAGATAGACAGAATGATCTGACTTCCTTCCTTCCTCAATTCCGTGGTTTATTCAGATGAGAGACAATAATAAGGAAAAGGAAGAAAGTCTGACCATTATGTACATCTCAAGTCCAAAAAAGCACCCAAAATTCAGAAATAAAAAAAATTTTTACTTTTCTTTCTTTAGTGCTCAAAGAACGATGTAAATCAGCTAGTTGAACTTGTCCAAGTTGTGCACTTCTTAAAGCAGCAGTAGCAACAATGTCACGGGCACAGGATAATCCGAGAGTTCCCAAATTGACAACCTTGAAAATTGAAAAAAAATTTTTTTTAATTTTTAGAGAAGAAAAACCTGTCTATACGACTCATTTTTAGCCTGTTCCAAAAACACATCAATATCCCCTTCGTGTTTCATCAACATTGGAGAAACATCCAAGATAATGCCAAGTAAGGGAGAAGCTAGTTATTAGTATTCCTTTTTTTTGTTTAGAAAGCAACCCCTCCTTATGGCAAAATTTACAGTAGTCTTTGGTGAGTTAAAAATGGGTGGGAAGGGAAAAGCTTAGGAAGAGTGGAAAGCTGAAAAAGGGGAATAAACATAGATTGACTCTTTTAAAAGCTTAATTCAGAAGATCACCCTACTTTGGGATAAACTTTTTTGGTTGATATTTTGGGTAATTTCTTTAACTGTTTGAACCAGAAGTAAGAAGAACGTGTTTAAGTTTTGAAGACTTATGGCCAAATAAAGAGAAGAGGAAAAGAAGAGGGGATTCGGCCTTTAAGAGGGATTTATAAACAAATAAGATTTTTAATAATTTATTAATTATATATGTTCAATACTTCTTTCAGTTTTTATTACTATCTTCTAACTATCTGTTTAAAATTTCTGTTAAAAAATAAGTTAACTTTATGATAATAAGCACTCTGAGATAGGGATTTTCTGGACTGATTTTAAAAAGCAAAAGACGAAGGAATTTAAGAAGAGTGAAAATTAGGCAAAACCTCAAGAAGTTTGAGAATTCGGCGAAAGTCGAAACGGCACAACTCTGTTCTGAACCTACGATGGTTCTCAGTTATTTGTAGTTGACCTTTTATTCTTTTCCTTTTATCTCATCATTTCCCGCCATTTTGACAATTTTTTAGAAAAAAAGTAAAAATTTTGGCGCCTCCAGATTGCATAACAATATAATTTATAAAATCGGAAAAAATAAAAAAAAATAAAGAAAGTAAAGAAAATAACCGAGAAAGATTTGTAATTCATCACTTTGTGTCCAATTCCATATGCCAATTCAATAATAACCATGAAAATGCCGAAAAAAGAATTTAGGAAGAAGAGGGGTCACTTAAAAGGGTAATAATGGAAGGGGGGGGAGGGGGTGAGTGTAGATGAACAAAAAAGATAAAAAAATTTTTTCGAAACTAAAAAAGAAAACCCCTCAAAAATTTTATTATTATTTTTTTGCTTCTTGAAAAAAAACAAGTGTAACACTTGGCCTATTATTAATCCGATTGTTGCTTGTCTGCTCTTTAGAAAAGAAGCAACAATAAGTTTATTATACAAACAATTATTACCAGCATTTTTTTCTCTTTTTCTCTTCATCTCATTCTTTTAGAATGAAAATAAAGCTTCTATAATTAATTTACATCTTTCCGGAAGCAGACATAAAACTTCCGGAAAGTTTATTTTTTTAATGTTGCTAAACTCTATTTCCGGTTTTGCAACCGGATAACTTTCTCTCTCTCTTCTACTCCCTTCTATTTTTACTTTAGCATAATATTCGCGCTCTCTTTTTCACACTCATTTTCATCCTCACAAAATTTATTTGAGTGAAGGGGGAGAGGGAGAGGAATAAAACCGGTCACCTCTCTCTCATTTCCTTTGTTTGGCCAATCGCTTGGCCATTATAGCTCATCCGCAATCTTCACCCTTTAAAAAAACTATATAACGGCTTAGTCAACATTAAGTATATAACAAAGAGACTAAAAAATATACAAAAATATGTTACTCATTCTTTACCCTCATTCTTGTATATATTGATCTACAATTGTTGTATTTTTTTGACTTGATCACACAAAAAATTATTTTTTTGTCTAAAAAATAATTGTATTATTACGTGAATATTTTTGCGAGACACAACAACAAAAACATATCATTCTGGAAGCAGAAAATAAAGTTTCCGGAAAGTTTCAGCAGAAATAATTAGAGAAAAGATGAGCGACAGAATTATTTCTAGACAACATTTCCGGAAAAATATAGCATAACTTTAAAGTTAGAGAAAAGTTTTCCGGAATACTACTACTTTGCCTTAAAGGCAGACAACATTTCCGGAAAATCATCACCTTTAAAGAGAGAAGTTTCCGGTAAAACACTACACTACTTTAAAGATAGACAGAACTTTTCCGGAATGAGAAACAACATTATTGAAAGGATAGACAACATTTCCGGAAAGAAAGACTACACTTTTAGAGCGATAAAGAAAGCTTCTATAATTAATTTACATCTTTCCGGAAAAAGATTTAAACCTTCCGTAATTATCACTAGAACATTAATTTTTACTCTGCTTCTCTTCCAAACAAATGCCCAGTGTCCAACATTACAATCCCCATGTAGATGTGCCCCTTCAATATACGAACCAATAGCTATTATTTGTGAAAAGGCTGGCAGTTTAGAAAATGCTTTAAGGGCAGCTCAACCTGCCAGGCATTTATCAATTGATTCTTTAAGTATTTTGGATACTGCATTGCCTTCTTTACCTTCAAATGCTTTTTATGGGTGGACTGTATGTTTTTTTTGAATTTTTTAAAAATTAAAAAGAATTTTTTTAAAGATTCTTCGTCTTGTATTAAATCGAAATACTCTTTCACATGTAGTGGATGGGGCTTTTAATGGTAACCTGATTGATTCCCTTGTAGAGTTGGACTTGTCAGAAAATTCTCTTTCACAGATTGGGACACAGGTGATTTAGAAAATATTTTTTAGATATCATAAATGTTCTAATAGAAGCCCGTTTCCAATAGGGTCCATGCTAGCCTATCTCCAATAGTAGAAATCCATTTTCAGTAGAAACTCACGAACCCAACTCTAATAGGAGCCGATTTCCAATAACCTTATTTGAAGCCCATCACCAATAGAAGGCTATCTCCAATAGAAACCCATGTCTTTTATTTTATTTTATTTTATTTTTAAAAATATTTTTTGTTCAAGTTCGGCGGCCTTTCCCAACTTCGAAATCTTCGAAAACTTTACTTAAATAAAAATGGAATTTCTCAATTACCAACAAATTTGTTTGCAGAATTTTTAAGCAGAGAAACTTTATTAAAATTAGAATTGAGAGCAAATCATTTAACAGACCAATCGTTTGGGACAACTTTACAACAAAATAGTGAAGGGACAAGTGTTTTTTCACCTTTAAAAAATTTACAAGAATTAAGTTTGGAAACTAATCAATTAACAATGATTCCAAGTAGTGCTTTATCTGTTCAGAAAGAGACACTTAAAAATTTAAATTTGGGGTTAAATATGGTGAGGAATTATTTTTTAAAATTTATTATTAGAGACGGGGTGTTAAAAAAGGATGTAGAGGGTTGACCAATACACGAAATCCGAACTTTTCTGAGAGAGAAATTTTCGAAACTCGATCAGAAACCCAGACTTCCCCCCTTCTCTAATCCCCCAACTAACCCTACCCCCGGACTTTTTAGACCAAAACGCGACTCGACTTTTCTTTCTCGACCTGTGGCATCCTAGTTTTAATAGTCGTGAATTTTAGGATTACTAAGTCTACATAAATCTAAAAAATATTTACGTGGAATGTCCGCAAAAATGATCCGCAAATTTCTTTTTTAATCCAATCAACTTTTTCCTTTTTAAAATTATTTAAAAAAATTTATTTAGATAAAAGACGTGCCTATTAGTGCATTAAACTTTCCTCAGGTATTTTAAAAATTTTTCCAATTAATTTTTATTTTTTTTCAGTTAAGTTCATTATCACTTGAATTTAATGGTTTAACAGTTATTGTCCCACAAGCATTTCAACACGTTCCTAAACTTGAATATCTTTATTTGACTGGAAATAAATTTCCTGCTTGGTCGTCAGAAATGTTTAGGTTTTAATTTTTAAAAATATTTTTTGTTGTCCGCAAATATTTGCGGACAAAAATTTTTTATCCGCAAATAATGTCCGCAAAAATTAAAAAATTTTTTAAAGATTTATTCCCGAATTAAAAACTCTTGGAATTGGAGAGACCCCAATTTCTGTAATTCCTACAAATGCTTTTGTACATACTCCAAATTTGATGCGGTTGGAAATGTCTGAAGCGGCTGTGGTTTCTTTTTAAATTTTTTTAAATAAAAAAATTTTTTTAGGACACAATAGAACCTGGAGCATTTCAAAGAACTCCAATAATTCAAGCAATTGTACTAAACAAAAACAGATTGACCAGGTTTTTTTGGAATTGTGAATAGGGCTGTCGGTTCTTAGAAAATCTTTGCATGTCCTTGGACAGGGCAGAAGAATCGAAGACACAATAGAGCCAGGGGAATTTGACGGTTCTTCGTTTCCGAACCGCCAACCCTTAATTATTAATTATTTTTAAAAAATTTAATTTTTAAGAATTCGTAGTGACATGTTTCAAGGCCTTCAAGAATTATATTCATTGGATTTACAAGGAAATAGACTAGAACAAGTTGAAAATAAAGCATTTGCTAATTTACCAGCACTTAGACATTTGGATATTAGGTTTAATTTTTTGAACTTTTATTTTTTCCGGAAAATATTCTAATGAAGTCCTGGGCATCTTTTAGTGGTCTTCTAATAGGAGATGGGCTTCCATTACAACCGAGTGCAGTCGGGCTTCTATTGGAAATGGGGGCCTCATTGAGTGGGCTTTCATTGGAGAGGGGCTTCTATTGGAAATGGAGGCTTCTATTAGAATAGAACATTCGGGCATTTTATATTCCTTTTTTCTAGTTACAATCTTCTTCAAACTTTACCTATGGATACTTTTGAAGGAACCTTTGAACCGACAAGTGATGATAGACGTGTAATTTATGCTTGCGGTATGCTTCTTTTTGAATTAATAAATTAAAAAAAAAATTAAAGAAAATCCTTGGCTTTGTGATTCCAAATTAGAATGGTTTAGGCAAATGTTACGAGACAATTTGGATATTGATATAGGTTCGTGGGGTTTTTATTTGGATTTTTTTTTAATTTTTTTTAAAGATAAACCAGGATGTGTAGCTGCTTGTGGTCCCAGTCCAAACAATTGCCCTCCAGAAGGAACTCCTCTCAGGGCATTAGATTTTTGTCCGTCGCAGGAAGGGACAGTTGAGCCAATGCCTCTTGTTGGAACAGCACTTTCACTTGTTGGATGGATTATTTTGGGTATTTCTTTTTTTAATTTTTTAGTGGTTGGACACGACCGGTTAAAATGTTTCCCTGTGACGGCCCAAAATCCTTAACTCTTTTCTATTTGACTCGCCACAGGGAAAATTGACAGGTCGTGTCCAACTACTTTTTTGGGCAATTCACCTTTTTAAAGTAACCATAATGACTGTGCTTATAATTTCTATTTGTTTAATGGCATTAATTCGTTATGGAATGAGCCATAGAAGAAAGAAAATTAAAGATGCAGAGATTGAAGATGAACAAAGAATAATGTCTTCGGCATCTGCGGGTATTCAAATTATTTTATTAATTTTATATAATCTAGTACAAGATTAACTGTTTTTCTATTTTCATTTAAAGTGTGTTTTTTGTTTTTACGTTGTAAGTAGACAAGGTGTAGTGGTATAGGTGTAGGATTCACCCCTTACCTATAGAGGTTCGAACCCTCTAAAGTCTTTTTTATTTTCTTTTTATCTTTTTAACATTTTTAGTTCACTTATCCCTCAGAATTAGTTTCTAAAAATTTTTAAATAATTTTTTCCGATTACTTAGAATTTTATAAATTTGTAAAATTAAGTATAAAAAATATAAAAATCCTAAACTTTCATTTTTAGCCGCTTCGGCCTATCATGGTTCTACATTGCCTAGAAATACATATCATCCTTCTACTGTTTATGGTTCTCCAGCTGGCATAGATTTAGATTTACCACCAGCACATAATTTGGAAGAAAGACACCATCATTATTTTCTTTAAATATTTTCCTCATATTTTCTTTAGTTTTTGCTTGTTTTAAAGAATAAGAATTTTAAAAATAAACATTAAGGCAATTTAATTTTTTTAATTTATTTAAAGTTTAATAAATTATTTAAGTGAATAATAGGATTAAAAAGAAGCCTAAATTCTTTTAAAAAATTTCAAAAAAAATATATACATTCTAATTGTAAGGCTATAAAAATAACAAGTTTTAAGGGAATGCCACACCAACAACAGAATTTGTTTGTAGTTGTGTAAAAATTAAATGTACACAAATATGTAATTTAAGCAAGTCTCGGATCTTGTTAAAATACATAACGATTGTAAAATAAAAAACTAAAGTAAAAAAAATAATTTTTTGGAATTTTTTCTAGAAACGGAATTGCTTGTTGGAACCGAGACTTTTTAATTTAAAAAATTATAAAAAAATTTAAGTGAATAAAATTGGCAAGACAAAAAAAGAGAAAAGAAGAAAAAAAGGTTTAAGTATATAAACAACCTGAGAAAATAAAATAAGAAAAACAAGAAAATTTAAAAATGAAAATTTCAAAAAAGGGGAAGATTAAAAAAGAAAAGAGAACAACCAATTAAAAAAAAAATTATTAGAGACGCCCAGGCCAAAAAAAAAAGAAAAAAAGACTGCCAAAAAAGAACACAAAGATCAGGTTTATAATAATAAACCAAGGCTCAAAGAGACTACCCCCCTCCTCTTCCCTCCCCGAAAAAAATTCTTAAGTTAAACCAAGGATTCCGGACGTCTCTAAAAATTTTTAAAAATTAAAAAAATAAAACCTTCTTAAAATTTGAGAGAAAAAATTGGTTGCCAATAAAAGAACACAAAAAGAAGAAAAAAATTCTTTTTAATTTGAATTAATGTTATTTGCCTTCAATTGTAGTTGTTGATTGTTCACCATTTCCATCAGATTTTTGCTCATCACAAAGTTTTAAGGTCGTTGCTGTTGTTGTTGGTATTGCTATTGTTGTTGATGAACCTTTCTTTTTAATATTTTCCTAGAAAAAAATTGTGTTTTAAAAATGTTTGGGAATTTATCCGCAAATTTGGGTTGCGGACAATTTTTTTGTCCGCAAATTTTTTGCGGACAAAAAAATTTTTTCCATTCAAAATTTGAAAAAAACATAAAAACCTCTTTTCTATTATCATTTCCATCAATAGAAACTGATTTTGGATGCATCATAAATCGACGTGTTAAACGATGTAAACGACGTGTTGTTGTTGGTGTTTTTGCAGTTGCAGGCAATGTTTGGGAAGTAGAACCATACAAAGTTTGAATTCCAGGATCGCCAGGAATATTTGATGTTGGTGATAAATTGTTACAAGAATTGCTGGATTCACGTCTTCCTTCAAAAAAAAATTTTTTTAATTGCAGAAAAATTTTTTGTCCGCAAATTTTTTGCAGAGAAATTTTTTGTCCGCAAATTTTTTGCGGACAAAAAATTTAAGTTTAAAAAATCAAAAATAGAAAAAAACTTTTTTCAGCATGCTTTCGATGTCTATAATGTTGATATAATTGACGCCATTTTTCTGCAGCTTCAGCAGTCATTTTTGGTGCGGTCTGTCCCAATCGACGACACATTAAGTTTTCATGAAGATTACGACAAACCTTAATTAAAATTTTGATTTAATATTTGCGTTAATAAAAGTCTTAGGCTTATAAAAAAATTTTCTAAAATTTTTCAAGAAAATTCTACACATACAAAATAATTTTTATGACAACTTTTAAGAAGGGGAAAAATGTTTGCATTCCTAAGGGGTCGAACCCAATCCAGATCCACTGGAACCCGAGAAGCTTAACCACTACACCACCGACTAAATATTTTGTTTGTCTATTTTTATCAATTTAATTAACAAAATTAAATAACCTTATAATGTATTCCAATTAATTCAACACCTCTAACCCATAAAATATATCCACGACTTATTGGACGTTTTTGAATTACGCCAAAATTTGTTTGTTGATTTTTTGAAGGTTTTCTTTTTGGAATTCCTCTATAGAAAGTTAACCATTTTGGAAGTATTTTCTTTGAAGGAATTGATGCAACAATCTTTAAGAAAACAAAAAACTCGAAGGAAAATAAGAGGAAAAAGGAAGGAATTTTATTTTTAAAAAAATTCAAAAAAATTTTAGAGTAATTCTAAAATATTTTATGAAGTTTTTAATTCGAAAAAAATTTCGAAAAATTTTTTAAAATAAAATTTAGGGCAAAAAAAATTTTTTGCAGGGACTGATTGGGACAAAATGTCATCTCAAAATTAATTTAAAAACCTGTCCAAGGACTAATTCAAAAACGCCTAATCCAAAACAAAACATCCATTGACTAAAAAAAAATTATTTAAAAAGGAAATTTCGACTAAAAAAATAAACCTAAAAGTAAGAGGAGCAGTTGAAAACCATTTTCCACCAAATTGAACAATTAAAATTTGTGCAATAAATGTAGATGTCCAAATAATACAAAACATTCGATTTGATAAGAGATGCTGAAGAAAAAAATTTTTTTGAAAATGTCCTTTAAAAATTTTTGCAGACAAAATTTGCGGACAAAAAATTTTTTGCGGACAAAAAGTTTTTTGCGGACAAATTTTGCGGACTTTTCCTCCCTCAAAATTTTTTAAAATAATTTTTGGGATCGAATGTCATCTCTTTAAAAATTTATAAAAACCTTAAAAACATTTCTTTCTCCATGTACTTTTCTTGAATTAATTTCATTAAATAGCGTCATCATAACAAAAGTATTAAATATAATAGTAAAATGTTCTGAAGGTGGAGCAAAAAGAGGAGCACCAATACCAGAAGAAATTGAAAATAATTTAGGGCCTTGAAAGACGAGAAGTATTAAAATTGTTAATTGAAAGAGTGCATGACATCCAATATTTTTTATCTTTAAAATTGAAAAAAAAATTAATAAAAATTTAATTGCGGACAAAATTTGCGGACATTTTTCCCTCGAAGAATTTCAAAAAAAAAATTTCGAAATTTTGGGATAAACTGTCACCTCAAAAAAATTCTCATAAAAACACTTCATAATGTAGAAAAAATTATTTCCTAATTTTTGGGACAGAATGTCATCTTAAAAAAATTTTTCGAAATTTTTGGGACAAACTGTCACCTCTGAAAAAAATTTCAAAAGAAATTTAAATTCAAAAAATACCATAGTCCGAGAAATCAAAGGTTTTTTGCGTCCATAGGGCTTTCGTTGCAATAATTCTTCTGTTGGCATTTCTGTCGCTAAAGCCAAGGAGGCTAAAGTGTCCATAATTAAATTCTAAAATTAAAAAAAATTTCAAAAAAAAATTTTTTTTTCAAAATTACCAGCCAAAGCATATGAACAGCTTTTAATGGAGAATCACCAATAGTACAAGCACAAATAAATGCTGTTAATACGGCAACCTTTAAAAAAATTTTTTTTAATCGAAAAAATTTTTGCGGATAAAATTTTGCGGACATTTCAGAAAAAAATTTTTAATTTTAAAAATTACAAAAACTAACCATATTCACAGTTAATTGAAATTGTAAAAATTTTGATATAGAATCATAAACATTTCTGCCTGAAAAAATATTAGAATTAAATCTAAGAAAGAATTTTTTGCGGACAAAATTTGCGGACATTCTCGCCAAAAAAATTTTTTTAAATTTGCAGCAAACCCACGGACCTTTTCTTCACAAAAATTTAAAAAAACCTTAACAATTGAAGTAAAATTATCATCAGTCAAAATAATATCAGAAGCTTCTTTAGCCACATCTGTCCCAGCAATACCCATAGCAAAGCCAACATCTGCTTTTTTAAGTGCTGGTCCATCGTTGGTTCCATCACCTGTTACTGCTACAATTTCTCTTTAAAATTTATAAAAATTAAATTGAAAATAAATTTTAAAAGAAAAAACCTTTGCGGATTCAATTTACTATCAATTATTCCTTTAACTAAAATATATTTGTCGGTAGGTTGTGCTCTAGCCAAAACACGAAGACGGGGCCAAATCTTTAAAAAAAATATTTTTTTTCATTTTTTAAAATTTTTAAAAATATTAAAAAACATTTTTGGCCACTTTAAATCAAAGGAGAAAAGATTGAACACAAAGAGGATTCGAACCTATGACTAAAAACCTTCGAATCAAACACACTACCAACTGACCCACAGACTAACTTAATCAGATTTGCTTTTTTCATTACTTAATTAATCCACAAAATTCCGAAAATTATTTTCAAATTTTCATCTATGTGCCGGTCCCAAATTAATTTTTAAAAATTTTAAAAAATTTAAAAAATCTAAAAATTAAAAAAAATACCAAATCAAATTTAGCTTGATCTACTTTATCATTTTCATCTTTAATTTGTTTATTAAATTCTTTTCCATCAAGAACAAGAAAATCTTCTCCAGGCGAAATAATACCACAACTTATAGCTATTGCTCGAGCAGTCATTACATTATCTCCAGTAACCATTCTTACAGTTATTCCAGCTCTTTTACATTTTGCAATGGCTGCGGGAACTTCATCGCGGACCTGTGAGAAAAGGAAAAATTAAAAAAAAATTTTTTTAGAAAATTTTACTGGATCTTGAATTCCACAAATTGCTAATCCAACAAGTTGTGAAGCTATTTCTTGCTCATTTTCCCAACAGATGTCTTCTTCAGAATGAATTTGGATCTGTTAAAAAAATAGAGAAAATATTAAATTTAGAAAACTGGGATATTAAGGAATGGGTTTGGCTCGAAGATTCGGATCCCAAGCCAAGAGATTTGAAAAAGGTCGAAGCCACAACACGCTCAATATACCCCTAGTACTGCTTGGAGTCGGAAAGCACTAATGGAGATAGAAATTTTGGGTTGGGCAGAGGTTGAGAATTCTCCAAAATAGACTTGCAAATGCTGTCAATAAAGTCAGAACCCCCCAAATTGTTAAAAAATATTTTTCTGAACTGAATGTGAGGTCAAGTTTCCCCTCGAAAAAAGTCCCAAAAACTCAACCCAGATAGAAAAATTAAAAATATAATTTATAGGATTAACCAACTTCAGACTCTGTAGCACTTCTTACACTATCCAAAATATAATCTTTGTAAGCTATAGTTAATGTTCTTAAACCATTTTCTGCCATTTTATGAATTACTTGTTGTGAAAGACGTTCTTTAGATTCATTTTTAAATTCTTCAACAGCCCCATTTGAATCAACAAAAAATTGACAACGATTTAAAAGAATTTCTGAAGCACCTTTACAGAATAATCTATAACCTATTAATTCATCAGTATCTTTATTTTTCAATTCAATAACAGTCATCATCATTTTTCGAGAGGAATTGAATGTATAAACTGAAATTAAATAAAATAATTTTTGAAAAATTAAGCAAATTTTGGTGGAGTAGGAGGGATATCGAGGAATTTGGGTGTATTAAGAGGATATCTATGGATTTGAAAGATATCGAGAAATTTGGGGACAAAAAGAAACCAATGGGAGGATTAAGAAGAAATCAACGGTATGGATGGAGTGATTAAGAGTAGGATTGGATTTTTCGAACCGAGCCGACGTTCAAGTCATTTTTTCTGACCTCATTTTTATAAAAACCGGGCCGTTCGAGTCTTTTTCGGGCCAAAATTCAAGGCCCGGTTCGATCTTTATAACCGGGCCCCCAAACCCTAATTAAGAGGTATAGTTTGGGATTTAAGGGATATCAAAGGAGATGGGGGACCCTGCCTAAAGAAAATATTTCTCAAAAACATCCTTAATAATCTGTATGGTAAAAACGAACCGAAGATCTCATTAAATTTAAAATCCAATTTTTAATAAAAATCCGCAAAAAAGTTTTGTGTTCGCAAATATTCTCCCCAAACCCCCCATTTATAAAAATAAATTCCACAAACCTTTATATAATTTTTCTTCTGGAAATTCTCTTCTAATTTCATCATAATCTCCCCCAATTTGTTTTACCCAACCCAAAAGTCCACATTCAGTTTTATTTCCCAATTGTTGTAAACGTTCTCCAATTTTCTTTGGTTCAACAATCATTGAATTATAAGCACAATTTAAAGTTATTGCTTCACTCAAAAGTAAACTGACATCTTTGGGTAATTCTCCTTTTGATGGTTGACTTTTTTCTGTATTGTAAAGACGTCCACAAACAAATGATTGAACAACAGTCATTCTGTTTGTTGTTAATGTTCCTGTTTTGTCAGAACAAATTGTTGTAGCTGTTTAAAAATTAAATTAGTTAATCAAAAACGACGAAACATTTGTGGCTAGGGTACTAGTGCTTCACCGGAACTGAAATCTTGACTGGATCAGGAACCGGATCCAATTTTTTAGTTCCGGAACGGAACCAAAAAATCCCGGAACTTCCGACCTACCGGAACCGGAACTTCCGGTGAAGCTTTAGTATGAACACGTCGTGAAGAACTTTTCAGAGAACCCGGGAAAAGTGGAATCAGAAAGTGGGAGTATGTCAGAAAGCGGGGTCGGAGAATCGCCTTAGAAAATCATCGTAGGGTAAGGACGGGGAATCGAGTACCAAACTTGTCACGACTTATAGTTGTCACGGCTTGTATACTTCTAAGCTAGAGTTGGTGGTTACGGGTATCCGGAACAGAAACTTAAGAAATCCAAAAGTTCAATTCCTGTGTCACACATCTCAAAAAACTTATTTTCCCTCAAAAAAAATTTAATTTATACCATTTCCCATAGTTTCACAAGCATCCAAATGACGAACCAAATTATTGTCCAACATCATTTTTCGTACAGAATAAGTTAAAGATAAAGCAATTGCTAATGGTAAGCCTTCAGGTATTGAAATAACCAAACTAGAAAAAATTTAAAAATTGAAAAAAATAAAAAATTTACATTGTAACAGCAATAATAAAAAATTTAACAAAATTGTGTAAATGTTCCAACTAAAAAAATTATTCAAAAAATATTCAAAAAATATTAAAAAAACCTCAAAAATAGAACCAGTTTCAGAATATTCTCTAATGCAATATGGAATAATGAGTATTAACAAAGCCAAAACCTTTAAATAATTTTAAAAAATTTCTAAAAAATCAAAAATCTTTTAAAAAATTTTTGGAAAAATTCTCAAAAAATTTTCAAATTTTTTCAAGAAAAAATTATTTTAAATTCAAAAATTTTTTGGAAAAATTTTTCAAAAATTTTCGTTTCAAAAAAAATTTTTCAAAATATAAAAACAAATTAATTTACAGCAACACTAGTTCCACAATAAATTATTTGAAGGGCTAAAGCAGACAATTTTGTTTGTAAAATTGATTTTGAATGAATATCATCCATATTTTCATCATTTGAAGAGGAAGACGAGGAAGAAGAATGTGAAGATGAACTAGAAAATGATGAGGTGTCTGAATCGGAGGAGGAAGTTGTTGTGGAGGAGGAAATATCTGGACGGCCACCACCCAATAATGTCCTGAAAATTTTGGAAAATTTTTTTGGAATTTTTTTGGCACATTTTGACAGATTTTCTGGCATTTTTGTATTTTTTAAAGATGCGGACACAAGATGCGGATTTTTGATGAAATCCGTCAAAAAATGCAGAATTTGGGGCATTTTTAAATTTTGGCATTTTTGGATTCTTCTCCAAAAATTATTTTTAAAATATTTATTAAAATAAAAAAAAAATCTCACATTATAATGCCCGTTTGTGAGTAAACACCAACTGCTGTAATTACCATTTTTGCACTTCCCTCCATTGCATATGTGCCTAGAAAAAAAATAAATTTTTAATAATAAAAATAGAAAAACAAACCAGAAAGCAAAGCCAAATCTCTTTCCAAACTTTTTGTAACATGTTCAGATTCTCCCGTTAAAGAAGATTCATCAACTTTAAGATCATTACTTTGAACTATTAAACCATCTGCCGGAATTAAATCGCCGTATTTGACACGAGCAATGTCACCAACGACTAACTGAAAAATTAAAATAATTTTTTTTAAATAATTTTTTTGTCTTCTTACGAGAAAGGGGATGGATTGAGAACAGGAGTCGGTCGGAATTCCGATTTCCGACGTTTCTTTCCTTCCGATTTCCGACGTTTCTTTCCTTCCGATTTCCGAAATCTTCGTCATTTCCGACCGACCCCTGGTTGAGAAAAAAGGTCGGCTCTAGCTTCGGGTGGGGGTTTCAACAATTTTCTTCGGATTCGGGGTTTTCAGGTTGAAAACCAGAATCGAGTCAAAAATAAAAATCCATGGTTCCAACCAACCCATATCCTCCTCCCTTCAAACTTACATCAGAAACAGGAATATCCATAGGTTCACCATCTCGAATTACCGAAAATTTTTGGCCTGTTTCGATTTTAGCTTGAAGATCTGAAAAAAAATAATTTTAAAAATAATCCAAATACTTTTATTTACTTCTAAATTGCCTTTCCTTTGAGTAATCATTAATTGCTGTCACAAGGCACACGACTACAACACATAAAAGAATGGCAACTCCTTCAATCCATGCAGATTCATGCTCTTCTTTAGGTTGTTGTTGTTGATTTAATATGTCCGGCGGTTTTATTAAGGATAAATTGGAGTCTTTAAATTAGAAAAAAATATTTTTGAAAAAATTTTGAAAAAATATCGGTCCTTTCTTAATCTCCCAAAAGTCCGCAAGTTTTATCCGCAAGTCATAATGACCATTTATAATGAATTGACGGATTATTGAGAGCACAAATGTCCGCTACAAAGTCTGCTAGCGGCTTTTGAGAGCACAAAATAGGGTCACACCCCGATAAGCCCTCCCAAGCAAACCCTATACCCGACGCCCTAGTCCCGGAAGGGTCGAGTAGTGCTACCCCAGTATGAAGTAAAAGAACCAGAAAACCTCAACAAAATTTTCCTCTTTTCTTACTCGATAAAGTAACAGGTAAAGGTTTGGCTGAGGCATTCCAATTTCTTTCTCTTCTAGCAACATTGTTGTTCGTTTCAGTCTCATTTAATAATCCTTCAAGTCCAGTTGTTGTTGTTGTCATATTCCCTCCAAAGTTGTTAGTGTTGTTGTTATTTCCTCCATTAACAACAACAACACCTCCGCCTTGGCCAGGCTCGACAAAGGACAATAATAAAGAGACGAAACCTGCGACTATCAGGATAATTAATGTTGGATCCTGGAAAAAATTTTTTTGAAAATTTTATTAAAAATTTTTGAAAAAAATAGGGTCTCTCTTTTAATCGCCTAAAAGTCCGCAAATTTAATCCGCAAGTCATACTAATCAAAAAAAATTGTCAAAGTACCAAAATTATAACTAATCTACTGTTTATTATCAGCTTATTTTTTATTTGTTTCTTTTTTTATTTTATCAGTTGACTTTTAATAATCGAGCAAAAAAGTGTGTGTAAACAACCCCTCCAAAAAAATATTTTTAAAAATATTAAAACCCCCCAAAAATACACCTTGATAGCGTCGAAAAGAAGTCGCCAAAATGGTTTTGCTTTTGTACTTGGAATTGTATTTGGTCCATACTTTTCACGTCTTTTAGCCAATTCTGGTGAAGCAACATCTGATGGCAATCCCTTGATTGGATCTACACCCATTTTTGCACAAAGGCCTTCAATCCCTCCAAATTCCTCATTCACCTTCAAAAATCCCTTGGTCAATTAACTCCAAAAAATACCAAAAAACCTTCAAAATAGCATCAGCCCCTCTAGATTCCATCAATTTACAGAGTGCTTGTCTACTTGGCCAAGTAGCCGAGACATCCTCTTTGATCCCCACAGATTTTGAAGGCTTCCGTTGTATTGACCCCAACATTTTCTGAAGTTTATTATTCTTTTTGAATAAATTCATAATTTATTTTTTAAATTTAAATTTTTAAGGTGTTTGATAAACAAGAATAGCTGATGGATGATGAAAGCAACAAATTAAAAAAATTATTTTAAAAATAAAAAAAGGAGAGGAAATTAAGCGAAGAAATACAACTAAAAATGAACACAGTTATTTAATTAATAATTAATTTTTAATAGCAAAAAAAGTAGCAAAAATTATTAATTTTTTTCTGTTTATAAAAATGAAAAGAAGAAACACTTTTTTTAATTTGGGTGAGGGAGGTGAAGAAAAATCAAAAAACGAGAATTAATTAATTTTAAGTGTCTCTAATTAATTTATTTATTTATTGATCATAATTAAAAAATATTTTTCTTCTTTTAAAATTAATTAATTAATGAGGGGAAAGGGTAAAAGTGTATTTTTGTTTATTTCACAAGTTTACAGTAAAGTTTTTTTAAATCTTATTAATAAACAATAGAAATAGTACATAATACTTTATTTCTTTCTCTGTTTGTCTTAGACAAATAAATCAGAATTAAATGTGTTTTTAAGATCAGAAAAAATTCTGGGTTTGTGTTTTCCAGTTTAAATTAATTCTGATTGCAGTTACTATTTACGAGTGTTTCCGGTTAAAGTAAATTCGTATGTATTTTCCGGAAAGTTCATTACATGTGTTTTCTTGTTAAATAATTCTGATTTAATGTGTTTTCCGGAAAATGTAAATATATTTATCTAAAAATTCTGATTTAAAAAATTCTGATGTATTTTCCGGAATATCAGAATTTTTGTATTTTTTATATTTAAAAAGTTCTGATTTAGAAAATACTAGTGTGTTTTCCGGAAAATTAATTATTTGTATTTTCCTTATTAAAAATTCTGATTTAAATAATTCTGATAATTCAAATGTGTTTTCCGGAAATTTTAATTATGTATTTTCTTTAGCAAAATCAGAATTTATATTTACACTACGTCATAATTAAAAGAAAATTCTGTTTTAATTGGAATATAGCCAGAAAAAGTGCTGACGGGGAGAAATAAACACATTCTTATTTATTAGTTTAAAGAAGAATTAAAAGAATAATTTTAAAATAAATTGATTAATTTAAATAAAGAAAAGGATTAACATATGATTAAATAATGATTTATATTTTTTTATTTTAAGAGCGCGAAAATTTTTTTCTGAATTTTTTGTCTAAGAAAAAAAAATAAAATAGTTAACCCCGAGGGTGGTTGATCTGCCAAAGAACAAATAAAAATTTTTTATAGAAAAATAGAAAAAAGGGGGAAATGAGTAAGAATAATTTTTCAAGGGTACATTAAATAAACAAAAAATATTTTTCTATTTTTAGGGTCAAACAGAGACGTTCTAAAAAAATTTCTAGACAAGTCAGTTTAAAAAAGAAATAAATTAATTAATAAGATTTGGCCTAAAAATGATTAAAAGTATCCAGAAACACCTCAAAAAAATTTTTAAAAAATAAAAAAAATTTAAAAACAAGCCTCATTCCCCTCCTTATTGCAATAACCACCAACACCCCCTCCACCATCATTAAAGACATGACGTGCACCATTCAGCTTATTATTGTTGTTATCATCGTTTAAAACAGACATATAGGGCCCATTCTTTTCGAAGACTTTCATCTCCTTAAATTTTTTAATTAAATTAAAGGTAAAAAAATTTTTTTGATTAAATTGAAGGCAAAAATCCTTTATTTAGAAAAATTGATGGGAGCGGAAAAGTTTGGGCACCAACCGGAATCGAACCTGTGACCCTCGACCAAAAAAGCTAAGGGCACTACCGATTAAGCCACAGAGTCAATGTGTTAGTAACTTGTTCAACTGACCCAAACCCTCTCGCTAAACGTTTTCAGGTTGGGGAAAGAATTTTTTTCGGAACAAAAAAATTTTGTAGGAGTCTTAAAAAAAGGCCTAGGGAAGTCTTAAAAACAGGCAGACACTAAAATTAATTTTTTAAGCATTTTAAAAATTAAAAGGAATGAGTCAGTCAAAATTTCCCAAAATTAGTAAAAGTGAAAGGACAAAAAAATAAGCGTTCCCCTCCAATAAATTATTAAAAAAGGAAACAACCTTAAATTGTTTTGACGAGCCTGGCCCTGGCTTCAGTGAAAATAATTAAAAATTTAATAAAACTTTTGCTGAAAAAAAAATAAAATTAAAAATTTGTATGAGTAATAATATTTTTGTGTGTCATTTTAAGAAATGACACACAAAAATTAAAAAAAAATTTTTTTAAGCAATTAAAAAGTGAAGGAGGATGTTGATAAATAAAATAAAGTAAAAGAGATAAAAAAATTATTAATGTTATATTGGACAAATAAACACACACACAAAAGTTAGTTTTGAGGGTTTGAAAAAAAATGTGATTACAATATTTTATTTGGATGGGGGAGACTTAAACAACTAAACTAACTCTCCTCTTAAAACAGTTAGAAAAACCCCACAACAAAGTATATTATACAATAAAAATGAGGAAAATGAGGGAAGGTTTTGGGACTTTAAGGCGTGGGGTTGTTAGGGCGCCGCTGTTCGTGGAGTGATTTTTGCGGACATTTAACAAGCAGATGCGGATACTTTCGATGAGCCGATTTTCTCAGAATTTTTTCGAATAAACTTTTTTAATTTAGAAGATCAACCAGAGAAACTGATGGGGTGCCGAAGAAAAATTAGAGAGTATTTAAATCAAGCGCCCAAAGTTTCCCCGCGCCGTAAAAACTAAGAGAGGTGATTGCGTTATGTCTTCCTCTATATATTAAAATTAAGTCTCTCTCTCCTCTCTATTTATAATCCAGAAAATGTGTAAAATAAATAAAATATACATAATCTGATTAAAAATATGGGGGAATTATAAACAAATGTTTGTAAAAATAAGATTGTGTAAAACGTACTAAAATGCTTTAAGAGAAATATAAAAAAACACGAGAAAAAACACGAGGGGTTTTTAGAGTTTTAAAAAGTCATATGCAAAGAATCTGCAAGATAAATAGTTAAAAAATAAATTTAAAAATAATTTGGAGGAGTTGCAAAAATTTGGCAACCGCGAGGATTCGAACCTGCAACCCCCAGTAAGAAAGTCGGAAGCATTACCAACTGAACCACCGAGACAACGTTAACGGATTTCTTATTTAATTAACTTAAATCCTCACGGAAATCTTTAAATATCAGAGAAAATTAAAGGAATAATTTTCTAAACAATTTTTAAAAAAAGCTTTATAAAATAAAGAAAGAATATATTAAGAAAATATTCACAGAAAAAATTGAAAAAGTTTTTAAAATAATTCGCCAAACATATAAAATTTTTTGTTTAATTAAAAAATTAATTTTAAAATAATTAATTAGGTATGAAAAGGAAAGCAGACTTACTAATCTTTAGAAAAAGAAAAATTTTAAAAAAATTTTGGAAGAAAAAAATTAAAAAAGGAAAAAAAATAATTTTTACATGCAAAATGGACTTTTATCTTGTTTATGATTTTGTTTTTGGTAAACATTTTAAACGTTATCTATTGACTGGGTATTTACTTCCATATGATTTATTTAATTATGATGAGATAAAAATGTTGAATTTATTTTAAAAAATGTTTCGAAAGAAAAAAATAATTTTTTGAATAAGAAAAAAATTTTTAAAAAATAATACAGGCAACAGGAATCGAACCTCCAACCTACTCCGCCCAAAGTTCAACACACTACCTACTGAGCCACCGAAGCCTCACAAGGCAAATTAAAAAAAAACAAACCTTAATAATAAAATTAAAAGTCCAGTTTCTTTTTTTTATTTCTGATTTTTAAATTCCGGTTAAATTTTAAAGTAAACAAAATTTGTTGTACCAAAAACGTACTTGAAAGATTGTAAACAAAAAATTAACCTATATTACTAATTTTGGTAAATTAACCCCTTTTATTTTCTTTTTTTTAATTTAATTTCCGGCCAGTGTTAAAATAAATGGAGTAAAAGAAAAGAAAAAATATTTGCGGACTAGAATTGCGGACAAAAAAATGCGGGTAAATTGAATTCGGAAATACATATTTGTTTAATTTTCAGGAAGAAACACAGGGGAATTTCAGAGGAATTTCAAGGGAAACTCTTTAGAGGCCCCATTTTGGTCACAGATTTTTTTATAAAAATGTCCGCAAATCCAACAATAAGCCTAACAATAATTTGCGGACAAAAAGTTGCGGACAAGATGGACTCGGAAATGACCTATTAGAGACCCTATTCTTTTCATTTTCTTCCCCTATTTCCCTTGCCCCACTATTAGAAACTAACTCAACTGAAAACGTTGTTCGGCCTTTTTCATCTAAAGTCCGCAAAAGTTTTGTCCGCAACTTTTCCGAATCAAAAAAAGGAAAAAATAAGAGAAAGGACTGATTAAAAATTAAAAAGTGATGAATTAATAGGGAACATTTAAAGTTAAAAAATTCAAAAATTGGGTTAAAAAAGAAGAGAAAAGTTGTTGGCGTTATTTTATCAATTTTTATCGTCATTGATGTTTTAAATATATTTTATGTTAGCATTAAAAAATTATGCTTTTCTCTTCATTTTTTGGCCTTGAAAAAAGAGAAATGATGGGAGAATGAAGATGAGAGGGGAAAATATTCAAGGAAGGGGGAAGGGCTGTTAAATAGTCTAATATAAACTATAATCGAAAAGTGGGTCACAAAATATGTATTAAAATTGGAGGGAGGTTCTGATTATGAATTTTGATTATTTTAATTTTTTTGTTTAAAAAAATAGGGAAAGGGAAAAAAGGAGAGAGAAAGAGATAAAAAAGTCCACAAGAATTGTCCGCAAAACTTTTCGGGAAAAGCGCAAGCGGTAAAATTCAATTTCGTACCCCCCCCCCTCCTTTTTCCTTCTTCAAAGTATTATAAAATGGTCAGTCAGACTTAGATTATAGAACTCGCCGAGCTGTGTCGAATGACACCAAAATCAAAAAAATTGGACTCGATTTGACCGAAATACAGACCCCTGAAAATTAAACAACCATAGGGGCGATTTTTTGAAATAAGAAAATTTTATACAAATGATAGCTCATTCGAAAGAGCTCGTCAAGCTGAGTCAAAAGTCAACAAAATCAACGTGATTAGACACGGTTTGACAAAGTTATGACATTATGTAGACCTAACGGAGTCGGCGACTTATGTCATAACTTTGTCAAATCTTGTCCAATCACGTTGATTTTGGTGTCATTCGACTCAGCTCGATGAGCTCTTTCGAGTGAGCTATCATTTGTATAAATTTTCGTCCTTAAGGGTTTTCGCCCCTATGGTTGTTCAATTTTCAGGGGTCTATATTTCGGTCAAATCGAGTCCAATTTTTTTGATTTTGGTGTCATTCGACACAGCTCGGCGAGTTCTATAATCTAAGTCTGACTGACCATTTTATAATACTTTGAAAAAGGAAAAAAAGGGGGGGGGTACGAAATTGAATTTTACCGCGCAAGCATATTGAAGAGACGAAAATTTAAATGCCATAAATCAACTTATAGAACCACACATGCTTCTATTTTCAACCCTCTCGAACAGGGCTGGGCGCAATTGGAAAAAAATTCCGCAAGTCAAAAAACGCAATAGCGCCCAGCCCTGCTCTCGGAGGATGTACTTTTATTTAAAAAAGTGTGGGGCTCTATTCAAGGATCTACGGTCCGCAAACGTGCATCCCCCCACAATCAAAGTAAAAACAAAAAATTTTACAAATTATAAAAATGCATAGTTGAAGGTATTTAAAAATCAAATTTTATGATTATTAAAAAGAAGTCAAAAAATAAAATTAAAAAAAAAGTTTATTCAAAAATGATGCAAAAGGGTCAAAAGAGTATACAAATTAAAACAAAAAATAATTCAACAATTATTCATCCGCCTCAGCATTAACAAAAGGATTCGCAATTTGTTCAATTCCATCGTTTGGAGCTATAACAGTTATGGCTGTTCCTAAAATTAAAAAATAGTTTTGAGAAGGGAATCCTTTACTTTAATGACCTCTAGAAAATAAGAGCAAATATTTTTTTATTTTTTTGAGGTGAGGTTACTGACAATGAGTCCAAATTTTATTTTTTTCGAATTCAGGACCCGAAAACGACCTCGGGATCAAATACTAATTACTTAAGGCAACTCTACAAAATATTGGAAAGCAAAAATATTAGAAAGTGCTCATTTTTACCTAGGAACTAGTAAAGTATGTAATTACCAAAAAAATTTTTAAAACCGAAATTTTAGGAAAAATTAAAAAAAAATAAAACCTCTAGCGACAATTAATCCCAAACTTTTAGTTTCGTCGGTAACTCGAAGAGGGTCTTCCGGATCTCTCAAATATTCAATTGCGTTGTCTAAAACTAAGTTTAACAGAGCATCGTATCCCTTTAGAATTCCGGAAGCTGAAAATAAAAAATAAAAAAATTGGTAAGGGTTCACCTTAGCAACACAACAAAAAACACGTTTTTCTAGTGTAATAAAATGCGCTGAGTTCAAAAAACACAATAAAAGTTCTCAAAACGGTGCTCAAAGGCATTTTTTCCCAGATTTTCAGACCCCTGAAAATCGCAAACCATAGGGGGGACCAAGCTGATTTTTGGGTCAAAATTTCAAATATACAAATAATAGCTCATTCGAAAGGGCTCGACGAGCTGAGTTGAATGACACCAAAATCAGCTCGATTGGATGATTATGAACAAAGTTATGACCAACGGAATCTTCGCTGGAAAAACTGTTTTTGTGCTGCTACGGAGGGTAGGCCGGGCATGGTCTTCGCTACACGATGGCCGTGCTTCGCTGCGGTCGTGCTCGCTGCGCTCGCGGCGGCCGTCGTTCCGCTCGACATGCCCGGCTTCCTCCGCAGCGGCAAAAACTTTTTTCCGCGTAGGCCTTATGGGAGGGGTAAAAACAAACGGTCATAACTTTGTCAAATCAAGTCTGATTTCGTTGATTTTGGTGTCATTCGATTCAGCTCGACGAGCTCTTTCGAATGAGGTATAATTCGCCTATTCGAATTTTTGACCCCAAAAATCAGCTTGGTCCCCCCTTTGGTTTTCGATTTTCGGGGGTCTGAAAATCCGGGAAAAAATGCCTTCGAGCACCGTTTTGAGTATTTTTATAGTGTTTTTTGAACTCAGCGCATCTTTTTACATTAGAAAAACATGACTTTCAGTGTGTTGCTAAGGTGAACCCTAGCCAAAAAATTTAAAAGAAAAATAAAAGAAAACCTTCTCGGCCTCCCTGAAGCTTAATTCGAACACTTTTGTCAATAAAACGTGAAAGGTCGACAATACTTTCTTTCTTCTTTTTATTTGCGTCGTCTATGACCATTAGAAATTGATAAAAAAAATTACTTAAAAATAAACAAAATAAGGATTAAACAAAACAAAAGAACAAGGAAAACTCAGACAAACAAAACGGGACACGCAGGCGCGCGGCCATAACGGCGCAAACCCCATAACGGCGCAAAGCCATAACCTGCTGGAAAATGTCTGGCCCTCATCAATTTTGGTACTAATCTCTTTAGCTCGATGAGAGGAATCGTTTAATACTAAATTTGGAAAGATTCGGAAACTTTGAAGCAAGTTTTGGCCTTGCGCCGTTATAGATCTGCGCCTACTTGGGCTGTACCTAAATAAAACAATTTCCCCGTTTTACCATTTTTAAAGTTGATATTTTGAAAAAGACATTTTTATAATTATTTTTCTTATTTCTCTTTTACAACACTATTTCCATTTCTCTAACCATCTCGCATTTATGTCTCTCAGTTTTTCATCATACTCTCTCATTGTTCTTTCTCTACTTTCTTCTTAATTTTTAATAGAGTCCGGCACGGGACGGGACCCCGCACGGGATTTTACGGGATCCCGTCCCGGAATCCCGGGTTTTTTGCGGAAAACGGGATTACCGGGATTCCGGGATTTACGGGATTAATCCCGCGGGATCCCGTCCCGGTCGAATTTTTAAAACCCAATCCCGTCCCGGGATCCCGTGAATTTTTTTAAAATTTACGGGATTCATAATTTCTCCAGTAAACTGCCTGCGTCGCTGAAAAAGGAAGAAATCTGGCTTCTTGGGCTTCCAAAATATTCAAAATTTTCGCCTGCGGCGCTTAAATACGAAGAAATCTAGTAACATGGGCTTCTTAAATTCTCAAAATTTTTTCCTGCGGCGTTGAAAATGGAAGAAATCTGGTTTATGGCCTTTCAAAATAATCAAAATTTTTGCCTGCGGCGCTTAAAATTGGAAAGGAATTGGGGGCTATCGGTGGATTTGGAGTTATAGAAGGATATTGGTAAAGGTGAGTGGATTTGGAGGGATTAAGAGGATTTGAAGATATGAGGATTAAGATGGATAAGCGATTTACAGAGATTAAGATAATTTGGAGAGAAATTTGGAGGATTAAGAGGGATATCAGTGGATTCGGAGGCATTAATGGGGATTCGAATAAAGGAGGATTAAGGTGGATCAAGGATGACCTCATAATCCGCCAATTTAACTATAGCAACTTATATCTCATCTAATCCTCCAATATCCTTATTAATCTTGCGATATCCTTACTAATCCTCAGATATCCTTGCTAATCCTCCGATATCCTTCCAAATTCTTCGATACCCCTCTAAATCCACTGTTATCCCTCCAAATACACCAATATCCCCGATATCTATTACGTAAAATTTTTTTTGTAAAAATCCCGGAATCCCGGCGGGATCCCGGGAAATTTGAAAACGGGATTACCGGGATTACGGGATTTACGGGATTAATCCCGCGGGATCCCGTCCCGTACAAAATTTTGAAAAAAAATCCCGTTCCGGGATCCCGGGAATGCGATTTTGCCGGACTCTAATTTTTAATCACACTTTTTTCGAGAATTTTTTAAAGAAATTTTAGAAGTTTTGGGGGTTTTTTCGAGGTTTTTTCGATGATTTTGATGGGTTTTTTCCAGTTTTTTCTTGTTAATTTTCGACTTATATTTTAGTTAGAGACTAGATTCTGCCTATTTTTTCAAAGAAAAAATGTTCAACCTGCAAGACAGAATTAAGGGTATTGATATGGACCGTGACTATCACGCTACTCGTATTTCTATTCGAGATAAATTGCTTTCTCAAGGTTTCTTTTTTTAATTTTAAATTTAATAATCTTTCTAATCTTCAAAGAAATCAAACAACTCGAGCAAAATCTTCGAGATCTTCCAACATGTAAATTAACTTTTCCATCAACTTCAAAAAATGGGGAAGTTAACCTTCACGAAATGGACTTGATTGTTAAACCAAACACTGGGTTGTACAAAGGAGGAGTTTTCAAATTTAAAATTACTGTTCCTCCAGAATATAATAACGTGGTTTGTTTTTGCGGTAATATTGAACCTGACAGATCCTATTTTTTCCTCACCAAGTTCCTATGGTTTTTCGATTTTCGGGGGCCCGTATCTCGGTCCATAGGCGTTTCCGAACCCTAGGAGTGGTGGTTCTTCTTCCTTCAATTTTCCTTATTTCTATCCGTGGGGGAATAAAAATTAATTCCTTTGTAGGAAAATATAGAAGGGCAACTGGGATGAAAGAAATGAAAAAGTCTGACCATTCTGTAAAAATATAGGAGGGAAACTTGGGGAGGAAGAAATGGGGTCTGTCAAGTTCAATATTACCGTTTTTGCTTTCAATAAAGTTTTTATTTGACTTCTATTTTTAAGCCGCCATTAGTCAAATGCTTGACTAGAGTCTGGCATCCTAATATCAACGAAGATGGAAGTATTTGTTTAAGTTTGTTGCGTCAAAACTCTCTGGATGGATTTGGTAATTTATTCTTTAGATTTCGGAAAAATCTTTAACATTTTCTACAGGTTGGATGCCTACTCGCCGTATTCACGACGTTATTCTCGGCCTTGACCAGCTTTTTACCGACCTGATAGACTTTGACGATCCTCTCAATGCTCAAGCTTCTCAACAATGGCAAAGCAACAAGGTTTTCTTTTTTTTTAATTTAAAGATTTACAAACTTTGGTTATAGTTTGGAAGTTGCCCCTTTTTTTCCTTTCTATTTTCTAGTTTTTTCTCATTTTATGGCATATTTCATATCACTCGTAAGAGCCTCACCCGGCAGCGAGACGGGGAAAAGGGGGGCGACTTCGAAACTACCCAAACTTTTCAGGAGACATTCGCGGCTAAAGTCAAGGAGTACATAAACAAGTATTGCCCAAAACATTGAAGAAGACAATTGCTCGAAAATGCTTTCTATGGACATCATGGCCTATCATATTTTGTTTCGAGAAGAAAATATACTTTATGTTAGGGTTGACCCCGTTCCCGAGCGATTTTGTTGAATTCGTCCTAGACATTCGCAATATCTTCCTCTGATCTTGTTTTTAGACCCACTTGAAAATAGTGTACAAATATTGGGAAAAAGCTTGGGGAAGAAAAAATTAGGGTAAATCAAGTAAAAATTAGGTCCGACCACCTTTGTAGACTCGTCAAACCCAAACAGAGGCCATGCCTTAACTTTCTACCCTGTAGGGCCGGGGTCTAACCCTATTTTGTAATACGTCATTAAATTTAAATTGAATTTATTTTTATCGTATTTATTTTGTTTTTTCTTTAAATTTCTTTGGATTTATAAACAATTTTTAATATTTTTTATTAAATTGGTTGACAGCCAACTTATTTTTTTTTCCTTTCTAAATTCTAAATAATTAAAAATTACACAAAATATAGATTAATGTCTTCCGATCTTAGACCAATTGTCTCGTTTGAAGTGGTGCCTGAACATTGTATTCGAAATGATCAACTTGAGCTGATTTTGGGCACCCCGATAAACCAGGTTATTTGTTTTGAAAACTTTTTGATTTTTACTTGTTTTCTAGGTTATTAATGGAATCCAAAACGTCTACAGAACAATTAAAAATGTCGAATTAACTTATTGTACAAAGGTTGTTTAAATTTAAAATCATCTAGATGATTCTTCTGGGATACCTCCCTCATTTGAAAAGAGTGAAGGAATCATATTTTGCTTTCCTCGGAATGGGAGTGATGACCACGTTATAGGGAAGTCCAAGGAAGTAAGGAAGAAAGCGATCTCGGCACTCCTTTCACAGAGTCTATGTCTATAATAATCTTCGGGAAAATAAATGAGTGACATGAAAAGGAAAAATGACGGACTTATTGTTAGACTGAGGGGACGGGTGGGATAGTCAAAAATACCGCTCAACTTTAAGCATTTAAAATCAAAGTTTTTAGGAACCTTTTGGACGTGATATAACAATTACTCTTCAAAATAATGGTATTCGAATGTATTTTGATTCGCACAGTCAAGTATTAAGAATGATTGAATTATTCGACTTTTCACATGTTACTCTACACTATTGGTTTTTTAAATTTAATTTTTATTTTTAAATTTTGTTTTTAAAGTCATAATGTATTTTCATCCCCGGAGGAGCCTGCAGATGTTGGAAAAGTTGAAAAATGTTTTGGGGCGACAGTTCCTGGAGGTTTTGAATTTTCAATAAATTTGTTGAATTAAAAAATTAAATTTACTAGTTTACGACGAAAAACAACAAAAATACATTATGAATTGGCGAGGCATGTTTTTTTAGATTTTTTATGATATGGTTGGGTATCTGACTCCCCTTTTCCTGCCCTATGGTGATTTTTGAGTCACTTCCTTGATCTCTACTCCGATTTGAGTCACTTCCTTGATCTCTACTCCGAACTCATTTTTTATAGACATACCAAACATTTACAGAAAACTTCCAACAGAATTACAAAAATCGTCAATCGAATTGTTTCCAAAGCTCCTAAACAATTTTAACATAAACAATATTTTATCATAGCCACATTCCATTCAAATGTCTCCAGACCCTTAGCGATTTAAATTTAAATTATTGTCACGTTTACTTTACTTTATTTTATCTGAATGTCACGTTTTTATACGTATAAATTGAATTGAATTGAAAAAATATTATTCCCCAACATCTTTGTTTTCCGAAAAAGTTTTACCGACGAATCGGGGGCCAATCTATTTTTTAAAATTAAATTTAAGGTTTTGGGTAATGTTTGGGATAAATTGTTTTATTTTTAATTTTTATCCAAATAATTTTAATTATTTATTTTCTAGGCGTCTCGTTCTGTTTCCCAGCCAAAGAAAGCTCTTCAGTTCAAGCTAGTTATGCTCACGGTCTAAGTTCGCTCAGTTTTGCAAGTTCAGCACTTCCACAACTCGAAAGAATGACTTTATTTAACGGAATATCTCCTGCTAAAATGAAGTTTTTTTTATTTTAAAATTTTTTTAAAAATTAATTTAGAACGCCAGAAATTCCTCAAGTTGTATATTGTGGCAATCCAAGAATTATTTTGGTAGAAAATTTAAATTCGGAAGATGGACGTTTAATTGGACTTAAAATTAGATTTAAAATTGAAGGTTTTTTTTGGCTTGAAAGAATTTAAAAAAAAATTTTTTTTAGAAGTGACTGATCATTCGGTAGATGAACTTCAATTGGTAGAAATTGAAAGACCAATATTTTTTAACGATACACAAGAGGTTTATTTTTTAATTTTCTGGTAATATTTAATTTCGCCTTCTCTCTTTTTTTGTTTTTCGGGAGCGCGCTAAAAGACCAAAAACCTTTAAGGCTGCTAAAATACATACCAAATTGGAAAATAAAACAGACATGAGTGTTTTCCAATTTTGTAAGAATTTTTCAATAAAGATCAAGTTTGCTCCGTCCCGAATTTTGGTATTTTGGCATGGCTATGGGGGGGGGGGTTTGATATTACCGCATTTTACTCTTTTTTCTTCCTCAAAATACTATTCTAAAAATGTCCAGGCTTCCTTCCTCAATTTCGTTTTATTTCTTTATGGCATTCAACCAGTCTCGATTGAAGAATCACTGATTAGATAGTTGAGCCAAATAAATTAAGGAAAATATGATTAGTATGGGAAAATAGGAGGAATTCGAAATTGAATATTACCTAACTTTTTCTTTAAAAAATTGTTTTTAGGCTGTAATGACTAAATTGGGTGCTCCTTCAAAAATTTATTACAAATCTGAAGAAAAAATGTTAATACAACGAAGTACTACAGGCTCGGAAAGATTAAATGATGGAGAAGATGACAAGGCCGATTTCTTTTTTAATTACTTCTCGTTGGGAATGGTTGGTTTCATTTTTTGAAACTAATTTTTTAAAAATAATTTTTGGGGTTTATTTTATCAAAAATGGTTTTTTATAAAATAAGGGGGAATCAAAAAATAAAATTCTTTTGAGCTAAAATATTTGTGAAAGAGAGAGGGAAAGACATTTGAATTAAATATTTTTTGAAGACAATAAATTTTCAAAATTATTTTCGAAAAAATTTTTTTTCCAAAAATTTTTTTAAGTTAACTCAAATGTTTTTCTTCTCTTTCTCAAACTCATTTTTGAGAGAATTTTTTTTCAAAAAAAATTTTTTTTTCAAATTAATTTATCAAAAAGTTAACATAGTCCTTCTCTCTTCTTCTTCTTGGGCTATTATTCTTCCTTTCCCAAAAGTTTTATATTCTTCATAAATCTTTTTTTCTTTTTCTCTTGGCGCGACGCAATTATTATTAAAATAATTATTATTTATTAAATTTTCTTCTTTAAAAGTATTTTGTTGAATTAATAACGGTTGTTGTTGTTGATTTATTATTCGAAGCAAGTTAGTTGGGGGAAGAGGTTGGGGTATTGATATTTGACTTCTTGATGTTGATTGGGGGATTTGACATTCTAATAGTGTTGAGGGAGGTGAATTATCTGTGAATTTGATGAGGGATGTAAAATTAATTTTTTTGAGATGATTTGTTTAGGGGAAATGTTAGAAGAATTTTTCTTTGTTTTTACCTAAATCCTTAATTTTTGAATTTTTTTTGAGATATGTTTAGGATTTTTTATTTTTGGGTTGGAAGGGAGAGGGCTGTATAGGATTAAAAAAAATTTTTTTTAATCTTTTTTTGGTATTTTTTGTGTTTTTTGGGGGAAGAGGGGGGAGTAGTTAGATAGTGTTTTTTATTTTTGGGGAGATGTTTAAGGTTTTCTTTATTTTTTATCCTAATTTTGGGTATTGTATGTTTTGTATTGATTCTTTTTTTAATCAATTTATTTTTACCTAAATCTTTAATTGCACATTCTAAAGGTGATAGTCCACTATTTAAGGTCATCTTACTCAAATCATTTGGAAGAGTTTTTGTTGTCGTTATTGTTTCATCATTCTTCTCATTAGTAATATAACTTCCTTTTTGTTTAGAATCACGTCCCCAGTAAAGCAAAAGTATAAGAATAAGTGAAAGGAAAAATGCAGAAATTAGTAAAGCTGAGAGGATTAAGACTACTTCTGTGTTCTTTAAAGAAGGAAAAAATTTTGAAAAAATATTTGAAAGGAAAAAGAGGGGATATAGTGGACCCCTTAACTAGTCAGAGGTCTAATTGTAAGAGTTATTAGAAGGAACAGGTAAAAGTTTTCCGATAGCTCATGTCAGTAGGTAGAGCACATTTATCAGTGAGCATGCGCTAAAAATAAATTAGCGATTCGTCAATAAGGGTGCATGTTCCCTGATCTGACGTGGTGAGCGTGTGTTTAGCTATAACTGTTAGGTTACAAGATACCCGGGGCCTGCCTTTAGATAAACGTTTACCTATCTTTTACTAAATTTTCTGCTTAAAAAAGTTCACCTGAGTTATTCCAAAATTACTTCCAAAAATAATAGCACAATCATTTATTTTTTGTACCCGATGCAATGGTTGACCTTTTAAAAGTTGTGGAACATTGCAAAGAGTTTCATCAAAACGTAATTGTTCTTGTAGTGGCAGTCGTTTTAACATGTGTAATTGTAAACTTTGAGCAGCACATTCACAATCCCAAGGGTTGTGATGGAGATAGACTAGGTGTAAATGATCCACAAAATCTAGCAATAGATGAGGAAGTTTACTGAAATTGGGTGAAAAATTTCTTTGAAATTTTATATAGTCGAGCCTCTTTGGATTCGTTAGTTGGGGTGAAAAAGTGTGTCTACATAAACTCAGGTTACTTCCCTCCACCTAATGTCCAACCAAAAATTTACCCTTGAGCAGTTCCCTCACTTTGTGGCTTACTAATATTAGAAAAAAGGTGTCTCTTAAATGGAGGTTTATTTAGTATTGGAGGTATCCATAGAGAGGTCCTAGATTTAAAAAATTACTACCTAAATTGATTATTAGAAATGTCCAAAACTTTTAATTGAGGCAATAAGGCATCTAAATTTGGAGGTAAATGATCCAGTCCATTAGTTGATAAATTCAAGAATTTCAATTTTTTATAAGATTTTGAAAGACTGTAAGGAATATTATTTAAAGAGCAATCGGCCAAATGTAATTCTTTTAATCTTGGAAGTGTTGAAATTAAATTTAAATTCATTTCAATCTGATTTCCACTTAAATGAAGTTTTTCTAATGTTGCTTGAGCTCCTGAAAGTGAAGAGTGGTTGGTTGGTCAGCGACTCTTCTAGTTTGATTAATTGGGTGTGTGTGTGTCAAGAAGGGGCTGAGGATATCAGGGAATAGCATATCGGGGTTCTGAGTTCAAAGATGGCCTAAAAATCATTCCGAGGAACTGGGAATGTTGGGATCAGGGAATGACATAAAAATCATCGTCTTAGAAAGGTCGGGGGACCACAAACCCTACCTGAAAGTATTGAAGAATCAAAGTGTCGAAAATGATTCCATCCTAAATCTAATTCAATTAATTGTGTGTCAGCAAAAGCTTCGCGATGGAAAGGTTTTGAATTTGTTAATCCCAGAAGATTTCCTTCAAGAAGCACTGTTGTTATATTCATCCCACAAAAGGCACAAGGGCCGATTGAACGAATTAAATTTTCGCGTAGATCGAGAATTTGTAGAGAAGGTAGAGCTCTGAAAGTATTTAAAGAGGAATTTTTTCTGGGCAGTTTCCTATTTTTACCTTAGCGAAGCACTAGGAACTTGTGTTAAATTATTGCTTGCTAAACCAATTCTTTTCAATTTTGGAACTACACTCAAATTTAGAGACCAAAGCTCCGCGTCATTCAAGCCGCAATTATTTAATTCAAGCCTTTCTAGTGATGTTACATCCGGGAGTAATTCGTTCAATTGTTTGGCACTTAATTTGTTCCCGTCAAGTTGTAATTCTTTTAAATGTCTTGGGCCTCGAAGTAAATTGCCTGTAGAAAGGTCTGGGCCTCCTAGTCGATTGTGGCTAAGTCTGAGATAGCGAAGATTCTGTAAAAGAATTCTGATTTTTTTGAAAAATTCTGATTCTGTAAAATCTCTTTATAAGATTAATACCTTTAAATAAATAAAAGCTCCAGTTGAGAGTGCACTTATTCTATTACCACTTAAATCTAGCATTTCTAACATTGGCATACCAACAAAAGACCCAAGCTGAATTTGTTCCAATTCATTACCCATTAAATAAAGCTGTGAAAGTAGAGGTAATCTGATAGATTGAGAAAGGGCAGGCATTGAACAATCGACTAAAGCGAGATGTTGAAGACGTGATAGTCGATTTAGATTGTCGGACCTTTAAAGAGATAAAAAGATAATTTGTGTAGTGATTGATATAAGAATCAGCGTCAGTCTAGTTGGATCATACCAAGGATCCTGTCAACTCGATTCCCTATACCGGAAATTTATTTTTTGTGTCGGCAAGATCTCTGGATCATACTAGCCCGGCTAGTCCCTGATCTCCTTTGTCTTATACAGCCTCAATTCATCTTAGACTTCACTTTATTTTTTACTTTGAGTAAACTGTTAGTGTGTTATGCTCGTCAGCTTTAGTAAACCTTCGGACATCCCTCGGACATAACTAAAGAAATTTTCAAAATATTTATTTACCAGTGCAATTTATTTGGTTTCCCGGGTGCCCCACGTATTTCCAAATGTTCAACATCTACAGGCACATTTTGTAGTAATGAAAGAAATTCGCTGTCATTCATAGATCCTTTTAAACATCTAACTGAAAGGCCGACAAATTGTGAATATTCTTCTTCCTCATCTTCCTCTTCACTTTTATTTTTTGGAAGAGAATCCATTCCGGTGATTTTAGCTCTCCCAATTCTTTGGCATTCACATTTGGTTGGACAATTTTCAAGTATTTGTTGTGGTTGTGTGATGAAATGGTTAGTATTAAATGTTGTTGAAATTGCTGCTAATGTTTCTTTGTAAATTGAAGCTAATTGGGCGAGAAAAATTATGCCGGGAATAATAAGGGAGGAAGATTGCATTTGTGTAGTTACTACTTTAAAGGAAAAGAATTTGGATTTTTAAGTTGAAAATTAAAGGAAAAATTTTTATTTTAAAAAGAATGAGTGAGTTGATGGGGATTGGTTAAGCTTTTGAGGTGTGTAAAAGTTTGGGGCGATTTTTTGTTCAAAAAAAATTTGTTTGCATCAATTTTTGAATGGACAATTTAGGGCATATTTTCACGTAAAAAATATTTTCTTTTTCCCCTAACTTTTCAATTAATTTTAAAATGATTTGTTTTTAAAAATGCTTTGTTTTCGTTTATTTTAATGGATATAATCATCAACAATTCATGCATTTTTAACAAATTTATTTTGAGGCTAAAATTTAGGAAAGTATATAATCGAAAAATAAATAAATTATGGACAGACGATTATTATTTTAGGCAAAAATGCATAATATGTATGAGGCGAAAAAAATGTGTTAAAAATAGTAGTTGAGGGAAGGGAGAAGGGGGATATATTTTTGTGTGTGTTTTAGACGGTTTTCCGGACATTCTAGGACAATCTAAAAATGGGGATAGATGATGATATTGAGGGTTTGAGCAAGTTATTAAGCAAGTTTTGGGAAGAAAAAAATTTTTTTAGAAAGAAAAATAAACTGGCCAATATAATTTTTATTTACATGTTGGCAACTTTTTTTAATATTATATCCTTTTTCAGGAAGAATTTGGGGGAAGAGATTCAATTTTATTTCCTAGAGGAGACATAAATTTAATTTAATAAGCTTATTATTTTTCCACAAGTTTTTATAAGTATGTGGAAGGGTGGAAAAAAATATTTTTTATTAAAAAACATGAGAAAAGTAGATCAAGCTCTAGTTTAAATCATACAGGAAAGTGTTGCAAACCATACGGATTATAACTCATAAATATTTTTTTAGTTAAGCAACTTTCTAGGGCAGTCTGTAAGGATTTAAATTTGGCAGTTTTTAAGTTTTTAAGTAGTATATAAATTTTTCGAATTTTTTTTTGACAAAATTTTTTTGAAAATGGTGAGAGAATATCAGTCTAGTCTTAAATTTAAAGATTTTAAAAATTAAAAAAAATTTGAAAAAATTTTTGTTCTTGAAAAATAAAATAAAAATAGAGAGAAGATAAAATAAATAAGGACAACAAACATACACAATTGGTTTGACATTTACATAAAATTGGGCAATATTTTTAAAAACCTTTTTTTGGGAGGGTGGATGTGAATTTATTTATTTATGTCGTTTTGCAAGCAATTCTTCCTCTTTTAAAATCCCCCTCCCCTTTATCTCCCTCCTTTATTTTCTCGCTTTTCTCTTTTCTCCCGCATTTTTGGCCCATCAATCTTTTTTGGAAACGGCACTGCGCGGTTGGTGACTCTAAATAATTTTTACAGTTGTTGTGGCCTTAACCGTTTATAAAAAAAAGAAAATTGAGGAAGAAAACCCCCAAGGGAGCAATATATAAAGTGGTAAAGAGGGAGATTGGTGGTTGGTACACAGGTCATGAAAAATTTTTTTTTTAGTCGAAAAAAATTTTTTGGGTGAGGTTCGAGATCCGAATCTTTAAAAAATTCCTTCTTGATTTTTGTCGTGGTTTCTGAGTTTTTTTTTTCTGATCTCGATATGGCAAATTTAGATGAAAATTTGGAAATAGAAAAAAAGGGGAAGAAGCTGGTTGTTCTATAATATAAACAAATTGACCAATTGAGGGAGAAAGTATATTTATTTAGTGGGTTGAACGACTTTCTTTGTTATTTATATATCCAATTTTTATATTTATAATTTTAAACATTGTGCTTATTTTGAAATGAGATATAAGGAGGAGAGAGGGGAGAGGGTTGCATTTCCATAAAAGAAAAAATATTCTTCTCTTCCTGTTCAATTTAAAAATTATTCTCAAATTTCATAAAAATATGAGCAGCCAGCCGGCTTTTGCAAAAGCCGATTGGAAAAATTTGCATTTTTAAAAAAGAATTTTTTATAATTGGGGAAATAGAGGAAAAGAGAGTTGAGTAGCTAGTAGTAAGTTGGTGAGTAGGATGAGTTTAAAGTTAAATTAGGGGAAAATAAGTTGAGAATTAGGTTGGGAATTTTTTAAAAATATTTTGGAAGCGATTTAATTTTATAAGCGATTCAAAATAATTTTCAAAAAAAAGTTTTTTTTTAATTGGGAAATTGGGACACGCCCAAGTGGCGCGCGGCCATACCAGCGCAATGCCATAACTAGCTGGAAAATTCCTGACCCTTATTAATTTTGGTACCAATTTCTTTAGCTCGATGATAGAAATTGTTTAATACTAAATTTGTTAAAATTCGTAACTCTTGAAGCAAGTTCTGACTTTGCACCGTTATGGTCGCGCGCCTGCTGTACCCGGGAAAATTATAAGCACGAAAATAATGATTAAGCAGGTATGAAAAAAAAAATTTTCTCGGCTTAAAAAATACTTTTATGACCAATTATAGGTTGTATGTCGTAAATAATAATATGTAGTAGAGATGTGCGAGACTCTTGGTCTTGGTCTTGGAACCAAGACTTTTCTTGGTTTTTTTTCGGTCTTGGTCTTGGTCTTGGTCTTGGGGTGTTTGTCTTGGTCTTGTCTTGGTTTTATTTTTTGGTCTTGATTTTTTGGCCTCTTTGGATCTACTGATTGGCCTTCCAAAATCCTCAAAATTTTCGCCTGCGGCGCTGAAAAAGTGAATTTTTTTGGCCTACCGCCTTCTAAAATTCATAAAATTTTCGCCTGCGGCGCAGGGAAAGGAAGATTTTTGGCTTCTTGGCCTTAATAATTCCCAAAATTTTCGCCTACGGCGCTAGAAAAGGAAGAATTCTGGCTTCTTAGCCTTCCAACATTTTCGAAATTTTCGCCTGCTAATATCCCCCTTAACTAAATAATCCACCCAAATCCTCTTAAATAATATATCTCATTGATTTTCCACCCGGATAAATTCACCAAAATTCTTTGAATTTCGGATAAATTCTTTGAATTTCGCATAGATTTTTCGAAATTATAGGTGATTGTGCTGAAGTTGACTGTGATCGTGTCAAAATAACAAAAAATAAACCAAAAATTTGACCTATGGCACCTAAAAATTGTCTCGAGTTTTGTATTATTTTTGGTCTTGAGTCTTGGAGTTTTGGTCTTGGTCTTGAGTCTTGATCTTGGAAAAATTTTTGTCTTGGGTCTTGAGTCTTGAGTCTTGGAAAAATTTCGGTCTCGCACATCTCTAATATGTAGTATTTAGGTTTATAACAGAGAATAACCTATTAACTTTAATATATTTTTGTATTTGTATGTATATATGTTTTGCTGCTTTTACTGCCAATTATTTGAAAGAAGGCTTTGTTGTTCAACTGCGCGAAAAGGGGAAAAATAGGAGATGGGGGAGGGGAGGGAGTAATACTAAGGGGGATTAGCCGATATAAGGGACTTTTTGCTACTATAAACTGAACTAGAGACTGACCGCTTTTTAAAACGAAAGAAAACTGTTGGGGTGGTTTTTAGTGTTCTTCCCTAGAGGGGATAAAGAAGTAGTGGACAGGAGATAGGAGGGAGGAAAGGGCACGTGTTCGCGGTTATTTTCTTGTTTTTCTCGGTTTTCCCGACCATCTTTTTAAATTATGTGTGTCCATTTGGATGATTTAAAAAGAGGAAAAAATATTCTTATAAATTAAGAGAGCTTTTTGATATAAAAATTTTAAGTATTTTTGAAGGAAAAAATATATAGCTCTCTTGAGATAAGAGAGAGGATATTTAAAAAAGGAAGAGGGGAAGGGGAAGAAGAAAAATTGAAACAAATAAAAATGGGAAGGAAAAAAAGAGGCCATATAAAATTAGCTTCAATTGACCGGAAATCTACTACATGAAGAAAAATAAATTTCTCCTTTTTTGGACAAAAAATCTGCTTAACAATAGAAGAGGGGTCAAGAGAGTTAGTTAGTTGGTAGAATTTTGTATATATTTTTAGTTAAAAATTGTTCCATATGGGAGGCGGGAGGGGAATACTTGGAGGGGGAGAACGATTTTTGGAAGAATATTTTCTTCTAAATTTTTCTTTCATCTCTTTTTTCTTCCCATTTTTGTTTCATCCCCTCCCTTTGAAGCGTCAAATAATTAATTGGGCGCAAAAGAGGACGACAGAAAATTGGAAAAAAAATGTACTTGGATGTGTACCAGGTCAAATCCTTCCCCAACAACACCTAAACGAGCGTCGAATGGCTTTGGGGGATAACGAGGTAATCCTTTGCGGATTTTAATGTTTGGGGAGGGAGGGAAGGAAGGGAAGGAAGACTTTTTTTGTATTAAGGCATAAATTGCTTTTTTTCTTGAATGAATAGATGTAAGGTAGAAGAAAAATTGGATTGGTAAAGGAGAACAATAAAGAAGAAAAAGTTTTAATCGGGTTGTTTTTGGTAGAAACTTTTTTATGGTTTTTGGCGATTTTTGACGATTTTTAATATTAAATTTTTCATCGTTACATGTAGAGAGAAATCGGCGACTTAAAGTCAGTCGAGAAAATCTTTTATCGAGAAATCCTGTGCTTACGGATGTAGTTAGGGATTGAGGTAGGGCTGGGGGTTCCTGGAAATACTTCGGATATCTTAAACCGAGCCGAAGAACTGAACTGAAAAATCATCGTTTCTTCGGTTTGGTCCAGTCCAATACCAACATCCCTAAGATTGAGGATTGACTTGAGGCTTGGAGCTGCTCCAGAGAACAAATTCTTAAACAAGATTTCTCGTATCTATCCGAACCTCTAGCCTTGAAAATTTGATAAAATTGAAAAAAGTCTAAGAGAGGGAGAGAAAGAACGGGTGAGGAGGGGGCTTTACATTAAAATGAAAAACAAAGAATGGAGACTAGTTAGATATAACCGATGTTTAATATACTCTAAAAATATATGGCAAATAGCAAGCAAAATGTATATATTTAATGAGCATATTGTGGGGCCAGGTGTTCACCGTTTCGTTGTCCAAACAACCCCGAGAGACTATTATTTTATCTTCTGTCGCTTTGCTTTTTTTCCTCAAAATTTTGGTGAGGAGGGGGGACCTTTTAAGGGGGGGTGCGCATTTACCTATATATCCTTAAAAGGACCCTTTTATATATATTTTTCTCGTTATTTTCAATTTTTGTACCTAAAAAGGATTGAAAGATTTTTGAAAGAGATTTTTCATGCTGAGAGAGAATTATGGATGTTTTACCCTATTTTTGGTGTGGGAAAATTGATGGCACTTTTAGAAAAAGTATATGTTTTAGGTGAATTCTAGCTGAAATATGCATAGCTTGTGGGAATATTTATTTAAGTAAAAGTTTTGAGTTAAAAGAAACTTTTTAAGAAAAAATGACAAACTCCCTTTGGGAATAGTTAGGTGGTGTTGCAGGAACAAAAGTAGTTTGAATAATGAATGTTTTTCTTAGGGTTTTTTGGGGTTTTTTATTTGGGTTTTTATTTGATATTCAAGCTTGGAAGAATTGTATATGGACCAGGAGTGTGTTCGCAATTGCGGATTTGGGATTTTGTAAATTGCGTAGTTTTTTGGACCTGCTGATTGCGGCACGGATTTTAAAATAAAAATTGCGGATTGCGGTTGCGCATAATTTTTTCCTTGTGGACACCCCTGATATGGACTAAAATTTGGGTTTATATTTTTTTTATAATCATGGAGGGACATTAACAAAACGCGAAGGCATTTTTGTCTCAATGATGAAAATGAAGGAAGACTGAAAGACTGTTTGTAAATGAAGAGAATCCATACCCAAGGCCATCCTTCATTCACTTTAAAAAATCTTTCTGTCCGTTTTTCTCTCTTTTTTGTATTTTGCTGCTAAATTGGGTTTGAATGAATGGAAGAATGGCGAAATTGAGGAAAAAATTAAAAAAGAAAAAAAATAGATTAAAAAAATTGAATGAGTAAAAAAACGGAAAATTAAAAATTAAATGGGGAAGAAGGGAGGAGGTAGATGACCAAATATCGAGGTTGTTGAACGGTTATTCTTTTCTTTTTTTCTTTTTTTTCAATTTTTTTTCAATTTTACCTCGCTCAACATTAAAAATTGCATAAAAATGCGCGCCGAATTTTTTAAAAGATTAAAAAAATATATTTAAGAAAAGTCAAATTAAGGAGAGGGGTTTTTTGTGGAGATTGATTGAAGGAAGGCTGATTGTTGTTGTTTGAAGGGAGAGAGGAGATGAAGGAGTGAGTGAAATGGAGAGGAGGTTTTGAGGAGAAAATGACAAGCGCTTATTAATATGAAAAATTGGGGGAGATCAAATGATGCCGAAAATATTTTGAATAAATTAATTTTTTTGTAAAAAGTGAAGGGAGAGAGGGAATATTAAGGGAGATGGAAGTAGTGTGTTAGAGGGGGGGGGTATCAAATTATTAAAAATTGGAAAGAAAATTTAAAAATGAATTAATCTTTGGATTTTTTTTAAATATTTTTGGCTTAAAAAAATTTATTTTTGAGTTTACTACTAATAATAGGTAAAAACTCATTTTTAAAAATAAAAATATAAAATAGCTACTAATAGCAGTATGTACTCCTCCCCCAATTTTTTCCTTTATTTTTTCACCAATTGTCATTAAAAGTGTGCCTCTAATTGTTGGGTTTATATATTTTTTAAAAATTGTCACCCAGCGGGTGTTGGTTGTGCCTTTCATTTTGATCATTTCTTTTGTCTGTGTGGCATTTTAATTTTCAATTTTTTTCTATTCTCTCTTATGGCCAATTTTCTTATGGCCAAAAGAAACAGACTTTTCAAGACTTGCGCGCGCCGCTTTTCCTTCCTTTCCTTCTTTTTCTAGACCTTGTATATATTTATTTGTACTTGAAAGGGAGGATCGTTATGACAAGCGGCTGTCCATCATCTTTCTTCTTTCTCTTCTTTTTTTGATGGCCATAAAGCGCCTTGTTTAAAAGAAACTGAAGGCTACCAAACACAATACAAAACACACTCCCGCAGATAGAAAGTGCAGGAGGGAATTTACATAAATTTAAATAAAGCTTTTCTGTAAATGAGGAAGGCTTTTTCTTCTTTTTTTTGTTTATTAGTTAGCTTGTTATTTTTTTCTTTCTATTCTTTTAATTCACGTTTAAATTTGCATGTTTAATTATGGGGAAGGGCTTATTCTTTTTTTTTTTGCTTTAGTTTTAAAATTAGGAATGAGGATGAAAATGGAGAAAAAATGGAAGAAGAAGGGAAGAGAGACAGATGGGCAACAAATAAACCCTAACCTTTCACCGAGATGGGAGAGAGAGAGAGGCTGTAGGGGGGTGACGGGATAAAGTCTTGAGGGGGGGGGAGGGTGTTGGATATATTATTTAAATTTCTACTCAAATCTCTCAATTTGTTTTTTTATTTTTTTAAAGGATTTACTTTTTGACATTGAAACTCGCCGATTAGTCAAATTTGTTTTACATACAAACGTCCCAGGCCATTTTGATTTTGGTATTTATGATAGATGTGAATTTTTATTAAAAGCTGAAACAAAATCGATGGAAGAATTAAATATTGGGACAGAATCGAAAGTGGGAAAATTTTTTTAATTTTCAAAAAAAATTCTAAAAAAAATTAAAAAAAAATTCTTTCTTAAGCTTGAATCTTTCCGTTCACTTTTTGATCACCAAACCAATTCAAATATTACATCAGGCAATAATGATTCATTCAGTGGTCCTGTAGTACTAAACAAAAGTTCGTCTGAAGGGGAAAATCCTTTTGGATCGTCATTTTGTTATGGAACTGATCAAATGATTTTTGAAGTTTTGGATAATGGGCACATTGCTAGTGTTGTGCTTTTTGACCCTTTATTAGGGCCTTGAAAGGGAGAATTTTGTGGAGAGAAAAAATAGATATGTAAATTTATGTATTTAATATATACACTGCTCCACATAATTATAAGTCCACCCATTTTTTCGGGATTTTTTGACTCCCAGTGATCCAAATTTTTTGAAAATTTAGAAACACACCTTTTAGTGAATAACTAACAAGGTGTGATTCGATTTTTGGCTGAATTTTTATTTAAAAAATTTTTAGACCAATATATGTGTTTTCGGCCTCCACAAAATTATAAGTCCACTTTTCAAAAAAGATATTTCCAAGTTTAGGAAAAATCTACAAAAATTCTAGCAACAATATATAATGATATTATGAAAAAATAAAAAAGAACTAGACCTATAACTCTACCCGGAGCCGAGATCCTGAGACCTCAAAAACAACGTAAAATGGGGGTAAGGCTCTTCAAAAAAAATTTTCGACCCCTTATCGATTATTTTCAATTTTGATTTTGGGCTCATTCGACAGCCCTTGAAATTTGCTACAAGATAGCATTAATAATATTTTATAGAAAATTCGATTAGAAAGATACGAGCCGTTAATCTTCTGATGCAGCAAAAATCGTCTAAATGCCCCATAAAATGCCCTCTAATGACACCTAGAAAGTTTATCGTCTTGTGTCTCTCTAAGGAATTTTTCTGAAAAATAAGACAAGTGCTATCTTGTAGCAAATTTCAAGGGCTGTCGAATGAGCCCAAAATCAAAATTGAAAATAATCGATAAGGGGTCGAAAAATTTTTTTAAAGAGCCTTACCCCCATTTTACGTTGTTTTTGAGGTCTCAGGATCTCGGCTCCGGGTAGAGTTATAGGTCTAGTTCTTTTTTATTTTTTCATAATATCATTATATATTGTTGCTAGAATTTTTGTAGATTTTTCCTAAACTTGGAAATATCTTTTTTGAAAAGTGGACTTATAATTTTGTGGAGGCCGAAAACACATATATTGGTCTAAAAATTTTTTAAATAAAAATTCAGCCAAAAATCGAATCACACCTTGTTAGTTATTCACTAAAAGGTGTGTTTCTAAATTTTCAAAAAATTTGGATCACTGGGAGTCAAAAAATCCCGAAAAAATGGGTGGACTTATAATTATGTGGAGCAGTGTACCTCATATACTCTATATTTTTAGAGAAAAAAACCCCAACTTAAAGCTATATTGCCTATTTTTGTATATTAACAAAGTTATTTTACCCACAATTGTAAATACTATTTTATATAAGTGTAGTAAATGTATATATAAAACTTTTTCTAAAAACTTGTTTAAAAACTTGATTAAATTCAAGTTTATTTATTAAATTTCAAGTTTCAGGTTTATTTTACCTATTTCAAGTTTATTTTTATGTAAATCAGGTTTATTTAATTAATTCAAGTTTATTTATGAATTTAAAGTTTGCTTTTCTAATACGAGTTTATTTGTTTCAAGTTTGTTTTCAAGTTTATTTTTAGATGTTTTTCTAAGTTTATTTATTAAAACAAACAAATAATTAAGTTTTTCTCTTCTAGTTACGCAATTGTGCTTTTAGAGACCAACATATTTTAACAACAAAATAAACAACCGGTTAATTTTATTTTCTTTTGCTACCATGTTAATAATCTCTTTAATAAATGTTTTTATTTGCAACGTTTTTACAACAAAACAAAAACAATGAGAATTTAATTTTATCAACATTTTTCCAACTTTCCATTACACAAATGTAATAAAAAATTAGTGAGTTTTTTTTCTAATAATTTTTTATTTTTGTTATTTGCATATTTTTTTATTAATATTTCCGGTTGCAACAAATTTAATCCTCTTGTACCATGATATTTTCTAAGAAAATTTTTTCATTATATTTTTTTTTACAAAATTTCGGGTAGATTTTTTTGGATATTTTTTAAAATATTTTTTTTAATTTTCTTTTGTTTTTAAAAAGATTTTATTTTTTTCGTTTTATGTTCCAACTAAAACTCATCTTTTTTTTATTCAACAAAATAATATTAAGTAAGGGGAACGGGGGAGGGATAGTTAAGGATGTGAGGGAGAGAGGGGGAGAAACGTGAGCGCATCACACACACAATTCTCGAGTAAGCAAATAAACATTTGTTTAATTTTTTTATTATTTTTTGTTTGTAAAAATGTCCACATACACATAATATATATTTTATCTTTTCCACGTTTCTCCCAAAAAATTAAATATTTCCAGTTTTATTATTTCATCAATTTATTGTTTCTCAAAAAGGTTATTTCGGCGCGGCCATTTTAACAACAAACTTGTTTTTAAACAAACAAACTTTTAGTACAAACTTTCTCTTGAAAACAAACTTTTTTAAAACATTTTTTAAAACTTTTTTACAAGCAAGTTTGTTTTTAAAACTTTGTTTTATTCAAGTTTATTTTTATAAATCAAGTTTGTTAATTTAATTCAAGTTCTACTTTTAAGTTTATTAATTCCAAGTTTATTTGTATTTTTGTCTTTTTTTTCTTATTAAAGATACACAAACTTTCCGGAAACTTACTTAAAAACACATCTATTTTAATTTAGGTATATAATTTTTCTGGGTATTTTTTGACTATCCTGTCAGCGTTCTTAAACACTTTCTTTTTTTGTCTTACTTTTTTTTTCTTTATTTTACTTGTTCAATCTTCTTATCAATTCAAAAAACAATAAAAATTTCTAATTTTTGCTCTAAAAATTAAATTTCTTTAAAAATTTATATTTTTTATTACCTTTTTTATATACAAATTTTTGGTTGTTCTACGACTTCTCTCGATGTTTAAATTTTTTTTGTTTCGAAAATCTACTCCCCTATTTTAAATAATAATTAAATTCCACACACTCAACAATTTTTCCTTTCTCTCCACCTTTCTCCCCCAAAAAAATTTTTTTCTCTCTCATCTGACTTTTTTTTATTAAAATATTTTTCTGGCCCCATTTATTTATTTTCTTTTTTTCTTCTTCAATTTTTCTGGATAAAATTTAGAATTAAAAAATTGATTTTTTAATTTTAATTTAAAATTAAAATTTAAAAGAAAATTAATTTTATTTAGGATTTAAATGGGTGGAGGTAAAGGAGATGAATTTGTCGATGAAACATCACTTTGTAAAATACCTCCAACCAAAACATCACAACAACAACAACGAAAAACACGTCGACGTAAAAAAGAATTGTTTAGAGAAAATATACTTTTGTTGTTTACAATATTTAGTGTTTTTGCTGGTTTTGGTATTGGGTTTGGATTGAGACATTTACATTTAACACAGAGGTGGGTTTAGAGAAAATAATAAACTTTCCGGAAAATACAAAAAACACATTAAAATGAATAGATAAAAAAATAAACTTGATAGTTAAATTAATTCCGGAAAATTCATATTAAAAATAATTGACTATTAAATAAAATTATTTGATAGAAACTTTCCGGAAAACACTGGAAAATACAAACCAAAATAAATAAACTTGAGATACCGGAAAATACAAAAATTTTTAAAATAAATAAAATAAACTTGGCAGAGAAATAAAACTTTATTTTTAAAGGGAAATTGATTTAATTGGTTTCCCAGGAGAAATATTTATGAATATTCTTAAAGCAATGATATTGCCGCTAATAGCAGCTAGTTTAGTTTCTGGATTAAGTCAACTTGAAGCTAAACAGTCTGGGTGGATTGGTTTATTTGCGTTAATTTATTATTCTGTTACAATGATTTTGGCTGTAGTGGTAAATAAATAAAAATATTTTTCTGATAAAATTAAATTTTATTCGAAGACTGGTATATGTCTTGTTTTATTAATACACCCTGGTGATCCTTTAATTAAGAAAGAACATGGTAGTAAACTGGATAACACTACTGCTGATATTTCTGCATTAGATAAATTGACAGATGTTTTGAGGTGAGAGAGTGTGGTAAAAAATAAACTTGGCAGAGAAAAAACTAACTAACCCAAAAACTAACCCAAGTTTAAGAGATTAAAAAAAAATGGAAATTGATGGAAAAATGTCTACAAATAAAATTTCTGCAAAACGGACAGCAACAGAGGCCAATTTTTCGCCTCTCTCCAATAATAGCAACAACAACGAAAATCCAAATTCTCTTAATTTTCTTATTGATTGTCAAGTCAGTTTGGTGAAAACAACACTAACAACAATCAATACTTTTATTCCGTCTATGACAACAGAGCAAACTCCGATTTTATTAAACTTTATTAAAACTCTGACTGAACAATTTAACCTTCTTAGTAAATCAATCGATTCACTTAAAGAAAAACAACAAGAAAAACCTTATGGATATTTTTCAGGAACAACAAAATTAAACACTATTTCAGCAGAGGAGCTAGAGCGCGAAAGAAGTGTTGTTGTGACTGGTTTGACGGAATCTACAAAAAAACTTCCATCAGAGAAAATGGCGGATGACTCCAAAACAATAACAAGTTTACTCGACTCGGTGGGGGTTGAGTGCGCACCCAGGTTTTTTTACCGTATGGGACGTCAGTCTAACCCACCCAATAATGGTCATGCCCGTCTTTTAAAGATTGTTTTACCATCCAGAAAATTTCAGCGTGAACTTCTCAACAAATGGAAAACAAATGGCAAGAAATCTTTCCCCCAAGTCAATATGCGTGCTTCAATGACACCAGAACAATTACAGCGACGAAGGGAACTAATTGAAGAGTGCAAAAAGAAGAGAATGGAGAACCCTCAATTGGACTGGATAGTTTATGGAGAAGCAGTAATTCTAAGATCGGAGGTTCACATTTTTAGAAAAAATAAAAAAATCTGACTTCAAAAAAATAATCTAAATAGATTAAATACTATTAATTTTTTATATTTTAATTCAAGAAGTTTAAAAAACAAATTGTCAAATTTACACTTTCTGTTATTAGAAAACCGTTATAAGTTAATAGGGGTTACTGAATCATGGTTGACTGATATAGTTGATGATAATCTTTTACTACATGGTACCCCATATAATATTATCAGAACTGATAGGGCCAATGGTAGGGGTGGAGGAACTTGCTTATTTATATCAAATAAAATACCATTTATTAAAATAGAAATCCCCCAAACTTTATCAGAGATATCTTGTATAGATTTATCTTGTATAGACCCAGATGAAAAAATTCGTATTATTTTGATTTATAGATCAATCACTAAAGAAACCATTAAGGATTTTAAATCTATCTTGCAAATCTTGTATGATATATCGGCTGTATCCTACCCACTTATCTTATTAGGAGACTTTAACCTACCCAATATCGATTGGGAAAATTATAGTACTCAAACCAAAAATACCAAAGAAACATTATTTTTAGAATATATTCAAAGTTTAGGACTAAAACAAAAAATTGATAAACCCACTAGAGGAGTAAATATATTAGACTTACTATTAACTAATGAGGATGAATTAATAAAGGCTATAACAATCAATCCGCCTATAAGTAAATCTGACCATAATACAATAGAATTTGAAATATCTTCTACTAACAATTACCAAGATAATAATTATACATATCCAAATTTTCGTAAAGCTAACTATGAAATAATTAATGCACATTTCTCAACAATAAACTGGAATCTAGTATTCACACAATGCTCTGATATAAATCAACTATATTTCACTTTCCAATCGATTATACATAATGTTATTTGTTCCTTTGTTCCCGAATCTAAAGTAAAATCTAACAATCTCAAAAAACCCGAACACATTGAAAAAATGACATTATATCTAAAAAATCTGTGGAAACAAAAATCCACGCCAGAGCTAACACGTAAAATCTCATATGTATCAAAAAGAATAGATTCTGAAACTAACAAATTTTTAAAAAATAGAGAAAAGCATAAAACACAAACTATCAGTCGAAAATTCTCATACATCTCTTCATTTCTTAAATCCAAAAACAGGAAAATAACTTCAATTTTGGATAAAAATAATCAATTAGTATACGCTGATAATAAAATAGCACAAATTCTAAGTACCCAATTTAGTTCTGTATTTAATAAAAATTCATTAGACAATGCAGATCTAAACTCTATAACAAATCAAAATACATGTCAATCCGTAATCATAAATGAACTTCAAATCTTTGATCTTCTTTCTAAGCTACCTGAAAAAACTAACTCTTCTTATGACTCAATACCATGTATATTCCTTAAAAAATGCGCTAAAAGTCTTTATTATCCTTTATATTATATTTTTTCTTATTCATTAATGACTTCAACACTTCCTGAAATATGGAAGCAAAGTATAATAATACCAATACCAAAAACATTAAAGATACCCAAAATAGAAGAATTTCGCCCAATTTCATTACTATGTTCAATCACAAAAGTAATTGAACAAATTATTGCAAACCATATATCAATTTATGTTGAACAAAATGGTATATTACCAGATTGTCAACATGGATTCAGACCAAACAAATCCGTCACTACCCAACTAATTGAGGTTCAAGATGATATATCATTTGCATTGGATAATAAAAATTTAATAAACATAGTTTATTTCGATCTAGCTAAAGCCTTTGATTCTATACCCCATGAACGTCTTTTAACAAAACTAAAAGTAATAGGAATTGAAAAATCACTCTTAAAATGGATCTCTAATTACTTACACAACAGAAAATCTGTTGTTAAAATAGGAAATGAATATTCTGAACAATTCTCTATTACTAGTGGAGTTCCGCAAGGATCTATCTTAGGCCCGCTCCTTTTTAATATATACTTATCGGACTTACCAACATTCTGTTACACTCCTGAAATAAAAATAAAATTATTTGCCGATGACATCAAAGCCTATCAAATTCTAAAAAAAACCGATTTATCTAACAATTCTTTACAATTATTTATTAATAAATTCATTCAATATTGTAACACCAATGGTCTCAACATATCATTAAATAAATGCTCAGTATTATATATAGGTAAATCAAACCCTAAATTACAATACTCAATAGGAAACCACAAAATATTCCAAATTAGTAATGAAGACAAGAATAGGGATCTCGGAATTTTCTTCACTTCTAAATTCAAGTTTAATAAACATATTCAAACAATATCTCTAAGGGCCAATAGAAACTGCTATGCATTAATTAAATCTCTAAAATCACAAGATCCTAAAATTCTTATAGAAGCATTTAATATATACGTAAGGTCAATTATAGAATTTGGGTCACCGGTTTGGAATTCTTTAACTAAGAAAAACATTAAATTAATAGAAAACATACAAAAACGATATTTAAGATTTGTTTACAAAAGAATCACAAAGGTAAAAATAGAAGATATTCCACCATACAAAACACTTTTACAACATTTCAAAGTAGAATCCCTTGAAAGTCGAAGACTTAAAGCTGATTTAAAGCTATTTCATCAAAATATATTTGGGAAAATTAAAATTAACCATAATAATTCCTATATCATAAAACAAACAAAAACTAGGGGCGAAAAATATAAAATACAACCAACACGTTGTTCAACCATGATTCGGTACAACTCCTTTTTTGTTCGAACTGCTAGAATTTATTCACTAATTCCTATAGAAATTAAAAAAAATACACCCAAAATGTTTTCTAAACTTCTTGAACAGTTGGATATTTCCAATATCTTAAATGACAAATGAGATAATTTTATTTGCTAAGCTGCTTTGATTTTTATTTTAAGGACATTTTTTATTAGCATTTTTATTTTTCGTAATTTCACTTTAAATTGTTTTATTTTTGACTGTCACACCCTAGTGGTGTAAATAAATAAATAAATAAAATAAATATAAGTGTAGTAAATGTATATATAAAACTTTTTCTAAAAACTTGTTTAAAAACTTGATTAAATTCAAGTTTATTTATTAAATTTCAAGTTTCAGGTTTATTTTACCTATTTCAAGTTTATTTTTATGTAAATCAGGTTTATTTAATTAATTCAAGTTTATTTATGAATTTAAAGTTTGCTTTTCTAATACGAGTTTATTTGTTTCAAGTTTGTTTTCAAGTTTATTTTTAGATGTTTTTCTAAGTTTATTTATTAAAACAAACAAATAATTAAGTTTTTCTCTTCTAGTTACGCAATTGTGCTTTTAGAGACCAACATATTTTAACAACAAAATAAACAACCGGTTAATTTTATTTTCTTTTGCTACCATGTTAATAATCTCTTTAATAAATGTTTTTATTTGCAACGTTTTTACAACAAAACAAAAACAATGAGAATTTAATTTTATCAACATTTTTCCAACTTTCCATTACACAAATGTAATAAAAAATTAGTGAGTTTTTTTTCTAATAATTTTTTATTTTTGTTATTTGCATATTTTTTTATTAATATTTCCGGTTGCAACAAATTTAATCCTCTTGTACCATGATATTTTCTAAGAAAATTTTTTCATTATATTTTTTTTTACAAAATTTCGGGTAGATTTTTTTGGATATTTTTTAAAATATTTTTTTTAATTTTCTTTTGTTTTTAAAAAGATTTTATTTTTTTCGTTTTATGTTCCAACTAAAACTCATCTTTTTTTTATTCAACAAAATAATATTAAGTAAGGGGAACGGGGGAGGGATAGTTAAGGATGTGAGGGAGAGAGGGGGAGAAACGTGAGCGCATCACACACACAATTCTCGAGTAAGCAAATAAACATTTGTTTAATTTTTTTATTATTTTTTGTTTGTAAAAATGTCCACATACACATAATATATATTTTATCTTTTCCACGTTTCTCCCAAAAAATTAAATATTTCCAGTTTTATTATTTCATCAATTTATTGTTTCTCAAAAAGGTTATTTCGGCGCGGCCATTTTAACAACAAACTTGTTTTTAAACAAACAAACTTTTAGTACAAACTTTCTCTTGAAAACAAACTTTTTTAAAACATTTTTTAAAACTTTTTTACAAGCAAGTTTGTTTTTAAAACTTTGTTTTATTCAAGTTTATTTTTATAAATCAAGTTTGTTAATTTAATTCAAGTTCTACTTTTAAGTTTATTAATTCCAAGTTTATTTGTATTTTTGTCTTTTTTTTCTTATTAAAGATACACAAACTTTCCGGAAACTTACTTAAAAACACATCTATTTTAATTTAGGTATATAATTTTTCTGGGTATTTTTTGACTATCCTGTCAGCGTTCTTAAACACTTTCTTTTTTTGTCTTACTTTTTTTTTCTTTATTTTACTTGTTCAATCTTCTTATCAATTCAAAAAACAATAAAAATTTCTAATTTTTGCTCTAAAAATTAAATTTCTTTAAAAATTTATATTTTTTATTACCTTTTTTATATACAAATTTTTGGTTGTTCTACGACTTCTCTCGATGTTTAAATTTTTTTTGTTTCGAAAATCTACTCCCCTATTTTAAATAATAATTAAATTCCACACACTCAACAATTTTTCCTTTCTCTCCACCTTTCTCCCCCAAAAAAATTTTTTTCTCTCTCATCTGACTTTTTTTTATTAAAATATTTTTCTGGCCCCATTTATTTATTTTCTTTTTTTCTTCTTCAATTTTTCTGGATAAAATTTAGAATTAAAAAATTGATTTTTTAATTTTAATTTAAAATTAAAATTTAAAAGAAAATTAATTTTATTTAGGATTTAAATGGGTGGAGGTAAAGGAGATGAATTTGTCGATGAAACATCACTTTGTAAAATACCTCCAACCAAAACATCACAACAACAACAACGAAAAACACGTCGACGTAAAAAAGAATTGTTTAGAGAAAATATACTTTTGTTGTTTACAATATTTAGTGTTTTTGCTGGTTTTGGTATTGGGTTTGGATTGAGACATTTACATTTAACACAGAGGTGGGTTTAGAGAAAATAATAAACTTTCCGGAAAATACAAAAAACACATTAAAATGAATAGATAAAAAAATAAACTTGATAGTTAAATTAATTCCGGAAAATTCATATTAAAAATAATTGACTATTAAATAAAATTATTTGATAGAAACTTTCCGGAAAACACTGGAAAATACAAACCAAAATAAATAAACTTGAGATACCGGAAAATACAAAAATTTTTAAAATAAATAAAATAAACTTGGCAGAGAAATAAAACTTTATTTTTAAAGGGAAATTGATTTAATTGGTTTCCCAGGAGAAATATTTATGAATATTCTTAAAGCAATGATATTGCCGCTAATAGCAGCTAGTTTAGTTTCTGGATTAAGTCAACTTGAAGCTAAACAGTCTGGGTGGATTGGTTTATTTGCGTTAATTTATTATTCTGTTACAATGATTTTGGCTGTAGTGGTAAATAAATAAAAATATTTTTCTGATAAAATTAAATTTTATTCGAAGACTGGTATATGTCTTGTTTTATTAATACACCCTGGTGATCCTTTAATTAAGAAAGAACATGGTAGTAAACTGGATAACACTACTGCTGATATTTCTGCATTAGATAAATTGACAGATGTTTTGAGGTGAGAGAGTGTGGTAAAAAATAAACTTGGCAGAGAAAAAACTAACTTAATTTCCGGAAAACACAAAAACATAAAAAATAAACTTGACAGAGAAAATTGAAAATAAACTTGATAATTAATAAACTTGAATTTCCGGAAAACACAAAAAATAAACTTGACTTTATAGCCAAATATACATACTAAATTAAATAAACTTGACAGAGAAAATAAACTTTAAAATAAACTTGAAATATAAATAAACTTGATTTCCGGAAAACACATTAAAAATACAAAATAAAATAAACTTATTTTCATAGAAACATGTTTCCTGATAATATTGTACGAGCAACTTTTCAACAAATTGAAACAGAATATGTTGACAAAAATGTTTCTAATCCCAAACTTGGAACTTTTACAGTTGTAACAAGTTCTGTACATAAATATATTGATGGAATGAATTCTTTGGGTAATTTTTTAAATTAATTTAAAGAAAAATTAATTTTTGTTAGGCTTAATCGTATTTTTTATTGCACTTGGCTTGGTTATGGGGCAACTTGGTGATGAAGCTAAGGTGTGGAAAAATTTATTTTTTTGTTTTGAAATTTTTTTGAAAAATTTTGAAAAAAAATTTTTTTCAAAATTTTTGAAATTTTTAATTAAAAAAAATTTTTTAGAATTTAATTTAAAAAATAAAAATAAAAATTTTTTTATTTTTTAAGCCACTAGCTGATTTATTCATTTCATTGGATAAAGTAATTATTGCATTGGTTAGTATTGTAATGTGGTAAGTTTAGATTAAAAATATTAAAAAAATTTTTTTAAATTAAATTTAAAAAGGTATTCACCAATAGGAATATCTTCACTCATTGCAGCAAAAATTTTGGAAATTACAGATTTGGCTAAAACTGCAAAAATGTTGGGACTTTATATGTTGACTGGTAAAGGGGAAAATTTTAAAAAATTCAGAAAAAAATTTTTAAGTCATAACCGGACTTCTTATACATCTATTTATAACACTACCAACCCTTTTGTTTATTGGAACAAGAAGAAATCCGTACAAATTTATGCAAGGGTTAACTCAAGCTGGTTTAACTGCTTTAGGGACTTCTTCGTCTGCTGCTTCTTTGTAAGAAATTTTTTGTTTTAAATTTCAAAAAAAATTCTTTTCTCTCAGACCAGTAACTTTCAAGTGTTTAGAAGAAATTATTGGAGTTTCACCAAAATATACAAAATTTGTTTTACCTGTTGGGGCAATGGTTAATATGGATGGAACAGCTTTATATGAGGCTGTCGCTTCTGTGTTTATTGCACAAATGAATGGGTTGGAAATGGATGCGGGGACTGTTGTGACTATTGCGTTGGTTTTTTCTGATTTTTCCTGATTTTCTAATCAATTTTTATCAAAAAAATTTTTTCTTTTCAGTTTAACAGCAACTTTGGCCTCTGTAGGAGCAGCTACAATTCCCTCAGCTGGCCTAGTCACAATGCTTATTGTTTTAACAGCGGTTGGGTTGCCTGCATCAGATGTTACTTTAATAATTGCTGTTGATTGGCTTTTGTGGGTTTTCATAATTTAATTAAAAAATAAAAAAATTAATTTTAATTAAAAAAATAGAGCTTAGAAAGTCCACAGAAAATTTTTCAAAAAAAAATTTTAGGAAAATTTTTTTAATTATTCAAAAAAAATTTTTTAAGGGATAGATTCCGTACATCAGTAAATGTAATTGGTGATGGTATAGGTTGTGGTTTTGTTGAGGCAATGGTTGAAAAACGCTTTAGAAATTCAAAAATAATAGCACCAACAGATTGTTGGGCAATTGGAGGAGGTGAAAATACTAAAAATAATAAAGTAAGAAAGGTAAAAAAAGGGGAAAAAATTTATCGTTATAGGAGGATAAATTAAATAATGTATTTACAAAAGTTGAATTATGGCCTTCAACAAGGGAAAATGGGGGAAATTGAAAAATAAAAAAGAATGATTTATTAACAAGATTAAAAAAGGAAAATTTAAACGACAAAATTTTTAAATTTATTTTTAGCCACAAGAAATTTTTTTCTATTTTTTAACTCAAAAAAAGTCCAACCTTGGTTGAACTACCTTAACATAGTACAATGCAAATAATATTTATACCTTCTTTCCGGAAAGCAACAACTAAATATTAATAAGTATAAGCTTGTTATAAACATTCTGGAAAGCAATAGAATTATATTAAATTATCCCGGAAATTAAATAAACGAATATAAACCTTCCGGAAAGGTTTATATTGTTCAAACAAGGTGTTTTTAATCTATTTTTTCTTTTATCCTTTTTCATATTTTTTTAACAATTCATATTTCTCAGTCAAATTATTATTTTATTATACATATACAAAATGTATAAAAATTAATTTTTGAAAAATTAAAAAATTTAACTATTTTTTAAAAGAAAAATAATTCCCTTTTTACTCTCTTCAAATTAATTTCTTCTTCCTTTAATTCATCATTTAAATCTATACTATTCGAAACATTAGTTCTTTTTAATCCACTATTGAAGTAGTAATTTAAATGGCTAAATTGCTTCTGGTTGTCAGTAAAATGACTAGAAGGTTGTTGTTGTATGTTTGAGGGGGTAAATGAATTCTTACAAGGGGGAAGGTTAAACTGAAAAAGAGAGAATAAATAAAATTTCCGGAAAAAGTATAGTTTGACTACTTTTTCCGGAATTATAGCGTTTCCGGAATTTTTATTTAAAAATTTTTTTCCGGAATTCTTTTGACTTGCCTTCATTCTCTGTCGATTTTTCTTTATTCTGTTCTTCCGTATTGTAAAATATTCACTGAGTAATTTACAATTAAAAATTAATATCCCTTTAGCGATCATTATAAAAACAGCCAAAATACCCAAACCGATCAATGCAATGACAACAACTAAAAATTAAACTTTAATATAAACTTTCCGGAAAGAAAATAATAATATTAAATTAACATTTCCGGAAATAATATAATAATCGTAAATTAACATTCCGGAAAGTATAATATTAAATACATTTTAATATAAACATTCCGGAAAGAAAATAATAAAGAGTTTTCCTGAAGGAATATAATAAACTTTCCGGAAAATAAACTTTCTATTCGATAAATCTTAAATAGAATTTAATATAAACTTTCCGGAAAGAATTTATTCTATTAAAACTCGCCTAGTTTTAACACAAACCATCCATTCTCTTCTTTGTTAGATTTTTTTAAAACACCTTCTTCTTCCTCTTCTATTAAAGCATTAATTTCTTCCTCAATACTTTTAGTTGTGTTATTATTTGTTTCATTATTTAATAAAAAATTATCATTATTTTGAGGTATTTCTTTATTTTCTTCTATTTTAATTTCTTTACTTTCATTTTTCCTTTTTATTTGCGTTAAAAATTTTAAATTTTTCAAATTATTAATTCTTTTATTTTTCTTTTCTACTATTTCATTTTCAGTTTTGCTTCCGTAAAGTGTTGTTGTCGTTGATGTTTTTGATGTTGTTTTGTTTGTTTGCCTTAAATTGTTTATTGTTTTTGTGTTTTTATTAAGTTTTGTGTTTTGTATTTTGTTTGTATTTTTCTTTCCGGAATGTTTTTCCGGAAAGTTCTAACTCTGACTTGTGTTTTATTTCTTATATAATTTCTTTCCGGAAAATTTTGTTTATATTTTTCTTTCCTAATCAAGTTTTGTCTCTCTATAAATTACTTTATATTTTTTCCATCTCCAACAACACCAATCTTTGTTAATTCAACACCCTCCATATTTATTTGTTGTTCTCCCATTCCGGAACAACTTTAATTTAATTATGTTTTTATTTAATTTCTTTATTAAAAACCTTCCCAAAATTCGAACTTTTCCCCTCAATGAAAATATCCAATCAGTTTCGTTTGGACTGCAATTAATCGGATTTCCTGAGGAAAATTTCTTGTTTAACTAAAAATTTTTTTTAATTTTTTACCAGTTAAATCAAGTATCTGCACATTAGCAGTATTTTCTGACTGCAAAAATGTTCCCCTAAAAGTATTGGAATCAAATGTTTCCAGTTGATTATAGCTTAGATCGATAGATTGGAGTTGGGGTAAACCGGCAAAAGCGAATTTATCGACCTTTTCAATCTTTAAAAAAATTTTAAAAGATTTTTTAATAGAAGAAAGGACCTGATTCTGTCCCAAATCAATAGAAACAAGAAATTCAAGTTTTGAATTTTCTCCTCCAAATAATTCATTCGAAATAAATTTAATTTTATTTCCACGTAAATTAATAAATTGAAGACGTGAAATTGGTGAGAAACAATTATTTAAATAATTAATTTTGCAGTGAGACAGGTCTAAGCGAAGTAATGAATTTGCAAAAGAAAATGCTAAAATTTTAAAAATAAAAATTTTTTTGTAATTTAATTAAAGAATTGCTTAAAGGAAACATGACTACTTTCCGGAAAATAGAATAATAGATAAAATATTTTTTCCGGAAATATAATAATCGTTTCGGAAATAATTATCTATTATTATATTTTCCGGAAAAGGAATATTGTATAAAATATACTTTCCGGAAGAAGTATAATAAATAAATAATTATTTTCCGGAAAGTAGAAAACTTTCAGGAAATAAAATTCCTTATATATATTTCTGACCTAAAAAATTAGTAAAAAAATTTTTCAAAAAAATTTACAATTATCTTCAATTCTTTCAATTGGATTACCACCCATTGAGAGCACCTTTAATTCAGGTATAGAAGCAAAAATTGAAGAAGGAATAAATGTAAATTGGTTTTGACTTAAATATAAATACCAGAGTGAAGGTATTGAAGTAAATATATTCGAATTTAGTTGACTTATCTTTGAAGAAAAAGGAGATAAAATTACTTTTTAATTTTAAAGTTTAGAGGGCCTGACTATCAGTATTATTTTCCGGAAATAATAGAACTATCCGAAAAAAGAATATAGAATAGAGTATATTTTCCGGAAATAAATAGAAACCTTCCGGAAAACGAGTATTACATAAATTAATTCTACTTTCCGGAAATAGTTTAGTAGAAAACTAAAAATATGCTTTCCGGAAATAGGATAATAAAATATTTCCGGAAATAATGTGATATGGGAGAACCTTCCGGAAAATTAATATTAAATAAATTATACTTTCCGGAAATAATTTAGCTTTAAAAATAAACTTTCCGGGAATAGATTAATAGAATATTATTTTCCGGAAATAATGTAATGGGGAAACCTTCCGGAAATTTAATTCCTTGTATATGTATACCTGATTAACATCCAACCCCAAACTTTTAAGCATGGGAAGGGGCGGGATATCTCCAGGTTCTAAACTATCAATTTGATTTGCACTTGCAAACAATTCCTGTAAAGAATCAGATAATTTAGCTATAGCTTTGGTTGGTAGTTTGTTTAATTGATTCTTGTCTAGAAAAAGTTTTTGTAAAAATTCTAGTCCAACAAAAGCTTTGGAATTAATTGAAGTGTCGGAGAGAAGGTTTTCGCTTAAATCGAGTCTGAAAAAAATTTATAATCTTTAGAAAAAATTATTTTTTTAACTGTTGAAGCGTCTTGCGTGAATTAAAATAAGCAAAAGTATTGTCAAATACTTCAGTTATTTTATTCCCAGCGAGGGAAAGTGACTGCAAATTTGTAAACAAAGTTAAAGCTGGACAGTCTCGAATATTTTCAATTTCATTATTTTGTATTTCCAATTGTTCTACATTATCAAAAAGTGTTGAGGTTATTGAGAGTTCAGTGCTAGTTGAAGATAAAACTTGAAAATGAGAGAGTGAGTTGTTGCGAAGAATGAAGTGGCGAATTGGTAGAGAAGCTAGAGTATCAACTGACAACTAAATAAAGGTTTTTTGAGTTAAACTTTTTCCGGAAGAAGAATAATTAGTTAGCCGTTCCGGAAAGAAAATTAATTGTAAAGAAATAAATTAAACTTTTTCCGGAAATAAACTTTTCCGGAACCATTTTATAATTAAAAATCTTTCCGGAAAAATATTTAAATTATAACTGAATAAAATAATATTTCAAACTTTCCGGAAATAGTTTAATTTCTTGAAAGAAAATAGTATTTGTTTATAACCTCGGGAATTTGTGTATTCTCAATTCTTAAAAATTCAATTTTAATATTAGGCCTTTCCATAAAAGGTTGTAAAAACTCCAAAATCTTTTCGAATGGTCGTCCTTCAGAACAGATAATGCCAAATCCTTTTATTTTCATCGAAACACAGGAACACGAACTGTTTAACTTAAATTACATAATTAAAGAGAAGATAATTTTTTAATTGGGTTGCCTGAAAATTAATTGGGCATGTTTCTGCTTTGATTTTCAGGAAGAATATTATAAGGAGAAAGTAGAGTGAGTTTAATACCGGAAACATAATAAAGACTTTCCGGAAGTATTAGAATAATTAAAAAAAATAATATTTTCCGGAAGCAAGTAGAACTTTCCGGAAAAAGAATATTGAATAAAATATACTTTCCGGGAGAATATAAACTTTCCGGAAATAGAATAATATGTGAAATATTATTTTCCGGAAAAAGTAGAACTTTCCGGAAAAATAATATTGAATAAAATATACTTTCCGGAAAAATATAAACTTTCCGGAAATAGAATAATATGTGAAATATTATTTTCCGGAAATATACTAATGTAATAGAAAACTTTCCGGAAATAGTTTATTTAATGCTGCTATTCTTCGTATTTTTTACTAATGATTAGGTGAATAATAAAAAAATTGAAGATGAGTAACAACATGTGTTGGTTGACCAAAGCTTAAGAGAACACTAGAGATATATTTAGCTGGCCATCAAAAAATAAAAATAGGAGTGGCCGATTGAAAAAGACTTTGTAGAGTATATCAAAAACAAACACAGCTGTCTAACTGGATAAATTTAATTGGAGACATCCTATGCTTTTTGAGGTAAGTTGATATTTAGGATAACATAAATCCGAGGTTCCACATCTCAAAAAATTTTTTATTTAATTTACGAAATCTACAATCAATTTCTCGCGACTTTTTTCCCTCTTCATGTCCTCGGCCCTTTTCCTTGACAATTTTGGAGCGCGCGGATTGGCCATAATTTGTGAAGGGAGGGGAGGAGGAGGGAAAGAGGAGCGATTTGCCTTATTTGCCTATGCTTTTCCTTTTTCTTCTCTCTTAGTCAATCAATTTAATCCTTTACATCCATTCCCGTCTTCTCCTCTATCCTTCTCAATCACTCCCTTGCCGTTTAAATAAAAATTTTTAATTGAAAAAAAATAAAACTTTCCGGAAAAGACAGTAATATTTAGTCAATTAAAACTTTCCGGAAAGAATATAACTCAAAAGAAATAATAAACTTTCGGGAAAATTAAATCTAAGTTCTAACAAATTAAAACGTTACGGAAAAGTATTATTAAATAGTCCACTGAATCATAGCCTAATAAAACTTTCCGGAAAGAATATAACTCAAAAGAAATAATAAACTTTCCGGAAAAATTAAATTCAAGTTCTAACAAATTAAAACGTTACGGAAAAGTATTATTAAATAGTCCACTGAATCATAGCCTAATAAAACTTTCCGGAAAGAATATAACTCAGAATATAACTAAAAAATATATTTCAGAATATTCAGATAAAATAAAATATAAATTATAAAAATAAATTCTGATTTATTCAAATGCCCTCAGTTGTCTGGGATTATTTTGAAGAATTTGAGGGAGGTGGAAAATGTCGATTATGTGGGTGTATTAGAAATAGAAAAGATAAATCAACATCTACATTTTGGGTTTTAAACAAATTTTTTTATTTTTAAAATTATTTTTAGCAACATCTTGAAAGAGTGCATGGATTGGATAAACGTTTAATGTTGTCAAGCAGTCCGGCAAATTCTTTGGGGGAAGGGAAAAAAGTAAAACAAACAAATAATTTTAATCAAATAAATAATTATAGTAATAATAATTTTAATATTACACAAAAAAGACATTTGGAAGTTAATAATGAAATGTTTGGTGAGGAACCTGTTGAGAAAATGCCTAAGGTGGGGACTGGATTTTTGTTAAAAATAAGAGGCAATTTAATTAGTTCCTGAGAAAATATAACAAACTTTCCGGAAGGAATATAACTCTGAATAAAACTTTCCGGAAAAACACAGTAACGAATTTTCCGGAAAGTTCTAATAAATTAATAAAACTTTTCCGGAAAAGTTATAACAAATTAAAAGGTTCCGGAACAACATGTATTAATTAAAACTTTCCGGAAGGAATATAACTCTGAATATTTTTCTATTCTCTTCCGGAAAATTTCTAAAATTAATTTATTTAAAATCCTTCCTTCTTTAAGCTCGAATTAATGACAGAATTGGATAAAAGGGCAACAGAAGAAACTTTAAAATTTATTTCTGAATTAGTCAATCAACAACAGAAGCAAACAGAATCACCCCAGCCTTGTAGTTCTTCTAGTGATTGGCAAAATAATAATTTAATTTATTCACAAAATGTGAAAGGAAATGAATTGAGTATCAAAAATGAAAGTATTAACAGTTGTCCAATATCTTCGCCCATTGGAATTAATTTTAATAACAATTTTGATTATAATCAGAATTCAATGCTTCCGTTTAATAAAGTTTGTTCTGATTTTAAAATATATATTTTTTCGCTTTAACCGAAAAAGTTATAGCGAAAAAAAACTTTCCGGAACGAATATGTATAACTCAAAATATAACTCAAACGACATAGTAAACTTTCCGGAAAAGTTATAACTAATTAAAAGGTTCCGGAAAAGAGTTGTAGTGAATTAAAACTTTCCGGAAAGAATATAACTCTAAAAAACATAGTAATAAACTTTCCGGAAAAGTTTAACTTCAAGCTCTACTAAATTAAAACCGGAGAGAGTATAACTCAGAATTAATATTTTTTAAACTTTAAATATTCCGCCAAAAATGTTTTTCTTTTTGAAATTAATTTAACTGTAATTTCATTTTGTCAACTAATGAAAATATTTTTGTTTTGCCAAAAGTTTTCCAATTTGGCTTTGTTTATCGATTTTCTTCTAGTTTTTTTTTCTAGTTTTTTTTCTTGTTTTTACTTAAATTTAGAATTTTTATTTTAGAAGGTAGAACCTCTTGAAGGAAGCGGGTTATCTTTCAACGGATATATGAGTGGATTACTTGAAGGAAATCATTCAATTCAAAATGGAAGGTTTCTTTAGCTGAAAATTCAAATTTTAAAATTTCTCTTTTCAGTGTTCATTCCGATTTAAAAACAAAATGTTTATTGGATAACAACAACCAAAAACGTTCTGATTATCTCAACTGGGAAGAATTTTTTATGGGTTCAGCAATATTGGCATCTCTTCGAAGTAAAGACCCGTGTACACAAGTTGGGGCTTGTATAGTTAAAGAGAACAAAATTGTTGGAACTGGCTATAATGGAATGCCTAATGGATGCAATGATGACGATATGCCGTGGGGGAAGGACAGCTCTGACATGTTTAACACAAAGTGGAGAAACGTTTATTTTTAAATTTTTGGGGGAAATTTTTAGTTAACTAGGGAGGGGAGCCTGTCCTATTTAAAAATGGGGAAGTAGGTTGTGGGTGTGGGTTTCCCAGGGTCGCTGAAAAGAAGTTGGATTTATGGAAGTCGGTCGACTGCTTTATCGGGCTCACTAGGTTGGAGATCCATACATTGATTCTTTCTGGGTCCAGAGCCAATCTTAAAGTATTTTCCACAGTTCCTTGATGATTCTTCCTTGACTCAGGGACAAGAATCTGGTCAAGATTTCCTATCTCTGTTAGGCTGACCGACAAGCAGATTACAACTCCAATAAACCAAGCTAGCTTTTTAGTTAAACTGATCACTTTTCCCTACTTTCTTTTGGATTTTATAACTAGCCTTATAGGTTGGAGCTCACTTATTGTTAGTCTCCCTTGAATCTTTCATTAGGGCCTAACATTAAATTAAGAAATTTTATTTTTGAAGGTATTTGTATGTTTGCCATGCCGAAATGAATGCAATTGCAAATGGAAATTCTGCTCAATTTAAGGATGCTACAATATGTTTGGAAATTATTTTTTTAAACTTAATTTTCTTTAGATATAACCCGTTTTCCTTGTAACGAATGTGCAAAGTTAATTATCCAATCGGGAATCAAAACTGTTATTTATTTGAAGGATAAGGATTGTATTGAAACTAGGGCTTCTAAACGGTTGTTTGATGCTACAAAAGTTAATTACAGGTTTTTTTTGTTTTTAGGGGGTAATTGAACTTTACAGGCTTTATTTTTTCCTCCCCAATTCTCCCCTAGTTCTGTTTAGAATGGTCAGACTTTTTCCTTCTTTTTTTTTGTTTTTATGGCTTGGGAAGACTGATGGGCAACTTAAGAAATTCCAAGTCACGGAACAGACAAGTCAAGGAACGACAAGTCTTGATTTGTCTCTTCCTTGACTTGTCGTTCCATGGTCTTGTCCGTTCCTTGAGTTAGTCTGACACGCTTGGGAAAATGTCAGTGGATCTTTTCCCCATTTGCGTAAATACTTGGGAAATTCAGCAAAAGAGAGTTTTGGTGAACTGTGTTGAATTTCACATTCATCAATTTTTCCTTTTCCCCGAATTTTGTGTATTTGCCCCACTCTAGAATTCTACTCTAGGGCACTTTCCATTATAGAAATGACCTCCCCGATGGAGTGAGATTGATTAAAAAGGCTGATGCGTTCCCCCATTAGAAAGTTTACTAATCTTCTAATAGTTGATGGGAACTTTTAAAATTAAATAAAAAAAATTTTATTTTAAGTCAATTCCAACCAATTCGAAGCCAGATTGTTATCAATTTTGATTGATTTTTTGCGGGAATATTATTTAGATTTTACATGGTATACCAAAAAATTTATTTTAAATCAGGGAATTTTTTGTCTTGTTTTTCTGTTTAATTTTGTTAAAAAAAGTATTTAATTTCTATATATAAGTACCTAAATTAGAGTCCACCCCAGAGTATCGACACCCAAAGTATCGACACCCAGAGTATCGACACCCAAAGTATCGAATGACCCAAAGTATCGAATTTTTTAAACTTCATAATTAAGTATTCCAAGGACGGGGAAGTCTTTTTAACATAGGGAAATTGTTCCAACAATGGATCAAACATCGATCATGATCAATATGTCCAATCAAAGAAGAGTGATCGATCTCCAAGTAGAATCTTGTTCGGTCGCTATGCTCAGTTCGATCGAAAACACAATTCCCCGATGTTAGAACATCATGCCCGATCATTGGAATACTTAATTATGAAATTTAAAAAATTCGATACTTTGGGTCATTCGATACTTTGGGTGTCGATACTCTGGGTGTCGATACTTTGGGTGTCGATACTCTGGGTGTCGATACTTTGGGTGTCGATACTCTGGGGTGATCCCCTAAATTATTCATTTTTTTTGTGTGGTTTTCTAATTTCCTTTTTTCTGCTTTCCCTTTTCTCTTTCGATTAAATTTGTTTTTTTTGTTTTTTTAATATTTATCTGATCATTATCTGAAAATAAATTTTTAATTTATAAATATCACATCAAAAATTAATTTTTTGAGTTTTTGATTCATTCAAATATTTTTTTCTAATTTTTTTCAAGCTCAAAAATTAATATAATTTTTTCAAAGCAAAAATGCCGTATAAAGTTAAAAGAGAACCAAACTCACCAAAAAATGGAGGAGGAGATATTGACGAAGGAGAGGATTTGGTTTTAGACTTTGTTGAGGTTTTTTGTTTATTTTTAAAGAATTTTTTAAAGAATGTTTTGTTTTGAAGGAAGCGGGGGACGAATTGGAAGAAGCCGACAGAATTCCAAGTCCCCGTTCAATGTCGGCGCCACACTCTCCGGATGCGAGGGAGGAGGTTTTGCAGGCTGATGCGGAAGAGGATTCGAGCGAGAATGGAAAGAAGATGAAGAATAATAAGCAAATGGGACCTAAAACTCCGCCGGGAAATGAGGAGGAAGATGAGGATAAAATGGATGATACGAAGGTTTTATTGATTTTTATCGGTTGGCTTTTAGGTTCACATTTGGGTGACTCATCCTTTTACTCTTTAGTTTCCATTAGGAAGTGAGTTGGTTGGGAAATAGTCGCGGGTCAAACCTGTTTTCAAAATTCTCAACGGGTCGGGTCCAAGACGTTTGGGTAATCCCTGAACCCACTTATATTTAACGCAAATGAAGCAGAGGCAGAGGCTGGAAAGAACTCCAGATAATTAATATAATCTCCAAAAATATGTCTGCAATTTTAGTTCATCCCATCTTTCAATTCCCTGCGACTAATTCTTAATTAAAATCTTTCGACGTTCTTTTTTTTCTACCCGCTTGTCCTCTCTACCATCGAATTCAAAAAATTTTTTTTTCTCTATTTCAGAGTGACGGTCATGATGACAGTTTGTCCGATTTAAACGATTCTCGCGATCGAAAGAGACGAAGGAGGTCTTCAAGTACTTCTTCACGTTCACGTTCGAGATCTTCACGATCACGAAGTTCTCGTTCACGTCGAAGCAGCAATAGTTCTGATGGGGATAGATCTCCTCCACAAAAGTATCGACAAACACGCAGACGTGATAGGGTAGTTTTAAAAACTTTTTTTGGACTTTAAAAATTTTTTTTTAAATTTAAGGATGATGATTATGTGTCTGTAGAAGAACGTTTACGTCAGAATAGAAAAGCTCGACTTGTTCGTTTAAGGTTTTTATTTTTTCTGTTAGTTTTTTGACTGGGGTTTGGGTATAGTTTTTCTGGTTCTAAAAAACCGTACGGGTATGCGTTTTTAGTTCTTTGCGGGGATGCCACGGGTAGGGAATACAATAGCGGATAGGGTTTCGAGTATGGTTTTGAAAAGGTTTTGGGTCGGGTTCGGGTTGAGAAATTTTTCGGGTTTTGAGTATCGGGGTTCTTTTAACTCGTGACATTACTTGTGATGTTCTTGACATTCTTGGTGGGTTTCGAAATCTGATTTTCGAAGAGGTCTTGGGTTGGTTTCGGGTTAAGAAATTTTTCGGGTTTTGAGTATCGTGGTTCTTTTAACCCGTGACGTTACTGGTTCTTTTCTTGATATTCTTGTTGGGTCCAAAAATTTTTTTTTTATTTTTTTGGGCTCTACAATTCATTTTTTGCACTTCAATTTCCATCAGGGATGGAGTTGGAGTTGTTGAGAAATAGTCGAGTTTCAGACCTGATTTTCAAAATTCCTTCTGGTCGGGACTAATGGGTTTTCTCACAATCTACAGTTTTCTATAATCTAACAGTTCAACAAAAATTCAATTTTATTCTCCAAAAATTCTAAAAAAATTTCCTTTTCAGAGATGCTCGTTCCCGCCATCTTGGTTACACTTATGTTCCACGTATGGGAGGAAAACCTGGATTTCCCCCGCAACCTTACTTCAAAAATCCTTCATATTATCCAACCGACGATTCACGTGACAACAAAACAAAGAAAACTCCAAACCCGCCTCCATTAGCCCAAAAAATTGAGCCGTTGCCTGGTGGGCGTTTACCTCTAGTTCAGCGACGCTCTTCACCGGCACCTTTTGATAGAAGCTCATCTTCTGGTGGTGGAAGACGCTCTCCTGGAAGTGGAGGAAGACGTTCTTCACGTTCACCAACACCAACTTATCATCGTTCTGGTGCTCCTCCGAGACGTGTTGCTAGAGGAATTGTTGAAGAAGTTTTTACTGTACGGGCTTCTGGACGGTATTTTTAAATTTTTTTTTAATTTTAAAAAATTATTTGGGCTCAGAAATGTCCAATTTTTTAATTTTGCACTAAAAATGATTACTAACTTCTTCGAAAAAATTTTTTTATAAAAATTTTTTTTATAATTTTATAAAATCTCGCGTTTCTCTAGAGCGCATCAATTTAATAAAACAACAAATTTAAGCACACAAAAATTACAGAAAATAATGACTACTTTTATATTTTTGATTAACTAATCAAAATCAACAAGAAAAAAAAATTTTGGGGAAAATTTTAAAAGGGTAAAAAGTCTCTACTCTAAATACTACAAGCACACACATATTTTCTGGCGCGATGAATGAAAAAAAAATAATAAAAATTGAATTCTAAAAACAAAAATATAATTTAAAAACGACAAATGGGAAGATTTGTGTTGAAATTAAAAAATAACAACAAAAAACCTTCCTTACAAAAATAGACAACCTTTTATTAATCTTTCGACCCAAAAATAATAATAAAAAAATATTAAATTAATGTGTAAACACCAAAAATAATTAATTAATTAATTAATAATTAATTTAAAAAATGCACACAAACACACACAAAGAAAACAACAATTAATTTATACCCTCCCCAACTACTAAAAATTAAAAAAAAAATTTCTTTATTTTTTCAAAACTATACAGATCATCACCAACTTCCCACCACCATTATAGCAGTAGTGGAAGTACTCGACGTTCTTCACCACGTTCACCACAACCTTTAAATCGTTATAATCCTTCTAATTATTATCGACGTTCATCAACCTCAACATATATTAAAAACAATTTGGGACCCCAAACTTTGTATCCTTCAAGAAGAAATCCTTATCCTCCTCCAAAATATGAAAGAGGTTGGGGTGGAAATTATAGAGGTGGAGGAGGAAGAAGTTATTACAATAATGTAGGAAATTATAGAGGAAGTGGAGGAAGTTCTTCTTCATATCGTGAACGACGAGGAGGGTATATATTTTATTTTTAAATTTAAGAATGAGGGGAAAAATTTTTTGTCCGCAAGAAAATTTTTTGCGGACAAATTTTGCGGACTTTTTTTAATTAGTAAAAAAAATTTTTTTTCCAATTTAAAATGAAAAATGGTAAAGGCTAACAATAAAAATGAGAGGTAAAATGCCAAAAAAAAAGAAAATGTGCTGATATTTTTGCGGACAAACTTAGTTGCTGATTTAAAAAAAATCTATTTTTTACCTAAATTACGTTTTTAATCAGCTGAATGTTTTAGTAATAATATTAAAAGTTATGTAAAATAAATGATAAATAGGTGGAGAATGATAAAAAAAATAAATATTTAATTTGTCCGCAAAATTTTTTTTGTCCGCAAAAATTGTCCGCAAATTTTTTGCGGACAATTTTTTAATTTTTTTTTATAATTTTACAGCGATTCCAATGGTGGCAATTACATCTTTACTGGATCTAAATATGTGGAGCGTCCTTGGATTCCTCCACCGCCTCCTGGAAAGAAGTGGAATTGTCCGAGACGGGATGAACCATAGTAAATTTTAATTTTTTTTGGATAATTTTGGAGGGGGTTTATTTAAATTTTTCTACAAGATCAGAAAAATTTTTGAGAAAATGAAAATCGGGAAAATATTTATGTTTTTTATTTTCCGAATGATTTTTTAAAATTTCGGAAAATCAAAAAAAATTTTTACAATTAATAGGTGCGGACATAATTAGTGACACATTTTTTCAATCGCGGATAAAAATATTAAACTCTAATATTTTTCTCTTAATTTATATATCATTTTAAAGCTTAAAAAGTCCGCTTTCATTTCATATATAACGCAAAGTTCAAACACAAAACGAAAACAACGCAAAGCTCCACGCAAAGTTCGAAATTTTGAGTTTTTGGGCGTATCTCTACTCGTTTTTTCCTTTACTTGACATTAGGGTTTTTTGTAAATTTAATTCTTAATTTAAAAATTTTATAAAATTTTGTTAATACTATCTTGTGTAACTCAGAAAGGGCTTTCGAATGGTATATTACAAGTCATATTGAATTCAAAAATTTTTCGAGAAAATTTGAAATTTGTAAAATATGTCTGAATCGACTTTTTCGACTATAACTTTAGAAATACCTAACCAAAAAATCTCAAATTTAATAATTTGATGGACTAACCCATGATGAACATATATGAAAAATTTCAAATGGATTGGTTTATTTCTGTTTAAATTATAGAATTTTCCGCAAAAGCTTGTGAATTTCAGTTTGGGTTAGAAACATTCTTTAATTTATAAAATTTGAAATTTAATTAAAAGTCTATCAAGTTATATATGAAATGAAAGCGGACTTTTTAAGCTTTAAAATGATATATAAACTAAGAGAAAAATATTAGAGTTTAATATTTTTATCCGCGATTGAAAAAATGTGTCACTAATTATGTCCGCACCTAATATTTCCCGTTACAAGTAGAGTTGCGCGAGATCGATATCTCGACCGAGACCGAGACGAGAATCTCGGTCATTTTCCAATCTCGGTCTCGGTTTTGCCGAGACGAGACCTCCTAACCGAGACGAGATTCTCGGCACTTAATCTCGCCGAGATCCGAGATCAGTATACACCCCTTAAGATTGACCTTCTTGAGATTTATTTTTATTTTGACAAAATATTTAAGATTTCGCTATTGGCATATTGTTGTGCTCACTTAAATGGGACACGCCCAAGTAGGCGCGAGGCCAGGTAAAAAGTTTTGCCGCTGCGGAGAAAGCCGGGCATGTCGAGCGGAACGACGGCCGCCGCTTCGCTACGGTCGCCGCGATCGAAGCGAGCACGACCGCAGCGAAGCACGGCCATCGTGTATCGAAGAATTATGCACACACATAAGTTTGTGCATAATTACAAATCAAGCTGGTTTCGGTATCATTTGATCAGCTCGTCGAACTCATGTAAATGAGTTATTATTTGTATTAAAACATGGCGCCTATTCGTCTGCGCCCATTATTTAGTCGTGTACCCCTAGAGAGGAGTTGACAGATCTACAGTTTTGAGGCGAATAAGGGGTTCTAAAAAAAGATAATAAAATTCTTTCAATACTACTCTTTTTTATGATGAAACAATATTTTCCAAGGCTCATTGGGGATTTATTGAAGATCACTGCCTCGTTAGTAAGCTCGGAACGTTTATTTAGCAAGGCTTGGCTAATTTTTAGTAATGCACTTAGAGATCGGTATATATATACCGTATTTCTTCTAATAGTGCGACTGTCTCTACCTCTTCTAATAAACCGACCCCCTGTGTAAAGGCAAATATGTTGCTTAGTCCGCCAACTGAAAATGATTTTGATGAAACAGATGATTTTGATGATGATTTAGATGATATTTAATTAATTTAAATGGGTTTTGGTGGATAAAAAAGAGTTTTAGAGAATCTCGGTTTATCTCGGATCTCGATATCGGTCTCGGGTCAAATTTTGCATCTCGGTCTCGGTCTCGGTCATGCGAGTCTCGGTCAATCTCGGTCTCGGATTTTTTCTAAAATCTCGATCTCGCGCAACTCTAGTTACAAGCATTCACTGTTTATTCAGCGAACGTCTTGAAATCTTTTTCTGTGACCATGACCCTATCCTCCTTCAAAAAGAATTTTCTTTTTAATTTTAAATTTTGTGTGTAGTTTGTAAATTCTTGAAAAAATCTTTTTATTTAATTTAAAGCGTTCCATCAAGAAAATGTCCAAAGCGCGATGATGACAAGGATGATGGAGACGATTCATCTTCATAAGAAAGGTAAAACGTTCCACTAATTTAATCTTTTTAAAAAAATTTTTTTAAGAAGGAAAGGTGAGAGAGTGGAAGGGAAAGGAAAGGAAATTTTAAGTTTTGAATAATTATATAATATTTTTCAATTTTTTTTTATTTTGCAAAGACCACAAAAAAATCTTGTGTGTTTCCCCCTGCACCTTTATATATTTGTATTACTAATATATTTTATTTTTTTTTTTTAAATTAAAAATTTGAAAATGAAGAAAAAAAAAGGGGGGGGGGGGTGATAATAATTACTTGAAATTTTTGAGAAATAAGATTAGAAAGGAATTTTTATATACATATATTTTTTTTGAAATTTATTTTAATTGACAATAAAAAAATCGTTCATTTATAAGATACCCATTTGAAAGAAAAATTTCTTAAGCTGATGATTTGAAAAAATTTTTTGTTGATTAATAGAGGGGAAAAGAAACTGCCTCATCCCTCCATTTAGACAATAAACATTCCATATTTAATTTTTAAAATGCCACTTACGAGAGATGGGTGTCTTGTAATGAGAGTCAAGTTAGAATCTTTAATTTATTCCAAAAAATACCATCCATTTTTGGGCGATTTTTTTAAATAAAAAATTATGTTTAAATTAAAGGTTCTACTCAGGGTAGCAACCCGACCCCCGAAACCCCGACTTTATCAATTAAAAAATTTTGCTTGTGGGACTGAAATTTAAATCTAAGAAATTCTAATCTAACCCCGAACCCCGACATACCTTCCTCGGCAAACCCCGATCCCTGACAGACTCGCCCCCGATGGGTCGGGTTGCTACCCTAGTTCATCTACTATTATTACTGCTACAATATTTTTTTTTAATTTTATTTTTCTCTCTACTATTTTTCTGTAACGCAAGAATATTTTTCGTTTATTTTTAACGTTTTCCTCCTCTATTTTATTTTTAAATTTTTTTTTAAAATTAAATTTCACACATTGTAATATTTTTTTTCTTCAATTAACTATATCAATGAATAATGTATTTTTTTAACGAATAAATAAAAATTTTTCTCCTCCTCTTCGCCCAATTAAGAAATTTTTATTTTAAAAAAAGTTTTGCTGAAATTTATAGCCCCCCGTTTTGTTGTTTTTTGTCTGCGCACATTTATTTTGGTGTGCGCCATAGAATTTAGACTTTCAATGGCCCAAATATGTGTTCCCTTCGCACTACCTTGTTCCCTTCACACTACCTAAATATGTTCCTCTCAGACTACCTATGTTTCTCTCAAACTACCTTTGAACTTTTCACACTACCTATGTTCCCTTCACATTACCCCTTGTTCCCTTCGTACTACCCCTGGTCCTTTTACTTTATCTTTGAGCTCTTACCGTAATACCCTGTCTATGTTCCTTTTACATTACTTATGTCCTCTTCAAACTACCAATCCCGTTTACCCTTTTACATTACCCCCATGTTCCCTTCACACTACTCTTGTTCCTCTCGCACTACTTTTGCCTTCTTCCTTTTACACCTCCCTTACCTTCGTCACACTTTGCCAATTTTGGCGTTAAATCGGAATTTTAAAATTTTGCGCACCTTAAAACACTTGACATCTTACTCCTCTTTTCTTTTCAAAATTATTCACCAAATTTCTTATATCAATGTTCAACAAAAAATATTTAGTAAAATAAATAAAAAGAAATGGCCATCCCACCATTACTAAAATATATTTAGTTATAAAGAGAAGAATTACAACAAAACATTTTATATTTTTAGCCTTGTAAGGGATATTTTCATGTGAATTTTTTGATCAGAAATATATTTGTGTGGGGTCCAATTTGTTTAAAATTGTTTTTTTTGGATTATTTTTGGAGGGCTAAGAACCAAGTGCCACCCTCTCTTTTGTTTATTTTTTAAATTTTTATTGTCTAAAATAGGAGGGAGAGTGGGTGTGCTTTTCACACGGAGAACCATGTTCCCTTCGCACTACCCACCTATGTTCCCTTCACCCTACCCACCCTTGTTCCCTTCCCTTTACATCAATAATCTCTTTGTTTTCAAGCTTAATTGTGTGATTAAGATCAACTAGTGTTCATCTCTCTTTTGTTCATTTTTGTCTAAAAAAGGAACGAAGGGTTGTGCTTTTCACATGGAGAGCACAATGTTCCCTTCACCCTACCCACCTATGTTCCCTTCGCTTTACATCAATAATTTCTTTGTTTTCAAGCCTAAATGCCGATTAAGATCAATTAGTGTTCAACCTCCTTTTCGGATGTTCTTTAATTTTTATTGTCTAAAAAAGAGAACATGGTCGTCGTGTGCCTTTCACACTACCCAGTTAATGTTCCCTTCGCACTACCCAGTTAATGTTCCCTTCGCACTACCCACACACCAATGTTCTCTTTTACTTCCTTTGTTTTTTCTAAAAGCTGATCAAGATTACTAAGCTATTAATAATCAGAGAACATTTTTTTCGGCGTTTTTGGAGGGTACACGTGAACGCGCAAAGATTAGGGGGAGGTGTTTAAAATAAGGCGAATAAAGCGTAGGATGAAGAAGAAAAAATGTTTAATAAAAAAACGGGAGAGGGGAGGGGCTGGATTCCGACGGGAAAGGAGAGGAATGTGTGTGCAATTAGGGGGAAAATACAAAAAGGTATTGGCTGTCAGAAAAATAAAAAAAATTTATTTATTTAGGAGAAAGATTTATTTGTTGGACTGCGCATTCATTTAATTTAATATTTTTACTCTTATTTTTGTGATCAAAAAAAATTTTGGAGGGAGAGAGTAAAGTAAATTTAGAGCCTTTTTATTTTAAAATTTTTATTTTTGCTATCTCTTACATCGTGTTCCTATATTTCTGTTCAATTTTATGTCCCCTTCACACTACCCAACAACGTCCCCTTCACATTACCCAAGAATGTCCCCTTCGCATTACCTTACCATTGTCCTCTTCGCATTACCAGACCAATGTCCCCTTCGGATTACCTTACCAATGTTCCCTTCACACTACTTCATGTCCCCTTCACATTACCCAGAAAAATATCCCATTCGCACAATCGAACCATGTTCCATTCAGACTACCTGTTAATGTCCTCTTCACACTACCTACCTACGTTCCCTTCATACTACCTAACAATGTTCCCTTCACACCGGGAGTGTGCCGAAACAGATTTTAAAAAACAAAAGATGAAACACCAATCGAAAGACAAAGTCTTAAGACGAAACGGCACAGCCTGTTTCACACTATAATCATCCCCTATACTATTAATCAAAAATATTTTAATATTTTTAGCTGTTAATTTCTACAGTCATTTTACACTTAAAAAATAAACTTTAAAAAATACAAAAAAATGGAAGCATTACCCTCACATCTAAACGGAATTGTAACAGAAAATGGAGTTTTATCAAATAAATGTGACGATCAACAACCAACAAAAAATGGTTACCACCAAAATGGATATATAAATGGAGTAAACAAAAAAGATTTAAAAAATGTTGTTGGAAATGGCTGTGAAATGCCAGCTTTGAATGGGTTAACTAACGGACACGCTAAAGGTAATATTTTTGATTTTGTAAGAGAAGACTATGTTCTTTTTGAACTACCGTATTAGGCCCCCTCCGCAATACTTGAGTATTTTTTAAAACAGGTCTGCGAACACTTGCGGACAAATATTTGTGGACACTGAAATTGTTGAAAATGGAACAAGAAAACATTTTATAAGAAAACCGGAAAGGTGACTCATGAATCTTTTTGTTCCAATTCAAATAAATTTTAGACTTGTCCGCAAATTTTATCCGCATATGTCCGCAAAAATTTTTGCGGACAAAAAATTTTTATTTAATAAATTTAAAATCTTTAAGATGCAGTTAATGGAACTATCGCCCACATTCCTCGTCCATTACGGCCGAATCAACGTCTTCGAATAGCCCAAATAGCTCCTCTATTTGAAAGTGTTCCTCCAAAATTGTATGGAGGTACTGAACGTGTAGTCCATTATTTAACAGAAGAATTGGTACGTAGAGGGCATCAAGTTACTCTTTTTTGTTCCTCTGACAGTAAAACTAGTGCAGAAATGGTTGCTAATGATTTTTGGTAAAAAATTAGAAAATTAAAAAGCTAGGGGGTTATTAACTTACTTCCTCCTCTCCTTTGGGGGGGGGGGGGGCACCCCTTGGTTATCATATTTAATACCGAGAGGTATTTAAAACAAATTTTTTGAGGTCTTAGGAGATAGACGACACCTTGGGACATAAAAACTCGTACCTTTTAATGGGAGTTTATCTTAAATTTGGTAGAATTATATAGACAGTTCCCCTTACTTTTTTTCTCCCCCCCCCTAAAGTTGTATCTAAAATATTTTATACTAATTTAAGGCCAGCTTTACGTCTAAATCCTGTTTGTATACCTATAATTCCATTTTTGTGTATGTTGGAAGATGTAAGAAAAAGACAGAATGATTTTGATATTTTGGTGGGTTTTAAGAAATTTGTTTAGAAAAACTTTGGGGATATCCGCAAAAAGTTTGCGGATCGCCGTGTCTCGAGGTCTTATTTTGGGCCATAACCTTTTTCATACTTAACCGATTTAAATAATTATTATACCATTCGAAAGCTCTGAATGCAAGGATTATTTTTGTTAAATGGATTGATTTGCTCAGATCATTTTACTAAAAGTTACAACCAAATAAAGAGCAAAAATCACGATTGCACGCATTTATTCGGCCATAACTTTTTGTAGGATTATCCTATCAAATCAATCCTGTTAGCTAAAATAATCCACACATTCAGAGCTTTCGATTGGTATAATACTTATTTAAATCGGTTAAGAATCAAAAAAGTTATGGCCAGAAATATGGCCTCGAGACTGAGACTTTGATTTCTGACACCCCTATTAAGCCCCATTTAGGTTGACTTTAAAAAAATTTTTTTTCTTCAGCACTTCCACACATTCGAACATTTCGGCATGTTAAAAGACATTAGTGAACGTTCAGTAACTACACTACACGGAAAGCTTTGTATTCCGGACTTGGTCCCCCTCTTTTCATGCTTTCCCCACTCCAAACTAATTTCAATCTCCGACAACCAACGAACACATTTAAAACACAAAAATCCAAATTTTGTTGGAACTGTTTACCACGGAATACCAAAAGATATGTTCAATTTCACAGCAAAACCGAAAGGAGAAGAGCCTTATTTGGCCTTTCTGGGGCGCATTGCAGAGGAGAAGAGACCTGATATTGCAATTAAAATAGCGGTGAAGGCTGGGATTCCGTTAAAAATAGCTGCAAAAATTGATAAAGTAGATGTTGAATTTTGGGAGACTGAGGTTAAGCCGTTAGTTGATCAAAATCCGGAATTGGTGGAGTATATTGGGGAAATTACTGATAGTCAAAAGGGAGAATTTTTGGGGAATGCGAGAGCGTTATTGTTCCCGATCGACTGGAATGAACCTTTTGGACTTGTTTTGGCCGAGTCTATGGCTTGTGGAACACCTGTGGGTTTTTTGAAAAAATTCTGAAATTTTTCAAAAAATTTTTTAGATAGTTGCCCGTCCTTGTGGGTCTGTTCCGGAGGTTTTTATTAGAAAAAATTGAAAAAAATTTTAAAAAATAAAATATTTAAAGGTTGTGGAGGAGGGAGTAACAGGAATAATTTTTGATACAATCGATGAAGGTGTAGAAGCCGTTAAACGAGTACACAAAATGGATAGGGCATTGGTACGTGAAACTTTTGAGAAGCGATTTACTTCAGAAATAATGGCAGGGAATTATTTGAAGGTAAAAAATAAAATAAAAATCAGAATTTAATTTTTATGGAAAATAACTCAGAAATTAATTTAGAACGTCTAAAAAATACGAAAATCAGAATTATTTTAAAAGAATCAGAATTAATTAAAAATTCAGAGTTATACTCAGAATTATTTTCAGAATTAAAATTAACTCAGAGTTATACCATAATACAGAAATCAGAATTATTTATAAATCAGAATTAATAAAAACACAAAAAAATACAAAAATTCTGATTTGTATTTTTTAAATTAAACACAGAAAAATACAAATCAGAATTAATAAAAATACAAAAATCAGAATTTTTGTATTTTCTTTCTGATTTTTGTATTTTATATAAAATACAAAACTTTCCGGAAAGAATAACAAGAAATACAAAATCAGAATTATTAAATTCAGAGTTATATGTTAAAAATACAAAATCAGAACATTAATTAATAACTCTAACAATTTTCAGATTTTTGAGAAGATGATGACTCAGACAGAATAAAAATTACCGTATTGCTTTCTTTTAGATTTTAATAAATGTTTTTTAATACTCACTTACCCCTCAAAAATTAATTGAGGGGCATAATAATTATTAATTTTGTAAAATTAAGAGAATTTTTTACTTTTTTTCTTTTTTTGGAAAAAAATATTTTCATACTATCCATCAAAAAATAAGCAAAAAATCAACTATATTATACTTTGTATTTTCCTGCTTTACATTTTAGTTTATTTAAAATGTATTTTTCTTTATTTTCTACAAAAATAATTAATTTTGATATTAATTTTGTTGATGTAATCTTTCGATTTTTCTTTCACTTTAATTTACTCGACAAGCCACACCTCGATATTACGATTTGTTGTGCTCAAAAATATTTTTTAATTTTAATGACAGCCAATTTTATGGTATTATTGAATAAATATTTTATTTGTTTGATGGTTATTTTATAAATCAGAATTATTTAAATCAGAAAATAAAATTAATTTCCGGAAATTAAACTAAATCAGAATTAACAATTTTCCGGAAACGTGTAAATATTAAATTAGAATACTAATACTTTCCGGAAACTATAAATAAAATAAACTATAAATTAAATTTCTTTCCGGAAAAAGTATAACTCAGAAATGTTTTCCGGAAACTATAAATCAGAATTAAATAAGAATATTAATACTTTCCGGAAACTATTAGTATCTAATTTAATATTTACGTTTCCGGAAAATTTTTTTCCGGAAAATAACTATAAATTAACTTTCCGGAAAAAGTATAACTCAGAATTATTTTCCGGAAACTATGTATAAATCAGAATTATAATTTCCGGAAATTACACATATACATAAACTTAACTTTCCGGAAACTTAAGTTTATAAATCAGAACTAATGAAAACAAAGTATAACTCTTATTTTAATTTTATAAAATACAAAGTATACTAAAAAAAGTTTTATTTTCGATGAAAAACACAAAATACATTTTAACATTATTAACAAAATTAAAGTTGTAAATATTTTTAAGTACAAGTTTAAAGTTTTTAATTTAACAAACACATTACTAGACAATAATAAAATCAGAATTAATTAAAACTTAGAAGGGTTGAAGTTTAAAATAAAAAAATTAAAAGTGTGACCGGAACAAGAAGAAAGGGAAAAATAATAAGTATTTATAATATCCTTATTAAATCAACACTTTTAATTAAAAAAATATTTTTTAAATTTAATTTTTGGGCTTTTTAAATTTTAAATTAAAAGTATTGATTTATAAGATTTTTTAATTAAATTAGTAAAGTTTTTTTATTTAATTTATTGCACTCCTATTTTGGGGGAAGATTCTTTCTCATTTTTCCATAAAAACCAGAATAAATTTATAAATCAGAAAAAATTCTGATTTAATTCTGGTTTAATTTAATTCTGATTTAATAAATTATTCTGAGTTATAAAGAAAGTTCTGATTTTAATAATTAAATCAGAATATTTAATTAAATCAGAACAAATTTACACTACTAAAATGAGAGAGAATTTCCTCTGCAGGTAGTTGCGCACCTTTTTACAATTTAAACATAATTTAAAAATTAAAAAAAATTTTTTTTAAATCTCATCATCCTCCTCAATCATTTACCTATTTTTAAGTACATTTATTTTAATTTTTTCTTCATTTAATAAGTATTTGATAAAATCTTTAATATTAAAGTTGTCCAGCCCGTAAAAGGATGATTGCCTTCTCCTTGCCCATTTTTATCATTATATGTCTCCCACAAAAATCCAGTTTTTTCGTACTGCATCGCTACATTCTTCAACAAATTGTCACGCAATTCAAAATGTAAACGACCAGCTTCCTCCTTAAAAGGGCCGTCAATCAGCGAATAATGTTTTAGAGCTGCGATCGCAAAATAATTCCTTTAAAAAATAAAAGATTGATTAATTAATTAATTTAAATGTGTGGGGAAAGGATGGAAAAAAGTAAAAATAATTTTTTAAATAAATAAAAAAGAGAAAAAAATTTTCTAGAAAGTTCGAAAATTTAGTGAATTAATTATTATTAGCTTGTGTACTTAATAATAATCAGTTATAGTTATAGCGGGAAAATACAAATATCAGAATTATTAATTCTGATTTATTTATGAATATTATAAATTCAGAGTTATTTAATACAAGACCAGAATTATTAATTCTGATTTAAAAACTTAAGTTTCCGGAAAGTTTATTTTATTTAGTTTCCGGAACTGAAAATTATTTGTTCTGATTTGTATTTTCCGGAAAGTTATATTCTATTTAATATTTTCCGGAAAAGTGTATTGTAATAAATAATATAATATTATTCCGGAATTCTGGTTTATTTTAAAAATACCAGAATTAATTAACTACTAGAATTATTAAATCAGAATTATTTTAGTTAAAAATTCAGAGTTATACATTTTTTAATTAATCAGAATTTATTAAATCAGAATTAATAATTATTTAAATCAGAATAATTAAAACCCCTATAATTTATTTAGTGTTAGGTTAAATTAAAAATCCCAAAAAATTTTTTAAAAAATTTAAAAAAAAACTTACATATTGATCCAAACAGGCCCTCTCCAATAAGGCGACCCTGATTTAGAATTCCAAGTAAAGTAATAAGGTGAAAGTGTGGATATTGAACGTAATCCAAAATCTGTCCAAAATTGCTCAGGGTCTCTCATTTGTTTAAGTAAAGGGCCAATATGTGGTGAATTTGCAGGCAAAATACGCATAAATAGAGGAAACAAATTACTATATCCATTTACATTTTCAACAAATTTGTATTGAGGTTCTTTAAGCACTTTACGTACTAAAATAGTGTCTCCTTCTGGTGTTGTTTCTGGTACTAATTTAACAGAGTCACTGAAATAAAATAAATAAAATAAATAAAATATCAGAAATATAAATTCTGATCTGTTTTAACTACCAGAATAATTTAAAAACGAAAATTAGAGTTAAACCAGAATTATTAAATAATCAGAATTATTCGGTAGCTAACGTCATTATTAAAATAATCAGAATTATTTAAAAATAAAAATCAGAATTCAAAAATCAGAATTAATATTTGTTTAATCTAATATGTACCTGTGTAACCCATAATCACAATATTGTTGTTTATCCTCAGACCAATGCAATTTATCCAAACTCTCAACATCATTAAGTGTTTCAGATTCTCTTTCAATTGCCGGTAAGAATTCTTCATCCCCAAATTGTCTAGCTAAATCAACCAACACGGAAGAACTCATAGCCATCCAACAACGTAAATCTACATGATATTCTTTTTCTGTTGGGTGTGTGGCCCTGGGGAAGTCGTCAAAACCGCTGGCTAATGAACACCTATAAAATTATTTTTGTTATCACAAGTAATTAAGATATCCCACTATAGATTGAGCCTAGAAGAGAGCTTAAACATAAATCTAGGCTATCGAAAATCAAGATTCTTTAAGGTAGCAATCTTGATTCCTGTAAGGCCCGTCCCAGTTAGGTCCTAGTGTTAGTAAGGTATAAGTTAGGGTAGAGGGGCCCTACCATATTTAGAAAAAAAATGTGAGGAGGAAGAAAGCCCGTACGAAGGCCTTAATAAATCTCTGAATATTCCCTAATTTTTTATTTGTATGAGATATATGTCCAGAGAAATCCCCAAGGGCTCTAATAAAATATTAAAGCCAAAACCATCCAACACCGATAAAATCCAACAAAAATTTACGGATTTAATTCCATATTTGTAGTTGCATTTCTATCGTGCCAACGAAAAGTGCCAGGTTTTGGTCCAGCTTGACTGTTCCTGAGCCACAAATAAAGCTGTTTCATTCTAGGATACATTCTTTTCAATTCAGGGCCGTAACGATGGAATAGCTAAAAATAATTTTTGAATAAAGTTAAAAAAGGAGTGTTGGTCCTCGACCACGATTCCTGAGATAAGATGCTATCTCCCGTCATCCCAGTTCTCCACAAGGTATCTCCAACAATCTAATTAATAACTAGAGATGTTTCCCGATGAGTTAGGACCTTGAGCTAGGACGCATAGAAGGCCTAGGCCTTTCTATTTTCAAATTTCCCGGCTTCCGGGGACGGTGTACTATCTATACCATATAAACCCAAAATTCACCTCTTTATCAGAAATAAAGTCCCTCATCAAATAGAAAAACATTGGAGGGTTAGCAACCCAATCTTCTTGAACTAGAAAAGTGCCTGGAATGCGTGCTTCAGCTTCAGAGCCAATAGCTATTTCTCTAGGCATCCAACCATCAATATTCATCATGTCCAAATAGGAACCAATAATTTGGACTGTGAGGAGGGGGTCGAATTTGTGAATTAACATATTGTGGAAACCCTGAAAAAGGTTATAATTTAAGTAGGGAATTTTTTAAAATCTAAAGCTATTTCTGTTAGAAATTTCAGAATTTTTTCCAAAGAAGTAAAGACTGTGGGAGATAGAGGGGATTAAGTCGGATAATAAAATTTGAATAAATTTCTTAGAGGAGATCCATTTAAGTATTCATATTCTCTCCGATTTTAGTAAATAGCATTAGAAAATCTCTCGCAAAAATACTGTTTCTAGGGGGAGATATGAATTTTTTAAAATTCCGTGTCCCTATGAAATTAAACAAAAAATTCACCTCATCCCAAATAAACCCTCGAGGAAATCCTGTACGTGAAGGCACAGCAGACATTAAAGATAAAGGTCCGTAAGGCTTGACAGAGTCGGGAGGTGTGAATAAATGCGAACGCATTTTACAACTTCCGTGCCAAACACCAATCCCTCCAAGTAAATTTGAAAGGGCTGCGTGTCCCATTTTGTGATAAATTGCTGAGTAATTCTTCTGAAATTTTTTTAATTCAATTCTGATTTTAAAAATTAATTTTTACAGCAATTGGAAAAGCACGGCTAAAGTTTGAACGAAAAGCCTCTTCCTTCTCTCTAAATACGTCAGTAAAGCTTGGGGGTGTTCCATCATTTACGGAATGGAAAAGGACTTCAAAAGCTGTATCTTCTGTAATAAATAATAAAAATAATTAATCGTTTAATATTTTTATTTTAAAGGTATACTGTAATTTGCGCTGAACTGTCCTATAAGAATTTATACTTAAGGACAGTTCAGCGCAAAGTATAGTATACCTAGATAATAATTTAAACCAGCAAGATTCTGATTTTTGTATTTTATATTCTGGGTTGTATTTTAATTGTATTTTTAATCGAAATTCTGATCTGTATTTGTGAAGGTAATTAATTCTGATTTGTATTTTATTCGTATAAATACAAATCAGAATTTTAATAATTCTGATATGTGTGTATTTTATTTAACTTTCTGATTTTGTATTTTATCATAATTCTGATTTGTGTTTTTCTCTAATTCTGATTTTTGTATTTTTTCTTAATTCTGATTTTTGTATTTTTTCTTAATTCTGATTTTTGTATTTTTTCTTAATTCTGATTTTTGTATTTTTTCTTAATTCTGATTTTTGTATTTTTTCTTAATTCTGATTTTTGTATTTTTTCTCTAATTCTGATTTTTGTATTTTTTCTTAATTCTGATTTTTGTATTTTTTCTTAATTCTGATTTTTGTATTTTTTCTTAATTCTGATTTTTGTATTTTTTCTTAATTCTGATTTTTGTATTTTTTCTTAATTCTGATTTTTGTATTTTTTCTTAATTCTGATTTTTGTATTTTATTCCTATTTATTTTAATACACTACCTTTAGCACTAATCTGTAAAGCAATAATATTCGGATTATTCTCATCAATATTCTGAACAATATCAAACGCAAAATTTCCATCCAATTGTTTATGCAACTTTTCTTTAACCATTTCACTAGTTTTAGCCATATCGGGGAAAGGTTCTGATTTAATTGCTGTAGCAGATATTTTCGACCCGCTCCCAGAAATTGGTTTAACTTTTAAATAAAATTCTCCGTTGACTGCATCACACTTTCCTTTAAGTAAATTAATTTCTCCACTTTTTGTAGGGTGTATTGAAGTCATTTGAAGTGTTGAAATTGGGTCCTGAACGGCAAAATAGAGAATAAATGCCAGTTGTTGGGGCCATTCTTTTGTTGTTGAATTATTTGTTAAATAAAATCTGGCCATCCAAGAAGAGGATTTGAAATTTAGAAAATCAGTTCGGATATTGTATTCTCCATCAATTAATTTTTGGGAACCAAAAGAACGACCGTCATGTTGGTTCCACATAAATACAACATCATCCTCTGTAATAAATGTGTTTCATTGTGTTATTTTAAAATTCTGATTTTGTGTTTTATTTAAGTTCTGATTTTATTTTATGTTCATTTAAAATTCTGGTTTTGTGTTTTGTTTAAATTCGGGTTTTATATTACATATGTTCATTTGATATTCTGGTTTTGTATGTTCATTTAAAATTCTGATTCTTTATTTTTAGTTCTGATTTTGTATTTCTTGTTTTTATTGAATTCTGATTATGTGTTTTATTTAAATTCTGGTTTTATATTCCTATAATTTTGTGTTCATTTGAAATTTTGGTTTTGTATGTTCATTTAAAATTCTGATTTTATGTTTGGTTTTAGTTCTGATTTTGTATTTCTTATGTTTTTATTAAAGTCTGACTTAATGTTTGTTTAAAATTTTAATTTTATTTCCGTCTGATTTAATAATTCTGGTTTATTTCTTCTTTTAAATTCTGATTTTGTGTGTATTTTTAATTTAAAATTACCGTGTTTTGCCCAATTTCTCAAAACAATATCTTCAGGTTTTGTAGCTAATTTTTGACGGTACCACATAACTCCAAATAATGGGGAATCTGGACGTCGATTTTTTAAACTAAAAATTTTTAAAAATTAATTAAAAAATTAACAAATATTTTAATTTAATATTTTTTAAGAATTTAAAAAAATAAACCAACCCAAAATATAGTTGTGGCCTATAGCTCGACCAACCCGTCTGAAAAATTTTTTTTATTTTAAATAAAAAATAATTGATAAAATTAAATTATTAAATAATATTTAATTCAAAAATCTATTTTAATCCGCAAAAAATTTGCGGACAAGTTTTATCCGCAAAACTTTTCCGCAAATTTTTTGCGGACAAAAAAAAATTTTTTTATAAAAATTTTTTAATGGGTTCAAAAATAAAAAAAAAATTTTTTAATTTTAAAAATTCAATAAAATTTACTTCATTAAACATAATAGGATGACTAGCAATAGGAAGCTTTGATTTTTCACTGGGGTCATAATTGCTTCGGTCAATTAATTTATTAATTGATAATAAATCTTTAAATTCTTCTGATGTTTTGTTTAAATTAAAGGGGAATTCTTTTTGATTTTCGGAGTGTGAAGAAGACAAAAACAAAATAATTGTTGCCAAAATTAATGAAAAAAAGGCGAGGGCCAATAAAATTAAAATTTTAATTTTTGTTGTGAAAATGGAGGGGTTGGAAGTAGAAGTTGTTTTGAGGGGAGGGAGGGAAGTGGAGGAGGTTGTGGTGGTGGTGATGGATGTTGTTCTGGTGCCTTCCTCCTGTTTAGAAATTAAACGGTGATTTTCGTTTCTTTTAGTTAAAGACATTTTTTAGGGGAGGATTTTTGGAATTTTTTGGAAAATTTTTTGGAGTTTTCTGATTTTTTAAGAAATTTTTGGAAAATTTTCAGAATTTTATTGAAAAGGCCAGAGGGATTTTTGATTTTTTTTTAATTTTAAAGGGAGGGGAGAAGTTGAAAAATAAAATTTTTTTGGGATAGGAGGGAAGGAGTAGAAATAAATTTAATAAAAATATATTTTTATTTAAAGCCAGCCAAACTGCCAACAAACCAAAAATATTTTTAGAAAATAAAATAATAAAATATTCCTGTATTAAATATACCCTTTCTTTAATTTAACAAAGAAATTTTGTTGTTTTTATTAAAAAACAAGCTGGCTGGCTGTTGTTGTTGCTGGTAATTGAGGAGGAAAGTGTTTTTGGGGGGGGGGGGGGGGGGTGGGGGTAGAAAGACCCGAGAAATATTCCCAAAAATTTTTTTTATTTTTTTTAATAATTTAAATGATAAAGAGTACGATAAGAGAGATATGTAATAATATTTTTAATTTTTAAAAGAAACATACCAAGGATTTAGAGACATCAATCTGTTCAAAACCGGCAATGGGCTCTGATGGGTTCATAATTTTATTTTTTATAAATATTTTAAAAATGAGAAGGGGAGATTAAAAATTATAATTTTTCAAAGAAATTCTTAAATTAAAAAAAATTAAAAATTAAAAATAAATCGAAAAAAAATAATTAAAAATAATTAAAAAATTATTTTGGCCAAAAAAATTCAAAAAAAATTTTTTTGAAAAAAGGAATTAAATAAATATAAGTGCAATGTACTCGAATTTAATAAAAAAATAAAAATATATTTATTTTTGTTCTAAACTTTGTACAGGATTAAATAAAAGATTAAATAAAGATTAAGTTAAGATGAGAGACAACGCCGCTACCTTTTGTATTTTTTTGTGTTTTTCTTTTTTTAATAAATGTATTTTTGAATGTATTTAAAAATCAGAATTATTAAAATGAACAGAATTATTAATTTGAAGAGATCAGAAAAATCAGAATTATAAAATTCTGATATGAAAAATACAAGAAAAATACAAAAATCAGAATTATCAGTTAAATAAATCAGAATTAATAAAATAAAATAAGAAAACCAGAATTATAAAATTCTGATTAAATCAGAATATTAATAAACACAGAAATAATAACAATATCAGAAAAATCAGAGTTATATCAGAATTAAGAATATAGAGATCAGAAATCAGAATTAAAGAAATCAGAATTATAATTTCTGATTTTTATAATAAAAAAATCAGAAATAATGAGGATATTCTTCTTTAATAAATCAGAATTAGAAAATCAGAATTTAAAGAAATTTATAAAATCAGAATTATTAAAATAAAGTGACTATAAAATAGAAAAATACAAATCAGAATTTTTAATAAAATTTAGAATGAATATAACGTTTAAATTTTAGTCCCAACTTGATGATTAAATTAAAAAAAACATTTTCTTTTATGTGTACATGTAAGGAAAAAATGACAATAAAATGCTTTAAAAAATAAAATATTTTATGGACTTAAAAATAAATTTAAAAAAATCTAAAAAATATTACAGACCCCCCAAATTACCCCTTCAAAGTTTAATCACCCCCTATATTTTAAAAAATTAAATTAATCTACCCAAAACACTTTCCTCAATTTTCTCTATTTTTTATTTTACCAAGCAAGTAAACAACAGCCAGCCGGTTATTTCTTTTGTTAAATTAAAGAAAAGAATAAAATTAATAAATTGATTTTTAAAATTAAAAATAAATTTTTCAGAATTATTAGAATATTTTATTTAAATAAATTTATTTTTTAATTTTTAAAATTGTTGGAAATAATAAAACTCTAGAAAGGAAAAATAAATAGAAAAAAAGGTCACACACGAAAGAATCGATAGAATTTTATATCTGTTCCTTCCCCAAATGAGCGCCAATTTTTGTTGCGTTGTTAGTGACAGTCGTTTACTCAAAGGGGTAGTTAAAGGCAGTTGCCACGTCTCCTTCTTTGTCAGATTTTATTGTAAAAAAGTTGAGATAGAAAAAGATAAGAAAATGAAGAATAGAGGAAGAATATCAACGAAAAGAAAGAAAAGATTTTTTGGACCGGCTGGCAATAAAAAATGATTTGAAAAATAATTGGCTGTAAACAAATATAGGGGGGGGGTTGTTTTTGGGGGTTGTTTACTTGCTGATAATTAATTAATTAATTAAATTAATAAATAAAAAAAAGAAAAATAAATATTTTGTTTATATTTTGGTGGTCCAAGAATGAGTCAAGATCTAGAGTGATACTTTAACCCTTTTTTGATTTTTTAAAATTCGATTTTTAAATTTATATACAATTGGACCTTAGGACCTTACTTACTGACAATAAAAAATCATTTGATAATAGTGTACATCTCTGGAAAAATCGTCCGTTATATTGAAGGATGTAGCGGAGTATTTCCTAGGTAGTTCCCCCCACTCAATGGCCAAGCAATTTTATAAAAATACCCATCAAACCGAGGATATACATGTCAATGAGGTAAGGGAGGTACAATTGTAAGGTGTTAGGGAATGTGCTAGGCTGATTAAAAAATTATTTAATTAAAAAATCTGTTGGAAATTTTCTAAAAAGATAGGTAAGGTATACGGCATTGTCTCTCTCTTTCACTTAATTCTGATAAAAAAATTCTGAAATAAATTTGTAATCAGAATATTAGCGAATTTTAAAAAATAAAAATTCTGATTTTTTAAAATTTAAAATTAATTCTAGGGGTGAAAAAATAACTGATTAAATTAATTAATTAATTAAACAATTTAATTTTAAAATTTTAAAATTTAGAAAATATGAGAAAATAAATAGCGCAATATATTAATTTAAAATAAATAATTTTTAGGTAATGATCTGATCACCTCTTTATTATTGGCCTTTTATTTAATTAATTTTAGGTAACAAAAAAGGAAGAAAAAAGGCGGGGGAACACGCGCGCATTTAATTTTTATTTAAATATACTTTGGGACAAAAAATTAAATAGAAGCACGTGGTTATTAGTTGTTTCAAGGAAGAAAATTGGGGAAGAATGAAAGGGAATGTTGGGAAATCTGAATGGAAATTTTTTTAATTTTTGGCACATGTTCTCTAAACTTTTTTTGAGGGGGAGAGGGAGATGTTGGGAAATTAAGAGGAAAATTAAAGGAAAAAAAATTAATTATCACGAGAGCAGGTTTATGTGTATATCGTCATTTAGAGGGACGTCTCTTAGGAGGTCTTTTAGGACGTCTCTTTCTTCAAGAAAAAAATTTTTTTCTGATTTTAAATTTAAATAATTAATTATATACCCTATTGTATCCTTATTTATATACCTAATTAATTAATTAATTAAAAAATTTTTTTGAAGTACGAAAAGGGAAAAGATGCCTAGTTATTGTATCATAATCTAGGTATACATATACCTAGTTAATTAATCAAAAAAATTTTTTCTAAGGACAGAAAAGGACTGGAGGAATAATTTTAGGTAAATGGGTAAACTTTGGATTTTATATACCCATTAAAACAAAAATTATAATTAATTAATTTTAGAAGAGGAAAAAAATGAAAAGAAAATTGAACTAAATTTTGATTCCCAAAAGTAATTAATTAATAAAATAAAAAAATTAAAATACCCAAAGTTTCTTTTAATAACTTAAAAAAAGAAACCTTTTTTGGGTCTCTAAAAATAGTAAAAATAATTTTTAAAGTTGATCTATGATTTTAATAAAATTTACTTCCACAATTCTATTTTAATTTTAAAATATGTATATTAATTAAAATAAATCTGAATAATGCAGAATTCAAAAAACAATAAAGAAAAGGCCCCCCTATTTTTTTAAATTATACTAGCGGATATACACAATTCTGGGGGTAGGCAGCTCCTTCACTCAATAGGTAAACATAGGCTTAACACTAAAAGTAAAGGATCATCAGAGATCTTGCCGACACGATTCCAGATATCCGAAATCGGAAATTTTGTTTTTTTTGTCAGTAGAATCCTTGGTATACACGTTTAAAAAATTTTTAAATACCAGCTCAAGTTAAAAACACTTTTAAAATTTTTTAAATAAATTTTTGGACTTTGTACTGATTAAAGAAAGGTAATTTCTAATAAATTTAAAATTTGATTAATTATCTAGTCTAAAAATTTTCCAAATTTATTCTTTTTATTAAAATTTTAAAAGTAAAAAGCCTCAAAAGAATTAAAACTGGTTTTTACAATTAAAAATGTTTCCCTTTTTTATCAAGATTTAAAATAAATTAATTAAAAATTAAGTTATTTTAATTTTGAGAATTTTTGTATACCCTACCAGGGATCTAACCGACCCTATTCCCGAAAATCGGGAATTCCCGACGTTTTTTGGGTCAGGAATCCCGATTCTCGAAATCAGGAATTTAATTTTTTTGTCGGCTAGATCCCTGATACCTAACTATGGTAAAGACCGGACCGGGAGAGGATATTACAAGGATCGAGCTCGATATCCCAAAAGGATCAATCTCTATAGCCGAGATTATTGTTAAAAATCTCGTCTCAGTCCTGTCTTTAATAGGGACACACTCCCTGATCAGAGGTCGATCGGTAATGATAAAAGTGCCAGAAATCGAAACTGTCGGAAATTGGAAATTGGAAATCAGCTCAACTTTCCTGAAATTGGAATTCCGTTCGACCTCTGCCCCCGATATCTAATAAATATTATGTCTTCCGTTTTATTAATTTTATTTTTATTATTTTTATTTATTAACTTCCTTGTCTGAATATGTATTAATTTTATTATTTTTATTTATTAACTTCCTTGTCTGAATATGTATTAATTTTATTATTTTTATTTATTAACTTCCCTGTCTGTATTAATTCACTCATCAAATCAAAATTTTCTAAAGTGTGTTTACCTTTTTCCCAATAAAATTTTGAAGAGACAATTTATATCCCAATCATCAATATACATATTATTTAAAATGAGTAATCTCACAAGGGGATAATCTCCCCTGCGCGACAATTGAAGAAGGAAGGAAAGAAAGCAAAAGCTTTTAAAAAGACAAGTAAAGAAGGGGTAAGTGTTGCGGGAAATAAATTGGATTATTTGAGAAAAGTATGGGAGGAAGAGAATTATTTATAGGTATATTTAATTTTGTGTACTGTAAAAGTTGAGGTATTTTAATGATTTAAAATGAAAAAAAAATTAAGAAATTTTTTATTCTTAAAAAATTAAAAATCAACGAAAAATTAAAAAAAATTTTTTTTTTAATATTTAAGATTTTTTAAAAAATAAAAAAATATTTTTAATTAAGAAAAATAAAAAATTTCATATTTTTAAAAAATTATTAGCAGAAGTAAAATTAATTAATTTCAAAAAATTAATTTTAAAAAATCTTAGCCTTAAATAAAAATTAAATTTTATAAAAAAATAAATAAATTACTTAATATTAAGTTTTTTGTTAAAACTTGATAACGTCACACATCAAAATATTCTTTCAAGTTTTAATTAAAAACAAACTTGTTTTTATTTCCTTTTATTTTATTTCAAGTTTTTTTAAAGTTTTAGAAATGATTAATTAATTAAATTATTAAAACTTTAATTTTAAAACTTGACTGAAAAAATAAACTTGAAATTAATTAAACTTGAAATTTAATTTAATTAAACTTGGTCAAGTTTGTTTTAATGTTTTGATTATAATTTAATAAACTTGGAAAAAAGTTTTTAATTAAAAAAAAAGTTTTATTTAATTTATTTCAAAAACAGGCGGGAAAACAGGCGGATTTTTATAAAAACTTGTTTATATTTTATTCTGATTATTAGAAAAAACAGGCGGATTTTTATGGTAAAACTTGTTTGTTTTACAAGTTTTAAAACATTGTTTAGGGTTTCCCAACATTGTTTTAGGGAGAAAAACAGGCGTATTTTTAGAATAGAACATTGTTTTCATTTTATTCTGATTATCAAAACAGGCGGAATTTTCTATTTTATTTAAAAACATGAAAAGGTTGGAATAAAAACAAATGTTTTTGAAAATGTCAAACAGATATTGAATTTACCTATATTTATATTTTATTTGTTTATATTGTTTTTGTATTGTTTCTATTTATGGAAATATTTAGGTAATCTCCTTTTTTTTACAAAATTTTATTTTCTATAAAATAAAATTTTTTTAAATTTTATTAATATTTCAAAAAAGATTTTTTTATTAAAAAATAAATAAAAATAAAATAAAAAGTCGTAAAAATTGTACAAAATATTTATTTAAAAAATATTTGGCTACAAAAATATTAAATTTAATATTTTATTTTAAATTTTATATATAGGTATTATTCAGGGCTCTCATTCGTGCTTTATTTGAAAGTATTATACTTTGAAACCGACCTCCATACTTAAGAAATTGAATTTATACTTTATTGAAAGTATATACTTTAAAATCAACATTTTGGATTGAAAATGAAATTGGGGAAGGGATTGGGCAAAAAAGTGAATTTTTTTAGCCTTGGGCCTTCGAAATTATCAAAATTTTCGCCTGCGGCGCTGAAAAAGAAAGAAATCTGGCTTCTTGGGCTCCAAATTTCAAAAAATTTTCGCCTGCGGCGCTGAAAATGGGAGAAATCTGACTACTTGGGCTCCAAATTTCAAAAAATTTTCGCCTGCGGCGCTGAAAATGGACGAAAGCTTGAGGTTAAGACTGTCAGGGCTTTATTTCTTGTATCAGCGAATTTTGACATGTCATGCGTTGAAATGCACAAAATGCCCAATGGAAGCAAGAAATTATTAGAAAAGATTCATTTAAGAGAGAAATATAAAAGATTTGAGCACGAACAAATATTTTCCAATTTAATTTTGAGTATACTTTAAATTTGGAAATTTTCTCCCTATATACTTTTTTATCAAGATTTTGATACTTTTGAGTGGCATTTTGTCGATGAGAGCCCTGGTATTATTTTACAAATAATTTTTATTATTTATTTTTATAAAGGGTAATCCCCTGAAATTATTAAATAAAACTTTAAATAAAATTTAAAAAAACAGGCGGGAAAACAGGCGGAATTTTATGATTGTTTGTATTTTATTCTGATTATTAAAACAGGCGGATTTTTCGGTTACGACTTTGTTTGTTTTATTTGTCTCAAGGGAGTAAAACATTGTTTAGGGTTTACCCAACATTGTTTTAGGGATCAAAACAGGCGGATTTTTAAACAAAACTTTTGTTTGTATTTTATTCTGATTATTAATAAAACAGGCGGATTTTTTTGTTTTATTAAAACTTATATTCTGATTATATTTTAATATGTTTTTCTTCTTTTGTAATTAAATATCTTTCTCTATTTAAATATTCCCCCTCTCAAGTTTTCCTTTAAAAGAAGATTTTCGCTTTGTTTTGTTTTTTTTCCTTCGCGCATTTTTACTTAAAAACAAAACATACCGAAAAATCTTTTTTTAACTTTTTTAGGTCAACAGGTATTGAAGAGATTAATTTATATGTAAATTATATTTTTTTGATATTTACCCTTTACAAGAAAAAAAAATTAATTTTTAATAAGAGGGGATTACGGTGTGTGGAGGGAAAAGAATAAGGTGTCTAAAATGAGAAGAAAATTTAATTAAATAAAAATCAGAAATTTAATTTTCTTTATAGAGAAAAGAAATTTTTTTGGAAAAAATATTTTTTGGGAGAAATATTTCTGAAATATTCAAGAAAAAAAATTTTTTAATCAACATTTTCTAAAAAATGTTGAGATTTTATATTAAATAAATCGTTTCTATATTGTTGTTGTTGATTATTAATTAAAGAATCATCGCTTGGTTGAACACAATCAGAATCTGCAGGTGCTTGTCTTCTATATTTTGCCCTTCTATTTTGAAACCAAGTTTTGACCTTTGAAAAAATATTTTTAGAATTATACATACCCTATTATATTAAAATAATATAAACTCATAGTTATTTAATAGAAATCAGAATATTAATTCTGATTTATAAACTTAAGTTTCCGGAAAGTTATAATTTTATTTGTTTCCGGAACTAAAATTCTGATTTATATTTCCGGATAGACATTATATTTAATATTTTCCGGAAAAGTGTATTATAATATTGTTCCGGAATTCTGATTTATTTTAAAAAACCAGAATTATTTAAATAACAGAATTATTAAATATCAGAATTAATAAATATCAGAATTATTTAAATATCAGAATTAATAAATATCAGAATTATTAAATATCAGAATTATTTAAATATCAGAATTAATAAATATCAGAATTATTAAATATCAGAATTATTAATTCTGATTTTTCTGAATACACTATAAATCAGTTCTATTTTTAAATACAAAAATCAGAATTATTAATTCTGATTCATTTAAAAAATATAATTATCAGAATAATTATCAGAATTTTAATTAAAAATTTAGCGTTATACTTTTAATCAGAATTTATTAAATCAGAATTACTCTTGTAATCTATCTAATACTAAATATAAATTAAAAATTTCAAAAATTTACTTGTCTCTCAGACAATTTTAAAGCTCTCGAAATTCTTTTCCTTTCCTGAGTGCTCAAATACATTTTAGCATCAAAAGTTCTTTCCAAAATATCCGTTTGTTCATTACTAAAGCGTATTTGGCCTCCCTTCCTTTTATGGTGCAAATTTAAATTCTGCTGTTTGTGGTTATTTTGATTAAAATGATTGTTGATTAAATGGCCAAAGAATGGGATAAAATGCCCACTCGATTTGTTTATGTTGGTTATAAATTGGGGAGGTAGTGTCAATTGTGGAAATTGTTTTAAACAATTATTTGGTAGTAAATGATTAGTTTGTTGTTGTTGGAAGGGTAGGAACCAGGCTGGGGCGATTCCTAATGAGTAAAATTTAAATTTAAAATTATTCCAATTAAAAGGACAATTTGAGAGAGACACCTTGCAACTAAAAGATGAGTCTCTCAAATTACAGTATATTTTATTTTTATTTAATTGAGGGACTAATGATGTGATAAAATGATTTGAAAAAATTTTTATGGGGATGATTAGCTCTTAAAAGATTTTTAAAAAATTTAAAAAATATTTTTTAACCTACCATTATTCTCGAGTTTCTTTTGTTCGTTGATTGGTTGATTATGGAATACAGATTTATTAAGGCTAAGTAAATGTTCCAAATCATTAGTAGGCTGCTGTTCACTTTTAATTTTGTTGCAAGTAGATTCTTCTTCACTTTGTCCTCCTTTACGTTCTTAAATTAATTTTAAATAAAGGATTTGGGCTGAGGTATTCAAGGCGATATCCGTCTCAGGAAATTAATCCAAGTCTCCTTAGAGTTTAAAGCCTTCCTTAATATCCTTTAATTCTAGGGTCCTTTCCTTAAAATCCGTAATCCTTCCTTCCTTAACCTCCTCAGAGGCATGCCAAAACCAACTTTATAGTTTACTAATGAACTTATCCAGAAGCAAAGCTAGAGTCTTTCCCTATTGGACAGGCTAAGCTACTTATTAGAGAGGGGCGGCTATTAGAATATTTTCTTTGTCCATTTAAATCTTCATTATCTACCCAAATTTGGTTGTTCTTCCACAATCATATCATCCTCCTTAAATATTTTCTCATTAATTATTTTTGGAAGAATTTGCCCCAAAACAGTCTGGCCAAAAATTGTAGGGGGAAGTAGTTGAGTAAATTCCACAAAAAATTTATTTTTCTTTTTATTATTATCCTCTTCCAAGTAATTTTCGGAAGGTAAGGATTTTGTAAGTAAATCGTCGATTAGAAAACGGGCTGACATGAATTACTAAAATATTTATAATGATTGAAATTTAAGAGAAGATTTTATGTTTTGGGGGAAGAAATGGGGGGATCTTGTTGGGATAAATAGAGGGAAGCTCGATACTTGAAGGGAAAATATTGATACCATAAAATGCTCTAATAGAGACCCTTATTTTTAAATTGTCTAAAAATTCTTGAGCTTTGGGTAAAATTTTCCAGGACTTCTATTTGGGATAGGCACCTATTTGTAGAGACATCAAAGACTCTTGGTCTTGAGTCTTGATTCCAGACTTTTCTTGGGTTTTTTTCGGCCTTGGGTCTTGGGTCTAATCTTGGTCTTCGTCTTGAGTCTTAAAAAATTTTCGGTTTCGGACGTCTCTACCTATTAGGATGTTTAAGGGATATCTTCTAAGTTTGAAGGATTCAAAGGGGAATCTGTACGTTTTTTGAAGAAGCTCGTTACTTGAGAAAGACAAAATCGTTGATTGCTCTAATTTTTTCAGAAAATAGAAGACTAATAAATTTAATTAAAGTAGAAAGCAATGCGCGAGAATTGCCACCTCTAATATATTTTTTAACTAAAATTGGATAGATGGCCCAACCTCTTTTTTACTTTATTTTTTTAAAGTTCTTGAGAGAGCCAATGAGGAGCTGAGTAAATAAATGAAAATTGAAAGAATAAAATTGAGAGGAGGAATTGAGAGGAGAATAAGATTGAGGGCTGAACGAGAAGCGGCCAATTTATTTGTTTGGAGAGAGGATCAACAATTTATATTTCTATTGAATTAATTGTGAATAGAAAGAAGCATTCTTGACGGTCCGTGAAATTGAAACCTCTCCATTCTTTTTTTAAATAAAATTTATTTTCAATTAGTGGGACATGAAAGAATCTTCTCTCGAATAATGCTAAATAGTATACCCATTAAGCAGCGACAAACAATGTACTAAATAAATCTTTTTAAAAACTTTAAGTAATTGCTAAATAAATTTACTATTTTATTTTAATAAAGTAAGTACTGTAGAATTTTTAGAATAAAAATTTTCCTGACAAAAAAATTTTTTTTTTATGGTAAAAAATTTTTTAGAAGACTTGGTGGCGGTTTTTAAAAAATATCTTTTATTATTGAATCCTTGGCTTGTCATAATTTATTAAGAAAAATTTATTTTAATTTTTTAGATAATTTTTAAATTTTTTTATTTAATAATTAGATACCCTCTTTATTTAAAAAAATTATTTTTCCAAATTTTTTAAAATAATTTTTAGGTACTTCATCAATATATTAATTTCAAGATATATTTCAATATTATATAACAATGCCAAACCCTTTCCCTCCAAATCTCATTTTCAGATTAAAAATAAAAGCCATGCAATAATGCCAAAAATGAAGCTAAAGAGATGTCATGGAAGGCCAATTACTCAAAAACTATTTATTTACTTAATATATATTTTTATTTGTTTTTAAAAACTTGATTTAATATTTTTATAATGATTGACTAAAACAAACAAATTTTATGTTTTATATAAACTCAACAAACATTTATTACGTAATGTTTTTCCCTTCAAAACATATAAAAGTTGAATAAAATGTTTGGATGATGGAAAATATGAACTTGATGAACATTTAAACTTGTTTGTCAAGTAATAAAACAAATTTATTTATAGAGCAAGTTTATTTAATGAGAACAATTTTATTTAAACAAAAACAAGTTTATTTCGACTAAAAAAGTTTATTTTAATGAAAAACAAGTTTATTTAACAAGAAAAAGTTTATTTAAACAAAAACAAGTTTAATTAATCAAAACAAGTTTATAAAATAAAAACAAGTTTATAAGTTTTTCAAAAACATGAACGTCTATTTTTAATAAAACAAGTTTATTTAATTATTATTTAAACAAAACAAGTTTTTTTCTGAACAAAACATTTCCAAAACATGTTTTAATAAATAATTCAAACATAGTATATTTATTTATTTATAATAATCCCTTATAATCTTAGAACGGGAAATGTAAACAATTAAATTATTATTTTCAGAATTTTCTTCCCTTCCGTGATGATTTTATAAATTAAAAGAGTGGCTAACAAATAAGATTAAGAGGATATAAATTGTTGAACTCTCTTATATATTTGTAATTGGCTTAGAGAGAGGAAATAGTGTAGTGGTTGGTTGTATCCAACTGAGATATAATATTTTTTATTCTTTCCTCTGTTACACTTTTAAAGTATTATAAATGATGGACAGCTTTTAGTAGTAAATAAATATTTATTATATTAGAACCCTCAATACAAAAGAATATTTATTATGCGCAGTCAAATATTCGAAGAAATTCCCTTGAATGAATTGAGAACAAAACTAGAACAAAAGAAAAAAATATTTTAAAAGAAACATTTATTTTTAAAAAACTTCAATATATCACATTTCTTTTGTTTGAATGTGTTTATCCATTTTAAAGCAAAGTTTGTATTTATTGTTATTGACAAATTAGAGATAAATCAGAATTAAATTTGTTTGTTTTGTTTTTAAGGGAAAATCAGAATTTAAAAAAAACAAGTGCTAAATAAATAGTATGTTTTGTTTTAATTCTGTTCTGATTTGTAATTGTTTTGTTTGTTGTCTTTTATTCTGGTTTTAATGTGTTTTGTTTAAACATGTTTTGTAAAATAGAAACAAACAATAAGTTTGTTCTTCTGATTTGTTTTGTTCGTATCTATTTTGTATGTTTATTTGTTGTTTGTTTGGTTTGTTTGTTGTTTTATTATTCTGGTTTTAATGTTTTAACATGTTTTGTTTAGATTTAATTCTGAAATTAATTTAAAATATCAACATGTTTATTAAGTTCTAATTTTACTCTGGTTTTGTTTAAATTTAATTCTGAAATTGTTTTTACTAGTGTTTTTAATTTCTCATTTTAAATGTTTTAAATGTTGTATTGTTATTCTGGTTTTAATGTTTTAAAATGTTTTGTTTAAATTTAATTCTGAAGTTGTTCATAGTACTAGTTTTAATTACATAGTATTTCCAAATATAAACATCATTGTTGTTATTTTTTATTTCTGATGGCGTGATTATGGAATGATATTTGGGGGAATATACCTTCTTCCATTAATTGTCAAAAATAATTTTCGTCAGATAAGGGAAAGGAAAAAATATATTTTTTAATTATAAAGATGGGTAAATTGCCCTTTGTTTTCTTTCTTTAATGTCTGGTTTTTATTTTTTTCCTTGGTGGTTTAATTAATTTATTTATTTACCTATTTATTTAAATAAAAAAAATTTTTAAGAAATTTTAAAAACAAGTTTTTTTAATAAATAAAAATACATAATGATTTAATTTGTATAGTTAAATATCCGAAAATTTGGTTGGAATAGGACCTGAGCTCTTCTGATTCCGTTAAGCATTCTAGGTGCCCTGCTAGGTGCCCTAAGAAGAGTTGAGAGGCTCTAGCCAGCTGGATCTTTCTTTCCTTACAAGATTTTTTCCGTACATGGATCTTCCTTTTTTTACAGAATAAGAATTAAAATTGACTTTTTTGGACTGATTTTAAGTTTAATATTTATCCCCAAGTGTTCTAAGCACTTTTATCTAATTTTAAAATAATTCTCCTCTAAATATAATTAAAAATATACCCCCATCTGATAAGAAAATTAAAGCAATTTTTATATTTATAATTTTTTATTTCCCCGATTTTTCTGTCCCAAAGCATATTACACACACAAACACAATCGACAACCATTATATTACTTCAACTTACCGCACAAAGTCCATTATTTCTTTAGTTTAATAATTAATTTTCTATTTTTAAATTTGTAACAAAAATGGAAATATTTAAATTTATTTAAAAAATATTTTGAATTAAAAATATTAAAAAGTATAATGAACCTTAAACCCTACTTTTCGATACTGTTTCCGTTTTTTGACTTATCTAGACGATGAGTTCTTTATTTAGTAGTCTTCTAATTTTAAACCCACTGTTGTCTGTACGGAACCAAAGAGCCGATGATTTAGTAAAGCAGCTGGGCTATAGCTATTTTTCGGTGGCTGGGAGCGAACCAGCATCTTCAGTAGACCGGACTGATGATTACACCACGCCGCCTACTACCACGTAGCCTTAGGAATTAAATAGCCATATGCTTTACAATTTTTCGATTCAGTTCTTTGGTTCAGTTCCGGAGATCCCTAAATTTCCCCAAGAAACTCAATTTCCTATCAAGTCCGGTCTCCATTTTGTAGTTTAAATTCTTATCAGTAAACACATTCTTCGATTATACCACATGGTGAAAGAGGGTTTTTTATTAATATTTGTTGATTACTTTACTTTTTATTTAATTTTCTTTCTAAAATAATCTCTTAAAGGAAACGCGTGACAATTAAAATTAATTAAAGATTTTTTAATAATAAAAAGGAAAAAAATATTTTTTTAATTTAAATTTCAATTAAAATATGGATAGGCAACACCAAGCTATAGAATTGCCGGTATTTTTCTTAAAAAAATTTTTTTTGAAAATTTAAAAACATTAGAATTCCCCCGGAACGTTTAAAAGTGGCCTCTTGAAGGATAAACCTGAAGAAGTTTTGGAATATTTTTTTCCGGAAGTTACAACTCTATGGCAAGCTTTTCAGCGTGGATTGAAAGTATAAAAATAAAATTTAATTAAAAAATAAAAATTCTCTCTCTAGCTTGCCCCAGAAGGGCCCTGTCTCGGTATTCGAACAAAAGAAGGCCCCTACAAATTTATTAGTTATCAACAAGTTGCTAATCTCTCAAAGGTTGTCGGCACAAAATTAATAAGCCTATTGGGGCTTAAGCCTGGTCAACAAACTTTTGTTGCTATTTATGCTCAAAATTCTCCAGAATGGACTATTTTGGTTTGAAAAAATTTTTTCTTCAAAATTAAAAATATTTTTTAATTAAAGACGTTAGCTTTAATTCGACATTCAATGATTGTTGTCCCTCTTTATGATACTTTAGGAGAGAGTGCAGCTTCTTATATTTTAGCCCATTGTGAAACAGAGTAATTTAAATTAATTTAAAATTAAATTTTAAAATTTTTTTAAAGATTAGTAATGCTAGATTCTTTAAAAAAATTACAAAATGTATTCAATATGAGGGAGAAAACACCTTCATTAAAAAATATTTTATATGTTGGGGAATTGGAAAAAGAAAAAATTGAGGAAATACAAAAAAAGGCTAAAGAATTAAATATTTGTTTGTATTTTTGGAATGATTTGATTAATAAAACAGAAGATGAAGGGAAAATAGAAAATGAAGATAATGAGCCTAAACCAGAAGATAATTATATTATTTGGTTAATTTTTAAAATTAAATAAACTTTTTCCGGAAAAGGAAAACTTAAGTTTCCGGAAAAGGTTTATCTTTTAAATAAACTTTTTCCGGAAAAGGAAATCTTAAGTTTCCGGAAAGGTTTTTTCTCTTAAATAATCTTTTTCCGGAAAAGGAAAACTTAAGTTTCCGGAAAGATTTTCTCTTTTAAATAAACTTTTCCGAAAAAAGAAAACTTAAGTTTCCGGAAAGATTTTTTCTTTTAAATAAACTCTTTCCGGAATTACAAAAGTTTCCGGAAAGGTTTTTTTAAATAAACTTTTCCGGAAAATGTAAACTTAAGTTTCCGGAAAGATTTTTTCTTTTAAATAAACTCTTTCCGGAATTACAAAAGTTTCCGGAAAGGTTTCCTTTGAAATCAACCTTTTCCGGAAAGGGAAAACTTAATTTTCCGGAAAAGTTTTTTCTTTTAAATAAACTTTTCCGGAAAAGGAAAACTTAAGTTTCCGGAAAAGTTTTTTCTTTTAAATAAACTCTTCCGGAATTAGTAAAACTTAAGTTTCCGGAAAGGTTTTTTCTTTTAAATAAACTTTTTCAGGAAAGGAAATCTTAAGTTTCCGGAAAGGTTTTTTCTTTTAAATAAACTTTTTCCGGAAAAGGAAAACTTAAGTTTCCGGAAAGGTTTTTTCTTTTAAATAAACTCTTCCGGAATTAGTAAAACTTAAGTTTCCGGAAAGGTTTTTTCTTTTAAATAAACTTTTTCCGGAAAAGGAAAACTTAAGTTTCCGGAAAGGTTTTTTCTTTTAAATAAACTTTTTCAGGAAAGGAAATCTTAAGTTTCCGGAAAGGTTTTTTCTTTTAAATAAACTTTTTCCGGAAAAGGAAATCTTAAGTTTCCGGAAAGGTTTTTTCTCTTAAATAATCTTTTTCCGGAAAAGGAAAACTTAAGTTTCCGGAAAGATTTTCTCTTTTAAATAAACTTTTCCGAAAAAAGAAAACTTAAGTTTCCGGAAAGATTTTTTCTTTTAAATAAACTCTTTCCGGAATTACAAAAGTTTCCGGAAAGGTTTTTTTAAATAAACTTTTCCGGAAAATGTAAACTTAAGTTTCCGGAAAGATTTTTTCTTTTAAATAAACTCTTTCCGGAATTACAAAAGTTTCCGGAAAGGTTTCCTTTGAAATCAACCTTTTCCGGAAAGGGAAAACTTAATTTTCCGGAAAAGTTTTTTCTTTTAAATAAACTTTTCCGGAAAAGGAAAACTTAAGTTTCCGGAAAAGTTTTTTCTTTTAAATAAACTCTTCCGGAATTAGTAAAACTTAAGTTTCCGGAAAGGTTTTTTCTTTTAAATAAACTTTTTCCGGAAAAGGAAAACTTAAGTTTCCGGATTTTTCTTTATTTTACCTTAGACTTAAGTTTAAAGTAGACTAATTAAGTTTCCGGAAAGTTAATTCTATATATTTTCCGGAACTAGTTATTATTAATTCTAATTATTTATAGTTATACTAGTGGAACAACCGGAACACCTAAAGGTGTAATTCTGAGTCATCGTAATGTTGTTGCAAACATTTCTGCTTTAGCTGTAGTTTTAGAAAAGTTTTTACCAGAATTTTTGTCAACAACAGAACATTGCATTATTTCATGTAATTTTTTTCTATAATTAAAAAATTCTGATATAAATTTTAATTTAATTTTGATATCTCTAGATTTGCCTTTATCACACATGTTCGAACAATGTGCCCACTGGATAGCCCTCTGCCTTGGATATCGAATCGGTTATGTCTCTGATGGTATCGCTACACTTTCTGCTGATATGCAGGCCTTGGAACCAACTTTATTGCCCGTAGTACCTCGATTGTTAAACCGTTTTAATGACGCAATAAAGGTGAATAAATTTATTGAGCTTTCCGAGAAATTGTTGAGTTTCAGGAAAATTATTAATTTCGATTTATAAAAAAATATTTTCCGGAAATGATTAATTCTGAATTACCTGAAAGTTATATTTTACTTTAAGTTCCGGAAAGTTGTTAGTTTTATGTTTCCGGAATTTTAATTCTGATTTACTTATATATATGTATACTTAAGTTTCCGGAAAGCTATTCTTATTTATATTTTCCGGAAAGTCGTATTCTAATTTAATATTTGTTCCGGAATTTTATTAGTTCTGATTTTGTATCCGGAAGGCTATTAATTCTGATTTATATTTTCCTAATAGATATTTCTATTTTAATATTTTGCTTCCGGAAAGTAATAATTTTACAAATGTTCAGGCAGAAGTTACCCGTTTAAATCCCTTTTCTCGTTGGTTGTTTTCCATTGGTCGGGCTCAGAAGAAGGCAATGCTTCAAAAAGGTATAGTAACAAATGAATCAATTTGGGATCGTCTTGTATTTGCCAGAGCACGTCAAAGACTTGGAAATCATGTAAAATTAATTGGTAAATTTATTTTTGTAAAGCAAAAACATTTTTAATTTTGAAGTTACTGGTTCCGCCCCAATCGCTGCTGAGGTGTTGGAAGAATTGAGAATAGTTTTTGGTTGTCATATAATTGAGGGATATGGACAGACTGGTGAATTAGCTTATTAATTTTTATTTTTTTTAATTAAAAAAATATTTTTCAGAATGCACAGCAATGGCTATATCCACTTGGCCTGGAGAGACTGTAGGTGGTCAATGTGGAGGTCCTTCAACTTGCTCACTTATAAAATTAGAAGATGTCCCCGATTTGAATTATTTTGTTGTTTGTTTAATTAAATATTTTTTTAATAATTTTTTTATTTTAAGAAAGACAGAAAAGGAGAAGTTCTAATTAAAGGGCCGTCAGTCACCAGTGGATATTTTAAAGATCCTGAACGTACAAAAGAATTATTTACTGAAGATGGGTTTTTAAAAACTGGGGATGTTGGGCAAATACTTCCAAATGGTCAAATAAAAATTATTGACAGACGAAAACACATTTTTAAATTGGCACAAGGGGAATATGTGGCGCCTGAGAAAATTGAAAATGTTTATATACAGTGCAGGTAGATAATTTTTGAGATGAACATTTAATCAAAATCAGAATTTAAAACAAACATCCGTTTAAATAAAATCAGAATTTGAAATAAACATTTAAATAAATATATATTTGAAATGAACTTCTAATCAAAATCAGAATTTAAAATGAACATTTATCTAAATAAACTTCAGAATTAAAAATAAACATTTAATTAGAATCAGAATTTAATATAAACATTGAATTAAAATGAACATTTTATTTAAAACCAGAATTTGAAATGAACATTTTATTTAAAATCAGAATTTTAACTGAACATTACTTTAAGATAAACACTTAATTAAAATCAGAATTTAAAATAAACATTTTTAGGTCAGTACATCAAATCTTTGTTGATGGTGATAGTCTTCAACGCTTTCTTGTGGTAAAAACATTTCTGATTTTTAAATTATTCTGATTTTACTAAAACAAACTTAAAAACATTGTAAAACTTTGTTTCGATCTAATTTAATTAAAAAAGGCAATTGTTGTCCCAGCAGCTGGTCAAATCAGACGCCTCTTTACCCAAATAGATGGAGGAGGAAAAGAAGAAGAAATAAAATTGGAAGAGATTTGTTCAGATAAAAGAATAATTAATTTAGTTTTGGCAGAAATGCAACAAATTGGAAAAGAACAAAAATTGAATAGTTTAGAACAAGTTAAAGCTATTTATTTAGAACATGAACCCTTCAGTATAGAAAATGATTTGTTAACACCTACATTAAAGGTAAAATTTTATTAAAATATTCTTAAAATTAAAAAAAAATTTTTAAGGCAAAAAGGCCACAACTTAGGGCAAAATACAAACAAAAAATTGCTCAACTTTATAGTGAAATGCCCAATGAAAAATAAAGATTTATTAAAATTTATGCTCCAAATATTAATTAAAATTAATTTTTTCCATTAATATCATTATTATGCTAATTTTTGTTTTGATTTTTTTATTAAAATTAAATTAATTTACTACAGAAAAATATTAATTTCTGATTTATAGTATTTAAATCAGAATTATTATTAGTTTATTAATTCTGATTTTTTAAATATAAATCAGAACTAATTTTGAACAAATTTAAAACTTCTGATTTTTTTAATATAAATCAGAATTATTTTCGAACATGTTTAAAAACTTCTGATTTTTTTAATATAAATCAGAATTATTTTCGAACATGTTTAAAACTTCTGATTTTTTAATATAGTAAATCAGAATTATTTCTGAACATGTTTAGAACTTCTGATTTTTTTAATATAAATCAGAATTATTTTTGAACATGTTTAAAAACTTCTGATTTTTAATTGTTACTATTTTTAATGTTTTTCTGGTATCAGAATTAATTTTGAACCAGAATTACTATTACAACATAAAAAATCAGAATTATTGTTTATTATAATTCTGATTTGTATATTTAAAACATTTATATTAAACTTTTCTTTTCCTAAACAAACTTTGCAGAAAAAAAGTTTTTTAAAAAAGGAAATACAATCCTCCAAACAGAAAAAATTTAACAAAACTTCCGACAAAGTTTATTTTGCAAAGACAGTTGTTCCTTTTAAATAAAGGTGGTGGCATTTAACGACCCTTCTTCAATTTCAAATTTGGCCATTTGTCAACAGATGGACAGGATTAACAAGTCAAAATAGAAAGAATTTAAAGGAGGGTCTAAATTTGAAGTTTTCTTCAATTCTTTTATTTTTTGCATGTAAAATAAGTTTGCTAAATTTTCTCAACTAATCTTCGATCATCCCCAACCAATCTTTCACTTGTCAATCATAACCATCAATAAATGAACAAGATTGTAAAAAAAGGGAACGCTCGAACCGCTAGATCATCAAAATTATGTTTTGATGTGGTTATTTATAAAAGTTCAAAGAATTGTTTTGTTGAGAATGTTTGTTTTGAAGAATTGTTTTTGTTAGTTAACATTTTTTGAATGTTTTAATTTTATTCTGGTTTGTTTATATTTAATTCTGAAGTTGTTTTTAGCAATGTTTTTAGTAATGTTTTTAGCAATGTTTATGGCGTTAATAAAACAGAAACAAAATTCTGGTGTTGTTTAAATTTAATTCTGAAGTTAAAACAGAATTGAACAGCAAAGTTTGTTTTTCTGATTTGTTTTGTTTGTATATATTTCTTGCATGTTTGTGTTCTGATTTATAATTTTGTTTGTTTGTATTGTGATTCTGGTTTATAATGTTTAGCCTGTTTTGTTCAAATTTAATTCTGATTTTGTTTTTAGGAATGTTTTTAATAGTTATTCTTATTCTAATCAAACTATTTACTCACCTTTCTGCAAGTGATGATGAAGAGCGTTTAATGATGGATGTTTTTCGAGGATATAATTCTTTAATTTTGCCAATGCGTAATGATAGCCAGCCAATAATTGTTAAAATGACTTTACAAGTAAAATTATTATTTTATTTTTTTTTAATTTTTTAAACTTTTGTAGCTAATTCTTTTAATTAACGTTGACGAGAAGGATCAGGTCAAGAAAATGATAGGGCCAGAAAATTTTAAAAATAATTTTAGATAATGCATACAAATGTTTGGCTAACTTTAAAATGGAAGGATTACCAAATGAAGTGGAGTCCAGTAAATTATGGCGGTATAAAGGATATACGCGTCCCTCCCGACAAAGTTTGGTTGCCCGACATTGTTAGAAGAAAATTGTTTTTAAATAAAAATAAATTTTTTAATAGGTGTTGTTTAACAAGTTTAAATGTTTATTAACCAGATTTATGTAAAAATTAAAATTCTAGCGCTGATGGAAATTATGAAGTATCGTTTATGTCGAATGTTGTTATAGATTATCGGGGGGATGTTCTTTGGGTTTGTTTTGATGTTTTGTTTATTTAGATGTTTTTAGGTACCCCCAGCAATTTATAAAAGTTCGTGTATTATTGGTTTGTTTTTTTGTTTTAAATGGTAATGTTTTAAAAGTTTATAGATGTTGAATACTTTCCTTTTGATGAACAAGGTAATAAATAATTAAAACAAGGGTTAAAACAAATACAAAACAAAACATTAAAACAAAAACAAAATAAAATCAGAATAAAGGTAAAAACAGAACAAAACATCAAACAAAAATACAAAACAATAAAAACAAACTAACAAAACAAAAAATAAATCAGAATAAATGTAAAAACAAAAAAATGAACAAAACATCAAACAAACAATTAAAATCAGAACAAAAATAGAACAGAACATCAATAATATTTTAAATAAAATCAGAACAAATTTTAAACAAACATCAAACTCAGAACAAACATCAATTAAAAATGAAAAGTTTTAAATAAAATCAGAACAAGTTTAAAACAAACATCAAATAAAAAAAATATTTTTAAAAACACCAAACAAAGAAAATCAGAATAAACTTATAACAAAACATCAGAACACAAACAAAACATTTTAAAACAAATTTTAGACAGAATCAGAATAAACTTGAAACAAAACATCAATTAAAAATAAACAAACATAAAACAAAACATCAATTAAACATAACAATGTTTTAAACAAAACATAAATTTAATTTAAACAAACTTAACAAAAAACATCAAGTTTTTTTAAGTTTGTCATTTAATATTTGGTTCGTGGACGTATAACGAGAATGAAATAAAAATGGAATTTGAACAGGCTGAATTAATGGATTTGAGTGAATATGCCAAAAGTGTTAGTTCAATTTGGGATGTTATTGGTCTGTTTTTTTTGCTTTTTATTGAAAAAATAATTTTTTGTTTCAAACAGATGCCCCCGCATCATTAGTCAATAGCCGGTAAAATATTTAAAATTCTTCAAAAATAAAAAAAATTATTTTTTTCAGTTCTCGCATTAAATTCCAACTTAGAATTCGTCGAAAAACTTTGTTTTACACCGTTGTTTTAATAATACCAACAGTATTAATGGCTTTTCTATCCATGGCTGTTTTCCTATTGCCAACAGATTCTGGTGAAAAAATGACTTTAACAATTTCTGGTTTTACAAAAATAATTTTTTTATTCCAAACTTCTCTTTTAAGTTCTGTTATCTATCGTTGTATTTCTTTTGTTGGTTTCTAAAATTATGCCTCCAACTTCATCTACCATTCCTCTTGTCGCCAAGTATTTGTTGCTGACTTTTACATTAAACATCACAACAATAACGGTAATATAATTCTGATGTTTTTTGATGTTTTGTTTAGAGTTTTTGTTCTAATTTTATTCTGACTTTGATGTTTTGTTTTAATTCTGGTTTTGATGTTTTGTTTTAATTTTATTCTGATTTTGATGTTTTGTTTTAATTCTGGTTTTGATTTTGATGTTTGTTTTAATTCTGGTTTTAATTGATGTTTGTTCTAATTTTGTTCTGATTTTGATGTTTTGTTTTAATTCTGGTTTTGATTGATGTTTGTTTTAATTCTGATTTTTATTTTGTTGTTTATGTCAGTGCTTTTCGTTGTTTTAATTTTATTCTGATTTTGATGTTTGTATTATGTTTTGATTGATGTTTGTTTTTAATTCTGATTTTTATTTTGATGTTTATTTCGGTGCCTTTTCGTGTGTTTTTATCGTATGTTGTGTTGATTTGTTTGATTTCAAGTTTACATTGTTTCGTTGATGTTTGTTTTAATTATAGTTGTTTCTTTTATCTTTAGATGTTTTTGTAATGTTTTATTGTTTGTTTCTATTGTTTTGTTTTATATAAAATATAACAACTTTGTTTATATTTAAGGTTACTGTTATAATTATTAACGTCTATCATCGTGGGCCAACAACCCACAGAATGCCTGACTGGGCTCGTCATATATTTTTAGTGGTATTAATTTTTTATTTTACAAAATATTTTATTTTCTAAAAGTTAATGCCTCGTCTACTGTGCATGAAGCGTCCAAAAGCAACAATTAGTAGCTTAACAAAAAGAATTAGCAGCAAAAGTATAACAACCATTCCCGGGATTGGGAAATTTGATGAAACAATTTCTCAAAAAATACATCACCAACACTGTCCCGAAGGGAGAATTAAAGGAGCTATACACGAACCAGAAGAGACTGGGGACCCAATAATTAAAAATGGATTTCCTTTGAGTTTAGAAGCTGTAAGAAGCCTAAGCCTATTTTTACTCGAAAAAATTTTATTTTTTGAAGGCTAAAGCTGTAGAGGCTGTTGAATATATTACCGAACATTTACGACGTGAAGAGGACCATAAAATTGTAATTTAGGGTCCTAAAATTTTTTTTGATAATTTTAATAGCATCGAGATGATTGGAGATTTGTTGCGATGGTAATTGACCGATTCCTCCTATACATTTTCTTTGGAGTTACTTTGGGTGGAACTATAGGTGTTTTATTTTCTGCACCAACAGTTTTTGAATCGGTTTGAATAAACTTTTATTTTTTTTTTAATTAAGAAAAAATATTTAGGTAGACCAACAAGCTATTCTTCAAAGATTAATACATGCTTATGAAAGTGGAAGACAACTTTAATTGAAGGAAGGGAAAATTTTTTTAGAAAAACCCAATGAACAAATTTTGAAATAAAATTTGTTTCTAAATCATTTATTTTAGTCAAACAAATTTTTTAAAAATATTTTTATCATTTTTAATACACTAATCCCCCTGGTTTTGTTCAAAATGGGATTTTAAATTTTTCTAGGTTTTTCGAAAAAAATGCCCCAAAGCTTTATTTAAAAAATAAATTAGGTAGACTTTTAGAAAATTTAAAAAGAAAAGGAGAAATAAAAATATTTAAAACCTTCACAAATCTTTTCAATTCATTCAACATTTCCATTAATAAACTAGCCATAGAAACACGAGGATCAGCCCTTCTTCTTTGAACAGATTTTTGCGGCCCAACCAAATAATCGGCATCATCCAATGTTCCTCTTCTTTTTCCTGTTGAAAAGGGGCCTCCTCCTCCAGTTGAAGAAGCTGAGGAAATTGCAGAAAGAGGCCCAATTGAAGTTACTGCAGACGAATTTGGAGGAATTGTAGGGACGTTGATTGTAAGTGGATGGGGTTTACGAGAAGAAGAAACTTTAAAAAGGAGAAAAAATTATTTAACTGGAAAAAAATGAAAGTTTATAAACCTCCATTTAAAAAGTCTAAATTTAACAGAAATTTTAAGTATTATTCTCCCCAGTTCCCCTAAAGTCCGCAAAAAATTATTTTTGTCCGCAAGTCATTTTTTCCCAAGGGATGGGGCTGCCATTTTAAATAGACGAAGAGCAGAATAAATCCCATTCCGGATATGAACTTGGGAAATTTTTCTCTAGTTCTAGGCTCTCTAGACTTTTAAAAATAATAAAAAATTAAAAAAAAGTCTAGGAAAATCGACTTAAAATTCAAAAAAAAAACAATCAACAAACCTAGTTGAATATCTTCATTTAAAGGTATAAAATTCGAAGTTGATGGAATCGAAGCCAATAATTCTTGTTTAGAAATTCCTGGAGGGATAGCTCTAGTAAGTGATGAGGAAGATGAAATTCTTGCAGCTTTCTTTCCAAATTTTTTAGAAACAATTCCCCCTCCTCCACTTTCCAATATTTTACGAGGAATGTGAAGTCTTTTTTAAATTAAAAATAAAATTTTTTTAAAAATTTAAAAAAACCTCAAAGCATTTTTTCTTTCCTTTTCTGCATGTTTATACAATTTTTTGGATATTTTTAATCGCGTTCCATCAACTTCAATTAATTCCCCCGATGGAAGACTAGAACCCTCTTCATCTGGATGCTGAAAAATAAAAGAAAAAATTTTAATATTTAACTCAACTCCTAGACTAAACCCACAAGGTTGAAGACCCAACCGCAAGGCGCGCAACCTTACAATTAAAAACTGGGTGGAGGAAAACCCACAAATAAATGGGAGGAAAAATTGGAGAGGAGAAACTGGGGGCAGATTTCTTGATGGTTTTGTAAATATGTATTATTTGAGTGAGGTTCCCTCGATTTTTACAATAACAAGACTTTAACCAATTCCAAATATTCACAAAATCTTCAGAAGTCAAAAAAGAAACTCAAACCTGACAAATTTCCCCAACAGTTTTTGAAGCCTATTCTTCCTCTTTTCCATATAAAGGACAATTTCTATTAGTTTTCCAACAAGTCCATCAATATTTGATGTTCCAATTCTGTTGTTGATGTATTCTTTTTTCCTAGAAAAAAAATTATGATTGGATCCCAAAAAGCCCAAAGTTTCGGGAATCGGAGCGACAGGGTTCCTAGCATCTAATATGATCATAAAAGAGAGACCCAGCTATATTTTAACACTTAAAAATAAATAAATATATGCAAACCTCTATATTTTTCATCCACTTCCTTCAATAAAACTTTCATCCCTTGTTGAACGAATTTGAACATAGGCTTCAATTAATTGTGGATGCATTACAGTTTCAACACGTGTCTGAAACAATTTTTTTGTTTAAAAAATTGGTTTTTGTTAGAATATGGGAAAGTCCTTTTGCTAAAATCCGCAAATATTTTCCGCAAAATTTATTACAAAAATTTATTAAAAAAAAGGCTTCCTACCCAAAAATTAGTCCCCTAATCCGAAAAATATTTTTACTCCCCAAATAATAAAAAATAAACTAATCGATTCAGTTCCATCCGTATTCTCAATTGTTCTGTAAATTTTCAATTTTTTTCACCAGACAAAAATGATGTCCCTTCTTCTCCGCCATTGGACTGCGATGAAAAGGAAGAATTGGCAGCAATTTTTAATCTAAAGTTGTCCAACGGAACTAAAAATGAAAGAATAATAGAAAATTAAAGAAGGAAAAATACCAAAGAAGAAATTGTTGAAGAGCAGAAAGGATGAAAAGGAAGAATTTATTGAAGAATCTGAAAAGTCCGCAACTTTGGAATTTTGAATTTGCAGATTTACCTAAGTTTGTTTTTTAAAATATTTTCATGAAATTTTTTTGTTTTTACGGGGGTCTAGGTATTCTAAAGATTAGATTAAAGATTTAACTGAATCTTTGAAGCTATTTTCCCTAGCTATTTTCGCTCAAAATTTTAAAATAAATTTGCGGACAAAATTTGCGGACCTTGAAAAAAACTTTTTTTTTCATATTCTAACAGAAAAAAATTATGAAAAAAACTTGCTGGACTCGGGAAAGGAAAGGTTTTTTAATCTTGATTTTTTTATATTTATTTTTTTGGAAGATGGTCATTCCATTTGGTGACCGAATCTTCATTTATAGGTTTTTTTAATTTTTAAAAAAATAGATAGGTCTTGAAAACCATCACTTTTCAAGTATCGTGAGGAGTCCCAAATTCAAAAAATTTTTTTCCTTAAAGTATCTAGTCAAACAAATTATGAGAAATTTTATTTAATTAGAAAATATTAAATTTGAAATAATTTAAAAAAAAGGCAGTCTAAATTTTTGAAAATATTTTTTCTCCACTCCTATTCTTCACCAACATTATTGTTCTGGCCTCCTCCACCAGCTCCTCCAGCAACATTATTAACGTGGGCTGCAGCGACATGTCCACCAGCTCCTCCGCCAACATTATTATCAACTAAAATTTAATAACATTAATCTTTAGTTATTTTAGTAGATTTAGGTCTAGAATTCAAAAAAGAACTATTTCCCAACCCCAGACGATTTTTAAACTTTTAACGGAAATAAGAACTAACCATTTGGCGGTCCGACAGGTTCAACGCCAACATTATTAACATGGGCTACTCCACCAGCTCCTGCAGCAACATTATTAAGCTGGGCAACAGCGACAGGTCCACCAGCTCCTCCGCCAAGATTATCAACTAAAATTTAAAAACATTAGTTTAATCTGTAGTTATTTTAGTGGATTTAGGTCTAGAATACGAAAAAGAACTATGTCCCAACCCCAGAGATGTTGAACCTTTGTTGGAAATAAAAACTAACCATTTTGCGGTTCAAGTCTTGCCTCAATTGTCGCTAAGCGTGCCTCAATATTACGTAGTTCATCTTCATTCGTGCGTACCATAAACAGTGATACATCAGATTGAAGAGATGTCAGGGTCAGCGTTTGCTGCATTTGTCCCATTTCACGTTCAAGAGCATCAAAACGACCATTCATCCGTCGCATTTGACCAATCATAAGCCGCATTCCTCTTTTAATAAAATCAAATTGACGATTATTTTCGTCCCGCATCTGTCGCATTTCTTTTTCAATAAAATCAAAGCGGCTATTTAATCGGATGAACATTGCCTTCTAAAATTTTTGGAATTTAAAAATCTTTATGCACATTTAATCCCCACATTCTAGATTGTTTTAATAGGCCTATGTTAGTCCAGGCCTAGTACAATTCGGAGACGGACTAAATAAATGAAAAGTCAAACCGTCAAAAGACAAGTGAGTTTTTGCCCATGTAATAAATAAAACTCGGGAAAAACTCCAACCCAGTTCCCCACCCCCTCCCTCCCACTCAGTTTTCGGGAAGAACCCCGACTCAGTTATTTGATAAGAGAGCTTTGCCCTAATTTATCCTCATTAAATAAAAATCAATACCAATTCAGAGTAAGCGTCACATCTTGGTTCAAAGATGTTTCCATTGCCATAAAAGCGAGTCCTTTGGAAGCGCACAACGTCGGCATTCTAAAAGAAAAGGGAAAATTAAATGTAATTAAAACCCCTATTTAAAAACTGACGTAGATGGGAATCCGATGATTTCCAATTATTTTATCAAATAATGACATTTTTAATTTAAAAAATTTCAGAAAAACCTAAAAAAAGGGGAATTTAAAAATAATTAAAAAAAATCAGAAAAAGATGCAAAAATGATTTACTAATTGTAAGAAAAAAATTTTTCTTGAAACAAAAGGCAAATAAATTAAACGCGCCAATTCCGCGAAAAAATCAAAATGGTAAAATGACAAAAGAGCCCATTTGAGTCTGAAAGGCAACTCAGTAATCTTAACGGTAATTTTCGATTTTTTAGAACAGAAATCCCATCATTTATTTTTAAACTAGTATTTTTACAAGGATTTAATGTCAGTCAGTTTTTACTTAGAGTTTGTCTTTCCAATTTTAAAAAAGATACCCAATAGTCCCAGTAATCGAATTCATCCGGCTCCGAAACAAAATACTCTTCAGTCCCATCCTCAGGCTTATCAAAGAATTGATCACCTCTTATAACACAAATTTGATTTGTATTCTAAAAACATAGGGGGAATTAATTAAGAGGGTTGATAGGTTCAAAAATTTCCAAAAATTTTTAAAAATCTAACCGATTCTTCGTCAAGTCCATCTTTAGGATGTTGAAATAAAAAAATATTTAAAAGTTCAAATTTTAACATTAAGACGTTCCAAAAATTGTTGTTTAAGAGGCTTCTGCCAATTTTGACTCTAAAAATACAAAAGAGATCAAAGACTGTATAAACAGGGATTTCAACAATTCAAGAAATTTTGTTTAAAATTTTTTTATTTTGGTGGGAAAACACAAATAAAACTGCTTCGCTTTAAAGCATTTTTGTTAGTTTATGTATACGACTAGTCATCGATTTTTCCGTTTGCCTTGTGACGGCAACAGCGGGTCGCCTCTGTTGACGGAGGGGGACGCAGGCGCGCGGCCACAACGGCGCGAAGCCATAACTTGCTGGAAAATTTCTGGCCCTTCTCAATTTTGGTTCCTACCTCTTTAGCTCGATGAGAGGAATCGTTTAATACCAAATTTGGTAAGATTCGGACATCTTGAAGCAGGTTATGGCTTTGCGCCGTTATGGCTGCGCGCCTAGCTGTACCCGTTGACAAAGAGACGAAAAATAGCATTGAGAGGGCGGGGACATCACAGACGAGCTAGGACGACATTTGCGAACTGACATAAAACATCCTTTTCTATGGGTTTTTGATCCCTTTCTACTAGAGCCCGGACGGAGGGCTCGGTCGATATTTTTTCGATAAATATCGAAAAATACCGAATACCGAAAAATATCGAAAAAACCAAAATTTTCTCGGTCGATATTTTTTCGATAAATATCGAAAAATATCGAAATCGAAAAATATCGAAAAAAAAGTCTCGATATTTTTCGATTTTTTAAAAATTTTTCTATAACCAATGAATAACAGAATAGACCTAATAGTTTAATATTATTAAGATTGATTAAATAGGATATTGGTGGATTTGGACGGATTAAATGTAATATCAATGGACTTGTATTTGATCTCGAAGGATCAAGTGGGATATAAGTGGATTTTAACTAAGAATAATGAATTAAGGGTGATATTGAAGTACTGGGTGTGTATGGAGAGATTTAGTGGTATTAAGACTGTATTATGGATTTGTGAGATCAGACTGGATATGAAGTGATTTGTGGATTAAGAGGGATATCGGCGGATAAAGAGATATCAGAGGATAAAAATCTTGGCATTTGATATCCGTTTTGATATTCATCTCTTTCAAAGGTCCGTCTTGATCCCTCGAGATTCATTTTAACCACTTAATCCTCTATAAGTTATCAACTAGTCGATTACCCCGGACATCCACAATATCCGTCATGTGCTTGGATATCTCAAATATCCCACCAAATCTTCGGATATCCCATCAAGTTACTCTTAACCCACTGAAATTTCCCTTAATCTACCGAAATCTTTCCTAATTTATATCAGTGTTATCTACCATATATTATCTCTCACTATCATCTCACTTTGGCAAACTAAATCGTGAATATAGAAGAAACCTTTCTTTTTTTCTTGCGCCGCAGGCGAAATTTTTTTGAATTTCCATTGGACAAGAAGCAAAAATGCATCCTTTTTAGCACCAAAAATTCAAATTTTTGTCAAAAATGACGTTCGATATTTTTTTCGATTTTTTATTATTTGGTCGGTCGATTGTTTCGATTTTTAAATTTTGTCGGTCGATATTTTTCGATAAATATCGAAAAAATATCGAATACCGAAAAATATCGAAAAAGTCAAAATTTTGTCGGTCGATATTTTTTCGATAATATCGAAAAAAAATATCGAAAAATATCGATAATTATCGATGAAAAATCGTATCGAGCCGGGCTCTACTTTCTACGCCTAAAAATGTATCCGTTGTACTTAATTTTCTAAATTTAATTTTTTAGTTCATTTAAATGAGTGAAGAAGCTACTTTTGTACATCCTGGATCAATTCCAAATCTTGTCACAAACAACAGCAAAAATGCAGAAAAACAACCAATTAAAATCCCTTCACAATTTATCCCTCCATCTCAGAGAGCGGATGCTCCACTTGCTGCAATAATACCGCCAGAATTGGATGATATTGATCCCAGGTTTTTTCTTTATTTTTTTTTGACTATTTAATCATATTTTAGTTCATTATTCCCCGATTTCGATCAAAACGGGATTTTGCGTTTCTCACGGCTTTTTGCAAATGCCAAAGCCTCACTTAAAGAACAAATTTGGTGGACTTCTAGAACATTTAAGAAGAAAGGAGAAAAAACGAAATTATCGGCTGAACAAGAAGAAATGGCAGCTATTGCTAATTTAAAGTTGACCAGCGAAATTAAAAATGAAAAGTCTACAGAAATCAAGGAAAGCAAAGAGGGGAATGTGGAAGAGAAAAAAGGTGAAGAAGAAGAAGAATTGGATAAAGAAAGGACTTTAAAATCTGGTTGGGACTTTAAATTAGGCGGGCTACCTAAAAAGAAGGATTGTCTAATTGATGAATATGTTTGTTTTTTTAAATAATTTTTGGAAAAAATTTTTTTTAATATTTGCGGACCTTTGAAAATAACCGTGTTTTCCCTTGTTTTTTAATATTTTCTAGGGAAAATTTTTTTAATATTTGCGGACAAAACTTGCGAACTGATAGAAAATAAGCGTGTTTTTTTTATTTTTTACCAGGAAAGAGTATTTGGTTGAGAAATTTTTTTTTAAATATTTGCGGACAAAATTTGCGGACTTTCATATTTGCGGACTTATCCTTTTTATCTCCCTTTCAAAATTTTATTTGAAGGAATTACTTTGTGCAGAAAATTTGGAAGAATTATTAACCAAAAATAAACAATCACAACAAATAAACGAGGAAGATGAAGAATCTGCTCCGCCTTGGAGATTTGGACCTGCTCAAATTTGGTATGACCGGCTAGGGGTTCCTTCGAATCCAGCAAATTTTGATTATGGAATGAAGAAAGGAAAGGTATTCACTCCGATGAACGAGCCGAAGTCTCCAGTTATAGGTTTCTAAATTTTTGTAAAACTTATTGGATAGAGTTAAGGATGGGCCGGATTCAACAAAAACTCGGGTCGGGCTCTGGATCAGGTTTTCAAAATTTTTCAAATATTTTGTTCCTAGTCAAACGTCCGGGGTGAGAGTAAGCCGACCGATCTTTGGTTAACTATCTCTGGTTAGTGTGTCATCCAAACAAGAATTATTTCATTTTGATGTTTGGTGCAGGGTGGCTCTTTAATAGAAGATTTTCCCTATTTTTTACCTTTTCGCTCTATTTTTTTTCTATTTTATACTTTTGCCCTATTTTTGAGTGTCTGCACCCTATTTTAATGTTTTGGAAGGGGCCACCCTGGTTTGGTGGTAAAGAATTACCTAAATTCACGTCCTTTCAACTCTTAAAATTTTACTTTCATACTTTTCTAAAATTTACCTTTTCTTCATTTTAGATGACAAAACTTTTCTTCCTGTTAATTTAATTCATTGGGAAGATGATATAATTATTGATGGAGAACAGGCGAAAGAAAAGGTTTATTTTTAATATTTTTATTGATTTTAAGCAAAAATTCAAGTTGATAAAAGAACTTTCTTCTGCACGTCTTCCTAGATGTGGTTGGATTCCTACTTCTCATACAAGGACTTATAAAGCTTTTATGACTGCATGTAAATTTCATTTTTAAGTTTTTGGGATCTAATGTCATCCTTTTTAAATTTTTTTAAATTTGCGGATTTTTTGATTTTTTGCGGACAACATTTGCGGACATTTTCGATTTTCTCTATTTTTCAGGGAAAAACAAATCATTCATAGAATACTTGGAAAACCCGGCAAAAGTAACTTCCCAATCACAATCTGGAACTTCTTCAGATTTAAAATCAGATGCTCGATTACTTATTGACTCGCAACATTCAATATTTCCTTTTGAAAATTATGAATTGTGCAATTCGAATTGGGAAGATGATATTATTTGGGATAGTTCTAATATGCCTAGCATACCTAGTATTATTTTTTTATTAGGGTTGTTTCTTTGGTGGAAAGTAGATTTATTCGGGAGAAGCCTATTTTTGGAAAACGGGAAGTCAGGCCCGTACAAAGGATTTTTTTCGCGGGGTGGGAGGGGGGGCATAAGACATAAGAAAATGGAAGTTTTTTGATTGATTGACGGGTAGCTGAATAGAAATTTTCATATTTTAGAACCAAAAGTACTCTCTCTTGATTATGAGGATGACCCAAAAATGTTTGGAATGCCAGAAGATGCTGTACAAGATGAGGGAAGTGATGGATTGGGTTCTAAATCATATTCAAAGGTTTTTTAAGTTAATTTATTCAAAAAAGTTTTCTTGAAGGTTGAGGGAGGTGGAATAAAAAAATCCAAATTAATTTTGGCCCAAGTATTTAAACGGCAACGTCAAGAAGAGGAAGAACAAATAGAAACACAAATAGCCCAAATTGCCGATAAAGACCCTTTTAATTTATCAAATGATGATTATTATATGCCAAAAAATACAGCAGAAAAAACTTCACGTTCATTAGCAACAAATAGTGGAATTCAACATTCTTTGCCAGCACAACAAATTCATCCAATTTTTTTCCCATTTTTAACAAGCAATACACAATTGAGGAATTTTCATAGACCTAAATTGCCTGGAAGATTTTTACAAAGTTTGGTTAGTAGTAGAAGTGGAGGAGGTGCTCCAATACTTTCTTTGACAAGACATATTAGAATGACTAACCAGGTTTTCTTTAATAATTTTTCTAATTAAAATTTGTTTGCGGATATAATTTGCGGACACATTCTGCGGACCAAAGCGGACAACCCTGCTGTGGACGCAAGTTGAAAAAATTTTCCGCAGTCGCAGTCCCAAAAAACCACGCAATTTATGCAATCCACAATTGCGGACAACCCTGCTACGGACACATTTTTTAGTTTTTTCCGCACAGTTTGTTAATTTATTTGCGGACTAAGTTTGCGGACATTTCCTCCAAAAAATGTTTAAAAAATTTTTTTAAGAGAAGAGAGCGTCATTTATCTGGTGAAGGCGGAGGTTTCGATATATTTTTAATGCGTGAAGTACACGATTTGAGTGGTAGAGATGGAACTTTACTTTTAATGGAATATTCAGAACAATTTCCACCGTTGCTTAGTCAACCTGGAATGGCTTCGAAAATTCGAAATTATTATAAAAGGGTTTGCTTTTTTTATTTTTATAAGAGAGGGTATTCTGGTTTAAAGGGGGAAGCCCCCCCCCCCCCCAGGAAAAGAATTGATCCCTTTTCCTGGGAGACTTTGGTGATGATTTCCTTTGCTGAGTGATTCCCTTCTTTGTTTCTCTATTAATTTAAAACTCCAATATTTTTTTAAAGAAGCCAACAAAAGAACAAGAAACAACAGAATATGAATTTGGAGAAACATCATTTTCCCATACATTCCCATTTTTGGGTAAATTAACAACAACAACAACAACAACAGATCCCTCATTACAAGTTTTGGAAAACAACATGTATCGTTCAGCAATATTTAAACACAAAATACCTTTAACTGACTTTTTACTTGTCCGAACACGTTTTGGATTCTTTTTGAGACATTTTCCAAATTTATTTGTTGTTGGACAAGAAATGCCTTTAATTGAAGTTCCAAGTCCAAATTCAAAAAGAGCAAAAGATTTTGGAAAAGATTTTATGATGTCTTGTATTTATCGGTTATTTTGGGAGAATGACAAAAAACCTAGACGTGTTAGAATGGATGAATTGAGAAGAATATTTCCAAATCAAGATGCTATTATAAGAAAAAATTTGAAGCCAATTGCTGAATTTAAAAGAGTTGGTGTTGGATTGGAATTTTGGGTATTTTTTTGTTTTTTTTTTAATTTAAGTGGGTGGGATTGGGTGACCATCTTGGTTGGGCTTTCTTTTTGCAGAATTCCTCATTTTTTGACTTTTCCGCTAACCTTGGTCCCTCTTCCGATTTTAAAATACGACAGGATATATTTCTGGGTACTTTGTTCGTATCCTGCCCCCCACTCCTATTTGAGTCTCATGTCAGACCTATTTCTGATACTCTTTGCTTTTTGCCAATTATTTTTATGGGATAAATACGAAGGATGGGACATCAGGGAAAAAGTCAGATCGGAATTCTAATTTCGGGTTGAAAAAAGGCTGTAGCATTCCGGGTAGTCTGTCCTATCCCTGATAAATACCTTTTATTAGTCTAATAGTTTACACAAGTAATTAGTAAAATTTTATGTAGGTATTGAAAGATGACTTTCGCCTTCCTAGCCGTGAAGAAGTCGCAAGTATGATAACACCAGAAATGTATTGTGCCCAAGCTTCAATGATGGCGGCTGAGCAAAGATTGAGGGATGCTGGGTATGGAGAGAAATATTTACATGTTGCTGAGAATGCTGATGATTCTGATGATCAACAAAATATTGGGGAAGAAGAGGTTTCTTTGAATAATTTTTTCTATTTTTTGAAATTTTGTTTTTAAAGATCAAATGTGCCCCGTGGAATACAACAAGAGCTTATATAGCCGTTATGAAGGGAAAAAGTTTTTTGGACCAAACAGGAATTGCAGACCCTACAGGTTGCGGATTAGGCTTTTCTTTCCTGCGAGTTAGTGCAAAACCTCAAAAAGTAGCAAAAGAAGAAGTAGACAAAGAAGCGCCAAAAAAGCTTGTAACTGGAACAAATGCGGATTTAAGAAAGCTCCCATTAAAAGAAGCTAGGCAAATGTGTAGAGAATTTGGACTTTTGGAAGAGGAAATTAGTCAACTTGAGAGATGGTTTGAATTTTTTATTTCTTTTTTTAATTGGGAACTTGGGAAGATGGTTGTCGGATCCTACCGAACCCAAGAATTTAGGATTTTTAATTTATTTCCTCGATCTGTTCCGAATGTCCGGAGATTTTCCAAGAATAGAGAACCTAGGTCAGGGCTGCGCACAATTGGAAAAAAATTCCGCAACTCGCAATCCGCAATTGCGTGCAGCCCTGACCCAGGTGCTTACTTTTTTCGAATAATGTTTTGCGATTTCCCCCAATATTTCTTTTTGTGTTTCATTTCTTTTTCCCTTATTCGATAAGTAAATTCCCTTTTGATTGAATGGAAACTAACCTAAAAAAGAAGGAAAAAGTCCGCAAAGTCGAGGGAAAAGTCCGCAATCAATCTTTAAATTGCCTAATATTTTCTCAATTTTTATTTTTAGGGATGTAATTGATGTAATCCGTACTTTGTCGACACAAGCAGCTCAAGGACAGAAAGATTCACAAGTGTCCAGATTTGCTAGAGGAAATGCTCGTTTAACCTTTGCTGATATGCAAAATAAACATAAAGAACATTGTCAACGCATTTTTGAGAAGCAGAACAAATGGTTGGCAAATACTGAACCAGATATTTGTGATTTGGATTGGGAATCGAGTGGAGATGAACTTTATGGAACACGTAAAAATAGAATATTTATTATTTTGGGATTAATAAATTTAAAATAAGCCCTTTTATGTTAAAGAGGAAAGTTTTTTCAATTTTATTTATTTGGGGTGAGTTTTTCTTCTGTTCAGTTAGTGGTCCCCCTTTGCTGATTGTTTTGCGGACCACTCCATTAAATAAAATTTAGAAAATTTTTTGATTTTTTAAAGAACTTGGTAAACGTTTTGTTGGTGCATATTCAACAACTCAAACATTAAATGATGCTGAACAACGAAAATTAGAATTTGAACTTGAAGAACGTGAACGGTTAAATTTACAAAAAATGATTCGAGGTGAAGTAACAAAAAGTGGGGCTTCTGTCTCTGATGCAGGTTTTTTTGGAGTTTTTTATTTTTTAATTTTTTTTAAAAATTAAAGCAAAAGAAGCTGTAGCTGATAAACAACAAAATAAACAAGAAAAAAATTCTGAGGATTTACAGGATGTTTTTACTGTTCCAAATCCTCAAAGTCCGGGAGGAGGGACAACATCACTTTTATCATCTGGTGCTCAAAGAAAATTAAAAATTTATAGAACGATTAAGAATACGGATGGAACTGAATCGGTTTTTTTAATTATTATTTGAGGGGTTAGGGGATGACAATTTCTGGGATTAGGAGACTGCTTTGAGGAGGGGGAGACGTTGTCTTTATTTAGGATCTCTCTAAAATCTAGACAAATGGGGAGTTTTTTCAGCTAAAAAATTTTTTTTCAGACACGTGTTGAAACTGTAATCCATCCACAATTAATAGAAGCTTATGTTCGGATTCGGTCAACAAGGGATGAAAGTTTTATTAAAGTATATGCTCAAATGGATGAAAAATATAAGGAGGTTTAGAATATTTTTTCAAGTGTTAGAAATACTGTTTGGTCTCTCATTTTGAGATTATTAGATACCAGGGATCCTACCATCCCAAAATCCAAAAATTGGGAATTCCCGACATTTTTTGGTCAGCAGAATCTTTGAGGATATTGAAAAGTCTAGCATGTACACCATTTAGATACCCCTCATTAAATTGATGGATTTTCAACCCCAAGCAAGTGTATCTTATTTGAGGTCTAATTATAAAAATTCTATTTTTTAGGAAAAAAGAAAAGAGAGAAGACGTCAACAAGAAAATGCTAGAAAATCAAAAAAGGGAGATTTACAGCAACAAATACAACAACAAATCCAAAAATCTTTAATTTCTGAAAAAGAGAAGGACATAACAGAAAGAATGAAAATGATGACAGCAGAAATTGGAGGAGGCCCTTCTTTAATATTAGAACAACAATTAATTTCTACATCACCAAATAAACTGAAAAAAATTGTTGAGAAAAAAGAAAAACCTCCACCGCCACCAAAACCTCCAAAAGAATTAAAAATTACTTGTAGTGCTTGTGGAGGTATTGGACATATGAAAACTAATAGAAATTGTCCTTTATATGGAAAAGAGGAAGAATTGGCTTCAAAAACTGTTGGGGAAATTTGTCAGGTTTTTTTGAAATTTTGTGAATATTTGGTATGGGATATAGTCCTGTTATTATAAAAATCATGGGAACTTTAGTCAAATAATATTTAAAAACCCACCAAGAAATCTGCCCCAGATTCTCTTCTTCAATTTTTCTCCCATTTATTTGGGGAATAAAACCTTTAGGTTAGTTTTTAATTTGAAGGTTGCCTCTGTTATTGGGTTCCTCATCCTGTGGGTTTGGCCTGGGAGTTGAATTAAATATTTAAAATTTTATTTTTTAGCCTCCAGTTTCTCGTATAAGCGATATTCTAGACGAAGAGGGTTGTAGTCTTCCATCAGGGGAATTAATTGAAGTTGATGGAACGCGATTAAAAATATCCAAAAAATTGTATAAACATGCAGAAAAGGAAAGAAAAAATGCTTTGAGGTTTTTTTGAAATTGTTTTAAAAAATTTTCTAAAATTCATTTTTAAAAAAGACTTCACATTCCTCGTAAAATATTGGAAAGTGGAGGAGGGGGAATTGTTTCTAAAAAATTTGGAAAGAAAGCTGCAAGACTCTCATCTTCATCATCACTTACTAGAGCTATCCCTCCAGGAATTTCTAAACAAGAATTATTGGCTTCAATTCCATCAACTTCGAATTTTATACCTTTAAATGAAGATATTCAACTAGGTTTGTTGATTATGTTTTTAAATTCAAAACAGATTTTTCTGGGGTGGTTTTAAAAATTTCAATCGATACTATGGGATACTTTACTAGAATATGTTCTAGAAGGAACCTGAGAAGAGATTTCCTAAGTTCATACCTATGATAGGATTTATTCGGACTTGTTTTCCGTTTTTTTTAATATGGCAGGGCCCACCCTGTTCCCGATATCTTGTCATTTTGGGAAAAAATGACTTGCGGACAAAAAAATTTGCGGACTTTGGGAGACCATAGCTCATAAGATAGGTTACTTAAATAAATTCTGTAATCTTTGAATATCTAGACTTTTCATGTGAGGTTTTTCTCTTTCCTTCTTTCATTTAAACAATTTCCTTTTTAAAGTTTCTTCTTCGCGCAAACCTCATCCACTTACAATCAATGTCCCTTCTATTCCTCCAAATTCGTCTGCAGTAACTTCAATTGGCCCCCTTTCTGCAATTTCCTCAGCTTCTTCAACTGGTGGAGGAGGAGGCCCCTTTTCAACAGGAAAAAGAAGAGGAACATTAGATGATGCCGATTATTTGGTTGGGCCACAAAAATCTGTTCAAAGAAGAAGGGCTGATCCGCGTGTTTCTATGGCTAGTTTGTTAATGGAAATATTGAATGAATTGAAATTGTTTGAAGGGTCTGAACATTTTGCTATTCCTGTAAATATTAAAAAGGTTTCGTTTTTTTAATTTTTTTGTCTTTTTAAAAATATTTTTGAAATATAAAAAAAAATTTGTTTCAAAAAATTGCCTGTTTCTAGTCATTCTGTAGTTAAGTGGTTTAGTGTACTGGGGTTTGACAAAGAAGGGGTAAGGGTTCGATGCCTGTCGTGGTCATTTTTTGTAATTTACTTGTTTTTTTTAAAGTTTTCCGGTCTTCAAATTTTTTTATCTTTAAAAATTTCTTAAATAATTTTTAAAAAATTTTCTGCAGGTCCCAGATTATTTGTCAATAATTTCAAAACCTATGGATTTGCAACAAATTCGAAAAAATGTGGCTAATAATAAATATGAACTTAGACAACAATTTTTGAGCGGTATTTTTTAAAATAGTTTTAAAAATTATGTTTATCAATATTTTTTAGATTTAACACAGATTATAATCAATTCAAGTACTTATAATGGCCCAACTCATCCAATTACTGAAGCAGCTAGAAAGGTTAACTGTTTTAAAATTAATTTGAGGGGAAAATAAAAAGTCACTGGTAATGAGGTCGATGGGGGAGTGGTTAGTGTTACTGATTTTGACCGGTATGGGTCTCAGGTTCGATTCCTTTGGTCTTCATTTGTTTTATTTTGCCTGTTTTTTTGAGTTTTTGACCATTAAAAATTTCAAAAAAAATTTTGAAAATTAAAAAAAAATTTTTTATTAAGATGGTTCAATACGCAACCAAAAAATTAGAAGAAAACGATTCACGTCTTATAGAATTAGAAAAACAAATAAATCCTTTACTTGATGATGATGATATTGTTGGATTTTCTTATATTTTACTTCAAATAGTTCAAGAATGTAAAAATTTGCCAAAATCTGTTGCTTTTCATTCTCGTGTAGATTCTAAAAAGGTTTTTTAATTTAAAAGTTTTTTTGAAATTTACGAAAAATTTTTCAAGTTTCCATTTTATAATGATAAAATTCAACGACCAATGGATTTGGGAAAAATTGTAAAAATTTTTTGAGTAGTTTATTTTAATTTTAAATTTTTTTATTTAAAGGAACAAAATGCAAAAGAGCATCGTTACACAACTATTGAAGGTTTTAGAAAAGATTTTGAACAGGTTTTTTAAATTTTTTTATTAATTTTTTTGGAGAGGAGAGGGCTAGTTAAGTTTGGAAAATATGAGAAAATAATGATTCGGAATTTTCTAATCCTTCCAAAAAAAATTTTTTAACTCAAAAAATACGAAAAATTAATCTGGGATTGTTAAATTAAAAAAAATATTTAAAAATTATTTTTTAAAGATTGTAGAAAATAGTCGCCTTTTTAATGGTCCACAATCTGTTTTTACTCTTAAAGCTGAAGAAATATTGGCTACATGTAATCAACTTTTGGAAAAATCTGGAGAACCTTTGGCTGAATTAGAATTTAATATACAAAAAGTTTTGAAATTTAGAGGTTTCTTTTTGAAAAATTTTGAAAAAAAATTCTTTTTTAAAGTCCTTCCAATATTAACTGAAGAAGATAGTAATTCATCACAAAATTGGCAAACAATAAATCGAACAAAAGAAGATGTTCCTCAATTAAATAGAATTGAGGAAGAAGAAATTACTACGAGTAAAAAAGAATTATTATCCCAACCAAAATTTTATGTTGGTGATGATGAAGAGGAGGGAGGAGAGAAGGAAGAAGTAGTAAAAGAAGAAAATAATAAAAATGAAGATGAAATTGTAAATTTGGATTTGAGTGATTCTGATGAGGAAATTTCAGAAAAGAAAATTCGTTTGGGCTAAAGTTTTATTTATTTTTTGTGTGTGATATAGGTATATTTATTTTTAAAAATTATTCTTTAAATAAAAATGAATGAATATTGAAAAGTAAACTGGGAAATTTATGAAAAAATGCAAATATTAGAATTATAAAAATTAATTTGACCGATGGGGAGTTGAACCCGGGAATAATAATGTAGGAAAAAATTAAAAAGTAAAATTACAAGAATCAGATACCGGTTGGGGAGTCGAACCCAGGCCAATAGCTCCTAAAACCTAACTCGCTACCGACTACACCACCAAGGCTTGTTAACTAATTTAATTATTATTTTTATAAGCATTTTTTCCTTTTCTTCTATAAAATGTTTTATTTGTTCATTGAACTTATTTTAAGTGCCATTTAGTGTCTTATAACAAAAAATTATTTGGATAGAGTAAATATATTTATTTTTAAAGTCAATTTTATTCAAATAATTGGCCAAAATCATCTTTGCAATTGGCTAGAATGTTTTTCTATTTTTATAAAACTGATACAGTCTAGCCCTATTTTAGATAGGACCATCCTTTTTATTTTTAAGGAGGGAAATCCCATTTATTTAAAGAATAAATTTATTTTTAAACTAAAAAATCGGTGCAATTTTTGTGTTTATTTTTGATTCAATTTCTAATTTTTTTTGATTTTTTAAAAATTAATTTTCTAAAAATGAACGGCAAAAATATAAAATACAACAGTTCGAGTAGCCCCGATTTGCGAACCTCTTATGCCGAATTTATGCATTTTTGGAACTCGGAAAACAGCAAAAAAGAGGGTAAGAGAGAAGAATATTTATTTTTATTTATTTAAAAAAATATTTGGGGTTTTAAGTGTTTTTTTTGGTTGTTTGTTGTACTTCCATTCATATTTTTTTAATGCGCGAATACAAAGAAAGAAAGGGTCTTCTCTTCTTTCCGCTATAATCAATCATTTATCCTTCCCAATAATCCCCGTCTCTATCGTTAAAAGACGAAAAAACGCGCCACTAATAATATTCGTCAGATCACACACACAACACTCTCTGGTCTTTTTCGTCATTTAAATTTGTTTATATTTAAAGTTTTTATGTTTAAATAGCCTAAAATCTTCCAAACATTGTTGTTTTTAAAAGAAACAATAGGAAAAACATCAAAACAATTTAATAAACTTAAAAGAAACAAATATATTTTCATGTTTTTAATGTTTTTGTGTTTTGTTGATGTTTGAGATTAATTCTGATTTTAATGTTTTATAGAATGTTTTGGATGTTTTAAACTTTTTCTGTTTTAAACAACATGTTGTTTTAAAATTCTGATTTTAATATCTTGTGTTTTTGTATTGTGTTTTATGTTTTTAATAAATTCTGGTTTGTTTTAAACAAGTTGTTGATATGTTTTTAACAAGTTTTAAATTAATTCTGGTTTTAATATGTTTTTAGCTTATGTTTTTAATGAATTCTGATTTTGTTTTAAACAAGTTTCTAGCTTGTTTAAACATGTTGTTTTGAAATTCTGATATTGTTTTAATTAATATGTGTTTATTTTAATGTTTTTTGTACATATTGTTTTATGTTTTTAATAAATTCTGATTTTGTTTAATTTGTATTCCAAACATTCCAACTTCCCTTTTGTACGCTTATCTAATGGATTGATCATTAAATGATCGATGTTTTATTTTTCCCTTCCTTTTTTTAATTTTAATAAATTTAAAATAAATAAAACGCCCATTTAAAAAATTTTTAAAATAAAAAATTAAAAATAATAAATCATTATTGCATTCCACCACAATTTACTAAAAACAAAATTTTTCTCATTCACTTTTAAAGTTTGGCGTCCAAACAAATTTGTAAAATCAATGTTTTTCTGCCGTTCCAACAGCGATAAACAACAACAACAAAACACTAAAAATCAGAAAAGAATGGGAAAACAACAACAACCAACAAAAACATCTTTGCTTTCCCAACAAAAAGCTTCAACAAATTCTTTAAATATTTATTCTAATAGTACACCCCAACGTTATAGTTTAGTTGGACCTCTAGTTTCTTTAAGGCATCAGGTATATAAAAAATTAAAATATTCTTAAAAAATAGTTTACAGACAAATTTTGTTCGTTCCCCCTTTGTCCCACTACCTTTTGAACATTCTGTATCCCGCAAAAATCTTTCATTGAGAGATGATGATCTATTACCGTCGTGTTGGTTTCTATCGGATTCAGAGGTAGTTTTAAACAAAACACAAAGTTTTTAGATAATTCTGATTAATTAATTCTGATTCCGGAAAGTTTATTAAAATTTTATCTTTTCCGGAAGTCTATTAATATTTCCGGAAAGTTTGTATTTTTGTATTCTGTTTTTTGTCTTGTTGTTCTAAAATTCTGATTTTTAATTAATTCTGATTTTTATTTAATTCTGAAACAAGTTTTATTAAATTTATTTTTAAAACAGATTAATGATTTAACTCAACGTGCACACTACAAACTTCAGAGGCGTATCAGCAGAAGGCGAAGTTTAACTAGAGCAAACTTTCCTTTTGGAGAGACAAATCCTCGTAGGGCTAAAGTTATCGAAAAATGTAACAATTTAGAGTATTTTTTATTTTTTTCCGAATAAAATTTTAGATGACCGTCTCAGAATTGGAATTCGCCGGGCCCTCTCTGACCACCAAATTTTATTTATGGATCTAAAAGATGTTGAGTGTGATGGTATTTTCAATTCCAGACGTACTAATAATCATAAACGTGTTTCATTTTCTTCTCCTTCTTCTTCAAATCAAAAAGAAGAATTAAACTGGAATTTAAATAAAAAAGAACAAAAACAAAAATCAGTAAAACCAATTCTGACACGTAGAAATAGTTGTAGATCAAATAGAAATAATAATGCTAGTACTTCTTTTCGAAATCGAGTTGGAACAAGTTTAAGTGTTGGGGGATGTCATGATGATGAAAATGATTATTATTCTGTTATTAGAATGGACTATGCTATGGTAATTAAAATAATAATTCCGGAAAGTTTATTAATATTTTCCGGAAAAGCTATTAATATTTCCGGAACTATTACAAAGTTTTCCGGAAAATATACTTTTTAATAAATTTTCCGGAAATATTAATAGGCTTTCCGGAAGATAAATTAAATATTTCCGGAAAGTATATTAATAGTTCCGGAAAGTCTATTAACATTTCCCGAACGTCTATTAGTATTTCCGGAAAATTTATTATTTTCTTCCGGAAAGTTTGTATTCTTAAGTTTATTAATTTACGGAAAATCTTGTATTTTTAAGCTTATTAATTTGTTTCCGGAAATTCTGATTTATATTTAGTCTATTAATTTTTCCGGAAAGTTTATTATATTTTCCGGAAGGTAAGCATTCATTTTGCTTTATTATTCAAGTTTTTTTAATTTATAGTTTCGCGCCTGGCGTCGTGGTAGTCGTCTTTCTGTAGATGTGTTAAATCGTGCGGCGATTTGTTCGGCAAGCTTTGATGGAGTAATGGGAAGAAACTCTCAAACTGAACAAAGATTACCTTTAACTGGTTGGGCATTGGTACTTAAGAGAGTGCTCGCTGATTGGATTAAACGCCGTAAACGTACAAATAATGAGTCTATTGTGATAGCGGTTGAGGAAGAAGTTGAGAAAGAAATAAATGAAGAAGAAAATAATTCATCCACAAAAATGACTATTTGAATGAAAAAAGGACTTTATATTTACTTGACATGTCCCTTTTTGAGGGACGTAAATTATACATTGCTATTTTAATTAATTAATTTATTGCTATTAATATAAACACGTTATAAATAGTAACTATTTATGACCATAACAGAAGATTAAATATAAATTCTGATTTTATTAGTTAATTAATAAACTTTTCCGGAAAATTTATAACATTTCCGGAAAGTCTTATTTCCGGAAAATTTATTATATATAATACTACTGGAAAATATAATTATTTTTCCGGAAAGTCTATTAATATTTCCTGAAGGTCTATTAATATTTCCGGAAAGTTTACTAATACTTCCGGAAAATTTATTATAATATTTTCTTCCGGAAAGGCTGTATTCTCAAGTTTATTAGTTTCCGGAAAATCTTAATTTCTAAGTATATATTATTTTGTTTCCGGAAAGTTTGTCTTCTTCTTAATTTAATAGAGAACTGTAAATTCTGATTTTTATTTCCGGAAACAATATATCTGACCGGATTATTTACTAAAATTTTCCTAAAAATACAAAGTTTTTAAATCAATTTTAAAAACACACAAAAAAAGAAATACGAGAAATATTTAGCTCACTTTCTTTCCTGCAAGATGTTTGGGAAGCAAAAAATAAGTAAAAAATATAAACATGACAGCCGGTGGCTAATATAAACTTACCGCTTCTTTAATTTAAAAAAAGGATATTTTTATTTTATAAAATTTATTTTTGCTTTGTCTTAAATTTTTCTAAAGATTTTTCAAACTTGGCAACACTTTATAAAAATTGTCTCGTTAAAAATATTTTTTTTATTTCAATTTTATTCCTCCGAAAAAAATATTTTTTATGTAATAACAAAGACTTGAAATATACAAGTCGATAATTTTGGATAAGGGAGAAACGGCAGCTGGCAATAGTGTGTCCTTATTTTTGCCCATTTTTTCGTTTTTTCTTTCCTTATTTGTTAAAGCTTGCTTCTATATACAAAATAAATATATTTATTTTTCCGTTGTTTTTAGCTGTCTTTAACTTTTTATGTAAATTTAAATGTGTATTTTATAGGAATATTTTAGCTTTGTTTTGTTGTTTCATTTGTTTCAGCGTCTCCAATAAAACTTGCTTCTGATTTTTATTTTGGAAATTCAAGTTTATTATATTTTTATTTTAAATCAGAATTTTTAAATTAATAAACTTTTTCCGGAAAGTTTATTAATTTGTTCCGGAAACTTATAATCTTCAGAATTTTCAAATCAGAATATCTTTAAGTCAGAATTAGTAAATCAAAATTCTTATGTCAGAATTTGTAAACCAGAATTTTAAAATCAGAATTTCTTATTCAGAATTTTAATCAGAATTTTTTAATCAGAATTCTTAAGTCGGAATTTGTAAATCAGAATTAAAATCAGAATTTTTACTTCAGAATTTCTAATCAGAATTTTAAAATCAGAATTTCCTCAAATAAACAAAGTTTGTTTTCTTCTGACAAAGTTTAATTTAATTTTTATTCTACAAACCAGAATTCTGATTTGTAAACTTGAATATATTTCAACAAATAAGCATTTAGCCTTAAGATAAAAATATAGACAGTGGGAAAAATTGCCAATAAGTAAAAAAAGAAAAAGCTTACTTATATTTAAAAATATATATTTTTTTACTACACTTACTTAAACAGGCGTCAGCTCTCTCCAATATTTTTTTACCCTTTTTCATCGTCCCAAATAGAAAAATTCCATGGCAATTTGCGCCAAAACTTGGGTACATATAAGCATTTTTGTTTATTTTCTTTTAAAAACTCTGTCTTTATTTACTCTCCTCATTGCTCTTTTTGTGCTGTTTTAGCGTGCCATTTGCTCGTCATTACATCTTATAATTATTGAAAGAAAGAATAAATATATTTTTTTTCTTGCCAAGAGCTTAAAAATAAATTTTTTAAATATTTTTTTTAAATTTAATTTATTGAGTAAACTTGTACTTATGCATATCAATTATTAATATAACATTTTAAAATTTAAATTATTTATTTTTTAATTAGAGTCATTAATATTTTTAACATCCTAGCAATAATTAAAAATTTATCCTTTTTAACTACAATTAATATATATACAATTACTATAATATACCTATAATGTATTTTCCGGAAGCCTTCCGGAAAGGGGCGTAATTAAACTTTATTAAACTTAAATAAACTTGAATTTATCTAAAAACTTTTCTGCTTCTTCCAACTTTAATAAGCAGCATTTTTTAACATCATAGAACATAGTTTAGCTTTATGGCCTCAACAAAGGAACAAAGGGGAGGGGAACAATGGGTGGCACCTAATACACAACAGGTTAATTAAAAGATGTCTTTAAGGATTTTTTTAAATTTGTCACTTATAGGATGTACCACAATCTGCAGATTATGAAAGTTTAGGAACTTTTTTTGGGTAATTTTTTAAAAATAAATACGAAATATTCTTTAAATTTTTGTTTAGTTATGCACTAGTAGTCTTGTCTTGGTTTTTAATTATCATTACCTTTCCCTTTTCTATGTAGGTTTATTTGAAATTTTTAAAAATTAAGAAAATTTAAAGGTGTGTGTGTCTAAAAGTTATTAAAGAATATGAGGTATTTTAATAATAAATTAATTTAATTTTATTTAAATTTAAAGAGGGTAGTAATCTTCCGAATTGGTAGACTTATTTTTGGTGGAGCTCGTGGTCCGGGAATGATATTTGTGGTAAATTATTAAAAAATAGACTTTAAATTAAACAGCGATTAATTAGCTAAACTTAACCTTAAACTTAAATAAACTAAATTTAAATAAACTTGAAAATTTAAGTTAATAAACTTAAAAATAAATAAACTTGAATTTAAACTTAAGTTTCTGACTAAACTTAAGAATTTAAATTTTAATAAACTTGAATTTTAAGTTGATTTTAATTTCAAGTTTATTTAACAAACTTAAGTTTATAAACTTTAATAAACTTAACTTAACTTAATAACTCTAATAAACTTAAGTCTATAAACTTGAAAATAAATAAACTTGAATTAAATAAATGCTTATAGACTTAACTATTAAGATAAGAACTAATGTATTTTTATATCAGATTCCTTGTATTGACACTTATCGCAAAATTGACCTCAGGTAATTTTAAAAATACTATATAATTAAAATTAAATTTAATATTTTTCCTTAAAGGGTGGTATCATATGCTGTACCTCCTCAAGAAATTCTCTCAAAAGATTCTGTAACTGTTAGGTAAATACTTAAATTAACCTGACTTTTATAATTTGTTAAATTTAGTGTTGATGCTGTTGTTTATTTTAGAACTTCTGATCCTATTGCTAGTGTAGGTTTTATTAAAAATATTAAAACTTGAGTTTATTTATTCAAAACTAGCAAACTTAAGTTCATAAACTTTATTATTCTTAAAACTTGTTCCTTAAAACTTGACTTAAGCTTGTTCTTAAAAGAATGTTTTATTTTTATTAAAACTTGGATTTCTTAAAACTTGTTTTTGCAGCTTAAAAACATTTCAAGTTCAATCTCAAATTCCAAGTTTATTTATTCAAAACTTTATCAAACTTAAGTTCATAAACTTTATTAATATTAAAACTTGTTTTATTTTTAAAACTTGTTTATTAAAACTTGACTTAAGCTTGTTCTTAAAATAATGTTTTATTTTTATCAAAACTTGAATTTCTTAAAACTTGTTTTTGCAGCCTAAAAACATTTCAAGTTCAAGTTTAATTTATTTTTATTTAAAGGTAAACAATGTTGACGATGCAATATATTCAACAAAATTACTAGCCCAAACAACCCTAAGAAATGCTTTGGGTATGAAAACATTAACAGAAATGTTGACAGAACGTGAAGCTATTGCACAACTTTGTGAAACTATTTTAGACGAAGGGACTGAGCATTGGGGTGTTAAAGTAGATTTTTGAATAAATTTAAAAAATAAATAAAAATATTTTTAAAGGTAGAACGTGTTGAGGTTAAAGATATTCGTTTACCTCAACAATTAACTAGAGCTATGGTAAGGGAAAATTCTTGAAAAATTTCCAAAAAGCCTAATCATCTTTAACACTTTTAGGCTGCTGAAGCAGAAGCTGCGAGAGAAGCAAGAGCCAAAGTGGTTGCTGCTGAGGGAGAACAAAAAGTAAATTGAAGAAATATTTTAAATAAGCAGAATTTAATATTCTTGCAAGAATAGAACTTTCCTGAATTTATCATTTAATATTCCGGAAATATCAATAAATAAAATTCCGGAAAGTTATTTTCAGACCATTTCCGGAAAAACAAAATAATTATTAAACTTTTCCGGAAGCACTTATTTAATTCTGGTTTCTTCCGGAATATATTTATATTAATTCCGGAAAGTTTTATATTTTCTATATAAAACAAAAAAAAATTATTTTATAGGCATCAAGAGCATTAAAAGAAGCAGCCGATGTAATTCAAGCAAATCCAGTAGCTTTACAATTACGTCATTTACAAGCTTTGAGTAGTATTGCGTTAGTTTTTATATTATTACAAGAAAATAAATATTTTTTAATTTTTCAGAGCAGAACATAATTCAACAATTGTCTTTCCAGTACCTGTAGAAATGTTTGGTAATTTAAAAATCGATTTTTAAAAATCAAGAAAAATTAATTTTAAGGAGCATTTATGAGTAAAAAGGATGAGTAATAAAAAAAAAGAATAATTAATAATTAATTAGAAAAATTAACTTTAATAAATAAATAAATAATAATTTTTTAAAAATAATTTTAATTAAATAGAAAATTCACTAAAATGTGTACATTTTTTCCCTGTCTTTTTTAATAAAATATTAAAAATTTTCTTTATCCGGAAACAAGTTTTCCGGATGACTTTAGAATTAAATATTTTTTCCGGAAAAGTTTTTTTAAACTTAAGTTTATAAACTTGAAGATTTTGTATTTCCGGAAATGTTTCAAAAGTAAACCTTTCCGGAAACTTAAGTTTTTATTTTAATAAAAATTAGGAATTTAATAAGCTTGAAAACTTAAGAGTTTAAACTTGAATAAACTTAAGTCTATAAACTTGAAAATAAATAAGCAACCTTAAACTTAAGTTTTGCTTATATTTTTTAATAATTTGGACAATTCAGAGAATTATCAGGTATGGGTCCATAAGGTTATTTTGGAAAGCTTTAATTATATTAGGTATTTTTATAAAAATAATTCCTTTAACCTAACAACTTTTTTAAGAATTTACCTAATTCATAAATCCCCTATTAAAATTATGTCATTTTTCTTTACTAATTTTTTCTGATTTCTTTGTTTTTTTGATATAGCTATTTAATTTTTATTTTTAATATATATTTATTTTTTGGACCCTTTTTAGTTCTGTTTTAATATTTTATTCTCGTCCATCCCCTTCCATTTTTATTCAACGTTTTGGTGCCAGCCCAAGTCGGTCACTCGGTCCGGCTGGCACCAGGCTTTGGCCATTTTTACTGACACTACTTTTTTCTTCTCTCTTGTAGATACGTAAAAAGTGAGAAAAATGGAGAAAGAGAATAAAAGGGAGAAAAAAGGCCGGTGAGCGGGATAGAAAAAATATATATAAAATAAATTTTTGTGTTTGGTTATTTTAGTTTGTGCCAGCCGGTGCTGACCGTTGGTCACTCAACTTGTAGAAAAAAAGTAGGGGAAGAAAAAAAAGTAGGGAAGAAAAATAAATGGAAGAAGAAGAGAAGAACAACATATCAACCCAAAACAAAAAAATATCAAAAAAAAATAAAGAGAAGAAAAGGGCGGAGACAGCGGAGACATAAACACACAAAAATAACGGGGAGACTGCCCTTCTAAAAAAATTTTTTTTGATTTTATTTATTTTGTATATTTATTTTTTATATAGCTATTTGACCTAGTTTTGTGTATACTTTAATTTTTATGGCTTTAAATATTTTTCAGAATTTTTGGTAATTTATTTTAAAAATTAAAAAATAATTTTATAGGGTGTTTTAAATTATTAAGACACCTTTCTTAAATAGAAAAAAATTTTTTTTGAATTTTTAAAATTTTTTTTGAATTTTTTAAGTGTCCAATTTAACTCTGAACCTCACCAGTATTTTTTCCAAAATTTTTAAATTTATTTAAAAATTAAAAAAATAATTTTATAAGGTATTCTAGATTAATAAAAGACACCTTTCTTAATTAGGAAAAAAAATTTTTTTAATTAAAAAAAATTTTTTTAGAATTTTTTTTAATTTTGAAAAATTTTTTTTAAATGTCCAAGTTAACACTGAACGTCACACTGAATAAATAGAAATAAAATAGGGAATTTATTTTATTTAAAAATTCCTCTCAAAATTTATTTTGAACTCTTCCAAGTTGCTTGTCAGAAAGCTTTTTTGGACTGTCCATTTAATAAAAAAATTTTTCAAAAATTTTTTAAATATTTTTTTTTCATTATTTTTTTAATTCCATTTTACCCACAAATCCACTCTCTCTCTTTTCTCTCCCTTTTATTTTTAAAAACATTTATTCTCTCTCCCTCTCTTTTTCAGTGTTCGTCGGCGGCTACTCGTGCCAGCCGATGAATGAACATTGTTATATAGTAGTAGCTCTGGCGCATCTTTTTTCCTTCGTTTTTTCTTCTTTATTTTTTTTATTTTTCTTCATCTTCCTCTTCTTTTTCTTCTTTTTTTTCTTCCATTTTTATCTTCTTTTAATATATTTATTTATTTAGTTCTCGACCTATTAGTTAGCCCTTTTTTGCATTTTTGTCTATTTTCTTTCTTTTTTAATATTCTTTTTTATTCTTTATAAATAAAAGAAGGGAGAGTGGACACTCGGCTGCCCCCAATATTTTTATTTACAATAAAATAAAAGAAAAAAAGATTTAAAAAGGGTAAGACGAGGACTGTCAAATTGAGGGAGGTATAAGCGCGTGCTTATAAAAAATTCAAAAGGGTACCTAGAAACGTGAAATTTTGCATAGAAATGTTTAATAGTGTTGGTTAGCTTATGTAAAAATTTCAGAATTTTTGGTCCAATATTTGTTGAGTTCTGGTCAAAAATGTTGAATTTTTGTAGAAAAATGTCAATTTTTCCTAGTTTTTCGACCATAACTTTTGTCACAGTAATCCAAAAATTCTGAAATTTTTCAGAATCATAAATAATACTATCTAAAAGTCTCACAAAAAATTTGGTGTCAATAGGTCCACTTTTGACTATTTTATGAACCCTCAAATAACGTTGACAACGCTAAAACGACTGGTCAATTCCCTCTTGTTTTTATTTTATTTATTTTTGTTCCATTTTTTTCTTTTCTCTATTTTTATTTTATTTGATTGTAAATCGAGAGCTGTGCTCATCTTTATTTTTATTTTTTATTTTTTCAATGCGCAAAGCCGCGAAAAATGGAAAAATCCCAAAAACGGCTTTTGTGTGCAGTGATTTTTAGTGGTTGAATGAATAAATAAATGTATTTTTTTGTTTATTATTTTCTTTTATTTTTAGCTGACCGAAAGAGAGATTTTTAAAAAAATAAATACAAACATATAGCATGTATAAGTTGATTGACCTCTTCCCTTTTTTTATTTTTTTACTTTCCCTTCCATTAAAAATATTTTTTTTCGAATTTTTATCCTTAATTCTACTAAAAATTAAATTTTATTTAAATTTAAAATTAAAAAAAATTTTAATAAAAATAAAATAAAAATACCTAAACTGGCTGTCACTAACTGACTCACACACTTTCTCTCTCTCTCCTTCCCCTAACACAAAGAAATGACCTACTGCTATTTTTATGAGAGAAACACAATGAGAGAAAATAAATAAAGAATACAAGAAATACAAATCAGAAATACAACTTGAAATTCTGATATTTATTTGAAAATACAAAAATCAGAATTACAACTTTGGTAAAATACAAGGTTTGTATTTTTCTTCTTCAAGTTTGTATTTTTTCAAGTTTTAATTAATTCTGATTTTTGTATTTTCAGGTATTTTAAAATCAGAATTTCATAAGCTTCTGATTTGTATTTTTAAGAAAGAAAATCAGAATTGTATTTTTTTGTATTTTTCCCAAGTTGTAATTCTGATTTTTGTATTTTCGGTTAATTTTTATCAGAATTTCAAGTTTAATTTTTTAAGTTCAAAGTTTTAAGATTCTGATTTGTATTTTTAGAGAAATCAGAATTGTATTTTCTTGTATTTTTCTCCAGGTTTTAATTCTGATTTTTTATAGTATAAAATGAGAATATTTAAATAAACATTTAAATAAAAATTAATTATTTAAAAATGGCTGCTTCTTCTTCTGGTTGTTGTTCATCATCATCAAATTGTTCTTTATCAGAATTTAATTTAAATTTAAAAAATAATGAAAATAATTGTTCAAATGAAGAAGAAAAAATAAATAAAGAAGAAAATAAAATTGAGGAGGAAGAAGAAGAAGAAATTGAAGAAGAAGAATATTTGGAGGAAGAAGAGGAAGGCGAAATATTATTAAAAAATAATTTAAACAATTCAAAACAACCAATAGAAAAAAGACATAAATGTGACCAATGTGGAAAAAGATTTCCTTATTTTTCTATTTTGGAGGCACATAAACGGTGCCATACAGGAGAGAAACCGTTTCCTTGTCATTTTTGTGATAAAAGGTATTTTTGGATTTAGTGGATATTAAGGGGGTTTGAGGGGGATTTTGGAAGATTTTCTGGATTTTTTGAAAAAATTTTCTTTTCTCTCAAGTTTTGCCCAAAAAGCAACATTACAAGTCCATGAAAGAACACACACAGGAGAACGCCCATACAAATGCAAATTTTGTGAAAAAACTTTTGCCCAATACGGAACTAAAACTGTCCATGAAAAATCAGCACATTTAGGAATTCGAAATTATTTATGTCCTTATTGCGATAAAAACCTTTCTTCCCCTTCTGCTTTGTATACACACAAAAAGACGCATGGAGAAAAGGCTTTTAAGGTAAAAAATAAACTTGAAATAAATCAGAATTTATTTATACAGAAACAGGCGGAATTTATTTTAATTAAACTTTTTAAGCTTGAACTTAAAAACTTTAATTATTAAAACTTGAATTAATTCTGATTTTTAAATTTTGAGTTTGAACTTAAAAACTTTGTTTTAATTAAACTTGAATTATTTAAAAATAAACTTGTTCTGATTCTATTTTAAAAAATAAACTTGAATTTTATTTAAACAAACTTTTTCAGAATATTTTATTTTTAAATAAACTTGAATTTCAGAATTATTATTTTAAATTAATTTTTAAGTGTCCTGGATGCCCCAAAACCTTTACATTAAAAAATTATTTAAAATTACATATTCGACAAGTCCACGAACAAACAGAAAGAAAACATTCTTGTAAATATTGTGACAAATCTTTCGCTTATGCTGGGAGTTTACAAGTAAATTTTAAATTTAAAAAAAATTAAATTTATTTTTAAAAATTAGGTACATTTAAGAACACATACAGGAGAAAGACCTTTTCGATGTAAATTTTGCCCCAAAGCTTTTGCCAGCCAAGGAAATTTACAAAGTCATGAAAGAACGCATACAGGAGAAAGGCCTTATTTGTGTATTGAATGTGGACGTTCTTTTATACAGGTAAAAATTTCAGAATTTTAAATAAACTTTTCAGAATTTTAAAATAAACTTGTTCTGATATTTAAATAAACTTGAATTAATTAAATAAACTTGTTCTGGTTTTATTTAAAAAATAAACTTGTTCTGGTTTTATTTAAAAAATAAACTTGTTCTGGTTTTATTTAAAAAATAAACTTGTTCTGGTTTTATTTAAAAAATAAACTTGTTCTGGTTTTATTTAAAAAATAAACTTGTTCTGATATTTAAATAAACTTGAATTAATTTCAGAAATCACAACTTACTGCTCATGAGAGCACTCATGCCAGTAGGAGATCAAGTAGCAGTGGAAGCAGTTGCAGCATTGCTAGAAAGGTCAGAAAAACAGAAAATTCTGCCGATTGGAATTCAGAACAGAATGATCAGAAAAATGTAATACTATTAATAATAAAATAGATAATTGAATAAATAAACTTGAATTATTTAAATAAACTTGTTCTGGTTTTTAATAAACTTATAAACTTAAAACAAGTTTATTTTTTTAAGTTTATTTTATTTATTAAGTTTTTAAGCTCAAGTTTTTAAGTTTAATTTTTTCAAGCATGTTTTTCAAGTTTTCAAGTTTATTTAAGTCTGCTTAAGTTTATTTTTATAAGGCTTATTTATTTCAAGTTTAATTAAATTTTATTTTAGACTGAATGGACAGAAGAGAAAAATGTAGAACCTGTTGTTCTACATGTTTTACAACCTCTTCGAGTAAAACACGAAGAAGCTCCTCAATCGTCTTCAACAGACAATAATTTTTCTTCCTCATCCTCCTCTACTTGTTCAACATTTATTAAATCCCCTCAAATAATTAACAACAATTTTTCTGAAATTGTCCATTGTGCTTCAGCACCCCCACAACCCTCTACTAATTTAATTTCTACAACAACAAATAATGATAACAATAATATTAATTCTGTTAGAAAACAATCCTTTGGAGGAAATGGAGATTTTGTTTGTAAATTTTGTGGTAAACATTATGCTTATGCTAGTTCGTTATATGTTCATACAAGACTACACACTGGAGAGAGACCTTTTCGGTAATAAAATCAGAATTTTTTAGAATATTAAATCAGAATTAAAAAGTTTATAATAAATACAACTTAATTCTGGTTTTCACTAAAAATACAAATCAGAATTACAACTTGAAATTCTGATATTAAATTAAACTTGGTAATTCAAGTTTACTAATTTAAACTCAAGTTTTCAAGTTTAAAGTTTACTCTATTCAAGTTTAAGTTTTTAATTCAAGTTTATTATTTTAATCAAGTTTATTAAATTCAAGTTTAGTAATTTCAATCAGAAATACAACTTGAAGAAATAAACTTGGAATTCTGATCGACTTTAAAAATACAAAAAGCAGAATTTTATTATTTTTATTAAAATACACCTGTCCCCTATTAAAGTTGTAATTACTGCGACAAGGCTTTTACCAATCAAGGAAATATGCAAGTACATCTCCGCGTACATACTGGCGAGAGACCGTTTAAATGCGATGGGTGTGGAAAGAGTTATGCCCAAAATATTGGATTAAAAATACATCAAGAACAATGCCAAGTCCATTAAATTCTGATTTTATAGCCTAAAAATTATTTAAATTTTCAGTCTTGGTTAAATTTCCAAAATAATGGAATTAATGGTAACCATCAAGAACATAATAAAACAATAAATAATAATTACAATAATACCTCAACATCTTCAACTTATTTAAATGGAAAACCAGAACAATTGGTTAATAATACGGCTAATTCTGATTTTTGTAGCCATTCAAATAATTACCCTATTTATCCTTTTATTCAAGCTCATCAGAATGGTAGGCGATTAATTCAAGTTTATTTTTGTATTAGTTCATATTTTCTAAGTTTAGTTTCTGATATTTCAAGTTAATTTTTACATTTCAAGTTTATTTTTTTAAGTTTATTTTCTGTATTCCAAGTTTATATTCCTATGGCCCAAGTTTATTTACAGATATTTTTAAGTTTATTTTTATACCCTAAGTTTATTTTTTGTATTTCGTTTATTTTGCATTCAAAGTTTATTTTTATATTTAAAGCTTATTTTCTGATTTTTTAAGTTTATTTTTTTAAGTTTATTTTCTGATATTTCAAGTTTATATTTCTATAGCCCAAGTTTATTTTTTATATTTCAAGTTTATTTTTGTGTTTTAATTTTATTTTTCTGTTTCAAGTTTATCTTCTGATATTTACAGGAGAAACACCAACTATTCACCAGCAACAAATTAACGCTGCAGCTTTATTACTCGAACAACAGCAACAACAACAACAAATGCAAGCTATACGTGCATTGCTAGATCTCTCATCATCAACCTCCCACCAACAACAATTAAATAATAATTTATTAATACACCAATCACCTCCACCAACATTAATTCCTTTCCAAAATAACCAAGAAATCATGATTAATTCTTCAAATTTAATTCAAAATCAACCATTACCACTTCACCAACAACTTATTCAACAAGTAAATTATTTTTTAAAAATTATTTTTAAATTTTTTTCCAATCAAAAGTTGTTGTCAGCCCCGGTTCCAATAGAGCAAAGTCTACCTCTAGTCCAACAATTGCTTCAACAATTTGGGCCGCTGGAAGAACAAAAATTAAGTGAAGCAATAGCTGCAATACTTGTTGGACCTTCATCTACTACTACATCCTCTCAATATTGCAATAGCTAATTAAATAATTTGAGGATCTTCAAAAAATTGAAAAAAAAAGTTTTACCCAATTTTCTAGTCATTTCCTAATATTTTTGATTTTTACGCATCAAAAAAAGAACCTGAATCTTATGACTATTTATGTATGTCTTTCATATTTCTTTTAAAAAATACAAACTTTAATTAATATATCTATGAAATTCTGATTTTCAAGTTTATTTTCTGATATTTTCAAGTTTGTTATTGTACTCCAAGTTTATTTTCTGATTTTTCATGTTTATTTAATCAGAATTAATCTCTAATCAGAATTTTAGATACCAATAAAATAAACTTTTACAAATTCTGATTTTTCCTTTAAAAAATACAAATCAGAATTACAACTTGGAAAAACACAAACTTTAAATTAAACTTGAAATTCTGATAGGGAAATTACAAGAAATAAAAATCAGAATTAAACTTGGGAAAAACACAAACTTGAAATTCTGATAATAAATTAACTTAAAAATACAAAAATCAGAATTTATTTTATTCTTATTTAAATACACACCTATAATTGTTTTAATTTTAATTATTATTGCTCTTTCAGCATACCCTTCCGGTATTTTTTTGTCTTTCAATTTTTTTATTTTTTAAATTAAATTTATTTTTAAATTTAATAAAATGTTTAAATTTTAATTTTTAATAAAAAAAAAATTTTTAAATTTTTTGTCTAACAATATTTGCCTGTCCCCCACCAGAATTTGTCGTAGATTGACACTTTCTCCCAAATTGTCTAAACATCATTTGACTTTTCAAATGGGATGAAGGCAATCCTCCACCACTTGCAGAATTACCCCCTCCTGCAGAAACATTATTTTGAGTATTTTTTGTTGTTGCTGATGCTCCCCCGCCTCCACTCATTAATAATGATTCGTCTGGTCGGGCACTTCTCATGCTCATTCGGCTAGCAGAAGAAAATTTTTTCTGCTGAAAAAATAAATTTTTCATAAAATCAGAATTAATTTTAAAAAATCAGAATTAGAAATTCAGAAAAATCAGAAGCAGAAGAAAGATCAGAGCAGAAAATCAGAATAAAAAATCAGACAAATCAGAATTATTAAAAATAAAAATCAGAATCAGAAATATAGAAAAATCAGAAGCAGAACAGAAAATCAGAATAAAAAATTAAAAAATCAGAATAAAAAAATCAGAATAATCAGAATATAAAATCAGAACGAATCAGAATTATTGAAAAATAAAAATCAGAATTAATTTTAAAAAATCAGAATTAGAGATTCAGAGAGGTCAGAAGCATAAGAAAAATCAGAATAGAAAATAAGAACAAATCAGAATTTAGAAAAAACACAAATTCACCTGTTGAGCTAAAGCCACACGTCTTCCAACTAAATGGGCTAATAACAGAGCAAATAGAGCCATTAAAACCAGAATTAAAGCTGAGAAAATAGCCCAGAGAGGAATACTATGTCCCTTCTTAACGGTTAATTCTGATTCTTCTTCTGATTTAATTTTTGTATTTTTTGTGTTTTCTGTGGGTTTTGGAGGGATTTCGTTATTAAATATTTGTTGTTTGGATATTAATAAGGATTTGAGTAAATAGTCTTTGAAATTTTTTTAATTAAAAATATTTAAAAAATAATTTAATTAAAAAACCATTCATAATTTCAAAAGGACTGCCTTTGCCATTTACTCTTTCCACTAATGAATAATCTCTCAAATTGGCCAAATTTCTTCTTTAAAAAAATTAAATTTAATTATTAATTTTGTAAATTTTGTGAGGGAGAAAACTCAATACAAAATCATGTTCTCGGAGTCACTATTAGTGTTTCATGTTTATAGAGGAGAATTGTCGTATGGCCTGAGGCCCTTCCCAGCAGAGGTCGGTCGGAAATGACGAAGGTGCCAAAAATCGGAACTGTCGGAAATCGGAAATGGCTCAAAAGTTGGGACTCAGAAATCAGTCTAAATTTTCGGAAATCGGAAATCACCGACCAATCTCTGCTTCCTAGGTAAACCGGTAACACATCCCTCACAATATTTCTCTATATTCTGGGTATTTTTGTTTTATGGCTGGGAGAACATAGAAGAGGAATACAATTTTAAATTTAAAAAGAAATAACCTACCTAAATATTCTGGCTATAAAAGGTTCTCTAGAATGTTTCTGGTTAACCCACCAACTGTCAACGTAGAGAATAAACTTGAGATATTAAAATAAAATTTAAAATTTAATTAAATTACAAGATCAGGATCACATCTTTCTCTCGTATCCACCCCAAACCCTGTTAATAGCCTGTCGAGTGAAAGCCGAGCAAATAGACCAGTTAACCGATTAAATTCATTTATTGTATTATTTAAATTTTTATTATTTTTTCTTTGATTTTTCGAATTATTTAAACAATTAAATAAACTAAAAATAAATTAATTTTGAATTTTTAATTAAAAACCTATTTCCATTAGCTGTAGGCACTAATAATCCAAAAACACGCAATTGCCCCATTTTTTTGTCTTTTTGTATGCATGGACGTAAAGGGCAAATACAACTTGTTAAATTATTAAATACTTGTGTTTTAAGTTGGCGGTCTGGATGAGAGAGAGAATTAATTAAAAATCAGAATTTAATTTTGTATTTTTTAAAAACAAACTGAAATACAAAAGAAATACAAATCAGAATTACCCAAAATACAACTACCTAAATTACAAACCAGAATTAAACCAGAATTAATAAACAGAAAAAAATCAGAATTAATAAACAAAAAATCAGAATTAACAAATCAGAATTACTAAAAAATACAACAGAAATACAAAATCATAATTATACTAAAAATACAAAAAATTGCAAATCAGAATTAACAAAAATACAAACCAGAATTAAACCAGAATTAATAAACAAAAAACCAGAATTAAAAAATCAGAATTAAACAAAATTAATTATCAGAATAAACCAGAATTTTAATTTTTAAACCAGAATTTAAAATATACAAATCAGAATTCTGAAAATATTAGTTCTGATTAATTATTATAGTTATAAATTTTGTAATTCTGGTTTAATTATCAGAATTTCACAATTGATAACCATAATTCTGAATTTATAAATCAGAGATAACAAAAATACAAATCAGAATTATAAACCAGAATTACATATTAGATAAATCACTCAATATTTTAACTTTAAACCAGAATTTAAAAACAGAAAAAATCAGAATAAAATCAGAACTAATAATTTTTAAAAATTAAAAACCAATTAATTCTGCTTCTGTTCTAGACAATATCCCACCGGGATCACAAATTAAAGGCACTTGATGGTATGGTAATTGACAAAAAGTTGCAAGTTCTAAAGGATTTGAAGATGGGAATTGACAAGGCAATAAATCACTTGGTGGGGAATTAAAAAGAGAAGAAAATTTTGGAAAAATAAAATTAAAAATTAAAAAAATTAAATTAAAATATTTATTATTTAATGCCATCCATCTAAAAAAACAAAGAAAAATTTTTTCCATTCTTAAAAAATAAAAAAAAATTTTCACATTTTTAAGAAATTCTTAAAAATTTTTTGAAAAATTTTTATAAGGAAAAAATTGATTAACAATTACATAAATAGAAAAAATAAAAACAGGCGGAATTATTAAATTAAAGAAACAATTGGAAAATTATTAAAACTTGAAGCAGGCGGAATTATTAAACAAGGCGGAATTATTAAGTGCTCTGCATATTATTAAGAGGCAATTTTTATTAAACTTGAGAACTAAAAAAATTTAAAAAAATAAAATGATGTAGAAAATAAAAAAATAATATAAAAGTGTTAAAGAAAAGCCAAAAATGCCGTCTCTTAAAAAACCTCTAGGGACAGTCTGCTTTTTAAAAGACGAACACCAACAAAGTTGGGAATAAAAAATTTTTTAAGGGATTTTAGTTGGAATAATAAAGGAAATGAATGAAAAATGAAAGAGGAAATTAAGTGGAGGAAAATTTGAATTTTTTTTAAATTGCATAATTTTGTGGAATTATGCAAATTTAAATTTAGCAAACTTTTAATATTTAACTTGTTTATGCACTAGAAATAAATAAAACTTGGAATAAAACCAGAATTTATTAAGGCAGAAACAGGCGGAATATATTAAGAAAATATTTTGAGTTTGAACTTGAAAACTTGAATTAATTCAGGTTTAATTAATTCAAGTTTAATATTTCAAGTTTTCAAGTTCAAGCTTAAATATTTTAATTAAATAATCCGCCTGTTTCTGCTTAAATAAATTCTGGTTTTATTTCAAGTTTTACTCGAATTAATTAAGCTTGAAAAAATTAAACTTGAATTAATTCTGATTTTAAACTTAACAACTTAATTTTGCCTTTAAAAGTCAAATGTTAAAGAAAAATGCCAACAGAAATTATTGAAAAGAAAAAATATAAAATGCATTGAAGTGTAGCTAAAAAATATTTTTTTATATTTATTTTGTTTTGCATGTATACTTAAATATTCACAAAAATTGAAAGCTAAAACTTTAAGGGAAGTAAAAATCAGAAAAAGAGGCTTTTTTGTGCCTATTTTGCTACATTACTTGCTAAAATCAAATTAAGAATAAACTTCGAAAAAAATTAAGAAAAAAATAAATATTATTATAAATTCAAAATTTAAATTAAAATATGTTTTATAAGTTTAACAAGTTCGACAGAAAACCAGAACATATCAGTTAGAAACAGGCGGAATTTATTAATAAAACAATTCAAGCTTGAACTTAAAAAGTTGAGAATTAATTAAACTTGAATTAATTCTTATTTTAAATTAAAAACTTAAAACTTAAGAAAACTTTGTAATTTTTTAAATATTTTTTACCAAGAATTTTTATTTTTATTTTTTCTTTATTTTCTTTTACTCTTGAATAATTTCCAGTTTGTCTTTTCATTCCTGTCTTTTTTTAACGATCAATATAATAAAAATAAAATATTTTTATTTATTATCAGTCATTAAATAAATTCTTTCGTTTAAGTTGATTTAATTTAAAAGAACCAATTAAAAAGAGTCGCGCAGAAATTTTATTCTGAAACTTAAAAACTTGAATTACTTAAGAAAACTTTTTAGACTTAAAAACAAACTTGAAAACTCAAATTAGTTTATTGAAGATTTTAAGACTTTAAAACGAACTTGAAAACTTGAGTTACTCAAAACTTTTTTTATTTTAAGATCAAACTTGGAACTTAAAAACTTTTATTAGTATTTAAGACAAACTTGAAAACTTGAATTATTTAAAACTTTTTTTTAATTAAGAACAAGCTTGAAAACTTAAATTTAGCAAAGAATTAATTATTAATTAAATTTCTCATTTTTATTCTGACCAAAAACTAAGTTAAATGTCCAAAAAAAAATTTTATAAAAAAATAAAAAAATTATTTTTCATGGTTCACCCAATTTATTTTTAATTTATTTTCCAATTAAAAATTAATTTTAAAAATGTTCATGTTTTTCTTCTTTTTAATCGATTTGATTGCTTTTTGGGCTCCAAAATCATGGCCAAATCACTCCACAAATTTTCTCTTTTTTCTTTCCAACTGTTATTGTTATTATAATACCTTTTTCTTTTTTTATGATTCATTTTTTTATTTTTATATAAATATTTTTGTCTGTTAAATTTTCCTTTTTTTTATTTTTTGATTAAATTTTGACGTTTTTATTTATCAAAATAAAAGCAGAAATTAATTGGATTTAATTTAAATATTTTTCTCTAAAACTAGTAAAACGTGGGGGGATAACAGATAAAGAATGAGAGAAATATGGGGATAATCGGGGTAATAAAATTAAAAGGAGGAGAAAGACCAATGAAGGGAGAACAAAGCGCGTTTTACGTAAAAGTGCCTTTCTATTAGAATATTTTAATTAAAAAATATTTTTTTAATTTTAGCTAACACTTGGGGAGTTTACTTATTTTAATTTAATTATTTTAATATTTTTTTAAATATTTTCAAATATTTTTTAAAATGGGTTGGACTAATTATTTGGTTAGTCCCCTTTTATGTTTAAATATTTAAATTTATTTAAAAAAATTTTTTGTTTAAAAATAAGACGCTGGTATAGTTTATGCGTTCGATGAAGGTCGTATAAGTCCAATGAAGCTGAAGTCAATGAGCCTTAATGAGTGCAATAAAGGTTTGTGTCTTTATAATAGATATCCGACTCGACTGAGTAAACTTTTTATTGGACTCTTAAATTTTTATTTGACTCTAAAAGCTTCATTGGACTCATAAACTAGACCAGATTCCAAATAATTTAATCTAAAAATATTTTTTAATAAAAAAATTAATTTTCCCCCTCAAGATTCCAATAATAAGCAGTTCAATTTTAATGTTTGCCTGTTGGTTAATTGGGCATTTACAATTATCAATGCTTTGGGTGTTTTTATTTATTGTTGTTTATATTGTTTGTATTTTTTATTTCTTTCAAAAAATCTCTTTTAAAGTTAAAAACACGTTCATGGATTAAACAGGAACAAAAAAGACTTTGTCTTCGAAATTATATACTTCAAGAGAGGGAAACTATTATTGCACAATTTAGTCAAACTACCAATGATCTGCCAGCTTGGGTTCAGTTTCCGGATATTGAAAGGATTGAATGGGTCAACCGAGTAAGTGAGTAGAATTAATATAATTATAGGAAAATATACTGGATATATCGGAAATATTTTAATAGAAGGATTTATTTTTCAATGGGTCTCAGGTTTCTACATAATTAGGGTTGCCGTTTTCGAGTCGGTCCGACCGAGTCTTTTTCTTGGGCCTCATTTTTTCGGACCGGCCCGACCGAGTCATTTTTTCGTGCCAAAATTCGATGCCCGACTTGATCTTTCAGACAGGGCCGGCAACTCTACTTCTAATAGATATACGCTTCTATTGCCTATAAGGCTTCTATTGGAGATGAGCTTCTATTGAGATATTTGCGATAATTTTTTATTTGGTTCAAAACTCATTAAGGTTCAATATCCCTTTGGTTCAATATTCATTTGGATCGTAAAAAAATTTTTTTTATAAAAATAGTCCCAAGGGGTATTGACCTACACGGACTAGAATTCTTTAAAAAAATTTTCCATAAAATTTCCAGATACTTCAACAACTATGGCCTTATATTGGAGAATATTCAAATATATTTTTAAAAGAATTTATAGAACCTCAAATACGTTTACAAATGCCTTCGCCTTTCAAATCGTTTAAATTTGTGTCGATTGATATGGGGGATATTCCCTTTAGAGTGGTATCTTTTTTTAAGTTTTTTCCTTAAAAAAATTCTTTCCAAGTCTGGATTAAAAGTTTATACAAACAATGTTGGAAGAGACAAGGTTATAATGGATATGGACCTTGTTTATGCTGGGGATGCCGAATTTACAGTTCAAGCTTGTGGCTTTAGAGGAGGGTTGAAACAAATTGTGGTAGGGTTTATTGTTGTTTGAGGCTCTCTCAACTTATTCCACTCTATTGGTTATCTTAGAAATGATATAGAGTGGATGGGATAAGTGAGCTAGTGTGAGGTAGCTGACGAGGGTCATATATGGAATAAATGACTGGGATAGCTGAAAGCGGGCGTAAGTGGCTTAGGTGACTGGGATAAGTAGGAATTTGTGCGCTAGGATCAAAGTGGTTATGATTGAAACTTATAATAGGCTGGGATAGGTGGGAATGAGAGGTTATGACTGAAAATCTGGGATAACTTGGAGGTAAGAGGAATTCGTTTAGCGGTATATGTTAGAGAGTTGACTCAAAATATTCTGACTAAGATTTTTTAATTTTTCAGTTATCTGGCAAGCTTCGTTGCACTCTCCAACCTTTGCTTCCTCACCCTCCAATGTTTAAAATATTTTTTAAAATTAAAAAAACTTAAAATTTAAAGGGTTGGAGGAATTTCAGGCTCATTTATTGAATTGCCAAAATTCGATTTTGTATTGACCGGAATAGGAGAATTTGTCCAATTGCCAGGATTAATAGACGCTATACGCTCTATAATAAATTTACAACTAGCCAATTTGGCCGTTTTACCCAACAAAATTGTTTTCCCGTTAGCACCTAATGTTAATGTTTCTCAACTTTATTTTCCTGAACCTGATGTAAATTTTAAAAATTTAAAAAATTTATAATTTATTTTTAGGGAATTGTTAGACTTAAAATTATACAAGCTAGAAATTTGGAAAATAAAGACAAAAGCTTTTTTAATAAAAAGAACTTGAGCGATCCTTACTGTGAAATACAACGTGAGTTATTTTGTGTTTTGTATTTCGTGTTTGTGTTTTATGTTTTTTGTATTTTTCTGTATTTTTAATTAGTCAAGTTTGTGCTTGTATTTTTAAGTTTATTTTTAAGTTGCTTAAGTTTATTTAAGTTCGTGCTTGTATTTTTAAGTTTATTTTTAAGTTCTTAAGTTTATTCAAGTTCATGCTTGTATTTTCAAGTTTTGTTTCCAAGTTTATTTAAGTTCAAGCTTTCTTTCTGTTAAGTTCACACTTAACTTTTCAAGTTAATTCTTATATTTTCTGTTTATTTTTATGGATATTCAAGTTCAAGCTTAATCTTTAAGTTTATTTTTCTGTTCAAGTTTACTTATCTTTATTTCTATTTTATTCTTTATTACAGTTGGCTCTCAACATTTTCTTACAAAAGTAATCAACGACAATTTAAACCCAATTTTTAATGAATGTTTCGAAGCCGTTGTCGATCAAGCATCTGGGCAGCGTTTGCGTATTGAACTTTTTGATAAGGACTTGGCTGGGGCTGATGAGGAATTGGGTAGACTATCCCTTCCATTAGATAGTGTTCGTCAGGCTGGGGAAATTGAAAAAGTACTCGGATTTTCTTTCAATTTCCTTCTAAAATTTCTTTTTAGTGGTACCAATTGGAAGGCTGCAAAAATGGAGAATTAAACCTTAAAGTTTGCTGGCTCGATTTAAGCACAAATGCTGTTGACAAACAACGAGATGAGTGGGAGAGTGAATGGCTAGGGGCTGATAAACCAATGCACCCAGCTTTGCTAATGATTTTTTTGGATTCTGTTTCTGATTTGCCTGTAAAATTGTTTTTATTTTTAATTTTAATAATTTTCAGTATCCAAAATCTGGTCTAGAACCTTCTCCACTTATAGAATTTTCACTTGGTTTAAAAAAACAACAAAGTCCAGTTAAAACTAGAACAACTAATCCTCTTTATCAGGTAGAGAAGGCTCTCATCTTTTATTATATTATTTCTTATTTCTCTGACCGTCAAGTTTATTTTCAAGTTTATTTTCTGATATTTTTAAGTTCAAGCTTAAATTTCAAGTTTATTTTTATTTCTAGGTTTATTCAAGTTTATCCTTATATTTCCAAGTTTATTTTTATTTTATTTAAGTTCATGCTTATACTCTCAAGTTTATTTTTTATTTCAAGTTTTATTTTCCTATACTTTCTCTACCTTATCTCTTAAAGATATAAAGTCTCTCATCTCAAAATAAACTTTAATTAATTAATCTCTCTATTTATCAGTGCAAATTCAACTTTTTTGTTAAACAACCGGAGGGACAAGAGCTTAAAATCCGAGCTTTAGACGATGGAACCAAAAGAGAAATTGGGGAATTATTAATTCCAGTTAGGGTTGTTATGAAAGAGCCAAACATGGAATTAACTCAACAAACATTTTATTTACAACATGGAGTCCATTCTTCCCCTATTGTTTTGACTGTTCGGTTGAGGGTGGATATATATTTGAATTTTTTTAGTCGAAAAATTTTATTTTACAGTTTTTTACTCCCCCAAAAAATATTTTGGAAAGAAAAGAAGTGGTTTATGGCACTGGTAATTTTTATTAGAAATTTTTATATTAATTTCAAAAATAATTTTTACTGTTTAGATGTTCATATTGAAAGAGGAAATGGAAGTTTCTTGTCAGACAAAACACTTATAGTTAACTTTTAATATTTTTTAAATTTCAAAAAAAAAATTAAAAAACCGAAAAAATTAAAAAAAATTTTTTAGAAATTTCTTTTTCTAAAAAAATTTTTCAAAAAATTTTTTAAAAAATCCAAAAAAAATTCAAAAATTTTTTCTAAAAAAATTTTTTCATATTAAAAATTTACAGGATAAGCAACAACAATTAACAAAAAATAAGGAAAATAATAATAACCATCACCAATTAAATAATAACCAAAAATCGGATACTGAACTTAATTTTACCCCCGAAAACTCAACAAATTTTACAGCATTAGATGATCATTTAAGACCCGAATCGGCAGCTTCAGAACGTTCCAGAACCTCTTCCTATTCTTACAAAAAATCAAAAACTGGAAATTTTTTGGGGAAAATGATTGGGCAGAAACATTCAAAAATGTAGAAAATTTTTATTTAGAAAATTTTATTTAAAAAAATTTTTGATACCGTAAATATCTAATAAACGCCCTGAGCGTCTATTTATCAATGGGTTACCCCGGGTTGGACTTGTATTCGAATATGGACTTTTAATGGAGAGTGGGCTTATATTTTTCCATGGGTCTTCCTGTGTGGGTCTGAGTCTTCCCCGGGGGTCTTCCCGGGGGAGGCCTTCCATGGTTGGGGCTTCAATAGAAAGCCGGGCTTATATTAGAAAATTTGATGTAATTTTGTTTTTAAAGAAAGAATCGTCGCGAGTCTTCCATTGGGCTAAGCAAAATAAATTTGGAATTAAATTATGATAATGAACAGTTTAAATTGGTTGTGAATATTGTTGAAGCAACGTATGTAATTTTTAATTTTTATGAATATTCAAGAAAATTTTTAAAAATTTTTTAAAATTTTCAGAATTTTTTTTTGAAAAATTTATTTGAGAAATTTCAAAAATTTCAAGAAAATTTTTAAAATTTTTTTTTAATTTTCAAAAAAGTTTTTCCTTTTTAATTTCAGAGGCCTATTACCAATAAGTAAAGACGGCTATGCAGATCCCTATATAACTCTACGTTTAATTCCAATAGAAGGACAAAGAGGATTGGCATCTGCTGGAAGTATATCTCCAGGAAAGGGAGGAAGGAAACAAACCAAAATTGTGGAGAATTGTTTAAATCCAATATTTAATGAAATGTAAGGGAGGGGAGGGGGGGTTTTTAAAATTATTTTTTAAGATTTGAATTTGGTTTTCATTTTTCAGAATTGGCTTATTTCAAATTAATTGTAATTTTATTTTTAATTAAAAATTAGAAAAAAATAATTTTTTCTAGTTAACTGTTAAAGATGCCAGAAATTATGGAATGTTTGAAAAAAGAGCGGTACTTGGAACGGTAATTAAAAAAAAATTTTTTTTTGAAATTTTTTTTTGAAAAAATTGAATTGTTTTTTAAATAATTTTAAAATTAAAATTATTTTCTATCGAAAAAAAAAATTTTTTTAATATAAATTTAATTTTTTTTCAGGCAGAAATTCCTCTAAAAGACGTAGATCCGTCAAAACCAAAAACCAACTTATGGCTAGATTTAACTAATTAAATTTATTTTAAAAATTCTATTTTTTAATCTAATATTTTTTTGTTGCATTTGTTTTTTATAGTTTTTTTAAATTGTTATTCCAATGTTTTTTAAATTAATTTTAATTAAAATGAATAATTTAATTTATTAAACTTAGCAAACTTTAAAGAAAAGTTGCAAGGAAGTGTTGTGGTGTAGTGGTATATTGTTGGGCTTCAAACCTATCTTATTAAATAACATGTGTTGGGTTCGATTCGAATCCATGAAATGGTCTTTTAAAAATTAAAATCCAATGTACTTTTTCATTTTATTTTTTGTTTCAAATAATTTAAAAATTGCCAAATCATTTTTAAGAATTTTTTAAAAATGTTAAAAAGGTGAATAACCCTCTAATAATCATAGAAAATGATTTTTATATAAAAAGGGCTGATTCTCTCAATAAAAAATTTATTTTGCCTCACTAAACAATGATTTTTCGTTTTTTATACAGTTTTTTGGTTTGTTTATTTTTCTAAATTTATTTTTTAAATTAATTATGTTTTAAAGACATTATTGGCTCTATACAATGCCTCCGCTGGGAAAGGTCCAGAAATTAGTATGGAAAGTCAAGGACAGAATTGCACATTTTCTGGGGTTGGAAAATGTCCAAAAGGTGCTTTTTGGAATCATAGAACAAAAAATTTAAAAAATCAAAGGTTTTGTGTGCCTTCGTGGTTTGTGTGCCAAACGTTGTTATTACAAAGGACAATGCTCTGACGGCTATCTTTGTCAACACGCCTATGCCTGTGTTAAAAATATATGTCCACTTTCTGACATGAATTGTTGCCCACACTGCCCTGAGGCTTTTAAAATTTAATTTAAAATAAAGAAAAATTGTTTAAGAAATGTAAAAAGCCTGGAGATTGCCCCCAAGGGTGGAGCTGTTATATTACAAAATGTAGACGACAGGGTCTGTTTTTTGTTTTTTTTTTCGGACTTTTTTCTGAATTCTGATTTTTCTGAATCTGATTTATATTTTAATTTCTACAGAGTGTCACAGTAAAAAGGATTGCGAGTTTGAATGGCCATGTCAGGTAAACCAATAATTTATAAAAATAAATTTAAATTTTTAAGATGGGCAAATGTCGAACTAAAGCATGTACTAAAGACAAGGATTGTCCAGAAAATTGGAAATGTGGAAAGACGCGTCGATGTATGAAAATAGTAATAGAAAACGAATAACGAAAATATTTAAAATTAATTTTTTAACTTTTAAAAAAAAAAAGTAAAGAATTGGTGTCGTTGGTGTATTAGGAAAAAATTTGGTTTCAGCTACACAAGAGCTTTAATAGGCAAAGGTTCAAATCCCACCGATGTTAAATAATTTTTATTTTTAAATAGAAGAATTTAAAAAAATAAAAAATTGGCAAAAAATATTTTAAGGGTTAAAATAAAAATTTTTTAAAAATAAAAAGACGGTTTTTGGTGAAAAATACTTAAAATTTGGCAAAAATAAAGCTTTTTAAAGGTTAAAATAAATTATTAAAATTGTTAAATTCTTATTAATTCTTATTTTTCACATCCAAATAACTTTAAAAAAATTTTCTTTAATTTTAAAAATATTTAAAAAAAATTATTTACATAAGCAATCCAGCCGAAAAAGTTAAGAGAGCTGCAACAACCAAAAGCATTGTACCAGGAAAAAAGTTTAAAGTAAAAGGGTAAATTCCATTAAATAAAGGAGAAGCAATTAAAAAGCCCATAGATTGAAGTAAAGACATTAGAGAAAAAATTTTGCCTGAAAAAATTTTTTTTTTGAAAATTTAAAAAAAAAATTTTTTCTTGCCTTGTTCACCAACATTAACACAAGCACTAGCTATAGCCCTTAATCCCGTTGACACAAACCGGCCAAAAATTGAAAGAAAAATGGACATAAAGGCAATTAGAGAGGTTTTTGTAAATGCCAAAATTATAACTGAACCAATTTTAAATGTTAACCCAAACAAGGCTAAACGTAAATTGCTTATTCCAATTCGTTTTTGAAGTAAAGGATAAATAAAAATTATCTGGAAATATTTGGAGATATTAAAAAATAAAATTGAAAATGTAGTCGGACCTCGCTTGTAAAGACCCCTCATTATATGGTAGAACATTTTTAATTTGGGTGGCAAAAGGATTTTTGGAGAGGGGAGACTGTTTAAAACGATTTCTCGTAAATTTTTTAAAGAAGGGATTGCTAAGTAAGGAGAAAGAAGGAATGACAAAGCTACAACCTCCTATTTAACGTACACCTCATTATACGGTGTACGTTTTTTTAAATTTGGTTGGTGACTGGATTTTGGTGAGATGGTTGTCTAAGAAAATTGGAGAGGGATGTCTCAGCACTACCTGCAATTTAAGGTAGTTCCATGTGAGGTCCGACCATCTTATTATATTTTAAAAATTTTTTACACAAAAACTATCAGAACCAACAGCAATTCCATTAAACCAGCCATATTCTTTATCTGTCCATTTAAGTTGAAAACGGAAGAACGAAAATAAAATATCCATTAAACCAGAAAAACTAATAAATTCTACCTAGAAAAATTAAAAAGAAAAATTTTTTTAATTTATTTTTGCCTTACTAAGAGAGCAACCAAAACAATATTTAAATATTTTTGTTTATCAACATCCCTCTCAGCTTTAAAAATTTGTAAAATATCCAAAAATCGTTTACGACATAAAATACAAAAATTTGATGTTGCTAAAAATAATTTTTAAAAAATTAGGGAAATTTTAAATTTTAGTTCGACCAAAAGGACAGGTTTCTATTTTGTGACAATATGTCAAATTTTGCGTTATATGACAAAATAAAAAAAAAATAAACTTGAATTTTTCTATTAAACCTGATATTTCTCTCAAGAATCAAGTTTTAAAAAAATAAACTTTTTCAGAATTTATTTTAATAAAATAAAACTTGAATTATTTTCAGAATTAAGTTTAAACGTTTTCTTCCCTACAATTTTCAGAATTTTTTTAAAAACTTTATCAGAATTATTTTCAGAATTTATTTAAAAAAATAAACTTGAATTATTTCAGAATTAAAAATAAACTTTTTCCCCTTACTATTTTTCAGAATTTTCTTTAAAAACTTTTTCAGAATTATTTTCAGAATTAATTTTAATTTTTCCTTTTCCCCAACAAACAAGTTTTAATAAACTAAAACTTTCTCCTCCTTACAATTTTCAGAATTCTGATTTAAATTTTCTGTAGAAGTTGAATTTCTGATTGTTGTAGTTTCTGTTGTTTCTTGTGTTGTAGTAATATTTTTATTAATTAATTCTTTACAGAAAAATATTATTTGAATTGATACAATTAAGTGTAAAATTGTCAAAAATAGGAAAAATAAGGCATAACCAATTAGGCTGAAATTAAAAAAAAATTTTTTTAGAAATTTTTTGAAAAAAAAATTAAAAAAAAATTTTTTAAAAATTACAAAAATTTAAAAAAAAATTTTTAAATTTTAAAAATTTAAAAAAAAAATTTTTTAGAAAATCTTAAAAATTTTTTTGAAATTTTTTAAAAATTTTTTGAAAAAAAATAAAAATTATTTTTTAATAAAAAAATTAATATTTTTTAAATTTCAATTTTTAACTGTCTAAGCTGGCCTGATAGCAAATATCCAAACATTCCTCCCAGTCCCATACTGCCTTCTAACAAAGCCATCTAAAAATTGAAAAAAAAAATTTTAATTAATTAAAAAAATACCCTTGTGGGACGAAATGTCGTAGGCGTTACACGAACAGAATAGGCAAATAAAAGGCCTTTAAAATTTAATTTGAAATTAAAAAAAAAAGAGAAAAAACCTATAATCGAAGTAAATCCTCCAGTAAAACCAAAAATTAAGTCACTAAATAATAACAAATAGGGAGAACATTCCAAACAAATTGATTGTAAAATATAATTAAAATCGGCAAATAAAAGGCCTTAAAAATATTTTTTTTTGAAATTTTTTAAATTTTAATTAATAAACCTATTAGAGGAATAAATAAGGTTCTGCGAGAACTCCAAGAATCGAACACTAAAAATATTTAAAATTAATTTTTAATTATTTCTAAAAATTTTACTGGTTCCGAGAAACAAGGCAGAAGGAATTGAAGGAAGAAATAAACACAAACTTGAAGCTATCTGGGAGAAAAAAAATTAAAAAAATTTTCAAAAATTTACCAATAAATGATTTGCCTCTTTCTGTAATTCCAAATCGGCATGGGTAGCGGAAACATTTTGACAGGTAATTTGGTCAAATCTGCCAGAGCCTAAACAAGCTTTTTCATACAGAATGGATTGAAAAACTGGAAATTTGGCAAAAGTAGTAAACATAAACAGAAGCTGAAAAAAGGATTTTTAGAGGTTTAAAGATAAAAAAGAAACCATGGAAGGCTCAAAAATAAGCAATTTTTTATTTTCCGTTTGAGGTAAAGTTGTTGGAGGCAAAGAAGAATAATTTGGTTGAGCATTGTTGACATTCTCGGGCATTTTCCAAGCCTTTTTTAAAATAAAATAAATTTAAAAAAATATTTTTGTTATCTTTTTTAATCAAAATGATCGTAGGAATGTTGTAAATTAAATAAAAATAAAAAAGGAAAGAAAAAAATGTAAAAAAATCAAAGCTTTTTAGATAAAAATCTACTTTTTTGCTGTTAAATTTTATTGTTCTCTAACTTTATTAAACCTCTTCGACTGTACAAATTAGAGAAAAAGAATAAAAATAGTGTAATAAACAGTTAAATTTTTAGAGATTTTAAATTATTTTTAGTTAGTTTACACTTTGTAATTTCTTTCGTGTTAAAACTTTTAAAAAGTTTTATGTCGTCTGCCCGCTCTCCTTATTTTGTGTTGTCTCTTTTTATTTGCAAAAATTTTTTTTCGAGTTTTGTTTCCGAATTTTCGTTTTTCGTTCAAATTTTTTTGTTTTAAAAAAACTAAAAATTGCTCAATATCCAACACCAAATCCACAACCGGCTCGCGGTATTTATGGATTTGTATTTTATTTGGCTTCTTGGATTTCTTTAATAATTTATCTCTGCTGGGCTTTGGTTTCTCCCTATTTAAATAAATTTAAATTAATTTTTTCAGATTCCAGATTGTCTTCTTAAACATTTTCATTTGACTTATTTGCCAGCAAAATATTGGGCTGTTGCTATTCCTTCATTTTTAATTTTCTTTATTTGTATGTTTTTTTTTAATTTTGCTTTAAATTTTTATTTTTTAGTTGTTTATATTTTAATTTCTTTATCGTTTAATGCTCTACATTTAAATTATTTATTTACTTCTGATCATAATTTAATAAGTCTGTCTTTGGTCAACGACTTTATTGACTGGTTTGTTTTTTTTTGGTTTTTTTATTTGGCTAGTTAGATTTTGCGAGTGAGCCGGGCTGGATTAGGCTAGGACTTCCTGCACCCAGATTGGTACTTTAGGGGTTTTCCCGGACCTCGGCACTTCACCACTCTGTTCTTTTTATCCAACGTACTGACACCGAATCCACTGTTGTCTTTTGGGGTTTTCCTGAGCCTGGGTGCGGACTAGGCTAATGTAAGACTTCCTGCACCCAGATTCCTGACTGGGTGATTTAGTGTTCTTCTAGACCTCGGCGCTTCACCACCACCCCGTTCTTCTTATCAAACGACCTGACACTGATGTGAGCCAGTTGTTTTTGGGGTTATCCTGAATCTGGACGCTCCACCACCCCTGTTCTCGTTATCTACCGACTAATGATCTTCAGAGACGGTAACTCTACTTTCTCTCTTACTGATCCTTAACTCTTATTGTTTCCCTGATTTCCACTTTCCTACAAAATTTATTTCAGAAAAGAATGCCTCTTTACTTAAAATTGCTTTGTTCTCACGGAATCCCCACTTTTATTCTACTCCCAAGATCATCTACCAATTTAATATTCCGACTCCATCAATCCTCTTCAGCACCGATAATGGTAGCTAAATATAAAAAAGATCAGCTTTTACGGGAATTGAATAGAAGATATGAACGCTCACTAAATTTTAAAAAGAAACCGAACAAATTGTCAAAGGATGGGGAACTACTTCCAAGAATTGCGTCTATTGCTGCTCAAAGAGTTTTGAGGTATAACAAATTTATTTTTATATTTTTTAGGGTAAAAATCAGATATTGGATAAGTCACGTTCCCAAGGGCTACCTCTGGTGGGTTGAATTTTAGAAGGTCGAGAAGGACGAGATTCCGCAGGGTTTATCCTGTAAGTCCTGGTATACCTTTTTGTCGCTTAACAATAAGACCTGGAATTCCGTGACGGGATTTGAGATTCCGTAACGTGAGCCTGAGATTCCGTGACAGGATCCCGTAAAATCCTGTACGGCAGCTCGTTCCGCGCCGGTCTCTAGTCAAAATTATTTTCTGAGGTTGTTTGATTAATGGAATTAATTGTCACTTTTTTAACAATTTTTTAGTTCTGACAAGGAACGTGTTGAATTAATTAATGAAAGGGCTAGAAATGTTTACAAAAAAGAATTTATCAATAAAACTCAAAAGAAGAACGAACAAGAAATTTTGCCTTATAATATTGAACAAAATCCTGATTTGTTTGATAAAAGTGGGGGTGAATTGGAAAAGTCTTCCAAAGAATTTAATTCAGGTTTTTTTTTTAATTTTTAGTTTAAATTTAATAATTACTGATTTAAGAGACTAAAGAACAGGATAGAAGTGATGTTGGTTTCTTTGTTTCTGACAATAAATTTTGTGATGATTATGCGAGTGCAACTACTGCAGACCTTCCAGAAGATGAAATGACAGAGTTTTTAATTTTTTATTAATGTTTGAATTAGTTTTTTAGACCAGAAATTGCGTATTATGGAAATGTTAATGAGGCTGTAGAAAACATTGAATTTCAATTACCTTTGCAAAGTCCAATTTCGAAGGTTTGAAAATTTGTGTAAATTACGGCTGGATTCGGACACTTAAATTCTTCGTCGGGTTTTTAGGGATTTTCCCCTTCCTCTGGTTATGTGCTTCAGACCTTACTTTTATTTAAAATATTTTTCAAATTTTATGGACCATTGGATGGGAGAGTTGCCTAAGCGATTTTTTTCCCTTTCCCCCCTCTTCATATTTTTTCCCTTTCCCCCCTCTTCATATGTATAAGTCACCTCTAATAAAGTATGATTTTTCTAATAAGGTAAGAAAAGTGATTTTTCGACTATTTTAAAATTAAAAAAATTTAGGGAAAGAATATTCCGTCAGAAGATGCTTTAGAATCTGGTGAATGGTTGAGTAATTATGGAACAACCGAAATTAAAGAGGAACAACTCAAAAATATTAAAATTCTTGATTCGAAATGTGAAAGTTGTGGAGCACAATTTCATTGTCATAATTCTTCACTTCCCGGGTTTTTTTAGAAATTTTTTTTTATTTTATAAATTTTTTTAAAGCTTTGTCCCTTTGGAGTTGTTCAATGAAATTAAAAAAAATTCCAAAAAAATTCCTTTTTATCAAAAAACTGGATATACTTGTAGACGCTGTTTTCTTCTTAAAGAATATAATTTTTTGGTTAGTTTTATTTTTAATTTTCAAAAAAATTTTTTTATGTAAATTTTTCGAGAAAAAAATTTTTCGAAAATATTTTAAAAATTCACAAAAAAAATGAAAAAATTTTGTGAATTTTTTTTTGAAATTTTGATAAAAAAATTCAGAAAAATTTTTTTGGTCATTTTCTTGTTTCTCTATTCAAATTTTTGTCTTCTATTCAAAAAAATTTTTTTTCTTAAAGTTAAATGTAAATGTTTGTGAACTCGATTATAATGCAATGATGGGACATTTAAAATTAGTTCAAGAAGCTCTAATCCTTTTAATTGTTGATTTGACTGATTTACACAGTTCCATTCATCGTGATTTGCCGAGGATTATAGGGCCTAAAAAGCCTTTAATTGTTGTTGGTTAGTTTAAAAAAATTTTTTTTTTGATTTTTTTTTTGATTTTTTAAGCAAGTCTGTTAGTGATAATTAGGGATGGGACGTGTTAAGGAATAAGCGTGTAGTGTTTCTGATTTTGGTTGAAAAAAGTTTAGGTTCTAACTCTAGTTTCGGGTCACCTGTCAGATCCCTATAACTACTGTCCCGTCCCTTATATGGTTTTTCGTTTTATGTCTTATTTAACTAATTTTTTAGTTTTTTCTCATACTAATTTTTTCTTTTTTAAAGGAAATAAGGTAGATTTATTACCCCCTGACACTCGAACAGGATATTTGCGTCATTACCAAAGATGTCTTAAAAATGCAATATCTGAAGCGGGAATATCTCAAGAATTTAATATTTTAAAATATATGTTAATTAGTGCAAAAACAGGTTTTGGAATAGAAGAAATGATAACTGTAAGGAATTAAATTATTTGGGATTATACTTGTGTATCGACACACTTTTTTGTATTGAATTATTCTGCGTATCGTAAACGGAGGACTGTTTGAACTTGAGGGAAAAGTTTTTTTCAATGACGAGGAAGGTTGTTCCAACAATAAGAAGGTTGTTCCAACATAACCTTCCTTATCGTTGAAATTTTTTGCAGATTGTCCGCAAACTTTTTGCAGATTATCCGCAAAAATTTGCGGATTTTCCGCAAATTTTTGTATCGCGCTTAATACAAGCGTGCGATATATAGGGTGGGATACACTGGGTTGACCTCTTTTTTTTAACTAAAAATATTTTTTTAAGAATATTTATCAAAATTGGATTGGACCAAGAGGAGTATTAAGAGGAGATATTTATGTGATAGGATCTACTAATGCTGGAAAATCGTTTGAAAAAAAATTTATTAAAAAATTAATTTTTTTAATTTTTAAAGGACCTTGTTTAACACTTTAATTCAATCTGATTTGTGTAAAGTTAGAGCAATGGATTTGGTTGAAAGAGTGTAAGTGGGAGATTTTTTGAAGAAATTTTTTCTCTGGTTTAACCCCTAGTGTTTAGGAATAAAAAATTTTTTCGATTGATCTTTTTTTTGTTTACAATTTTGAAAAAAAATGCCTGTCTTCATCTCTTAAGAAAAAATTTTTTAAATTTATTTGAATTTTAAATTCACTATTAATTTTTAAATTATAATACCTTTGAAAAATAATTTCTTTAACGTTCTTGAAAAAAATTTTTTTCTCTTGTTAGGACAACTTCAATATGGCCAGGTACAACACTTTCTTTACTTAAATTTCCCTTAATGAATCCAACACCTCAAAGAATGGAAATGAGAAGAAAAAGATTAATTAGTTTAAATTCTTGGAGAAGTAAAGTAAGTTGGGGGGTTTTATAAGGGGTGACATTTTATCCCAAATTTATAGGAAGAATTCGTTCGTAAATCTTTTTATGAAAAAACTAGTGATACGAAATATGCTGTTTTGCAAGGAATTGTTGAAAATACGTTCAAGGTTATTTTAAATTTTTTTAAATTTTTTGCGGATTATCCGCAAAATTTTTTATTGATTTTTCGAAAAAAAATTTTTGCGGATTATCCGCAAATTTTTTGCAAAAAAATTTTTTAAAGGAAAAAGAAGACGATTTACAACCAATTTCAACCTCAAAAATTATAAAACAATTTAATAATGAATTAGATGCAAATGAGGTAGAAGAATTGATTAATGAATCCGAAAAAGTGCCTAATATGACTTTGAATGATAGAGTTTTTATGAAAGGATTTTGGTGTTTCGATACTCCTGGAACTGTGAATAAACAACAGGTTTGTGGATTATTTTAATGATTTTTTGAGGTTTTTTGGGATTTTTCGAGAAGTTGAATTTTTGATCCATCATTTTATAAAATGTCAGGAAGGGTAAAATAAATAAAACGTCAAAAAAACAATAATAACTAAATTAATTTGCTGGGTTGGGACACGCCCAAAACAACGCGCGGACATAACGCAAAGCCATAACTTGCCTCTCATCGAGCTAAAGAGTTTCGTAACAAATTGATAAGGGCCAGAAATTTTTCGGCTAGTTATGGCTTTGCGCCGTTATGGCCGCACGTTGTTTTGGACTGTACCCGCTGGATTGTCTATTACAAGGGCGTAATTAGGGTGATTTTCTTGGGTCATATAAATTAAAAATAAATTTTTTTCTTAATTCTAGATATTAGATTTATTTACTTTGAAAGAATTAATTAATATAATTCCTCGTTCAATAATTTTGCCACGTATATTTATTCTTTATCCAAATGAAAGTTTACTTTTGGGTGGAGTTGGAAGAATTGATTTATTGAGTGATGACTCAACTGCTAAAAATATGCCTATTTTTGTTTGTTTTTTTAATATTTCTTAATCCGCAAAAATTTGCGGACGTCCGCAAAAAATTTTTGCGGACAAAAAAATTTTTTATTTTTTAAGTTGACAGTTTTTGCTAGTGAAAATTTAAAAGTTAATGTAATGAGAACAAATTATGTTGACACTTTTCTTGAAAGAAATAGAGGAAATCCATCACTTGGTGCGCCTATCGGAAATGCTGAAAGATTAAATAAATTCCCAAAGGTTTTTAAAAAAAATTTTTTTTGAAAAATTTTTTTGAAAAATTTAATTTAAATTTAAATAGTTGGAATATAAAGATTTTTTAATTGAAAATGTTTTTTATTTGGAAGACGATGAACGTGGAATTGCTGATATAGTTTTGTCTTCACTTGGTTGGGTACTTGTGACAACTAAAATGAGCAGTGTTAATGTAAGGAAGTTTTTTTTAAATTTTTTTTATATATAATGCTATAAATTATTTTATTCAAATATTTTTTGGGGGAAAATTGTAAATACGCCCTTTTTAAAATTTTTGTCCGCAATAATTTTGCGGACAAAAATTTTTGTCCGCAAAAATTTTGCGGACAAACTTTGCGGACTTTTTTTTTTGTTAATTTTTGAATTTTAAAGATACGTGCTTGGACACCTTCCGGCCGTGGTTTAATAACTCGACAACCTCCAATCTTGCCCTATGCTGCTGCTTATCGTGGAAGAAAAATTTTTGGAACTTCAACTTTTCAAACTAAAAAATTGGCAGAAATTGAAACATTCTCCCACACCCAACGAAGTGTTAAACCTGGAAAAATTGTTGGGAAAAATTATGAAATTGATTCTTCTTATAATGAACCATATCGTTTTGTTAATTTTGATATAGTTTAATTTAATTGTGATTTTTTAAAAATATTTTTTGATAAAAATTTTTATTAAATTTACCAAATCTTTGATTTATAAGACGTTTTTTAAGCGTATATATCTATTTTTTAATTTTTTTAAATTATATTTTTATTTAATTTTAAGGATGGATGTTCTACTAAATTACAATGTTTATGTTCCAGCTACTGTGTTATCCTCATTTCTAATTTTGTTTTTGTGGCTGTTTGAGATAAGGTTTGGAAAATTTTTTTTGCTAAATTGTTAGAAAAAAGTTGCGGATATCCGCAAAAAAAAAGTTGCGGACTTTTTTGCAACCCAACTAAAAATTCTTTTTTTTTAAGTTTTTTGCTTTTGTTTTCGTCATTGGTTGCATTCTCTATTGGATTTTTAATTTGCCGTGTTCTACTTCAAAACCCACAATATTGCATTTGGTTACAACATGTTTTTGCTAACATTATTTATGAAGATAAAGAACTTGTGGAGGATATGAAGGAAAAATTAGAGGTATATTTTTAATAATTTTGATTTTGAAAATATTAAAATTTTCAAAAAATTTTATTTTAGGTTGACAACGAGCACTTACTTAAAAACCTAAATGATAGTAAAGAGACCGAGGAACCAACAATTAGACCTTGGGATCGGCTCAAACTTGATGAAAATTTCAATAATGAATTGGATGAATTTTTTAAAACTTTGGTCATAAATTATGTTAATAGTTGGTTTGTTTTTTATTTTCTTTTTCAATTATTTTTAATAAATCCGCAAATTTTGTCCGCAAAAATTTTTGCGGACAGTTTCAATTTATTTTTTTTTAATTTTTTTCTAGGTACAACGAAAATTTAAGTGAAGATGAATCTTTTACTTCAGAAATTCGCCAATTAATAAGACATTCTTCTGCAAAAATTTTGACAACATTTATGGAAGCTGATGTTTTGCAAATATTTACTGATGAAATAATTCCTGTTATTATTGCACATGTTGAAAGAGTTGTGAGAATATTAAATGAATTTTCTTCTGAACGATTTTTTTCATTTGAAATACAGGTTTTGGATTTTTTGATCCTTTTAGGGGTTTTTTTGACACTTTGGCCCTCTTGGAATTTTTGACATTTTGACCCTTTTAGGATTTTTTGACATTTTGACCCTTTTGCGCTTATTTATTTTTTAATTTTTTAAATAATTTTTTAAAGTCTGTTTCATTAATCGAATTAAAAATTTTGGAACAATGGCCTCCTGACTCACATTTTGCTACCTTATCTCAAGAAAATCAACTAGATTATCTCCGAGCATTATCAGACTCTCTTATTTGCAAATTTGTTGACGATATTAGAATTGGGGGTTGTTTTGTGGATGAAGAGCATCAAAAAATGTTAAATAGAGAGGGAGCTATTCCTTTTTCTACAAAGGTTTTTTTAATTTTTTGGAGTTTAGAATGGTTTGGAGCCTGGTTCTATAGTCGATTTTTGGTCATATTTTCTTAGGCTACGGAATTTGGTCCTATTTTTTGAAACCACGGGGTTTGGAATATTTCCGTCCTTTTTAATTTACTTCTAAACCAGTTTGCGACAAAGTTATTTAAGGAGAGGAATTTTTGTTGATATTTCCCTATGTTCTCTTGTTAAGCAAATCTAATAGTCTACAAACTTGTTAGGATAACCTACAACCACCGGATTTTTCTTATTTTAATTTTTACTTATTTTTTAGTGGTCATGTCACAGTTCTCGTCACTTTTTAAGAGAATTACTACTTTCAACAGTTCTAATTCCAATAATTGATTTTTGTTCTGATCCAGATTCTTTAAATTATTTTGCTCTTTCATTTTTGAATCAACCTACTTTTTATGATTCGTTACATTCCTCACCTAAGGATGTTGGCTCAACAGAAAATGTTTCTAATTCACAATCTAATGTAAATTTATTTTTATTGATTTTTTATAATGGTTTTAGGAGTGTTAGAAATACCTAGAAAATTTGACCATTTTGGTAATTTTTCTTTTACCCTTTTGGTAATTTTTCTTTTACCCTTTTGGTAATTTTTCTTTTACCCTTTTGGTAATTTTTCTTTTACCCTTTTGGTAATTTTTCTTTTACCCTTTTGGTAATTTTTCTTTTACCCTTTTGGTAATTTTTCTTTTACCCTTTTGGTAATTTTTCTTTTACCCTTTTGGTAATTTTTGACCCTTTTGAGATTTTTTAAATTTTTTGCCATTTCATTTTTCTGAAGTTTTTTTGTCTTTCTGACCCTTTTGGTCACTTTTTAAGAGACTTCTTAATTTTTTGGATTTTTTATTTGTGACCCCTGTAAGTTTTTTTTGATTTTTTACCCTTTTGGTATTTTTTGATTTCTGACCCTTTTGAGATTATTTTATTTTCTAATTTCATTTTTACAGAATTTTTTAAATAAATTTTGTGAACAAACTTGTGCTCATTCACCAGATTCTTTACTTTGTCTTAAACTTTCTGATTTGGTACGTGATCCCTATTTGGTTAAATTATTTGAAATTTATATTCGTGATTTTAATGGACCAGTTAAATTTTTGGATTGTTTTATTCAAACTAGAGAAATACATTTAAAAATACAAAAGGTTTTTTAATTAAATTATGGTAATTTTTAGTTGTTTGTTGACCAATACATTTTTGGGTAATTAGATTTTAAGGTTTCAACTTTGTTTTTAAATTTTGTTTTTGAATGAATTGTATAGGAATCACTTGTTTTCAGAAAGCATTGGGTTTCGGTTTTAAATGGGATTATTGAGGAGTGTGCCGAATTATTTTGTGGACCCTGATCCGAAAAAGGTTAGATGTTCGAAAACTTCGATTCGCTTATCTGGGGATTTTACAGGATCTACCAACCTTGGGGGGAATGTATGAAACGAGTAAGCGGTATAGTTGTGGTATTCTTGGATGTCTGGGACGCATGTTCTTTTCTGTTATTTTTTAAGCTTTTTTTAAATTAAAAATTTTTTTAATTTTCAAGTTAAATAATGATGAATGTTTTAATTTATCACAAAAATGTACATCTTCAAATATTTCTTCAGAGTTATTTGAAGAAATCAAATTAGCAACAAAACAACTTTATGATAATTTTATTTATTCTGGAGAAAATAAAAGTCATTTAATTTTTACAAAATGTTTAATTGAAAAATTTGAAAATTATTTTTTTGGCAAAACTCAAAATGATGAAAATTTAAAAAATTTGGAAAATTTAATTGAAGGAGTTTACCAAGAGGTTTTTTATTTTTTTGGGAAATGTTGAGGATTTCTAAGCCCCCATTTTTAAAAAAACCCCCTTTTTCAATGTTCCTTTTTTTGTTGAAGATGCAGCATAAGGCTGATTTGATATATACCAGACCTCCAAAAAGCTGCCGAAATACCAAGCTGTTGAGGAAATTTTTTTAACAGCAGGGAAGGTTGTTTGTATTATGGCGTTTGGTATTTCCACGGCTTTTGGCATTACGGCCGAATGCTACTTGAAAGGGAAGCTCGCCCTTACCTTTCTCAACCCTTACCTTTTAATTTAGATTTTTTTATTTAAAAAAAGGTTTATCAATTTCTTCAATACAATTATGTTATTCCTTTTTATCAATCAGAAAATTATTTGGGATTTCTTTGTGGTGCCCCTCCAGAATTTGATGAATTAATTAGAGGAATTGAAGAATCTTATGATGATGAGGAGAAATTTCCAAAAGTTTTGGATTCGTCTTTTTCTCTTTCACAATTTAGGTTTTTTGAAAATTTTTTAATTTTCGTTTCTGAAAAAAATTCCGGGAAAGCACTTGGGGAATTCGGCCCTTTTGACACTTTTAGGCCTATTTTGTGATATTTGTCTAAAGAAAACAACAAAAAAGGTGGCCGCGAAAAATTAACGAAAAATAAATGTTGTTAATAAAAGTCTAAACCCAATTTAGACTTTCTCCAAAAATTTATAAAGTTTAAAAAACTTTATCAAAAATAAGAATAAATAAAAAATATTTATTTTTAAGTTTAAATTAAACAAAAATTTTATATTTTTTAAAAGGTTATAGAATAAATTGAAAATTACATAAAAACGAAGAAAAATATATAAAATTTTGTTTTTCCTTCTTTTCTTTTGTTCTTTAAGTCGCGCCTGGCAGGTGCAGAACAAAACCGATAAAGAAGAAACTAAAATTTCTAAATAAAAATAAAATTAAAGGCTAAAGATTAAAAATAAATTTATAAAAAATTAATATTTAATAATATTTAATAATATTAATAAATATTCGAATATAATGATAATTTATCATTATATCAATTTTTTACATGTCTCTGACTTTTTGGATTGACCATTTTGTGATTTTTTTGACTTTTTTGACCATTTTGTGATCTTTTGATTATTTTGGCGATTTTTTAAAAATAATTTTATTTTTTAGGAAGAAACTATTTAATTTTATTGCTCCGTCAAATCAAGTTGTTTCAACCCAAAATTCTTCCTCTTCCCCATTTTATCCCTCATATTCAACGTCTGATTTGGAAGGATTTGATAAAGATGAGATTATTATAAATAATATGGTTGGTGGAGAATATTATGAAGGAAATGGAGAAAATGCTACAATTGCAATGAGTGATATGGGAAGAAATTTAAATAAATGGAATGTTAATATTGTTGGAATTGAACAACGTGGAGGTGATGGAATTGGTATATTTTTAAATATTTTTATTTAAAAAATTGGGCTAGTTTTTCTTTTACGCCTATTTTTTCTTAAATTTGGGCCTAGTTTATACGTATACTCCCAAAACCAATTCCCTTTGATTTATGATACGATGTTAAGCCATTGGGTGAATTGGATAAACTGGTTTGAGAAAGATGTCGGGTCGAGTTTCAATTGAGTTTTCAAAATTTTCTTAGGATCGGGCTTCAGATTTTTGGTTGAAATTTGGATTTGTTTCTCTTGTTTCAGATACCTAGCCCATCCCTTTTGGTTAGTCAGGAGTTCTTCAACCAGAAATTCAACCGATATCCTCGATTTACTATATTCCTTATTATAAGGTGGCTTCAGATTTCTGTTAGAAAAGATCTGGATTGGCTCTCGGTTTTCGAGTACCTATCCCCGCTTCTTATGGATAGTCAGGAGCTGTCCAACCGATGCCCTCAATCTACTATACTCCTCATTATAAGGTAGACAGGAGTTTTTTCCATCCCTTGTAAGTGTATCTAAAAATTAGTTTCGACTAAACTTTCTTAAAAAATTATTTTTAAAAATTTGTTTTATTTTAAGTTAATCCATATTTCGTTTTCAATATATTTGTTGAAAGAAATGATTTATCTGATGACCAAATGTTAAATTCCCAAATTTCTTTAACTGAAGAACATGTCGAAGAAGAAGATGAATTTATTGAAAAATTGCTAAAAACATGGAATGTTGGGCATAAATATTTGGAATTTTATGCTTTAGAAGACAAAATTAAAGATTATTATGGAACTTCAATAAAAAATATATTGTCATTACCTGATAGAAAAACAACTTTACAATTATTGCGGATTGGTAGAAATAATAGAACTTTAATGGAATCACATAAAATTTATTTTGAACGTTTTTTACAACAATTAGTTCAACAGGTTTTCTGATATTTTTTATTTTATAATAGGATAGGGGTTTTGTCATGCGACCAGGGGATAATTATGGATTTGTCGGGTCGAGGTAGGAGATGAATCATGTGTTGATTAGATTTAGAAAAAGTCTTATTGGGGTTTCAAAATTTTCTTAGTGTCGCGTTTTGGTTCAGAAAATCGAAAAGAGTTCAGGTTTCGGGTACCGTAAATGCTTGAATAATTACCTCGGTAATTATTGTTTCAACCTCTTGCCAGATGGGGTAATTAGTAATTGAGCAGGGGCAATTATTTGAGAGAGGGCAATTATTCGAGCATTTACGGTAACCCAATCTCTTCTTGATATTAACACGATTCCTGCAAGAAATCTTCTCTTTGATTGATACACAATAATCTTGTGGGGAATTTTTGGGGAGGAATCGTCAAGGGAGAGAGGGTTGGGGATTTTTCAAATAAAACCTTCAGATTCCACAATTTTCGGTAATTGAGTAAAGCGTCCTTTTTATGAGTAAAATATTTTCTAAATTTATTAAAAAAAATTTTTTTATCATTTTTAAGCCATTACTTAAACGTTCTGATCTTTTATATTTATTTTTAACATCTGAAGAAGATTCTAGTGGATTTTTTTCGCCTTTGACAGAAATTAATGATTCAATAACTACTAGCAGTATTTTATCAGATTTAAATCCAATTAAAGCAATGAGGAAAGCAGCAAAAGAGAGAGGACAAAATTTGAAGCCTTTTATTTTAAATTTATTAGCAAATGTATTAGCCCCTCCAACTTCAACATCAAATAAAAATTTTGTTTCCAATTCTTCACGTTTGTCAGCAACACAAAGACAACATTTCTCAAATTCTCCATCCTTGGAATCTACAAAATCTTCGTTTAATTTAATGATGAAAAAATTTGTTTTGGAAGAAGAAGTGAATAATGCTGAGAAAAAGTACGGGGGGTTTTTTTATTTTTTTTGAAAATTTTTTTAAATTTTCCAGAAAAAAATTTGTTTTTAAGGTCAAACAGTGACAACTTGAAAAAACGCCAAAATCCTTTTAATAAAAATTGTGGATCAAGAAATTCACCTGTTAATATAATGGAAAGTACTAATGAACAAATTGACGAGAATATTTGGAATAATAAATATAGCCTAAAAAGGTTATTTTATTAATTTTTTGTTTAAAACTTAAGGGGGGGGGGAGAGGGAGTTGTTTTGAAGGTTTTTTGACACAAACCAACAACCCGTGGCATTCCTGTTTGTTCGTAACTGGTTTTGTCTGGCTGGTTTTCGATTTTTAGTTTTATTTACCCCCCCCCCCCTCTCGGTTTTTTTTTATTTTTACCTAAATGTTGAGTTGTTAACGGAAGGTTTTTAAATGATTTTCAGTTATAAATCCGTGCTTGAATGCCTCTTAATTTAGATATTTTAAAAATATTTTAAAAAATAAATGAATTTTTTTTTCTTTTAAAGAAATTTATATGAAATTTGCCTATTTTTATTTACAACATTGGGATTTGTTAATTTACCAATTTGGTTTGAAGCTTTTCTATGTTCTCTTCATAAATTTATTGGATATTTATTTTCGCTCTTTTTTAGTAGAAAAATTGAAAAAATTTTGAAAGAAAATTTATTAAATGTTAATACAGCAACTAATTTAGGTAAATTTAAATTAATTTTTGATCTAGTTTAGTTTGTGAGTCCAATGGTGCACTAGTGATTCTCGACTCAATATAAAAAAGTCTCTTCTTTTTTGCTTCCAGAAGTCCGCAAATTTAATCCGCAAGTTACAAGCCCCTTGGAATAAATTTTTCATTGGTCTTGTAGCAGCTCTTCATTGGACTCATTAAAATTTATAGTTTTTATAAAAAAATTAATTAAAAAATCTTTATTTTTTAAAGTTAAATCACTTCATGAACTTGTCAATTCTTGGAATATGCCTAGGTAAAAAATTTTTTCCAATTTTTAAGTTTCCAGTTTTATGCGTCCTTTCTTTGGGATTTCAAACGTTCACAACTTTAATCCGCAATTAAATTAATACAGATTTTGGAGAATAAAATATTTAGTAGGATTTGCGGATAAAACTTGCGGACGTTTGGAAACTTTTAATTTTTCAAAAAAAATTTTTTTATTGTTTCAGTCAATGCCCAACTCCATCACAAATTTCTGTTGCTTCCTCTGCTGCAGCATTAACTAATTTATTACAATTAGATAATAATAAAATATTACAAGAAGAAATTAGGAGAAAAAGGGTAAATACTTCTGCTTCTGAACAGGTTAGTTATTTTTTTAAAAAGGAATTTGAATTATTTTATTTTTTTTATTGATTTTTGGGAGGAATGTTTATATATAGAAATGTGCTTATTTCATTAGGAATTTGATTTTATAGTCACTTGTTTTTTCTAATGAGTTTCCTCAATTTTTCCAAAAGTCCGCAAATTTAATCCGCAAGTCTTACAATTCCTTTAATCTCTTAAAATTCGCATGGTTTAACTTGCAGATTAAAATTTGCGGTTTTTTGGTGGCCCTAGGGGAAAAATGTTGTTGTTTAGGAAGTTCTCCTTTTCGGTTAAAAAAAGTCCGCAAATTCAATCCGCAAATCTTCCGTTTTTAATTTTTCTAAAATTCCGTTAATTTTAATTTACGGATTAAATTTGTGGACTTTTTGGAGCCCAAAATGAAAGGAATCCCAAAGACCCCTCAATTCTCCCAAAAATCCGCAAATTTTATCCGCAAGTTATTTTTATCTTTCTAATCTCCTAAAATCCGTATAAATTTTCTTGCGGATTAAATGTGCGGTCTTTTGGGAAGAATCCCAATAATTTTCAAAAACAAAAATAATGTGTGACCTTGTCTATGGATTTTTGATTAATTATTCTATATCACTTTTTATAGGAACGTCTTTTGCGCACAGAACTTTTACTTCACCGTTTAGAAAAAAAAGTTGAAGAAGAATTATTTCCTTGTTCACAGTTAATAAAATGGTTATTTGATAAAATAAATATTACAACAACTTCAACAGCAAAAATAAATTATTCTTCAAATCAAGCAACAGCTATACGCCAATTATTTTTATGTTTTCAAATGCCAGCATTAAATAGACAATTAATTTTTGTACTTTTGGATATTTGTGTACAAAAAATATTTTTAAATAAAAGAAAATGAGAGAGGAGCAGAAATATTTTTTGATGAAAAGGTTTATTTTTTCTTTATTTACTAAAAGTCCGCAAAAGTTTGTCCGCAAAAGTTTATTTTTTATCCGCATTTTATGCCTTCAAGAATATTCCTAGTTGTTTTGTTACTTTTTTGATTGGAAAAATTTAAATATTAATTAGAGTATCGATCTCTATAACTAGGGTTTTTAATTGATATTTCGTCTCGGTCCATTCTTTAATAAAAAATAAATTTGCGGACAAAACTTGCGGACTTTTGGAATGATACAGAAAATGAAGCGGATTAAAGACTTGCGGACTTTTTTGAAGGATATAAGAAATAAACCTTTTTTGCTTGTAATATTTTGTTCGGTTTTTTTTCTAACGGAATTTTTAAATTTTTGACAATAATTGGAAAAATTAACTGAACAAATAAATTAGAATCTCAACAAAAATATTGTAATTTATTATTATGTGTTTATTTTAATTATTGAAAAAAAATTTTTTTATTAAATTTTAATTTCTTTACTTGTCTATTTTTACAAGGAAATTTTTTTTTCTTTATTCTAAATGTCTAAAAAAAATTTTTCTTAAATTAAGGCGAAAATATTTAATTAAAGATTCAGTAATGCTTATTAATTTATTTTTGTTATTTTGCCTTGTTCTGAAACTTTGCTCAACACAAAATGATGATGATAATCTTGTTGGGAATTTAATTGATTCGAGATCTTCAGGTTTTTAAAAAAAATTTTTTTGGTTTAACCTAAAAATTGATCTTTTGATGGCTTTCTGTTCTGTTTTATTTCTAAGGGTATCCAATTTATCCTTTTAATTATATTGCTTTTCTAATGAGAATCCGTAGTAACAGTTGTGGTGCAGTGGTATCGATACAGACTGCGCTGTTTTTCCAGTAGAGTTCGATTCCTCTTTGGTCAAGGGTTCTTTTTTTCCAATTTATTTCCTCTGTAAGGACTTGAAAATTTTTGGAAACCTAAAAATTTTTCTAAAAAAAATTTTTTTAGTCGCAAGAAAATTCTACAAATGTTATCAAGGAATTGACGGGTCTACAACCACAGAATGTGTTGGAAGAGTTTGTATTCGAGTGACACATAATCAATGTTTTTTTAACTTTGTTTGAATTTAAATATTAATAATTTTCTTAGCTGGTGCAGACAAACTTTATTGCAAAAACTTTACTGAACCTAGCGATCCAGCTGTAGGAGAATGCATAAAAATGAGTGAGGGACAAATGCCTGGGCAAAGCGAGGTTTTTTTTAATTTTTAATTTAATTCACTCTGAAAATTCTTAATGAAATCACAAATTTACGGAAAGACGTGGGCATTTTTAATCCTAAAATCTTTTAGTGAAACAATCGGGCCTAAAGTTGATTTTTTTGAGAGGTTATTGCTCGAGTTTGCTTACATTAAAAATTTGACTTTTAACCCGTTATATAGCTATTTTATTAAAATCCTACAAGAACATTCATAGTGTAGTGGTAACACTTCCGACTACACTATATCTTCTATGAAGGTTCGATCCCTCTGTGTGTCAACCATTTTGTATTTTCATTTTTTCCCCTACAAAACTTAAGAACCTTCTAAAAATTAGTGAAAAAATTTTTTTAATAAAGGAAATGTGTGCTTGTGCAGGAGATTATTGTAATGGATCTCGTCGTTCCTTAGCTAGCCATTTAATTATATCTTTTTGCTTTCTAATTTTATGCCTTTCGTCAACAATTCTCTGCTCATTTTTAGTAGGTTTTTAATTTTTAAAACAAAAATTTAAATTTTCACAAAATTAGTACCGCCGCAATTCTAAAAAATATTTAAATACCGAAAAGGAAGTTGTCGAATAATTAATTTTATTTTTTTCTAAATTTAAATTTAATTTTCTGTCCTCCTCTAAGACACCAAAAAACCTCAAAATATGAGCCATATATTAATTTTTTGTATTTTTCAATGAAATCTATCTTTCAATGTTTTATTTGGCAAGAGCTGCTATAGAATTTTTTTAGTTTATTAAAATTTAAAAAACTTTATAAATTTGGAGGAAAATACTCGTTCTTTTGACTAGGGTTCTCGGTCATGGGAGGGACTCTCGCCAATTAACCGACAAAAATTTAATTTTTTGTCTACCTAACCCAAATTTTTAGCAGCTATGGAATTTTAAATTTTAAAAAATTTCATAAATTTTGAGGAAAATACACTATCCTGCTTCCTGCGAGGGGAATGAATGACTCGTTCCACAAACCCCAAAAAATCCATTCTCTAGCAGCCCTCCTTATATTTTCTCTTTATCAGCTCTCTATTTACTTTTTAATTACCTAAATTATGTATATCACTTAAAAATATATCCCACACGTGATATCTAAAAGCATTTATTGCTAACTATTTTACCAAATATATAAAATACCAAAGACACGCCTTTTTTAAAAATTATTTTTTTTTATTTCGGCAGCTTATATTTACTAGTAAATAAATTTTTTTAATTAAAAAAAGAAAAATAAAATAATAAAAATTTTCAACTTGTACTACTAGGACATAATAAATCGGCAATAAATTGCCATTCATACATTGTATTGAATTCGGGAATTAATGAAGTTATTGAAGACAGTGTTTTTGAGAATTTCTAAAAAAAAATTTTTCGAAAAATTGTTTAGAAAAAAAAATTTTTTTCAAACCTTAATAACAGGCAAAAACCCAAGTAAATTATCCATTCTATCACCTCTAATATCCAAAGAATGTATTTCATACCAACTTTGTAAATCATTTAAGGCACGTTTTGAGGCATTTTCGATTATTTGAGCATTTCCAGGGGAGACATTACTATTTTCGTAAATATCCCAAAATAGTAGGAGTCTTAAAGAAATAAATTCGCCTAAATAAAAAATTTTTAAAGAATATTAAAATTTAAAAAAACCAAAAGTTAGGCCAAACTCAGCCATTGTTTGAATTAATTCTTCAATTATAGACAAAAAGGGGTCATTAAACATCCTAGAAAAATTATTTTTTAAATAAGATTAGAGGGAAAAAGGAGTCTAAAATCTAAAAATGAGGTCATATAAGGATGTCCGCAATCCAAATCCGAAAGTTGAATTTTTTGCAAAATCCGCATGTCTCGGTTGCGGACATCCCCTCTCAACCAAACCTCTAAATCTAAAAATGACAGGGCCGCTACAATCAAAAATGATTTTCTTGCAGAATCCGCAAGTTTCGGTTGCGGACAACCCCGGCCTATACTCCTTAATGAAACTCTTCACTTACATTTCTGCAGCTTTCAGTTTTCTCATTTCCGCCCCTCCATTTTCATAATTAACATAATTAGATTGTTGATTTCCACAATATAAACTTTGTCGATGTATATAACTTCCATTAGGTAATAAAATATAATCAGTAAATCCTTGCTCTAATGTATAAATTAAAATATCTAATAAAAGATATTTTGGAGCAAAAGTTCTTAATAAACGAATCTATAAAATGAGAAATTGAAAAAATAATTTTTAGAAGTTAGGGTCATAAATCATCACACTAAAAAATATTTTTTGTTTCTCCCTTTATAATTCTAGTAGGATTGTCGATCGGACCAGAAGGACTGAGGATATTCTTCGGTCCAGTTAGGAGAATCTTCAGATTGATATCTGAAGATTAAATTACGGATATCTGTCTGAAGATTCTCCAAAACCCAACCCTGAAATCAATCTCCCCCTCCTATAATCCTGTAGAATTAAACTAACAATAGAACCTTGTCAAGTGAATGTGCCAAAGTCTCAAATTCATCTAACTGTTCAATCCATTCAAAAAGTAAAACCATCTGAACTTTATTGACCTAAAATATATTTTTATTTCGAGAAGAAACCAGGTTCCCCCAAAAACCTGACATAAATCATCAACGGTTGCCATTTTTGATTGTTGCCCCCTTTGTTGAGAACAAAGCAGAATTTGTTCTACAGTTGAGCAAAGCATTGAGGAGCGTCTATAACGTTGACAGAAATACCATTCAACAAAGCGATCGAGGGGGTGGGCAACTTGTGGACTATTAGCCAAAGAAGAACTCATTGAACCGAGAAATCGAGATTTTAGTTGAGGCTAGAAAAATATTTTTTGCGGATTTTTCGAATTTGCGGACGAAATTTTTGCGGACAAAAAATAACAAAAAAATTTACCGAATCAAGAGATTTTGCACTGTCAAAAACATTAGCAGAGAGAAAAGGGCTGATAGATGGTTGTGAAATGGTTGAAGAATCAGCACTAAGGGAGGATTGAGGACCTAAAAATTTTTGACAAAAATTTTTAAAAAGAATTTAGAGGAAAAAAACCTGAATTACTTTTAGCAGAGTTTGTAGTAAGGCCTAACAAGTCTTTTACTTCTCTTCTAATCTTAAAAAAATTTTTTAAAAAGAAAAAATCAAAAAAATTTACTTGGACAGCAGACCGATCCATTCCAACATCACAACATTTTTGTAGCCTACAATACCGGCAAGCACATCGGGCATCTTTTTTAAAATAAAAATAAATTTAAAATATACTTAAAAATAAAACTTTTGTTAATTTCGCAATGCCCTTCACGTCGACAATGAAATTGAAGATTAAAAGCTACTGCCCGACGGAAAAATGCATTGCCTTTTAAATTATATTTTTTAAGGTTTTTAATTTATTTTTACATCCTCTACAAGAAAGAACACCATAGTGATAACCATCAGCCCTATCTCCACAGACTGAACAGAGTCCTATACCTTAAAAAATTCTTAGATAAATTAATTTGTCCTCTTAATTTTAAGTTACCTGGCTCAACAAGTTCGTTCGGATTAAAATACATTTCAGTCCAAATTACACTTTAACAGTTTAATCCTTCAAATTTTTAATAGAATTTTAAAACAATTATCTATAAATCGGTTGAACAGACCTCTGAAAAACAAAATTTTCGAGATGAGATTTCAAAGTTTTAATTTCGAATTGGAGGAGAAAGAATATGCAAAAAAGTGAGAGACAGTTTAGGGAACGAAAGAAAATAGAAATAGAAAAATCATGCCCATATTTGACCAATACCATATTTTACCAGCAAGGGTAAAAATCCTCGTTTGTCATCGTAGCCTTATTGACAAAACGTAAATTTTTACCCTTATTGGTGAAATGTCGTTTTGGTCAAATATGTTTTAGACAGGAAAATAACTTTTTGATACTCAACTGTCTATTTTTGAGTAAAATTGTAAAATGTCTAGTTGGTAAATGTTAAAATGGTAAAAGTCGTAAACTCAAAAGTGATTTTTTTAAACGTTTAGGTAAACATTTCCTCGATTTGCTTTATTTTTAATTAATTAATTAATGAATCAACAACCTTATTTTTCTACATATATTCAAGATTTGGAACAGGCTAGATAAATTTTGATATTTTTTAAATTTTATTAATTTAAGGATCCCTTTGATGTTGTCGACTTTGTGGAAAGATTAGCTTGGAGAATGACAACAGGAATGGAAACTGTCGACGCTGCCTTTCTTAAAAATAAATTTGAAGAGGAAATTGGAAGTCTTCAATTGCTTAGTGATCAATTCCAGGTTTATTTTTTTTTTGGAAATAATTTTGAATAAATAATTGTAGAATAAATTAACAACATTAGAGCAACAACAACAACGAGACAAAACAAATTTTTTGGATTCACTTCAGCGACTTTATGATAAAAATTCTGAGGGTTTGGAAAGATTAAAGGTTTATTTTCTTTACTTTATAGACTTTTCCTGTCGATTTTCAGCAATTAGATTTAATAATGCAGACAGTCTCCGCTAAAGTTGTCCATCTGGGTGACCAATTGGAAAGTGTAAGTCTTTAAGAAAATTTTAAATATCTTCAAGAAAAGGTCCACGAACCTAGAGCACGGGCTTTTGATGCGCTCCAAATGATGAGACATTTTGATGAATTTTTGGCTGAACAACCTTTGCATTCGGCTGTTTTTACTGATCCTGACAGGGTTTGTGGGACTAAATGTCACTTTAATCGTTTTAAATTTAGTTACTCGAATCAGCTGAAATTATTACAAAATTATCGTCTATCGCTCAAGAATTGGACAAAAATAAATTTCAAACAGTTCAAATGAGAATTTCACACAAATACGATGAAATAGAACAATTACTAATCGAAGAATTTATTCGTTCTCATGACAGGAAAAGAATGAGAGAAATTGCTGTTATTCTTTCTGAATTTAAAGGTTTAATTTAATAGATTTTAGTTTAGATGTGGTGTGGTGTAATGGTTAGGGTTTTTGTCTGTTGGGGTTTGGGGTAGGGAGTTCGAGCCCGACGGTGGATTCTTAATTTTGTCAAGTCTTTTTTTGTTTGTTTCTAGCTTTTTTATTTTTTAAAATAAATTTCAGGATTTTCTCGTTGTGTTGACGGCTTTGTAGAACGCATTCAAAGCACTGCTCCACGTTCAGAAAACGTTTTTACCGACATTTTTAAACTTTGTGAAAAGGCAAAACCAATTATTGAAGAAGTCTTTCCTCGAACACAATTTGTTATTTCAAAGCTTTTGCTTAATGTCTTTCATGGGAAATTACAGGTTTATTTTTTAAAATTTTATGATTTATTTCTAATTTTTAGGATATGGTTGTAGCAACACTTGAGGAGACGAAAGGCAATCCGGAACTTTATTTGACTAATCTTTATGAACTTTATTCAAAGTTTTTTTTTTAAATATTTTTCTATAAAAATATTTTCACAATTTTAAAGAACATTTAAATTACAAGGAGCTTTACGTTCCCTTTTTCCAACAAATTCTGTTGATCCACAATTTTTGCCTACTTTGAGTCAATCAATTTTTGGACCTTTCTTGGTCACTTATTCAAAAATTGAACACAAATTTATTGCGGAAAAGTGTACTTTTATTTTGAGAAAATTTTATGAATCTAAAGGACATCAAAAAAGGAGTATTCTTTCTAGCGGGTTTGTGGTTTTTTAAATTTTTTTGAAAACTAAGGGAAGATACTTTTGGATGCAAGGACAGGGATGTTCATGGGTTTAGAAAAAAGTTGGTTCTCGGGTTTTCAACCTTTTCTTCTGACCGGAAAAACGTCTGGATTTCGGGTCGGTCAGTAGGATATGTATTAAGAGGGTAAAAGTCGTCTTTTGGGTCAGATTTTTGAAAATTTCGCGAGTGGGGTATCGGGTTTCGGATAACCCCGTGATACCCCTAATGTATGGGGCAGGCCCGTAGCCAGGATTTTTTTTCGGGGGGGGGGGGGGGGGGGAAATTTTTTTGCGCCAAATTTTTGGCGCCGAAGGCGCCAAAAATTTTTATTTTCAGCGCCGCAGGCGAAAATTTTTTGAATTTTAGAAGGTCGTAGGCCAAAAAAATTCACTCTTTCGGCGCCGCAGGCGCCGAAATTTTGATTTTCAGCGCCGCAGGCGAAAATTTTTTGGATTTTGGACCTTAAAAAGCCAGATTTCTTCCTTTTTTAGCGCCGCAGGCGAAAATTTTTTAAATTTCAGAGGCCGTAGGCCAAAAAAATTCACTCTTTCGGCGCCGCAGGCGCCGAAATTTTGATTTTCAGCGCCGCAGGCGAAAATTTTTTGGATTTTGGACCTTAAAAAGCCAGATTTCTTCCTTTTTTAGCGCCGCAGGCGAAAATTTTTTAAATTTCAGAGGCCGTAGGCCAAAAAAATTCACTTTTTTTGCCCCAGCCCTTCCCCAAATTTTTTCCTTTTTCCCATTTCGGGGGGGGGGGGGGGAATTCCCCCCCTCACCCCCCCCCTGGCTACGGGCCTGGTATGGGGATAATCTTCGGGCTTGTTCTAAAGAAAATAATTTTTTTTATTAATTTTACATTTTAGTCTTCAAGACCTCAAAACTCGTCTTCTTAATGCAGAAGATTTTGGTGGCGAAACCTTTCTTTCAGAAATTATTGCAATTAACATACTCCAAGAATTTAAGAATGCTTTTATTCGTTGCACCACAGTTTTGAGTCTTTTTTATTTAAAAAATTTTTTTTTTCTTTTCCAAAGCTCTGTAAAAAGAGCGAATCTTTGGAGTTAATAACAGCTTTTTATGATATGTTACTCAAATTTTTATATTCTGAACATGTAGAATATGCAATTGATTTGGGTTTGGCATGTATTCCCTTGTCAGAACCTAAAACAGAACCTTCTGGAAATTTTTTCAAAATAATCCAACAAAGTTCGGCAATTACACATTTATTTGCAAAATTGTTTGATGATAGTATACATCCAGAAATTAGGTTTCTTTTTTATTTTTTGTAAAAATAGGTTTTGTGTGTCTGGGTTTGGATTTTATGTCACTGTAGATTAGAAAAACTTTCTCCCAAAAAAATTTTTTAATTTTAAATCCAGAAAAATTTTTGTTTGAAGGAATCCCACCCACCGTCACCCATCATTTAGTTCTCGTTTCAAATACCCGTTCTCCCCCATTTTCCCAATAATCCTCCAAATTTTTATACATAATTCAAAAATAGGGATACACAAATAGAAGATTCGGTTTTAAAGAAGCGTGACCAAACCCTTCGTAACGTTGAAGAAAGAATAAATATTGGTGTTAGACGGCAATTAAATGCTATAGTTGCCTATGTTCGTTTTGTTTTTAATACAACACAAAAGAAATCTGATTTTAAACCAGAAGAGGATTCTAATGAAATTAGCACTATATGTTCTAATGTATTTTTTTTTAATTTTTTTTCTTGCAAAAAATTTTTTAGGCCTGTTCTCTAGTAATTAAATATCTTAACAAAGTTGTCCAAAATTCTGAAAAATGTGGAATTAAGGATTGTGTTGATGGAGGCAATTTACAAGTTGTACTTTCTGAATTAGGCGAACATTTATACAATACAATGTTAACGCATATACTCTCGTTTGGCTACAATTTGCCTGGGGCGATGCTTTTACTTTGTGATATTAATGGATATAAGTATAGATTTTTATTGTATCTTTGGGATTGAGGGATAGGGAGGAACGTACTTAACGTACTTAACATTTGCTAATCTACTTTAAGATTGTCTCGAAGACCCTGGTTTTAAATCTTGAACATCCTTTTAGGTTCGAAGCAGTGCCTACGTTCAAAATTACCCCCAAGATCCTTAAGGCCGCGTGTTCACTTTCGGCTCGTCAAGGTGTTCCGAAACCTATTTTGGGTCGTCCACGATTTAATTATACTGAAAATGAAATTGTAATTGTCGGGTAGACTCTCTCCTTAAAAATAAATATTCTGATTTATTTTTGAAGTGTCGCGAAAAATCAAGAAAATTTTTTTTGATTTAGTTAATTTTTCTCCTTAATTTTTAATTTTTTAGACGTTGTATTAGTTCTTGGGGTGTTCCTGAACTCGAAAAGAAGTTTAACAGTTTACATGCTTTAGCTAACCTTTTGGTTGTTGTTCCAGAAAATTTACCAGAAGCTTGTAATTCTCAATTATTGGTTTGAAAAATAAATTTTAATTAAAAAAAAATTTTTTTAAGAAAAATGTAGATCGTCATTTAATGAATAGTTTTATACAATTACGTCATGATTACAAATCCGCAAAACTTTTTTTGAATAATTATTAGGTTTTTACTTTTTTTGGATATCCCTCGTCCTTTCCCCTCACCCCTAGTTTGAGTATTATGCTATTCTTTCTGGGAAGTACATGGATATCCGCATCCGATATCCGAACAGGAAATTTTCGGATATTCTGTCTTTTTCGGTGCTTTCCTTCCTTCCTTTTGCCTATCATTTATTTTCCTCTATGTACAGTCTAAGGTTTTCGGATCCAAAAAAGTAAAGGATATCCGAAAATTTTCGGTTCGGATATCTGCTCCGGATATTCGTGGATTTCCCAGAATCAGCCAACCTTTTGAGCACTCGTAAAGGAAAAATGTTATTATTGCTTGACCAAATATAACCAAAAATTTGGAAAAAAAAGAATAATTGGATAACTAAACTGAGGGAGAGGGGAGCTGGATATCCAAAAGAATACCCAATTATATTAATATTTCTGTGTGATTTTTTAAATTATTTTTTTTTAAATTAAATAAATAATTTTTACTCTCAAATTATTTTTAAAAAATAAATGGAAGTCTTTTTTCCATTGAAAAAATTTTTTTCTTTTTATTTTTAAATTTTTTTGTGTTTTCTTTAAATTTTCTATAAGGTCCCCCTCTAATGACATTTTACCAGAATAGCAAACCAACTGACTCAACAAAACATTTTTCTATTCACATGAACGGCTCAACTCCCCTCAGGAATGGAGTAAAACAGCAACAACCTAGACATTCAATAATTTCAAATTTGTCTAGTAGAGATGAGCTGTTTGCTGATGATTTGCTTTATACTAGAGAAGAGAGGTTTTCTTTTTTGAATTTTATTTTTTAAATTAAAATTTTTTTCATAAAGTTTTTGTACTTACACACCGCTGAAGATTCTTGTGACGACATTCAATGGTTTGTGATTTTTTAATTTTGATACATGTTCTGCCCTTGGGTTTTTGTATATTTCTTAGGCTTGTCTTCCATTATTATAGTAACTCCAAAAATCTTTTTCTAATAAATTTTTTCTTCCTTGTTAACTTTTGAGGATTCCTTGGGAATATTTCCAGTCCAAAATAGGTTAATCCATTTTCCCTCCCTTCCTTAAGGATTTTAAGAGAGGGACTTCTCCGCTTCTCAATGATGAGGGAGTCCTTCCCTTTCTTAAGGCTTTCCTTTCCTTCGCCCTTCTTCACACATTTCCATTTTTTCACCCTTCCATTTGTTTAAAAATTTATTATTTTTTAATTTTTTTAACAGTGAATGGTCGACGACCTCCAACTAACTTGAGTGATTGGCTTTCTTTTGACTTGAATTCGCCTCCTGAACTGATTGTTATTGGGTTTCTTAAAATATTTTTTTTATTAAAAATTTTTTTAAAGTCTACAAGAAATGGACCTCGCTTTGGGTAGTTATGTTGTTGACAATAATGTGAAGGAGAATGAATGGTTATTTACTCTACAACGGAATTTGCCTCACACTTATCGAATGGTTTTATTTCTTTTTTAAATTCTAAAAAATTTTAATTAAAGGTCGAGTCCAGCCGCCTAATCGGAATTTTTATGGCAATTTTTTGTAAAAGAGGTTTGAAGATTTCCGTCTCCGATTCATTTATTTCTTCCATCCCAACTGGTTTTCTCAATTTGGGTAATAAAGGAGGTGTTGGAATTAGTATTAGATTGAATGATACTTCCATTTGTCTTATTAATTCGCATCTACCTGCGGGTAATGAACTGAACAAGCGCAACCAGGTTTGTTTTTTATTTAACGATGTAAGGTTATTTATTGGGTGTGTTGTTAATTAATTAAATGAGAAAAAGTTTTGTTGAATCGGTGGTGTATTGGTTAGGATTCTGTGTCTGCCCCCATTGTGTTATAGGTTTGACGCCTCGTGTGTGGCAATATTTTTATTTTTGATTATTTTTTAAGTAAATTAACAAAAAAATTAATTTTATTTATTTTTAAGGACTTTCGACTAATTTCACAAATGCGTTTCAATAACGGGTTTGGTATTTTTGACCACGATGCAGTTATTTGGTTTGTTTCAATTATTTAAATTTATTTTTTAGTTTATATTAGGTTGGGTGATTTGAATTATCGTCTTGACACCCCTCTAAGTTATGAAGAAGTTATTAGACGATTACAAGATCATAAATTTGCTCAACTTTTTTATTTTGATCAGGTTTATTTTTTTAATTCTCTTATTTTTTTATTCTCGCATTTTTAGCTCAAAGAACAGCAACGGCTTAGGGTGGCTTTCAATGGATTTTTTGAACAACAACCGTCTTTCAGACCAACATACAAGTTTGATCCTGGCACACACAATTGGGACACAAGGTTTTCTTTTGTAGTAAAAGTTTTATGAGGGTTTTCTTTTCTTTTTTTAAGTGAGAAGAAGCGAATACCTGCTTGGTGTGATCGAATACTTTATTGGATAAGAGATAAAAATGTTCGTTTAGAGCAATTAACATATTCATCTGCGGAGAAGGGTTTTTTTAAAGTCTTGAATTAAAATTTAAATTTTGTTTTTTATAGTTGTATTCAGCGATCACAAGCCAGTTCTAAGCCTTTTCAATTTGCATGTAAAGAAGATTGATCAAGACAAGAGAAATGCTGTATACGAACAGGTTTTTAAATTTCTTTTAAGCTTCTCTCTAGGGCTAACAATAAGGCTGGGTGATTAGCAAATCTCTATTTTATCAAAACTCCTAACCAGACTACGGGGAACATTCCAACTAGGGTAGGACGAGACCGTTTAATTCGAGGTTTATTTTTCCCTGTGGCTGACTTTTTCCTTCTCTCTTCTCTTTTTGACCGCCACAGGGAACAATAATCGAGGTTATTAAACGGTCTCGTCCCACCCTAATTCCAACAATAACATTGCTGGAGTACCCTTCCCTGTAATTGGAACAGATTTATTTCTTTGAAAGGTATTTTGATCGGAGAAGTTTTGTATAGACGGAATTTTACCCTGATATGGCCCTGGTTTTTTCCTATTATCAGAGTCAGAAGAATTTTCTGAGCTCGCTGCCTAGGACTTTTTCTTCAGTCAAGGGTTTTCTCAAAATCACCCGGACCCTTGAAATTTGTTTTGACTTAAAAATTTTTTTTCAAAGTTGCTTCGTGAAGTTGACAAGAAACAAAATGAATTGTTGCCACAAATATCGTTATCACAAACTGAGGTTTCTTTTAATTATCAAAATTTTTTAATTAAAATTTTTAAAGTTTAATTTTGGTACAATTTATTTTGATCGTCCTGTAGTTGCTGAATTAACAATTAAAAATACTGGACAAGCACCAACACATTTTATTTTTAAATCTGCAAAAATGGAAAATGAAGAACACGAGAAATGGCTTACAATAACTCCACAATCTTCGTTTTTGGATGTTGGGTTAGTTTGGAAATAAAAATTTTTTTAGTAAAATTAAAAATAATTTTGGGATCAAATGTCGTTTTTTTGTAAATTAAAATTTTTTGGAAATTTTTTTTGAAAAATTTTTTAGAAGACATTTCAGAAGACATTTGGTCCCAAAATTATTTTTCGTATTTTTAGGGGATCAAATGTTTTAATTAAAAATTTTTTTACATTTAAGTGTAACAGTAGAAGTAACCCTTCAAATATTAGTGTATGATGAAAATGCTTGTAATATTCAAACAAATAATACCCAATTAAATTCAATTTTAATTGTTCATTTAAATGGTGGAAGGGATTATTTTATTGTAATTGATGCAAGGTATTCAAGAGAAGTTGAAGAAGAAGATCTTATTTCTTTTTGATTAAAACAACGAAAAAATTTTTAAATTTAAGGGGGCGGTCCTTAAAAAATTAAAAAATTATTTTAAAATTGGGGGAAAAATTAATTTTTGGGATCAAATGTCTTTCTAAAAATTTTTTAAAAAATCGAAAAAATATTTTTTCGCGTCAGAGGACCGTGCCTTTTTATTAAAAATATTTTTTTGATACTGCTATACTCCATTCCTCTCTTCTCTTCATCTTCTATTATTTGTAGATATTCGGTATTATTTTCCCCTTTACTCATTATGACTGTAATATTCCCCCTTTTAATATTTCTAGCATAATCTATTTGAAGCCCAACTCCTTTTTGACAAAAAAAACATTGAAAATTAGGAGTTGGGCATTATTTCGTCTAAATAGTTTTATTGTATTTGTTCTACTCAAGGCCTCTCATCCCATAAAAAATTTATTTTTTCAAGACCTCGATAAACTACCAAAAATGTGTTTAGTTTAAATGTATTTCATAAAAATAAGGATTTCTTGAGAAAATAGAATTAAATTTCATAACCTATTCAAAAAATCGATACTAATCGATAAAATCAATACCAATCGATATATCGATTTTTTGAAAATTATTTTCAAGAAACGGGAGATAGAAATTAATTGACACCCGACTTTGTAACCGATATGAAGACTATGTGGAACATCTCAAAATCTAAATCCCATTATGATAGGACATTTTACCAAATATTTATCATTTTAACTTTTTATCAATCGGTATAACAACACAACAGTAAAATATTATAAATTCCAACTTCTTTTTAACGTTTTCGATGGAATTCAATCGTGTTTCTACGCTTCCAGCATTTGCGACGAGATCCGCCGATTGTCTTATTATAATTCTTGCCCTTTCCAAGACCACGACTCTTACGCCCAGCAGATGTAAGTCCACGTTGTTCACGATGTTTGTGCACCGGTTTTGTAATCCATTGGGTGTCAGGATTGCGGCGAATGACCTTTAATTAAATGAAAAATATAAGAGAAGGAAAAAACAAAAGAAAAATTTAAAAACGTTAGGGGGAGTGTAAAAGTTAGTCCCATTCACCTTAAGAATTGCTTTGATTAAAATAAAAAATAATTGGACCCGTAGGATTCGAACCTCTAGCCATTAAAGCATGAAACCTAAACCTATCCGACTACACCAAAGTGAAGAACAACAAAGCTGTTATTTTTCAAGTTATATACACATAAAATTACCAAAAGAAATCTAAAACAAACCTTGTGTGACGGATCTATCAGAATGACTTCATAAAATTTGTATGTTGAATCCTGGCCAACCCAATAAGAGTTTAATACGCGGAGAGAACCACAACGACGTCCAACACGCGCCTAAAAAATATAAACATTAAAAAGAAACTTTTGTAAAGGAAAACCTCAGCAATTGCTTGGTGGCTTCTAGCATTCTTCAATTTATTGACTCCGTGGGTTTTCGGCTTTCCGTATGTTTGTCCTTTAGTGACTTGACGCTTACGACCTCCTCTACGGACACGAACACGGTAAATGACATATCCTACAAAAATAGAAAGATACGTGTTGAATGGATAAGGAGAGAGAGGTGGGATATCTGACCAGGTCTTTAACTATGGGAGAAAGGGGTATGAACCTGTACTTGACTAACACCCACAGACTCCGATGAAACTTTGTCGCAAAGCTAGAACTAAGTCAAAATTGGAGTGAAATTGTGGAAAAGAGAAAGTCTGCCCATTATGCACATATTAAGAAAAAAGAATTATTGGGGAACCAAATAAGTCAACTAGTCGATATGTTCTAGCCATACTGAACGTTAGGGATTTCAGACTTAACCCTGAGAACATGCCTCGCAGAGAAAATGACCGCAAACGAATCCAGGCATAGATCATAGGACAGGAAAAGCTTTTCACAAACCCGGATTAAAAGGGAGGGAGAGCCCGAACTATACATCGATTATTAAACCTTGTTTAGCTTTGTATCCAAGTCGACGAGCCTTCTCCGGACGTGTTGGACGAGGAACACGGTGGATTGCAGTCAATTGCCGGTATTGCCAACAACGAATACGTAGAAGGTAGCGCATAACATCAGACTGCTTCTTACGCCAAATTTCTTGCATATACTTGTACGCTCCCATTTTTTAATAAACAAAACTTTAAAATGAAGCTTTAATTAACTGAAAAACAATGATAAAAAGTTAAACGAGAAAAGTAAATTGATTAAAAGTTAGACGACAGAGATACAACACTATCTCGTTTTTACCACTTTACTTTACCAAAATGACATTTACAAAATAAAAAAATAGACAAAATGCCAATTCTTAGAAAAATTTTAAAATCAAACGGAATGACACGACAAAACGGCACACTGAATAAAATCGGCAATTCGGCACATTAGAAAATGTCCAACAGAGTAAATATATTCATTCCGTCACAAACGCTACCAAGGAAGAACCTGTTAAGGACATTAGAGTCTGAAAAGGAAAAAATATATTTCAAAGTTTTAACTTTTCTTATCAAATTTTTATCATTCATCAATATTTGTAATTTACATATTTATCAATTTTAATTAAGAATAACATGAAAAACATCAATTGGGAATGAATGCAAAAACAAGAAAGATCAACAATAAATTTAAAAAAAACATAGCAAGACATTAACAAGAAAAATCTGAGAGACAAAATTAAAACAACAGAATTTTAAACGAATTCTCTTGTTTTTCTTGTTTGACTTGCTCTAAAATAAATTAAATAAAAGCAGCCTAGAAGATCAAAGAAATTTTCAGACTCTAATGTACCTCACTAGGGAAAATTATCTACATGGGACACGTCATCATTTTAGGACATAACTTTCTCAATTCTCGACTTATCCGAATAATTTTTGTATCAATCGAAAGCTCTTAAAACGCGGATTATTTTATCTAAAAGGATCTTTCCAATCAGATTATTAAATAAAAAGTTAGAGCTGATTAAAGACAGAAAATCACGACTGCGCGCATTTAGCTGTCCACAACTTTTTAAGAAATTTTCTGATCAGATCGATTCTGATAGATAAAATACTCCTTACATCCAGAGCTTTCAATTGATGCAAAAATTATTCAAATCGGCCAAGAATAAAAAAAGTTATGCTCAAAAATAGAGCCCCGTGTTAATAAATCCACTAGAGTCCATTAGACTTTCTGTGTATCTTCTAGGCTTCGAAAAAAAATTTTTAAGTAAAAAATAAATATTTTTTGTATAAATTTTGCGACATTACTCCTTTGCCAGGAGTATTCTACTTCTCTTTTCTTTAAAATTTGTACACTTTGCACGAATTGGCCATCGTTGAAATAAATAAAAGCATTGTGAATAAATTAAATTACAAAGAGATTTTACTAAATTAAAATAAAAGGGATATTTGGGATATTTGAGTCTAGGCTATAATTAAATAAAAATCAGAACTTTTTCCAAATCAGAATTTATTCTGGAAAAATATCAGAACAAAAATCTGAATTTGTTCTAAAAAATATCAGAAAAAAATCAGAAAATGTTCTGAAACCAGAATTTACTCGTTAAAATCGGAATTTATTCCGAAAAAAATCAGAACAGAAATCAGAATTATTCAACAGCCGAGACTCAAACAGATTCGATTAAAATTACAATGAAATTTTTTTGGTATAATTAACAAACAAAAAAAAATTTTTTATGTGAATAGAACGGCGAGTTTTTTTAAAAAGAAAGACACAAAAAAATCAAAATTTAGAGAGAAAAATTACCAGAAAATTATTGCAAATTTGAAGGGATTGGCTCATTTGGAATTTGTTCCTCAATTAATTTTTTATTTTTATTTAATAAAGGTTGGGATTGAAATGAAGTATAAATATTTGTTGAAGGAGGATTTTGTTGTTCTAAATTACATTTATAATTACCTAGTAAAAGGGGTAATGTTGTTGTTGTTAGACTTGTGTGGAAATAACATTGACAAAGGGGAGAAGAACTGAAAATTTAAATTCTGATTTAAAATTAATTCTGATTTTTATTTTGAAAGGAAATTTGGAAATCAGAATTCTGCAAAAAATTCTGATTTAAAGAAAATTCGGTATTCCTCGGTTTCTCCCCCACATGTCCGCAAATGTTTGTCCGCATCAGAAAAAAATATGCGGACAAACACTTGCGGACATTTGGGGAAGATAACCGAAGAGTACCGAAAATTCTGAAAATTCTGAGGAAAAATTCTGAAAAATTTTTTTCAGAAGTTTGAATAATTCTGATTGTTAAAAAATTTTTTTGTCCGCAAAAAATTTGCGGACAAAAAATTTCTTTCCGCAAATTTCTTTTAATTTTTTAATTCCCTCCTTTTTACCTCTGTGTTATATCAGAATGAGGCACCCAATGCCTTATACACCAGTAAATTAAATAAGCAACAAACAAATAGGCAAGTGTCATTGCACACAAAATTAATAAAAATTTGAGCAAATCTATAGGAAATATTGAACGCAAAATTAAATCAGAACAGAGCGGTAACTTGAAAAATAATTTTTTTTAAATTAATTTATAAAATAAAAAAAGAAACCTTTTCTCGTGGTAAAATGCTGCATTGAGCCTTAAAAAATTTTTTTTAATTTTCAAAAAAATTTTCTGTCCGCAAAAAAATTTTTTTCAGCAAAATTTTTGCGGACGTATTTAAATAAATAATATAAATTTTGAATATTTTGTAAAGTTTTGTCCGCAAATTTTTTGAATATTTTAAGTTAAAATTTAAAATTAAACAAACAAACTTTATTCATCAATTTCTCAGCAGAACCAATTCTGTGTGCTTCTACCAAAGCTTGTCCAAAATTCATTTTTACTCTTTGAATAATACAAGCACGGGTAGAGAATAAAAAGGGTAAACAAGCAAAAGAGAAAGCATCGAGAACACCTACCTAAATTTTAAAAAAATTAAAAATGTCCGCAAAAATTTTTTTGTCCGCAAAAAATTTGCGGACAAAAATTTCTTATCCGCAAATTTTTTGCGGATAAGAAGTTCTTATCCGCAAATTTCTTTTAATTTTTTTTCTAGATTCCTCCCTTACCAAATAAATATGCCACTGTCTGATTGCACAATTTGACGGAAGAATGAACAGAAAAAAGGAGCACGTCGAAAGAGAGGCACACAAAACAGCTACAGTCATCCAAATATTCTTTTTATACTTTAAAAAATAGGAAATTTTTAATTGAAAAAAAAATTTGAAAAATTAAAAAACATCGAGGACGCTGACCCCAATTAGCTTTAAAATTTTTTTGAATGTCCGCAAAAATTTTGTCCGCAAAATTTTTGCGGACAAAAATTTTTGTCCGCAAATTTTTTTTAAAATTTTTTAAAATTTTAAAAGTAATTAAAAATTTAAAATAAAAACCTCATTTAAATCGTGCAAAGAATCAAAAATTAAAATTTTTGTTTGTTTAGATTGAAAAGATTGTAAAAATTCAAATTTTGCAGAATACTCTTCCAAGTGAGAAAATAATTCGAGAAATGGATGCAGATACAAAATTTGTGCTATAGCTACAAAAAATAGTACCAACAGCTTGAGGCACTGGGCGAAGAATAACTAAAATTAAAAAAAATTTTTGAAAAAATTTTTCAAAATCCAACTGTGCGCCAAAATTTTTTTATAACGCGCCAAAACGCCAAAATTAATTTTTGCGTTTTATCTACGCTATAAAAATTTTTTGGCGCACACAAAAAATTAAAAATGCAAATGTGCGTAAAAGAATTTTCATAACGCAATAAAACGCCAAAAATTTGACTCATAAATCAAAAAATGGCAATCCCGGAGAATTGGGGTCCCTGCGGAAAAAAATCTTAAAAATAAGAAAAAGGATTTTTCTAGGGTAAAAAAATATGCTGATTACGAATCCGAGCTCAGATTTTGAAAAAGTCGAATCCCGAACCCGAACCAAATTTCGAACCCAGAACCCGAATTTCGAATATGCAAATGATAGCTCGTTCGAAAGAGCTCGTCGAGCTGCATCGAATGATACCAAAATCATCGCGATCGGACCTGTATCGACAAAGTTGTGACACAAAGTAAACCTCTGGGAGTACTGTAAGAGTCGTCGACTTATGTCATAACTTTGTCTAAGCTTGATCAATCACTGTAATTTTGGTGTCATTCGGCTCAGCTCGATGAGTTCTAGATTTTTTTGAAAGACTGGTCATTTTGTACAATGCTCGACGAGCTCTTTCAAACGAGCTATCATTTGTACAAACTTTTTTTTACTCCGAAATAGCGTCCCTACGGTTTTTCAATATTCAGGGGTCTGTATCTCGGTTCAATCCGGTCGGATTTCATTGATTTTGGTGTCATTCGACTCAGCTCGATGAGTTCTAGATTTTTTTGAAAGACTGGTCATTTTGTACAATGTCCGACAATGTTCGGGGTCAAAAATCCTGTTTGGAGGCAAAAGTCCGAATTCGGGTTCGGGATTCGACTTTTTCAAAATCTGAGCTCGGATTCGTAATCAGCATATTTTTTTACCCTGGAAAAATCCTTTTTCTTATTTTTAAGATTTTTTTCCGCAGGGACCCCAACTCTCCGGGATTGCCCAAAAAATTCTCTACCTGTTTTTGCATAAAACAAAGCAACGATTTCTCATTAAAATTCAATTTTGCAGTAATTAGCCTCCACAAATTTGGTTTTTTATCACTTGATGACACCAACAATTCTGGATCAAATTCTGATGAGAGAGTTGGTTGGTGTATTTGGTTGTGGAATTGTCGAAATTTTGATTGAAGAGAGGAAGAAATTCGAAGAGGAAGAATTCGGGACATTTTTTGGTTGGGATAAAATGTCCAAATCAAAGAAAATGTCAAAATGTCGAATTTCGGAAAGACAAAAAATTTCAAAAAAAATTTTTTTCGAATAGTTGGTGCTTTGTTAATGGAATGTAAAAAACAGCGAAAAATTTGTAGAGCCTTTCTAGCTGTAGAAAAAAATTTTTTTCCTAATTTTATGACGAATTACTATTTAATTATTGTTGTTTTTTGTTAGTTTTCTCTACCACTAATTTTAGAAATGGCCGAATAAATTAAAACAAAAATTTTTTGTAAAGCTAAAAATTAATTTAGGCATTTAAAGTATGGAAATTTGTCAAAAAAATTTTTTTGTCGGCAAATTAATTTTAAAATTCAGAAAAAAATTAAAGGTACATTAGAGTCTCAAAGTAAAGAGGAAAGAAAACCCCTTCAAAATATTTCCAAAAATTTTTAGAAATTTTTGCAAGCAAAAAACTTGCAAAAAATTGACATTAAAAAATAGAAATGTTGCTAAAATAATCTTTTATATATAGACAATAAAAAAGGAGTAGCCACTTGTCTCGGCTAATCCTTAATATAACGGCCATAGACTAACAATAACCACAAGTAATATTTTTTGCTTTTGCTTTCTATAAGGGGGAGGTGGTGCAAAGATCAGAAAATAACAACAATCAACAAAATAACCTGGGAAAAATATTTAAAGAGGAGGAAAAACAAGAGGAAAAATATAGGAGAAAAATGGAACGGACACCATATTTTGCCAAAACGACATTTCGCCAATAAGGCTAAAATCTCGCATTTTGTCAACAAACTTGTTGACAAAATGTAAGTTTTTAGCCTTATTGGCAAAATGTGGTATTGGTCAAATATGAGTGGCCGAAAAAATGAAGGAAAAGGGAACATTCAAAAATATAGTAAATGTAAAAATAAATAAAGTCGAGAATGACGAGAAAAGGAAGGAAAAAGTAGAGAGGAGAGAGAGAGTATAGAGGCGGGGGCAACCTCAACAAACTAACTAAAAAATTATTTTCTTCCTCTTGTGTCGCGCCTGGCAGTGACTGTCATTCTCTTAAAAGCGGGAAAAGATGGCGCTCTCGCATTTCAAGATTTTCAGCTGCCAATCTTTTTACAATCTTGCAGAAATATATATTTTTTAAATAGCCTTCTCAAATTTGCAAACAAAAAAAAAAGAAAGTTTAAGAGGGAGAAAAAATTCAAAAAAAAATTTCTAAAATTTTTAAGTGCAAAAATCTTCAAAAAATTACATTTAAAATTAAAGAGTACATTAGAGTCTAGCTGTAATTTTTAGGAAAAATTAAATTTAGACAATCCTAGATTAGGAATCCTGTCGTCCCTATTCCCGAGATTTCCGAATATTGAGAATTCCCGAAGTTTTTTTGGGTCGGGATCTCGAGTTCCCGAGATCGGGAATTTAAAAAACTCGGGAATTCCCGATTCCTGAAAATCGAGAATTTATTTTTTTATTTCTACAGGATCCCTGCTAATACACATCTTAATTTTATCGATTCAATTTTGTATTTTTATTTTAACACAATTTTTAGAAAAAAATATTCTTTGTGGTGACCTTGCATATTTTTAGGTTTATTTGTATTCAACGCGTCGCAATCGGTACCCAATGAATTTTTTTCCTATGCTTTTTATATTTTTAAGTTTTAGCTTTTTTTGGCGGTTAATTTTTGCGGTCAATCAAAGGGGGAATTGAAAATTCAAACAAAATTATTCAAGGAAATTAAGAAAAAAAAATTCAGATTTGGACACTAGAGTCTGGAAAATTTAAATTTTTAAATTTTAACTAAAACTCGAATTTTTAAGTACTGAATGCTTAAAAATAAAAATAGGAAATGAAAAAATATTTAAATAGGTATATAAAGCAAAAAAAGCCTTAAAATACAGCTATAAATATTTTTATGGTCACCAACAATGACTGTCTTTTTTGCCCTTTTAAATATTTATTTTTTAATGTTCCTTTGTACAGACAGACACAACAAAAATTTTTTTATTTTTACAATATTTAAGCAGCATTTTGCCCTATTTTCAACCGCATCGAGGAAAAAAAGGGGAGGAGGAAATGGGTGGTACGATGAGGAGGAATTGGATAGAGAGGAAATAAATGAGAGAAGAGGATGGAAGAGATTGGCGGTCATGAATAAATAAATAAAAATTTTGAGAGAGAAAGGAGGGTTAGATTAAGGAAAGAAAAATGAAATGAAAGGACAGATGGGGGGTTTTTGTGGGTAATAATAATTTTAGTTTTGAAGGGGTAGAGAGAGGGGTGAAGGTCAGTGCGTCATAAAAATTGTAAAAAAAATTTTTAATATCTTTTTTTTTCAAAAAATCCAAAAATAGTTTTTAAAATTCAAAAAAATTCATCCAAAAAAGAAATTCGATCCTTAAAAATATTTAAATAGACCAGAAACTGGTTAATTGCTATATGTATTTAGAAGGGTAGTGATCGGCAAACTCCCATTCTTTGTTATCCCCAATCAGAAAGATGTGTTATAAAAAGTTGGATGTTGAAAAAAATTAAGAAAAAAGTTAGGTTGGGTTGTAGTTTTCTTTGGATCAGGTTTCGGATTTAGAGTCGAAGCAGTCCGGGGCAGGGGTGATCGCAAAAGGCAATTGCGAAAAACGCAAAACGCAAGGCCAAAAATCAACACAAAAAACGCAATGCGCTCACCCCCGGTCCGGGGTTCGGCTCTAGGTTTTGGGTAACCCGGTCCATCACTGGTTTGTAGCTTCATACAGAATTTTTTCCAAAATTTTTTTTCCAAAACGGAATCCAGCGGAATTAATCTCACAACAATTTCTCACAATTAAATAAATTAACTCTTCAAAGCTTAAAAGCTTTTTTACTTCAAAAATTTTTTCCTTCCCTAAGATAAGAAGGCACATTTTAAGACTAAAACAGAAAAATTTTCATTAAAATGTGGCGGCTGTTTTTTTTTTGTTTGATTTGTGTAAAAATAAAATGTGGCGAAGGAACGGAACGCGCAAATAAATAAAAAATAGGCAGATGGCAAGAAAAAAAATAAAAAGGATTGTGTGTTTGTTGTTGTTATTGTCCCGTTTGGAGAGAAAAATTGGAAAGAAATGGGTGGACACGAAGGGTTGAAAATTAGGTTAAGGCCGTTATTTTTCTTCACATTTAAATCGTTTTATTCCAATCTAATCAATCACAAAACTAGTTGATTCAACAAATGAATAATGCTAAAAAGCTGACAGAAAAATAAATATGCAAGTCTGCCCAGAAAATATTTATTTAAAGGAAATAAATACCTTTAAAGAGATAACAACTAAGAGATTGAAAAGAAGGGTCTGATTTAAAGATAAATTAAGTTGTTGGAATGTGAATGGAACAAAAATAACAAGGAGAAAGGGGGATAAGGAGCATATAGATAGTATGTGAAAAGTAGGGTTGTCGATTTCAAACCGAATCAAAAACTCTAAGATCTTCGGTTCAGCTTCGGTTAACCGAAATTCTCCGGTTCAGTTTGTCTGTTCGGTTAACCTAAGAATTTGGTGAAACCGACAACCCTAGTGAAGAGTAATTCTGTTTTAATCCTTCATAGGATCAGATTTTAAAAGTTTTTTATTGGATTTGGTCAGTATTTCTAGGGTTGGATTGTGAAGGATTGAAAGAAGTTCAACAAACAACGAGAAAAAAGAGATAGAGCAAACCACCTGTTAAGATTTTTGCAGGGTCAAAAGAGAAAGCCTCCTTTATGTTTAACTGGTCAGCCTTTTCCAATTTATTTCAAAATCTTTTATATTTCCCCATCATTTAATTAACCATTCTTCAAAGCTAAAAATAAATTATTAAACTTATACATATATTGTCCACACTTCTTCTTCCTCCTAGGCCTTAAAAATCGGTTTTCCCTTTTTTAAAAAGCTTTTTGTGTGAGTGACACTGCCAGCCACCACAAAAACTACTCTACTTTCTGTTTCCTCTTTTTTGCGCTTTAACTGTTGTCCACACATTAAATATTTTCCCCCCTTTTTCAATGTGGACAAATAAACAATAAATGGGCTTTTACCACATAACTTTTTACCTCAAAAGTTTATGGTCTTTGACAAATGGGGGAATTTAGAAGCTCTTAAAAAATTTTAAAATTAATTTGAAAGGCTTCTAAAAAATTTTAGATTTAAGCAAAGTTAAAAAAACACAAAGCCGGCTTGTCCCTTAAATTTAAAAAAGACTTCAATGCACTAGAACCTTAGGTGGTATCGAACCTAGCTAGTTAATAGTATCCAAAGCAAACTCGCTAACCATTACACCAAGCTGCTTACAACAAAAAAGTTGTAAGTTTGAGTATTAAACTAATTAAAACTTTAAACAAAAACTTGCTTATATTTAAATCTCTCCTATAAACTAACCCAATTTTACCCTTTTAGAAATTTAAAAAAATTTCAAATTCAATTTTTAAAATTTTTTAAATTAAATAAATTTTTTATATTTACACTCGACAAAAAAATTTTTTAATGAAGAAATTATAATTACACATTATAAGGTCCATATCCAAAAAACGAAAAAAAAAGAATGTATGAGTGGAAAGAAGCAAGTAAAATATTCCAAAAAAAAATAATTTTTTTAATGAAAAGCAAATAAATTTTTGAAAAAGAACTATAGAATTTTTAAACTCGAACTTCTGAAGTCCTAGGAATTTTCAAAAAAAATTTTCCCAAAAAATATATTTGCTAACCATCATTTACATAATATTTAAAATAGTAGAGAATAAGAGTGTAAATCAGCAAAAAAATGATAGACTAATATATGTATATGTTTTTAAATATATTCACGAGAGAGAAGAGATATTATAATCGATAAATGGAAGTCTCAAAAAATTTTTTCTTACATTTTTCAATTTTTTTAAATTTTTTATCAAGAAATATTTTAAACTTACTTCCAATCAAAAAATTTCAATTTTTGCTTACTTATATATTAATCCGTTCAGCCTTCATTTTTTGGTGGTGTATACCAACCTTATATTAAAAAAATGTCAACAAAATTTTTTTATTTTTATAAAAAGGGTAATTGAGGTTAGCGGAAACTCAAGAGTCTATAATAAAAGTGGATCAAATGGCGAAAGCGGGACTGATTTTACGACTTCAAGGATCATAAAGGTTTGGTGGGATGCGATAGGAGGAGGGATAGATAGGAGAAATGGTGGAAACTAGGATTGTTCCTCAATGGGGGCAACGGGGAAAATTTTCGTGGAGGCAGCGCCAAGGGGGGGGGGGGGAATTTTTAAAAAAAGTGGACGGGGTACAACCCTGTTTGAAACTAAAAAAGAAGAGGGAAGAAGATGAGAGAGGAATAAAGGTACGAGTCAGAGAAATAGAAAGGTCTAGCTGGTTTTCCAAAATTTCTCAGATCGTGTCAAAAAAGTCCGCTTTTTAGAAAACCCGTGACATTCCTGACGAGTATATTCACGATACCAGTTGTCCTCGCCCCCAAAAAAATAAAAAAAGAAACAAACCTGATTTAGCATGAATATGTACAAGAGACTTGAAAGATTGCTGAGCTTTAACCAAACTATAAGTATTCCCATTTTTTGGTTCAAATGCAATACGAGCATTTCCTTTAACCAAAGTAGCAGAGATTTGAGTAATTAATGATTCAACGCTATAAGAAGCTGTCCATCCTTGTTTGGTTAAAAGTTCCATACAAAGAGCACCACCACTCAAAACAAACCCTTTAAAAATTTAAGTAAAAAATTCTTTAAAAAATTAAAAAAAACCGTTTGTAACAACAGGAGAAACAAGACGAACAAATGGAGGCTCAAACCTTTAGAAAAAAATAGAAAAAAATTTTCTTCAAAAAAAAACTAACGGAAATGAAGTCCCAAAAATAAATTGAAAAAGCAGTCCATCCTTGTTATGTGGAGGTTTAGCCAATTGTCTCAAATCTGATGCAAGATTGCTATCTTCATCAACTTTCTTCAATTTGACATTCCACTCATACAAATTATCCTTTTCCAATTCGATTGAGAAAACGCCTAAAATTAATTTTAGAAAATAGGATTGGACACAAACAGTTAACCGAACCGGAACTGAAAACCAGGGACTGAAACCCATCGAAAACCGAAGACAGGAGGTATCGGTTAATAACCTTGGATATCCAAACCTAATAATACCAAAAAAAGTAAACGTTTTGATACCGTTTTTATAATTATCACTGCTATATATCTGTTTAAGCTCTTTCATAAGACGATCTGACGCTGTTACAGAACCAGCTGGAGCGCCTATAAAATTTGAAAATAAATAAACCTAAAATTAAAAAACAACCTTTAAGGTGCTGCTGACGTTGTACTTGAGAAACACGAGTAATAACAGCTAAACCTTCCGGTGGAACCTGAAGTATAAAAAATATAAAATCCATTTACAAAAAAATTTCGAGTTAGTAAGAGGATTTATAAAGGCCAGCGATATCGACCAGAGTCAGACCAACCCATTTGGGTCAAACTCAAAATTTTACATCAAGAGCCTCTTAGAATAACTTTATCTTGTATGAGCCATTATTTATACGTAAAAAAGGTAAGAAGAAAAGGAAAAGAGCGAAAGGGAAGATAGTCGACAAATGCCAACAATTCTTAAATTAACATACCAATCCATCTTCAGAATGCTCAACTCGTGCAGCAGAAACGTCTTCCATTTCGCACATCAAATCATCCTCTTCGTCATCATCCACGGTGCTTTCCAATTCGCTCCCATTTCCTTCGTCGCGGTCATCCAGTGGACTCTTTAAATAAAAATAAACAAAAAATAAAAATTTAAAAAACCGGAGCAATCGCTTCAAGTTCTGTCGGCGCAGTCAGATTGTGGGCAGTACAAAGCCTGAGAACCAGCATATGCAATTGTGCCAGAATACCTGTGCCATCCTGACTTTGAGTGAGTTGTTCAAGTAAAGCAGTGACTATAGCATCGTCAGATTCGCTGAACCAAATTGGAGGCTCTCGTGGGTAGTTTTCCTAAAAGAATACAAGTTGAGAGCAGAGCTAATGAGAGATCGGCCAGGATCTGGATCTGAATTGTCCTGGATCCAGTCAACATCAAAGTATTTTTCAGTGTTCCCTAATGTGTCCGTGACTTAAGGCAAAGAATCTTGCCAATATCCTCGACCAAAATGAAAAATCGAAACCTGAATGTTTGCACAAATCTGAATAGACTTCCCATCTGTCCCAACAAATTTAACCTCGAGTTCGTCAATTGAAGCGGAAACAATCTAAAAAAGCATACGAACGTTTTCTAAAAAAAAATCAAACCTGAAAGCGTTCGTGTGTTTTAGGAAACAATCGTTCAAGCAAGGCAATATCTTCTCGAAGTTTTTGTAAACAGGCCATGCTTATAATTATGAAAAAAGGAAATTAGAAGTAAGATTCGAGCTGATTGGCTAAAAATATAAAAAAAAACCAAGTCAGTAGAGAAAATTAGAATAGCAAGAATCGATTAAGGGACAAACGACGAAATATCAATCAAAAATCAATTTTTGTCAATTTTCTTGGTAAAAATAGGATAATTCGTCAAAAATTGACTCAAAAATATTAAGAGCTTACAACGATCTTTCCGAGAATAGTCAGCCCAAAAAATGAAGATTACCTAGCCGAAAATTCCGAAAAAATCGAAGAGAAAGTGGAAAAATTAGATGGGAGGTAGAAAAGGAAAATGTTGGATTGGAAAATGTCAAAATGGTAACTTTTAAATGGTCAAGCGTTCGCAGCCCCGTTTTTCAATTTTTAAGAAACTTAAGCTTATAAATTAAATTTTATTTTGTAGATTGATTATTAATGGCACAAGCTGGACCTCTACCATCAAAAAATTCTTTGAATTTGTCAGAACTTCGTAGTCGGGTTATTTTTTATTTTTCTTAATTCTTAGAAAATATATTTTTAAACCTAAAGGTTTTGATTGGCCAACTTCCTGATGACTTTTTACGCGTTTCCAAGCCAGAAGTAGATCCTACCATTCCTCAAAACGTTCAAGAACAACAACAAAATATACCTTCAATTCCCCAACAAGTACCCTACCAAACTTTTGGACCTGCGGTTTTTTAAAGAAAAAATTTTTCAACTAAAAATTATTGATTTTTAAGGAGAATTTTTACTCTTTTGTTCCTCCACATACTCGTGGCCGACTTTCTATTAAAATTGTGGAAGCAAAATTGACCAAAAATTATGGACTTCCAGGTGTTCGAATGGATCCGTATATTCGATTGAGAATTGGTATACTTTTCTAGATTTTAATTGATAGTCAAATCTCTATAAGACACAACTCTGGGAAGCAGAAATTAGATCCTATATTGGGGTGTATTTTAAATAGAGGGTATCTTTTAACACTCCCATTGTCCATTCCCTTCCCCAACGAACTGATAAGCGATACCTCCAATTTAAAGTACTCCTCATTATAAGGTAATCCCCAATTTAAGACCCCCTCATTATAAGACACTTCTAAATTTAATTTACCCTCCATTATAAGGCCCCCACCTTAAGGCACTCCCTATAAGGTATTAAACCCCCCAAAGGTACCTATAACTTGTAGCAAATCCGATTATATTCGTATTTTATAGGACATACTTTATTTGAAACACCAACTTGCGTTAATGGAGGGAAGGCTCCACATTGGAATCGAACAGTTAACGCTTATTTACCTGAAGGAGTTGAATCAGTTTATTTGCAAATATTTGATGAGGTTTTTTATTTAGAAAATTAAAAAACAGGTTATCTTCAAGCGTGCTTTCACCAACGACGAATTAGTTGCATGGGCACATATAATTCTCCCTCAAGGAATTTTTAATCGTGAAGTAATTGATGAATGGTATCAACTTTCTGGACCTCAAGTGAGTTATATAATCGAATTATTGACCCCGAAAACATGCTGGGTCCCCTCCGGTTTTTTTTCAATTTTTGGGTATCTCAGGCTATATTTGAGACCTCATGTTGATTTTGATTTGTCATTCGACTCACAATCAGCTTGACAACCTCTTTAATGGCCATTGACCATATCTGAATCGGGGCCCTTTAACTTTACCTTTTAAAAATACTTTTTAAGGGAGAAGGCAAAGAAGGAGTTATAAATTTGGTTGTGTCTTTCTCACAAGTTCCACGTCCACAAAATCAAGGGGAGGAAAGAGCTATTATTAGTTTGTTTTTTTAAAAATTTTTCTCAAAAAAATTTTCTCTTTTTAAAGATGCTCCTCTGTTCACTGAAGAGGAATTAAATGAATTGGCAGAAATGTTTCCAACTATTGAAAGAGAAGTAATTAAACAAGTTTTGGAAGCTAAAGGAGGTGTTAAAGAAGCTGCTGTAACTGCTTTGTTAGATATTTGTGGCTAAAAAAAGAAGGTTAATTTTTAAGTTGTGTTCTCAATTTTACACAAAATATGTAAAACAATTTTAACATATTTTCCAAAAAAAATATTTTTTAATAAAATTATTGCTTTTTTGACATCAAGGAGCATGCGTCATATTAGGAGCCGGTCTGGATTTAATTTTCTTCGGATTGGGGTTTGGGTCGAAAAAGTCGAGATTAGGGGCCCGGGTAAGGACAGTTTAAAAAAACTAATTCTGCCTAACATATCACGGAAATGATGCTCCCCCATTTTCACAGAAAGGATACCCTCTAGACTAGAGTCAAATATAAATAATTTGTAAGGGGAAAGAGACCCTCTTATGGCAATAAAAATTTGAAAAAAAATGAGATCAGAAAATTTGAGATCTTTTAAAACTGAAAAATCTTTAAATTTCCCTTTTCACTCTATTCTAAACAACTACTTGTTTTTGTTCTCCTCAACCTAAATTGTTGAACTACTGCAGTTAAAGTTCTTGCTGATAATCTTCTTTTTGTATTTTCATTGTTTTCTTCTTCCTCTTGTGGAATACCCAAATGAATAGGAGATTTTTTAACATTTTTTTGTTGTTGTTTTTCTTCTATCAAAATTTTTTCGTCTTCAATTTCTAATGAAAAAATTCCTTTTTTAATTTTCTTAAAAAAATTTTTTGTCCGCAAAAATCTTTGCGGACAAAAAAATTATCCGCAATTATTTTTGCGGACAAAAAATTTTTTCAAAAAATTTTAGAGAAACCTCCAAGTTGTTCAGCAAGTTCTTTTACTTTTTCAAGTAATTCTTTGAGTTGGTTAGATTTCTTAAAAAGGAAATCGTCTATTAATTATTTTTAAAAATTTTTACCTCAACAAGTGTTTGATGTAACCTCAAATTTTCTACTTCTAAAAGGCCACTTCTCCTCAACATTTCTTCAGGGGAAATTCTAAAAAAATGATTTTTTAATAATGGGGAGAGAATTAAAGCAAAATCTGCGGATTGTTTTTAGTTTAGGAATCCGCAAAAAACAATCTGCAAAAAACTCTCGGTCCGGTCTTCAGTTCAAGAGGGATGGTTTAGGTCAGCAAAAAATTCAAAATATTTTATATTAAACTTACAAAGATAATTGTCTATGTAAACCTTCTTGTGTTGTTGTAGAATTTCTTTTTGTTGTTGTTCCACCAGCAGAACGTTTCGAATTAATTAAAGAATTATTCTTTCCACCAACAACACTTTTCATCATTCCTTTCCTTTGATGTTTTTGTTGTTCACAAGCATTTTTTGGTGTTTTCCATAATTCGACAATTTTTGGAACAAAAACCAAACAAAGAGTTAAAGTTGTCCCAAAAATTATAAAAATACTAATTAAACCAAATGCTTCGTTTAAATGATCCTTTTTTTAATTTAAAAAATTATTAAACGAAAAATAAAAATAAACCTGTAAAATAAGTGCTAAAGCTAAGCCAACTGCACACATAACCTTTAAAAAATAAGAAAAATTTTAATATGGAAGATATTAAGAATTAAAATGTTTTTTCCGCAAAATTTTCGGTCGCGAGTTTTATGTCCGCAAGTTTTTTTGCTTGCAAATTTTTCGCCCGCCCGCAAGTTTCTTTTCCACGATGGTTTCTTTTAAAAATACTACCCTCCTAAACCTTTTTATAAATCCAGTGGAAAATATTTTTTTAAATAATTCTTTTTTTATTAGAATGACCATTAATTTGTTAAAAATTTTTAAAAAAATACCACAATAGCATATACAGCAATCCCAATATATTTACTATCATTTAAAGCAGGCACATTAACTGCTCTAGTTTCCCAAGCCAAAAAACAACCAAACAACTTTTAAAAAAATTTTTTTAATTTAAAATAAAGAAAAAACCATTAATAATCCTTTAGTTATAGCAAAAACTAATTGAAAGACAACAGAATGCGAAGATTCACAATGTTCCAATTCTGGGATAATTAACATATTTTCTTCTCTCTGTATTTAAAAATTAAAAAAAAATTTCTAAAACTACTTAAGATTTAAAAAAAAATCTCTCAGAAGTAGGAGGGAGATGGATAGCCTGAACCTGAACGAATGTAGATATGATTCAGATAACCTAGGCAATAATTACCTAAGAACCATGGGGTTTATATATCAATTAGGGAGTTAGTATGTTAGTTATTGGGTTAAGGAATGTGAGGATATGGATTCGGGATTTGAGTGGATGTGTGTGTGGATATTAATTAGTGGATGTGCGAGTGTGGGCTTCCAGAGGTCCTACCCGTTATTAAGCCAATTCACCAAATACTCTACATATTTATTGATAATTGATATAATGGAGTTAACATTGATATTGGATTAGGATGGATTGAATGAGAAATAGAATTGAAAGGACTTCATTAGACTTATAGAGTATGGAAATGGAACTGGTAATTGAAATAGAATATGTGTGGAATAATAGGGTACTGGACAATGCATTGAAATGAAGGAACAGAGATTGGATTGGACCGAATAAAGCTGAGATTGGACTGGACTGAGGATAAGCTGTTTATTGGAGTTAAAGGCAAACTTATAAGTTGGGAAAAAGGGGAGTGAGAAGTGGGAATGGCAATAGTTAACAAGTTGGATTAGTGGAGATTGTAAATATGATAAGTTGGGAAAGTGATGGAAAATGAACGGAAATAATAGGAATTAATGTAAAAGGATAATGGGAAGTGATTGGGAATAAGTGGAAATAATAGGAATTCACGTGAACGAATAATGGAAAGGTTAGGAAGGAATAGTTGTAATTGTAAACAATAATAAAGCGGAATTAGGCGGAAGTGCGGAGGCGAAGTCCAAAGAAGAGAAAGTTATTAATTTATAGATGGGAAGATAGGAATGGGAATTAGAGTCTGGGATTGAGTCTAGAACTGAACTGGTTTGGGTTCCGGGATCAGGGTTACAAGGGGATGGTTTGGTATTTCAAGCTTTTTGTAATACAACACATTCCGTTAAGGGAGCCACAGGGACACAAGTCTTGATAAGACTCAGATGAACTGTCAATATTTAGGAACCATGGAGCTTATAAGTGAATATGTAACCTAGAGGGAAAAAACAAAATAAGGAGCCATTAGAGCCACGGAGGACACCTGAATCAAAATTGGGGACGGAAGAATCACAAGTTGTTCCCTTCCCCCTGACTACGTACCTAACTCAAACAGAAATTTATATCATGAAAGTTACCCAAAAAATCAAACAAACTAACAAACTGTCCTCGTTCAGCTAAAGACAATCTAAAGGGTGAAATCAACGCCCATAAAAGCAAAACTGCCCCATCCATCGCCAACAAACAAGCAACAATTAAATAAAGTTTGGAATCTTTTATTGCTTTTTTGTCACGTCTAATATTCTTTAAAAAATTAAAAAAAATTTTCTTTAATTTAAAAAAAAAGTTTACAGTAAAAATTGAATGAACACGCCATGTTTTACTAAACATTGAACCAAAAGCGAGGGTAAAACCAAAACAAAGAATCCAAACTTTTGCCTTTAAATAAGAAAAAAAATAAATTTTTAGAGGGGAATTATTTATTAGAAAATTATTTTTAGTGTGGTGAATAAAAAAAAGTCTGCAAGTAAAGTCCGCAAAAAAAGGTCGGCAAAAAATCAGAAAAATTTCTGCAAGCAAAGTCCGCAGAAAAACTGTACGTTAAAAAAATCCGCAAAAATTTCAGAAAAAAAATCCGCAAGAAAAGTCCAAAAATGTCGGTAAAATCCCAAAGGAAATAAAAGTTTAATGTCTTTAGCCTCCTTAAAGGATCTGTGCTTGTAAATAGTCCATAAAAACATCCTTGTAGTCAGGGCCGTAACCAGGATTTTTTCGGAGGGGGGAAGGGGGGAAAATTTTTGTACGACGAATTTTTGGCGCCCACATGTTACAGCCCTGCTTGGAATTTCAAAAAAAGTGTACGCCTAAAATCCACTTATATTAGACAGAAATAAAACCCATTATTCCCTTTGACCTACCCAAAAAATTTTTTAAAAGAAAAATAAAAACAAACATAGCAAAACTGTTCAAAACGTCGTATGCTGACCTTTAAAAAAAATTTTATTTTAATTTAAAAAAAATTTAAAAACCATTCTAGTATCCACAGAAAGAAGAAAAATAGTTAAATAGGCACATAAAGAACCACAAATAATCTTTTTAAAAGAAAATAAAATAATTTTTTTAAATAAAAAAAAAGCAAACCAAATTGTTCATGTTCTGTAGGAAGACAATGAAAAAATAAAAGAAAATATTTTTTGTGTAAAATCATATTTTAAATTTAAAAAAAAGTTGAACCTCTTCTCTTACCCAGCCCCAAAAGTGAAACGAAAAAATACACAAAAAATTGAATTTTTGATAAAATTACGTGCTGGATCTGAGGAAGAATCTATGAGGAAAAGTTTGGAGGAAAATAAAAAAAATTAGCAGGAATACACCCCCCCAAATACATATCAGAGAGGGCTATCTTCTACGTTCGTCCTCCAATTTTTAATGCGGAAGGACCATCCTCTCAATAACTCAATCCCTCCCCTACATATTTCATTTCCCTCCCAAAAAGCTCCAAAAAAAATAAAAAGGGTTTTGAATGAAAAGGATTTTTCATCATTTTATAAGACCCATTTTTTAGTGTGACAATGGAGAGGTTCAACTTTAGAAAATATTTATTAAAAAAAACATACCGGACTGGACATTTTTATAAATCTTTAATTAAAAAAAATTATTCTAAAAATATTAAGAAATAAAAAACCTGTGATTTCTAAATTTAATATTAACAATCAAAAAAATCAAAGCCAAACAAATACCAGCAAAAGCTAATGAACACATTATTATTAATAAAAGTGCAGAAACATATTCTCTTCTACGCAATAAAAGTGTTGAATCGGCTGGTGGAATCCAATCTTTAGAAAAATTAATTAGGTTATGAACACAAATGTCCGCAAGACTTTATGTTCGCAAGTTTTTTCCAAAAATTTTGTCCGCAAGTTTTTATCCGCAATTTTTTTGTCCGCAAGTTTTTATGTCCGCAAGTTTTGATGTCTTATCCGCAAGTTTTTTGTCCGCAAATTTTTAAATTTTTTGAAGGCATAAAATGCTCATAAACGAAATCCGCAAAATTTATCCGCAATAATTTTTACAATTTTTGCGGATAAAACTTGCGGACAGAGAAGCAGCATCTACGCACATTTTACCTCCTTTTGAATGTTATTTTGTAACGTAAGACGCAAAGCGATTTTTTTCAGTTATTCTTTTTCTAATTTTGCCCCACAAAATTAAAAACAAACTCAAACCTATATCCTTGTTTAACTGAAATCGTCCTTCAGCATTATCCAGAAATCCAATAATTGAATACGAACCATTAATTAATTGTTGTATTTGTACCAATCCAAGCCTTTCCCCTTTATCATCAAAGCGAACTCTTCCACTTAAACCTTCAAAATCTGTTTTTCTCATTTTTGAAACAAAAAGTTTTTTGTCAATTTCAAATTCTTCTTCTTCCTCTCCTTTTTTTAAAATCAAACTTTTATTTAAAGCCAAGCCTAAAGCCAAAATTCCATCATAAGCGTAAGATGAATGTGCTAATGAATCTGTTTGACATTCTGTATTTGAACCATATTCTTGTAAACAATTTTGGTGGAATTCTTCGAGAATTTGGGTTGGAGTCTTTAAAAAAATATTTTTTAATTTAAAAAGGGGACAAAATGTCCATTTCTTTAAAAACCCGAGAAATCATCCCAGAGATGTCGAGAATTGGAAATTTTTGGAAAAGTTTTTCAGAAATAGGAAAGAAAAAACGTCATGAACCGAAAAGGGGAAAACCCTGTCTCTGACATGCATAAACACAAATTTAAAAAAAAATTCGAAAAGGGGAGAAAGTGTTTAATTTTTGAGAAACTCTAGAAGTGTCCAAGATGCCGGAAATTGTGAATTCTGGAAAATTTTTAAAAAAATGGAAAAAAAATTTCAGAAATCGACAGACAAAAATAGAAATTTCGAGCCCAACCCACACCCATGCATCATAAAAAAAAACCAAAAAAAATATAAAAAACAAACCTTCCCACTAGCCAAAATTTCTTCTTTTCCTTTCTCATAAGGCCGTATAAGTGCTTGATCTAAAGCAAAATGTCCAGTTAAAACTTCTTCAATTTCTTCCAAAGAACAATTTGTTTGAATATTTAAATAATTATTTTGCCACCAAAAATTATTTATTGTCCCGTCTGGAGAAATTTTAAATCCTGGGAGAATCCAAGCAAAATTATTTCCATAGAGGCCTAAACGGAAGGCAACACAAAATACACGGAGAGCTAGAGAACGGCTGAGATCGGCAATAAATATGTGAACATCTCTGTGCTGAAAAATTTTTCTGGTTTTAGAAAATCAGAATTCTGGTTGGACAAATAAGAATAAAAAATCAGAATAAAAATCAGAACAAAAAATCAGAACAAAAATCAGAACAGAAAAACAGAACAAAAAAAAGCAGAATTAAAAATCAGAACAAAAATCAGAACAGAAAAACAGAATAAAAAAATCAGAATTAAAAATCAGAACAAAAATCAGAACAGAAAAACAGAACAAAAAAATCAGAATTAAAAATCAGAACAAAAATCAGAACAGAAAAACAGAACAAAAAAATCAGAATTAAAAATCAGAACAAAAATCAGAACAGAAAAACAGAACAAAAAAATCAGAATTAAAAATCAGAACAGAAAAACAGAACAAAAAAATCAGAGAAAAAAATCAGAATAAAGAATCAGAACAAGAAAATCAAAATAAGAAACCAGAATTATAAAATCAGAAAACCAGAACAGAAAAATCAGAACAAAAATCAGAACTGAAAAACAGAATAAAAAAAGCAGAATTAAAAATCAGAACAAAAATCAGAACAGAAAAACAGAACAAAAAAATCAGAATTAAAAATCAGAACAGAAAAACAGAACAAAAAAATCAGAATTAAAAATCAGAACAAAAATCAGAACAGAAAAACAGAACAAAAAAATCAGAATTAAAAATCAGAACAAAAATCAGAACAGAAAAACAGAACAAAAAAATCAGAATTAAAAATCAGAACAGAAAAACAGAACAAAAAAATCAGAGAAAAAAATCAGAATAAAGAATCAGAACAAGAAAATCAAAATAAGAAACCAGAATTATAAAATCAGAAAACCAGAACAGAAAAATCAGAACAAAAATCAGAACTGAAAAACAGAATAAAAAAATCAGAAACAGAATAAACCCCAAAAAATAAACAAACCTTCAATTCATCCAATTCTGCTTCAATTGCCTGGTCATTACTCTCCCCACTCAAACTTGCAGTATACACAACCTGCACACCTCCAAGTTCAAGTTTTGTAGTTAAACGTTCATGTGCTAAGGCTAGAGAGGAATGGTCGCTTTGTTTAATGCTTCCAACACGGCGCCAACCAAAAGCTTTAAATTTAAAAAATACTAAGAGTCTCTAATGGCTAAGGATGGGAATTTTAAAAAAAACCTGGGACAAGAGACCGGAGAAAGAGGAACAGGAACAAAACATGGATCGGAACTAGTGACCGGGCCGGATCGGATCCTGCCGTATTTTTCCGGAGTCCGGGTCCCAAATCCGGATTTTTTCGCAATTTCCAGATTAAAACCGGACCGGATTAATCCGGAGAAATCCGGTCCGGCTCTAGATGCAAATCCGGAACCGGTTCCGGAAAAATCGATTTTACCGGTCACTAATCGGAACCAAAGGGAAAAAGAGACAAAAAAGGGAGAAAAAAGCCAAGAAAAGGTCTGGTCCCATTCCCATCTTTTATCTATATTAAATTAAAAAATACCTTTAATTAATTCCTTTCTAGCTCTATTAAAATTCAAATCTCCAGGCGCAATGCGAAAAAAACTTGGATAAAGCTACAAAAATTATTTTTTAATTTTCGACCCATAAAACCTCTTTAGAATCAGCCGTTCCAAATTTTGCATGTGTTTCAGTAAATGAAAGATGTACAATATTCCAACTCCTTTAAAAAATTTTTTTAATTTTAATTTCAAAAATGTACAAAAAATATTTTTTGAAAAATCCGCAAATTTTGTCCGCAAAATTTTTGCGGACAAAAATTTTTGTCCGCAAAATTAATCATTTATCTTTTTTAATGTTTACTTTGCTGCCATTGCCACAGGTTCATTAACATCACTAAAAAAATAAATTAAAATTAAATTTAAAAAATATAAACAAACGTGCAAATATCCCCAAATAGCGCAACCACTTTTCCTCCAGATTCTTGTGGACCCATTAAATCAAAAAGGGCTTTCATACCCAAAGAAGTTTTACAAGCAGTGTCTTTTGGCGCCTTTAAATAAATTTTTAAAAATTTTTTCAATTTAAAATTACCAATTGTAAACAATGAGAGGCCAAAGCCAACGGTGAACTGTTAAAAAAATTTTTTCGAGTTTGGAAAAAAGTCCGCAAGTTTTGTCTGCAAAATTTTGCGGACAAAATTTGTACGCATTTTTTATTTGAAAAACATTTCTTGGAAAAATCCGCAAAAGTTTTGCGGACAAATTAAAAAAAATTTTTTTGAAAAAATCCGCAAAAAGATTTGCGGACAACTTGCGGACAAAAATTTTAAAAACATACTTTTTCAAAATCTGATGTAAATGCTTTAAAGAAAGTGACAGCCAAGGGTCAATTCTCTGTCTGTATTGTTCAGGCAAAAGAAGACCAATTTTTATAGGAGATAAACAATCATCTTCACTTTCAATTAAACCAGTATTGTTGTTGAAGGTAATATTTTGAGATTTTAATGGGGTAGAACAAAAAATAATTAAATAAATAAAAATTAAAAATAATGAGGAATGTTGTTGTTGTTGTCTTCTGATTTTTATTAACAAATAATTAAATAATGAAGGCATATCTGTAAAAAAAAATAAGCAGATTAATAAGTAGTCTATCCGCAAATTTTTTTTGCGGACAAAAAATTCGAAAAGTGTCCGCAAATTTTTAGCGGACAAAATAGAATTCAAAAGTGTCCGCAAGTTTTCTGCGGACAAAAAAATACGCAAATTTGCGGACAAAAATTTCAAAAATGTCCCCAAAATTTTTTGCGGACAAAAAAAAATAAATTTAAAAAGTCCTCAAAAAATTTTTAAAAAATTTTTGAATAAATTCTAAAATAAAAATAACAATAGAGCAGGGCTCCGATCGACAAAATGCCAATAAAAAGTATAAAAATCTCGATTTAAAAGTATATAGGGAGAAAATTTGCAAAAAAAAAGTAGTCTCAAAATTAAATCAGAAAATATTTATTCGTCCTCAAATCTTTCATATTTCTCTCCAAAATGAATCTTTTCTAATAATTTCTTGCTTCAACTGAGCATTTTGTCAATCTCAATGCACTTTTTGTGGCGCCGAAGGCGCCAAAAAATCCATTTTCTGCACCGCAGGCGAAAATTTTGAGAAATTTTGAAGACACTTAATCCAGAAAATTCACTTTTTTGCCCAATCCCTTCCTCAATTTCATTTTCAATCAAAAAAAAGTATATACTTTCAAAAAAGTATAAATTCAATTTCGTAAGTATGGAGGACGATTTAAAAGTAGAATACTTTTAAAAAAGTAGGAATCGGAGCCCTGCAATAGAGACATGCTTAAGAATAAAAGCAAAAAACCTTTTTTCTTTTGTTTTCTCAAGTTTGTTTTGATTAGAAAAAAAAAATCAAGTGGTTCTATTAAATTAAAAATTAATTGGCTATAAAATACTTGGCTGGTAATAAAAATGTTTTTGAACTGCTGTCACGATGTTTGTGTGTATAAAAGAAGCGGAAGCTATTCAAAAAAACGAAAAAAAATATTTTATGGACAATAAAGACTTCCAGTCACACACACAAAAAATGCCCTTTCACCCTCCCTAACTTTTATATGAGAAGATTCCCCTCACATTTTCTTTTTCACACACACAGAAGCTCTGGCACGAGTGCATGAATGACTGAGTATGTGCCTCTTTTATTTATTTTGTTGTTGCTTTCAATTCTTTTTATAGTAAAAGCATTACTCTAACACACAACTTTTCTCTAACCTCTCTCTCATTTTTATACACTATTTCTTCTTTAACGTTAAAAATAAATTTAACTCTATATCGGCTGGGAAATGAGAAAAGCTCTCATTCTTTTTGTTTAGGGGTAAGGGCTAAAAAAGAAGTCTTTTTTAGATGACCCGGTCCTTTGGGAATGAAAATCGAAAATAGTTTGAAAAGGAATAAAGTTAAACTGAAGAGGGGATTTTTTAAACGTTTTTAACGTTCTAGACAAAAAAGGAGATTAGATAAAAAAATTATCTGAAAATCTGGAGCCTTTACCCCCACAAGAAAAATGAAACAATAAAAATTTAAAAATAAATAAAAAAAGACAACCTCATCTGGACTCGAACCTTCAACCTTTAACGCTGTTAATTTGACACGTAACCCACTCAACCATGAAACATATACAAGCAGATTTTCTAATCTTCGTACTTAAATTCAACAAAATTTAACAAAGAAATACTTAAAACCTCACTCCTCATTTGTTAAAAAATTATAGAAAAAAAATATACAGGATAATTTAAACCGATTAAAACAAAGTAAACACAAAATATATAAAATGATTTATCAAAAATACAATCAACAAATATAAAAATAAAAAAATTTTTTTTGAGCAAAAAAAGTGAGTTTTAATTTTGTGTTTTTAAACCAAAGAAAAAATTATGAGAATTAAGGCAATAAAAAAATATATATTTTTTTGAGAGAGAGAGAAAAAGAGAAGAGTATCATCACCACAAAAATTTAACAAAAAATAATTTTTTGAGCATTTTAAAAGAAAAAATTTTTCCTTTCAATCATTTCTTCCCAAATGTAGCAGTTGTATTACTATGCAAACTTGCCGAACTTCTTCTCCTTTGTGATCCAGGCGAAACAGTTTTTTTATCTGGTGAAGAACGAGAATTTCTCCTTTCACTTGGAGGAAGTAAATCAGAAAGTGTAGCTTTAAAAAGAAAAAATTTTTTTAATTAAAAAAAAAATTTTTTTTACTGTCAGCACAGATGCTTTCACAATCCTTGTCAGGAACACTAATTAAACTTTTATCTTCAGAAGATTTTTTGTTTGGGTTTGTGTTGAAAGACATTCTGTAAAAAAGGCAATAATGTAATATTACTATTTTAAAAATTCAAAATAAAAAAATTTTATTTGATATTAAAAAAAATTCTTGAAAATTAAAAAAATAGCTAGAATTCGATCGTTTAAAAGCATGTTTTCCTGATGTAAAAAATCACTGATTTATAAGTTAATCATTTTAATAAAAAACCAACGTGAAAATTTGGGGTCGCAGGTTCGAATTCGCGTGGGAAAATTAATTTTTCAGTCTTCAAAAATGCCCTTACCGACCGTTTTGAGCATTTTTATTGTGATATTCGAATTCAGCACTTTTTTTACACTAGAAAGAATGTTTTTGAGGGGTACTAAAATGTTAAATTTTGAGGGGTACTTAAAATACTAAAAAATTTCCCAAAATTTTTACACCCTTTCAAAAAATTTTGAAAATTTTTCAAAAATTTTCTACCCTAGCAAAAAATTTCTTGTCAAAAAATTCAAAACCTTTTAAATTCCATTTTTTTATCAAAAATTCCTTTTGAAACAGGCCCTTTTTTATGTTGTTTATGATGCAATAATTCACTCGGATCAAATTCTGATGCTTGAAGAGAGAACCGTCTTAAATTCTTTTTACCATCATTAGGTATTGTTATAGGCCTTAAATTTGTTGTTGTGCCTCCTCCTCCCGGTGGTTGACTATAACTATTTTTTCTTTGTTGTTTTTGTTGTTGTTGATATGGAGGACTTCCAGAATGTTGCTGTGAAGAATAATTTTTTGCCATTTGTTGTAACGGCATTCCTAATAGAGGCATTCCTAATGCTAATACTGATGAACCGGGCATTGAAGGAACTAAACGTTTTAAAAGGGAAGAAGAGGAAGTTGTTGAAGGGTTTGTTGTTGTTGTTGGGGCTACCGCTTCTTTTGATGATGAATGTTTATCTTAAAATTTTTTTTAGATTGTATTATGTAAGACATTTGAAGAAAAGAAAGTGAGAGAGAGGGAGAGATACCAGATAGAAACCCAATATCCGAACCCAAACTCTTCGACTCGAAAACTGCCGAAAAAAATTTAAACTCGAAACACGACTTTTCTTCTCAATCCATACCCTGTTGCAGCAATAACCGTTTGTTAAAGTTAAATATTTAGACTCTAAGTTTTGTCCGCAAATATCGTCCGCAAAAAAAAAAGAAATTTTTAATAGTTAAAAACTGCATGTCGGAAGATTAACACAAAAAAGGAAACAAAACAAAAACTAATTATTCTTTCAAAAAATTACCACACCAATAGCAGAATCATCTTCATCAGAATCAGTTTCCGCTGAATCCAAGGTTGTTCCACTAACAAAAGTTGTTCGATGTTGCTGTTGTTGTTTTCTCCTTCCTCCCTCTTTTTGTGGTGGATTATCTTCATGAAATGCTAAACTTGTTGTTGTAGGCTCTTCACCATGAACAGAATTTGTTCTTCTAGGTAAAAGTTTTTTTAATTGGATAGGCTTTAATTCTGTCAAATTTTGTTGTTGTTCTTTTAATTGTATTTCACTCAATTCAGGTTGAAGCAGTTGTGGAGGCCTAAGTTGAGGACTTTGCTGTTGTTCAGCAACACTTTTTTCGATATGTCGAACCTTGAATAAAATAAATATCGGTTATGTTCGAAAATTTTTTGCGGACATGAATTTTTTGTCCGTAAAAAATAAGCTTTAAATAAAAAAATATCCGGGCGGATTAGGACGAACCTAACCGAAAAAACCCCAAAATATTTTCTGATTTTTTAAAATCGAAAATAAATATTAAATTTGATAAAAACCTCTGTATTAAAGCTTACATCATTTGCCAATCGATTACTCGTTAAACCTTCAGTCATTCTATTTTCAACAAGTTGAAGACGATTAACCAAATTTTGAACTTGCTCTAATAACTGTTAAAAAATTTAAAAATTAATTAAAAAATAAAATAAAAAATTTTTCTGATGATGTCCGCAAATTTTTGCGGACGAAATTTTTTGTCCGCAACTTTTTGCGGACATAACACAAAAAAAAATTTTTTTATTTTAAAAATTAACCTCTCTATTAGAATTTAATAATTGATGTGTTTTTGATTGTGCTTCAAGTCTAGCAGTTGTTTCAGAATTTAACTGATCTCGAAGTAACTGAACTTGACAAGCAGCAACTTGTGCCTGTTGTTGTGCTTGTTCTAATTGGGCTCTAATTAATTGTCTTTGAGCTTCAGTTGGTGAAGATAAGTCATTAATTAAAAGGTTTGTATTAGCTGCAACATCTGATGATGTGCTTGGAAGAGAAGCTGTTGCTGGTGCAGGAATTTGTAGAGTTGCGTAAGGACTGAGAAGGAGAGGAGAATGAATAGATACTGTTGTTGGGGAAATCATCTATTTTAATAAAAAATTTTAAAGAAGTAAAAATTTTTTTTTTGTGTTTGTAAAGTGAGAATGCTGTTTTTGCGGACTTTTCCTTTGGACTATTTTTGCAGACATATTTCTGTGGACATATTTTGCGGACACTTTCTGCGGACTTTTCTTTGCGGACATTTTTGTGTGGATTTTTTCTTTTGACTTATGTTATACTTTTTTAATCTAAACTGGTCCTTAATGGCTAATTAAATATCGAACACGAACAGAGAAAATTGGGTAAAAGTCCGCAAACACAGTCCGCAAAAATAACATCCCCTCTTTAGTATGTTTAAATTCGAAAAATAAAAAAAAATACTGAATAAAGAGAAGGAAGTTGTTGTTGTTGACCTCCCAAAAATTGTGTTGAAGTTGATGGGACGGTTTGAAAAGTTTGTTGAGGAAGAGGAATGTTGGTGGCTGGATTTTGAAAAAGGGCAGGATTTAATTGCTGCATTGGAATGTTCCACAAATTTGAAGGAAGTTGTTGAGGAAGAGGATAAGTTGATGTAGCAGCAGTTTGAAGAGGATTAGTTGAATTTGAAAGTTGCTGTTGTTGTTGAGGGATAGCAGTCGCGTGGAATGCCAATGAAGGAGATGAAGAGGCTCCGCTAAGAATGGTAAAATTTAATCAGTGAAAGATGCAAATTGAAAAAGTTGACTAGAAAGGAGGCGTCAAATAAGAACAATATTAAATATTGTATGGTTCGACGACACTTGATTAAACCCGCTGGATGATACCAAAATTAACAAGGCTCGACAATTAAAAATTTTTTTGGTGGTCCGATAAGTAAATTGGAAAAATGAGAACGAGGAGTGGGACGGGTTATCCGATGCCAATACGTTTTTCGGTCCGAAACCCGACGGGCTTAGAAAACCAAAAGAAAAACTCGACACGACTTTTTCTAAACCGGGCCCATCCCTGATAAACGTGGATATACAAAGAAAAGAGGAAAGTCTCAGTATAAACAATCTAAGTCTAAAATCCGGTTTAGCATGAAAATCTCTAATTCATATTTAATTAAAAATAAAATTTGAAGAAACCTATGCCTCGCTGCACCACTGTTAATAACAGCAGCAACATTAGCAGGAATAACATTGGGAGGCACTTGACTATAATCTACAACAGCTTTAACAGGCGAACTTCTTTCATAAATAATTGACTGCCTCGGGGCTGATGAAGATGTTGAAGGTCCAGGGATGTCCAAATTGTCTTTAAAAATTGTAAATTGGTTAAAAATGTCCATTAGAGTCTCAAAACCTGTAGTCGATTCAGAACCTTCCCTTTCATCGTCCTCTTCATTTCCATCATCCTCCTCGTCTTCTTCTTCAACAGTCATTCGTTTTGGGACAAACTGTCGTGAGAAGAAAAAATTTTTCTTCGGTTGGGGTCAGTTGAGCGCGGCCGGTTGAGCCCCGCCAGTTGAGACCGGGCGGTTGAGACCGAGGACAGTTGAGCGCGGGCCGGTTGAGATCGGGCCAGTTGAGCGCGGCCAGTTGAGCGCCCCTTGTTAACTGGCCAGTTGAGCGCGAAACGGGGACGGGGGAACAACGGGGGATGTTGGGGGAACAACGGGGGATGTTGTTCCAAGGACGGGGGATGTTGTTCCAAAAACGGGGGATGTTGTTATTGTCAACATAGCTCGACCCTATGAAGTCAGATCTCGACCCTATGAAGTCAGATCGCGGTGTTTTTTGTCATTCGACTCAGCTCGACGAGCTCTTTCGAATGAGCTTTTATTTGCGCATACGAATTTTTTACCTTAAAATCGAGCTTACTCACCCCTATGGTTTTTCGATTTTTGGGGGCCTATATCTCTGCGAATTTTCGTCTCCGGCAGAAAATTCTTACAAATTTGAACTCAGCTCGGCGAGACGAATCGAATGGTATATAGTAGAGATGTGCGAGACCGAAATTTTTCCAAGACTCAAGACTCAAGACCCAAGACAAAATTTTTTCCAAGACCAAGACACAAGACCAAGACCAAAACTCCAAGACTCAAGACCAAAAATCAAGACCAAATTTTTAAATCCCATAGGTCAAATTTTTGGTTTATTTTTTGTTATTTTGATACGATCACAGTCAACTTCAGCACAATTATCTATAATTACGAAAAATTTATGCGAAATTCAAAGAATTTCGGGGAATTTGTTCTGTGGAAAATCAATAAAATAGGTTATTATTCAGAGGGTTTGGGTGGATTAACGGGATATTAGTGATATCAAAAGATTAAGAGGGATAGCCGTGGGATTTAGCGCCGCAGGCGAAAATTTTGGGAATTATGAAAGCAAAGAAGCCAAAAATCTTCCTTTTCCTGCGCCGCAGGCAAAAATTTTGAAAATTTTGGAAGGCCGTAGGCCAAAAAATTCACATTTTCAGCGCCGCAGGCGAAAATTTTTTGAATTTTAGAGCTCAAGAAGCCAGATTTCTTCCATTTTCTGCGCCGCAGGCGAAAATTTTGAGGATTTTGGATGGCCAAGCACTAGGTCCAAAAAGGCCAAAAAACCAAGACCAAAAAATAAAACCAAGACAAGACCAAGACAAACACCCCAAGACCAAGACCGAAAAAAAAACCAAGAAAAGTCTTGGTTCCAAGACCAAGACCAAGAGTCTCGCACATCTCTAGTATATAGTTTGAGTTCCGATCTCGGTGGACTTATACTAAAGCGAGAACAACTTCCCCAATATTCGGACCAACTTCACCCGTTTCTCGAACGGGGGAATGTGTTGTTTCATTTTGACTCATGTTCCGAACATGAGTCAAGGTGTTCCAAACATGAGTAAACATTTTGTCAGAGGTTTATCAGTGTAAAAATATACTGGCGCTCAACTAGCCAGTTAACAAGGGGCGCTCAACCGGCCGCGCTCAACTGGCCCGGTCTCAACCGGCCCACGCTCAACTGTCCTCGGTCTCAACCGGCCGGTCTCAACTGGCGGGGCTCAACCGGCCGGTCTCAACAGGCCCGTTCCGATTTTTCTTTAAGGAAATCAAAGAAAGCTTACAATCGACTGCCTTTTTTGTTGTCCACTTCTAGGAGAATTATGAGATGGAGATTCTTTTGTGGTCATTCTCCTTTCTAAAGGTTGTTGTTGTTCATCACTTTCAGTTCCAATACTGTTCTTTTTTCTTAGAGAGCTTGAACTAGCAGCAGCAAAAGCTGAATCCATTGCCCTTTCTTCTTCCAAAAGTTGCCTTTCTTTGTTTTGTTCTTGACTTAGACGGTTGCACAACTAAAAAAATTTTTATTAAAAGTATATTATCAGTGATTATCTTAAAAACATTGAAATTCTTAAAAACATTCTCTCGATTTTGGTTGAGGACCTCGATTAGATTAATGACCTTGAGTCAAGGAAAAATCGAGGAACACTAAAAAATCAAGACTCTGGATCCTGGAAAATCAAGGTCTAGATCTAGATCCAGGCCGATCTCTTAACCATAGGTGGGTCGGAATTCGATTTCCGACGCTTTTTCCTTCCGATTTCCGACTTTTGAGCCAGTTACGATTTCTGGCTCTTGCGATTTCCGACACCTCGGACTGTTCCGACTCACCTCTGCTCTTAACTATACAAAAATTAAATTTAAAAACTACCTCAAATGCTTGTCCCACTGTTCGAACAACGGCCATCGCTTGATCCTGAAGAAAATAAGAAAATAGAAAAATATTTTAAAATCATTAAAAACACCCAAAGAAACACCCAAGAACCACCCAAAAAATCAATCAACTACCTCTAAATGCTCCTCAACAATTCTGGAGGATGAAGGTTGTTGACCACTACCCTCAACATTTGGCCAACGCGGAAATTTTATTTTTATAGGTTCTGGAGGTCTTTGCCCAGGTTTGGCCATAAGACGAAGATAATAAAATTGTTGCTCTGGAGAAATAGCTCCAGGAGGCAAAGGAAGGGTAGAAGATGAAGAACTTTGACCCGTTTTCTTCTTTGGTAAAGATGCCGTGCTACCGGGTAAGTACATTTCCCGGTCCCGGCTGGGAGGTTTGGACATGATGTCGCCAGTTTTAATTTTTTTAATGATCGGCACAAAGGAGAAGAAAAAGAGAAAATCAAAAGAAAAAGGTTGGCAGAAGAAAAATATAGGTAGATGATATAAAAATAATATATAAAAGGGAGGGAATCGATTCAAGCAAGACTTTTCTTTTTCTGTTGCAGCTGTGCTAAAAAAGAGATAAAAGAAAAGTCCAAATCTTTTTTTTTCTTCTACTTTTAAAACGGTTGGAAATAAATATAGGAAGATCTAAAAAAGATTTGAAAAAAGAACATTTGCTTCCAAATGCTCATTAAACAAAAGGGGTAAAATAGAGAGAAAGAAGAGATATTGCCGATCAACACACCCAAACTTCAATAAGCAGACAACCGACGTAGATCGACATGGGCATTATTAACAACGACGTCAGCCATTAAATGGACTCTATAGCCGAGTGTCTACAAAAAACACAACGTTATCTATTATTAAAACATTGTCTAACACGATAAAATCCAGAAAAACAAATTTGTCTCTATAACAAAAACATTATCTCTCACTCATTGTTTGCATCTAAACACCAAAACAAAACATTAAAACAAAAACATGGTTAAAAACATTGTTTAGCATCGAAACATTGTGTATTTTTAAGACATACGAACAAAACATTTTGTCTTCAACATTAAACAAAACATTAAAAACATTCTCTCTCTAACGCCAAACAAAACATTCTTTCTTAAACACGAAACAAAACATTTTCCTTTCTCCAACACCAAACAAAACATTTTCTTTCTCTAAACCCAAACAAAACATCTTCTTTCTCAAACAACAAAACATTGTCTACTTGTCTATTAACTAAACATTATCTATTACAAACATTGTGTGTTTCTCAAAACTTTAATATTCCAAAACATTGTCTAACACCAAAACATTGTCTGGCAATAGTCTCTAATATTTTCTTAACGCCTTTTTAAATTGATCCAATTGTCTTTTTTCATTCTTACGTCACTAGCTAACAAAAGGGGTTTTACACAACCTTTTTTGAGGATGATCTGGAATAGACTTTTGTGTCTGAGAAAAAATGGGGGGATATCACTTTTCTTTTTTATTTTTCGTTCTTTTAAATTTGAAAACGTGAACTTTTTCTTATTTCACTAACGTCAGACAAGAAAAGAAAAAAGAATGACGACAACATTAATGAAAAATAAAACGTAAATTTTGTGGACTTTTTTTAAAGTTTAATTTGTCTAGAGACATAAATGACGCAAATTAAAAAAAGAAAAATAATAAATTTGAAAATTTAATTGGGTCATTTAATTAAAAAGGTGCGTCATTAATTTGTAAAAACCCCGTGGTTTAAGGACAAATTTGAAAAAAAAATTTTTTTTTACTCTTAAGTTTCTAAAATCTGCAAGTTTTCCGACAAAGTCCGCAAGTCAAAAAAAATTTTAAAAAATCAAAAATTTAAAAAATTTTGCCAAAAAAGAGAAAAAATGAAGAGAAAATGGAAGAGTATTATTTTTGGAGTCAAAAAATGCGGATAAAAACTTGCAAAGAAAGAAAATCTCGGAGACTTCTGGGAGCACAAAATTTAAAAATTGTCAAAACCCCAGAAAACTCGCTTTTAAATTATTCCCCAAAAATTTAAAAAATTCGAAACTAACTTTATCTGGACATTTAAAGACGTTACATTTGAACGAATTTGAAGCGCCATCTCTCGCCACATAACAAAATATTTGGAGATCGTAAGAGTCGTGGGCAACATAGAAAACCCTTTAAATTATTTTTAAAATTAAAAAAAATAAAATTTAAATAAAAACCTGTACATTGGATGGGACATTACCAACCTTTAAAAAAATAAAAAAAAATTTTTTTTAATCTCAAAAATTTCATAAAATTTACATTTTACTTTCATCCATATATTTTTGTTTTTTCCTTTTTCTTTGCAGCACAACTTTCACTCCATCAACAGAAACACTGTAAGAAAAAATAAATGTTAGAAAAAGGCGTACATTAATTTTTAAAATTAATGGGTTTATTATGGTTTAAAATCAATGGTTTAAAATTAATTAATTTTAAAAAATTAATACTTTTACGCTTCTAAAAAACGCAAATTATATCCACAATAAACTTGCGGACAAAAAATTTTCTAAAAAAAATTCCCTAAAAATTTCAAAAAATATTGTATTTGCTTAAATATCTTAAGGATGCATTAGCAGGAGAAAAAAACATGAAAACGCCTTCACAATATTTTCAAAAATCCTATTAAAATTCATCATTGACCTTGGTACAAGTAAATAATTAACCCAAAAATTTCAAAATTTTTTTTTCAAAATTTATAGGCTCAAAAACCTTCCAAAAATAAATCGATGGACCGCCCGAAATTTACAGAAAAAAATTCTTTTAAAAATGAAACCCAAAATTTAAATAAAAATTAATTAAACTAACACAATATCGACAAGCCGCTTTTTGATGTTCCTCGCTTTAAATTCGTAACGAACTCTGCGCATTGCTGCAAGAATTTCAAAACGAGCTCCAGGTCGAGAACTTCCCATTTCCATACTGCCAATGTACTAAAAGAAAATTTTTTTTATTTTTAGAATTAAAAAAACCTTTGCTTCAAAATGAATTCCATGTTGTAGCGCGATCTAAAAAATTTTAAAATTTTTTTGACCCAAAAATATTTATAACGAACAGAAACGCTAAAAGAGCAAGAAAAATAAAGGGCGTACTTAAAAAACAAACGAGTTGCGAGATAAATATAATTTTACCTAGGAATCAACTAGAATATCCCCTAGTTAACTAGAGTATCCCCTAGTTACTTTTGTTTTTTAGAGAAAATTTAAAAATAATTTCACCAAGCGGACTCGAACCCACACCCTTCCAAAGCGCTTAAATACACTCCCTCTAATCGAAATGTTCCGATCCAAAAAATCATTTAAAAAGACCCGCAACGGGTTACTCTCTCTTATCTTTCAAGAAAAAAGTTTAACTAACCTCATTTGCAAAGGGCATTCCCCTCTCCGGACTTGCTTCATTTTGCTGTTGAGTGAGGGGCATCTACTTTTTTTCAAAAAAATTGTCGTCTAAAATTCTCCTCTTCCAAATTGTCCACCAACCAACAAGTATTTCTTTTTTTCTTTCAATTTTGTTGTCGTTGTTTAAAATATTGCCATCAAATTTTCATAAAAAATAAATATTCCTATTCTCTCCAAAATGGGAGGGAATTTGGAGGAGATTCTAAAAAATTTTGAATTTTTGCCTAAAAAATTTTCAAAATTTTTCAAAAAATTTAAAAAAATTTTTTAATTTAATTAATCGCGAAGGAAGAAAAATTAGTTTATTAGACAAAACAAAAAAAAGAGAAAGAAAAAATTGCTACTTGTTGCTGCCCAATTATATGTGCTCAACAAAAAGAGAGGTTTTGGCCGGAAGAGTTAAAAAGGGGAAAAAAGTTTTTTTTTGGCTTCGAGAAGAGAAAAATAGATTTTAGGAGAAAAAGGAGGGGAAGATTTAGATCAATATAAAAATAAATATATCCAAGTAATTTAAGCAAAAAGTAAAAGTATATAGAAATAATCCCTTAAGTGTGTCATTTGTTTCAGCCCTAAATTGAGGGGAAACAAAGTGATTTTTGGGGAGGCGTCTGTCCCTCACAAAATTGATTTTCTGGAAAGAAAAAAAATTTTTTTTGAAAGGCAAAAAAGAAAGAGACAACAACGTCCGGTAATTAAATCCCTGCAAAATTAATATTTTTGAACAAAATTTTTTGAGAATTTTTTAGCCACAAACTGTCCAGACTTTGAAACGTCCGGGCAGGTAAAAGGTCATTTTAGTCTGGCCACTTGAGTCGCCATTAAAGTTCGACGAAATCAGTTTTTTAAATCTTTGTGGAACGTAATCCCGCGGGAATAATCACCAAAACCCGACAAATCGAAAAAAGTGCTGAATTGCGGGACGGGATCCCGCAAAATTCCGCGCGGTCTCCCGTCCCGCGCCGCCTCTAGTCCCCATTTCAGTTGACATATTTCTTCGAGTAATCCTTTCCTAGACAGTGCTTCGAAATTTCAAATTTGCTCGTACTCGTACTCGTACTTCGTACCACCTCTTTTTTTGGCCTCGTACTCGTACCTCGTACCACCCTTATTTTTTTGCTCGTACTCGTACTCGTACCTCGTACCATCCCTATTTTTGGCCTCGTACCTCGTACTCGTACCTCGTACTTACTCGTACTTAAGAAAAAAGCAAAAAATCGAAAATTTTTATGATTTTTTGAAGCCCATGCATCTGTTTTTAAATTTTAAGCGTTGTATGTGATAATTAAAGAATCTTGGAAGGCTTTGAAGCTATAAATCCTCCAATTTCATCCATTTTCTGCGCCGCAGGCGAAATTTTTGAGTTTTTTGGAGTGCAAGGAGAAATATTTCCTCCATGATGGGTCGGGCTACCCGAAACTCGGCATTTTTTTTATACATTTTCGATCTTCTTACATGGAACTTTTTATCTTTTCCATTGAACTTTTCAAATTTTAATCTCCTGATATCTCTCTTAATCTCAAATCCCTTTTTTCAAAAATTTTGAGAATTTTGGATGTCCTTAAGTTAATTTCTTCTATTTTATGCGCCGCAGGCGAAAATTTTGAAAAATTTTGAAGGCCATGAAGCCAGATTTCTTCCATTTTTCACCGCCGGAGGCGAAAATTTTAGAATTTGGAAGCCATTAATCCAACTTTCTTATTTTTTCAGCGCCGCAGGCGAAAATTTTGAAAATTCCTGAAGGCCGAAGGCGAAAAAAACTTACTTTTTAGAGGTACAATGAAAATTTTAAATAATTTTAGAGGGCCAAAAAAAATTAGAGGGCCAAAAAAGTTTTGTTTTAAAACAAAATTAAACTTATAAAATGGTTATTTATGAAATGAAAAATATTAAAATGAATTGTCCAGTGAATAGGAATCGAACCCAAAATTAAATCATTAAAGACTTTGGTGCAGCCACGCACATTCACCACTCGACCACTCGCTCACATAATGGTGAATGAAAGGAATTAAATATATTTCTTTAATTTTCCTAGTAACACCAAGTACGAGAAGTACGAGCTCGTACTTAGGCCTCGTACCTCGTACTTTTCACTTTTTTTGGCCTCGTACTCGTACTTCGTACCTGCCCAATTTTTTTGCTCGTACTCGTACTCGTACTTCGTACCAGGTACGAGTACGAGTACGAGGTACGAGTACGAATTTTGGTACGAGCTTCGAAGCACTGTTCCTAGACCTATCGAGAGCTCTGATTTTGTATTTGAACCGATCGAAGCTTCAGTGCTTCAACTAAAAGATAGCAACTTGAGAAATATCAATGTCCACACTCTCCACATCCCCCTCTTCTCTCGTGAGAAATCTAAAAGGCTATCTATTCAACACAAAACAAACACCTTCTACTAATTCTCAAACAAATCCTTAAACTCTTCTCATTTCAAAAATAATTAATTAAAACTTCAATTTATTCAAATTTTTGGTTTTTTAGTATTATTCTTTTCGTCATTTATTGCATTTGTCAAATCCCCAATAAATTCATTTTCTTTCCCAACACCTCCATGCAATGTATGCTTCCCTGCTTGAATATCTGTATCTGCAGTCAATCCTTCTTTCCCTCCACCAAATGTTGAATTTGTTCCAAACTTTTTCCCGTCGACTAAAACACCTCCACCAGCTAAAAATTTGTGAAAAATTATTGAAAATGTTGAGACTTAAAGTGTCAACTTTTATTTTTTAATAGCTTGAAATTTAAAAATAGACCCACTTGAGTCTGAACGTTGAAAATAAAATTAAAGATTTCGAGACTGAAAGCGTCAAAACTTTGTCTTTTATAGAGCTCGGCACGGGACCCCGCACGCGATTTTACGGGATCCCGTCCCGGAATCCCGGGTTTTCTGCGAAAAACGGGATTACCGGGATTTACGGGATTAATCCCGCGGGATCCCGTCCCATTCAAAATTTTTAAACTCAATCCCGTTTCGGGATCCCTGGATCAGACGTGGGCGAAACGTTTCGTTTCGTTTCGTTGTTTCGTTAGTTTCGTTATGTTTTTTCCTGTTTCGTCTCGTTTCGTGACGAAACACTTTTTAGTTTGTTTCGTTTCGTTTCGTTAACGAAACACCTCTGTTTCGTTAACGAAACATTACCCATTTTTTAGACCAAAATATTACCCAAAAACTGTAAAATTTTCCCCTTTGGTGATCAAAATTCAAAAAATTTTTGCCTGCGGCGCTGAAATCTGGATTTTAAGCGCCTACGGCGCATAATTTACTATATTTTTTTTGAATTTCTCGTTTGATTTTATTTTTTTAATATGCAAAGCTCGAATTCTATGCTAGATTAGGCATATAGAATCGATGTACCTCTTAATGCCAATCAGGGCAGGCGCAAGAGTTTCAATAAAGTTTAGTTTCAATAAACGAAAACGCAACTGATGGCAATGATCATGAATATGGTTGCCTTTTTTCGGGCCTGTTTCTATCGAGTCGGGCCAGTACGAGACTTTTCGGGCCAAATATCTTAGGCTCGACTCGATATTTTGGTCCGAGTCGGACCATTTTGGCAACCCTAATCATGAACGTTGTTATCAGTAAAAAAATCTGAGTTGAGAAATATCATTGGATTTGGCGGGAGCAATGGTGGTATAGGAAATTTGGAGAGAGTAAACGGATATCGGTGGATTTGGAGGGTTTAAAAAATTTAAAAAAATGCCGGGAATCAGGAACGGGTTTAGGCGATAGTAATTTCCGACAAAGTTAATTCCCTATTTTAGGGAATCAGGAAACGGGTCGGCAGGTCCCTGATATACATATACACATATACTCAACACATAATTCGAGCCTGGGACCACAATTTAAGGTCCCACTAAGCTATTAGATCAATTATAGGCCATAACTGGCCTAATAACGTGTCTAAAATCGAATAATTAAGAAAATAAAACCATTTTTATTAAATTTTTTGAAAATTAAAATGTTTCGTTTTGTTTCGTTTCGTTTCGCTAAATTTTTACTGTTTCGTCTCGTTTCGTTAACGAAACGATTTTTAAAAAATTTTGTTTCGTTTCGTTTCGTCTGAAAAAATTTTCGAGTTTCGCCCAGGTCTGCCCTGGATTGCGATTTTACCGACCTTTAGTCTTTTAGCAGTGGTAGATTTTAAAAATTAACACTTTGAGTCTCGACTCGAAAAAATTTTTTCGGTACATAAAACCGTCCCTTTTAAGTCTTGACTCAAAATATATTTTTTCCCCTTACTTTGTACTTGAGCAGTTCCATTTTTCTTTTTGCTAAATTGAAGATTCGATTCAGCCCCACTCCCACCAATATTCACATTTGACCCAATTCCAAATTGAGTTTCACCATCTGGAGTTTTGGTAAAATTAATTTCACCAAAAGGTATTGGAAGTCTAAAACTATAAACTGAAAAGTTTGAAAAAAATTTTCTTCCTATAAAAAAAATTTTTTTACCTGAAAGAATGGTTAATATAAAAAATATGAAAAATTTCATATTTTTATTTAGAATATTGAAAAATATAAGAATGATTTTATATTAATGTTTGGAGGAAATATATTTAAAGGGGGGAAGAAGTTTTGAAAGGTGGGCGGAGGTGACTTGAGAAGGAAATCACCTTTTCCATCACCCCAAAATATATACATATTTTGACCTTTTCCCAAGCATTATTAATTTATTTATTATTCACTTTATATAGAGTAAACAATTTTTGGAAAAATGGAAACATATGTGAGCACTGGTGAATTTCTTGCGGACTTTTTTTTTTCTAGCGCGTATCTTTTCATTAGGGATTTAATTAATTTGTCGAAAACAACTAAAAAAATTGACAAGAAAATTGGCCAAAATTTTTATAAGACAACAATTGTGCAAGAGAAACGAGGGAAAAAAGATGCGCAAGAAAAATGTCCGCAAAAGCGCAAGTCCGCAAGAATTGAACCCCTATCACTACAAGTATCACAAAAATGGCAGAATTTAAATAAAAAATATTTTAAATAAAAAACCTTTCATTTTCAACTTTTGTTTTCAATTTTCCCCTTCCTTTTTATCATCAGATCCAACAAAGTCAATAGATTCACTATTAATGCAATAACGTTCACCGCCATCTTTTTGAGGTCCATCATCTAATAAAAAAAATTTTTTTTTAATTTTATTATTCAAAATAAACCAAAAACGTGTCCCAAATGTGCATTGCAGACGGAACTGAAAAAAACAAATTTAGAAAAATTTGGAAAATAATTTTTGCGGACATTTCTTGCGGACTATGATTTTTTTAAAAGCAAAAATTAAAAAAAAGCTTCTTACCATCGAACTTCTGTCCTAATTCGTCCAAAAGAATGATCAGGCAATCGAGTAATATTTTTATCAGCTTCTATTGATTTTGAAAATGCTGGCCAACTAAAAAATATTTTTTTAAATAAAATTTATTGAGGAATTTTAATTTTACAAGGAGGGAATTTTTAATCGAAAAAATTCAAAATTTTTCAAAACTTCATTCAAAAACTTTTCATAAAAGTATTAAGCCTCCCAAAAAAATTCTCCTTAATTAAAATTAAATTTTCTAAAAAAAACCTCATACCCACAACCCGAATTAAATTTATTCTCTGACACAAACAAATCAGCGCCACAACAAATACAAACATACTTTCCACCAGAAATAAAATGTTTATCATATTTTCCAGTGAATGCGAGTTCCCTTAAAATTCAAAAAAATTTTTCAAAAAAATTTAAAATTTTTCTCACGTCCCAGCTTTCCTCGTAATTTCAAATTGTTCCGGAGTCAATACTTTTTTCCATTCCTCTTCTGTTACTTCTTTTGGATTTTTATTTAATCCCAATTTTTCAAAAGCAGATTTGGGCGAATTTTTTGTTGACATTTTATTAAAAAAGTTGAGGAAAATATTATTTAGCCTTTTCATATAAAGAAATTTTCTTCTAAAATGGATTTAAAAAATAGAAAAAAATATTTTTTTGTGTTGAACAATTTAAAATTTAGAAAAAAATTTTTTCTAATTAAAACTTAAAATTGGTTTTCTCATTAAAAAATATATTAAACACTACAAAAAAATTGTAGAATTATTTTAAAGCAAAAAAGAATTTTCATATCCGACAAAAGTTAAAAAAGAAAAACCCTTTGAATATCATCTAAAGAATAAACTGTTAAAGTTCTTGGACAAACAAATTCATTATTTTTTGCCAATTTACGCATTGATTTTTCTCCATAAACGTGTCCTTTTAAATAATTTGTTAAATTAAAAATTATCTTTTTTAAAAAACCGTTAGGAAGCATCATTGGTCGATTATCTTCACACTGAAAATTAAAAAAAAATTTTTTTTAATTAATTCATATTAAGGAAAAAATTTTTTTGTGATTCCTGGGTTTTATCTAAACTTCCGAACAAGAATCCGGCCTAGGATCCCGCCTATCGTTTTCCACCAGGATCCGGCCTATCGTTTTAATTTTTAATATGGTTGGTCCCTGACCCTTTGTTTCTTTGAAGAAGTTAACCCCAAAGGGTCGGGGAATAGCGTTCATCGCTTAAAAGTGGTTGAGAGAAAATTTATAAATAAGCCAAAAAAAACCCCCAGAGTTCTTGTTAATAAATAGGCACAAAAATAGGAAAAATATTTTTTGCTTAAACGAACGGTAATTTCCAAAAAATTTTTGCGGACAACATTTGCGGATTTTTACAAAAGTTTCTATGAAAGGATCCGGCTAGTCCCCAATTAAAAGTTTAAAAAAAAATTAAAATTTTATACATCAAAAAGTTCTCCACTAATAGCACAAAAAAGCCTTGAATTAGACAAATGCGTGTAGGGAAGACCTTCAGAAAGTTCAAAAACACTGCTGCAAACAATACATCGAGAATTTGAGTCTTTTTTGCATTGAGGCGTTTTGTGAACAGCAATTCCAGCTTTTTTAAAAAAATATTTTAGAAAATTTCTAAAAATTAAAAAAAAACCTTGAAGACAAGCACTAAAAGGTGATTGAGTACAAAATTTATAAATTCGGTCATTTTCAAGGCGAAAAAGTTGAATTAATGTAGAATAGCGTTCATCGCTTAAAAGTGGTTGGTGTTCTGAACGACTCGAATCTTTGCCTAGAGCAATCAGACCCATCAACTAAAAAATTTTTTTTAAATAAATTTTCTTGACGCTTATAAGCCCAGGAAGACGTTTTTTGAGATTCCTGATTTTACTTGGACTCAAACGCAGGATTAGTCCCAGGTAAATAAACCAAGCCCCAAGTCAAGGCCTAAAGCTTAAGTACACCCAGCCAGACTTTTTTTTAATTTCCTGGGATTTTCCCGGATCCAAGCCAAGGACTCGATCGAGGTGAGCCAGAGTCCAGACTTAAAGTCAAAAAGGATGTTCTGGTCCAAAAAAACATACACCCCAAAAACAATGCCTAGTCACTTTTAGAACTTCAATTTCTACTAATTCACTTACATGTAAAAGATTTGTATTAGCCATCCAATGTACTCCATGAAGATCAGATTTATTTCTAAATTGAAAAAAAACTTTAAAAAAATTTTTATTTAAAAAATAAACCCAAAAAATGATTGGACATATTTAAGCGAGTCAGCCGTTCTTCCACTTTTCACAAGTTCCACACAATGTTGAATTCTAACTTCTGTTTCCAATCTGCTACCGATTCGGTGAAGTCTGGATCTGTTGTCACGAACCCAGTTTAGACAAAGAGTCAAATCTTTATTGCGAAGAGATTCTTCTACCTAAAAAATAGGTATTGTGACTTATAGGTTCTTAAAGGCCATGTTTTTATATTTCTGGACAGATATGATCGAATAAAGTGAATTCGAAAGAGTTCAAGAAACTGAGTCGAACAAAGTGAGACGAAGTCGATCAGACATGCAGGGCCAGGTTACAAACTTATGAGCTACAGACCTCCCTCAACCAAATCGATCAAGAAAAATCGAATGGTATTGACTTATCGAAAACCTTACGACCAATATACTAACTAACATAAGCCAAAAAAGTCCATTTAAGTCAAAATACTCAACAATATTTTCGAAAAATATTTTCAACAATACTTTCAAAAAATCCAATTTAAACCTGTCTAGCCACAAGATAAACACTCTTTTGCGCCTGAATGTCCAATCCAACATAATCTGCTAGCAGTTGAGCAGTTTCAAAATACCCGGTCCGTAAAGCCGGTTCGCATCCTGCTCAGCCGGTTCGCATCCTGCGAATTACTCATTTAATTAAACTTATGAAATTACGAAATCTGTTAATCACTGAAATTCTTTATTCACTTTCTCACACAAACTTATTACAAAATACTTTCCTGTAAATCAACCGCTATAAAAATAGCTGGCTTTTCCCCCGTTTTATCTATCTCAGCGGTCATTAAGCTCTCTTTGGATCACAATCTGTCCCTTTTATTATAAAAATATTATGCTTTTTCCCTTGTTAAATTAATTGTAGTTTTCATTGCGAAATAAATAAATTATTAAACGTTGTATTAATTAATTAGGAGTCCCGAAATTATAGGACCATTTCCTACAGCTCAGCCGGTTCGAAAACCCGAAAAAGGTCAGCACCTTTCCGCAATGCATTGCGGCTCCTCGCCGAGGACGCTACCGAAATTTTAAATAATAAAAAAGAATTTAATCTCCCCGAACAAATAGGGAGCATTTCCCTCCACCGTGCAAACATTCGCTCCCTCATTACATCCCTCGAATTAGAATTAGGACATGTATCCGAAACAATTACAGATATAACCTCAGCCCATGAAAAATGGATGAGCATTCGTACCAGTATGACAGGCGCAGAGCGCCAAGCCGACACCCCAATATACGAAGCATTTACTACAGAAACCCCATTCCTTAATAAACTCAGAGATTTAAAAAGATATTCCCGTAAACTCCTTTCCGAAAAGGCTAAATTAACAGAAGCTCTTCCCGACCCCTCCCAAATCACAAATACACATTTTCATCTCCCGAAGCTCTCACTCCCCAAATTTAATGGAAAATGTGTTGAATTTACTTCCTTTTGGAACTCATTTAAAGTTGGTGTCCACGACATTCCAGATCTTTCCGATGCCGTTAAATTTAATTATCTCAAGGAATGTTTAGATGGACCCGCATATTTACTGATAAAATCCCTTCCTTTAACCAATGCTTCTTATCATGAGGCAATCCGACTTCTAAGAGAAAATTATGGAAATTCCGATGAAATAAATAGGACCCTTCTCCATTCAATAAGAAAATTGCCTACAGTACATTCAAATAATGGTCCCGAAAATCTTTGTATGGAACTACGATCATTCGTAGACAAATTTGAATTATTATATTTACAAATGATTGAACAGGAATTTGATATCAACACGCTTTCCATCCAAATGGAATTAGAATCGAAACTCCCACCTCCTATTCTTGAAGAAATATTTAAAGCTAAGGAAGAAAATGGAGCAAACTGGCAGACCGATCAATTACGGACAACATTAAAACAAATACTGAAAAGAAAGGAAGGAATAAAAGCTCTAGACGACCAAAAGAATGAGCTAAACGAGCAGATAAGTCACCCTTGTACTCCAAAATCACCCCGACCCGTTAGACAGACTAGCCCACCTAACACACCACAATCCTCCCTAACATTTCATACATCTCAACAAAACAATAAAACAGGGAGGTTTAGATTCCCCTGTATTTTCTGTAACCAACCCGACCATTTATCCCACCATTGCTCTAACTATAATTCAATCCATTCTCGAAAATCCCGCTTATATGAGAAAAATTTATGTTTTAATTGTTATAAGCCCAACCATATTTCGAGGAGTTGTCAAAGACCAATTACTTGTTCCCATTGTAATAACTTACATCCCAGAGCACTTTGCTCGAAATTATTTAATCCACAAATTAATGAACCCTGTATAGATGAAGATTATAATGAAGAAACCATTATATCCCCACAAGAAATTCCCAAGCAACATACAATTAATCACTCACAAATAATGCCAATTACACCCCCACCTATAGCTCCAATCCCTTTATCGTTAATAAAATTGCCGGATAAATTTTATACCGCCAAGTCCTTTAATAATTCCTCAAAAACCGAAACCAAATCAGGCCACTTAAATAAAAAAGGCGAAAATAAATCCTTACTGCTCGAAGAGCCACAATTAATCAATCACTCAATTAAATCTTTCACACAACTATACAGCAATCAAAATCACTTACCAATCCCCGATCCCACGACTCCCACTCCCGCAAATATAATAAATCAAAAACACGGTCCACTGAAGACCAGTGAAAATAATAGGTTAGAAATAAAAATTTCAGTTCCCACAGATAATGTCCGCAGCAGGAAAGGACTAAATAAATCTTCAGGCCCCCCAGGTGATGTTCCATCAGACAAATCTTCAAGTCCGACTCCCCCCACAACAAAATTGGACTCCCATGATCTATTAACTTCCCCGCCTGCTGCTACCGACAAACATCAAACACAAAATATTCCGACTACAAAGCCACAACCGCATGCTCCTTCGAAACTGAAAATGATTTTGGATCCTCCACCGCCTCCCCCCAGCTCTCCAATCAAATTCCCAATCAGTCGTGTTCGAGTTCTCCCTTCTGGCTGTGTTGAACGCCTTCCAGCCTCCTCCATAACAAAAAATCAATTGTCAAAATTACAGAAGAATAAGAAATTTAAGAAAAGAAATATTTCACACATTCCACGATTAAACTCAATTAAATTTACGGTCCCCCCTATTTTGCCAAGCATTATAACTACTTATAACAATGTAAACCCAAATTGGCCCATTCCTAATCTTCTCCGTTTATTCAACATCCAGCCAATATTTTGTTATCTCCCATTATTCAATATCCAACCCATTCACTCAATGTTTGCCGCGGGAGTGTCGCATCCTGCGAATTACTCATTTAATTAAACTTATGAAATTACGAAATCTGTTAATCACTGAAATTCTTTATTCACTTTCTCACACAAACTTATTACAAAATACTTTCCTGTAAATCAACCGCTATAAAAATAGCTGGCTTTTCCCCCGTTTTATCTATCTCAGCGGTCATTAAGCTCTCTTTGGATCACAATCTGTCCCTTTTATTATAAAAATATTATGCTTTTTCCCTTGTTAAATTAATTGTAGTTTTCATTGCGAAATAAATAAATTATTAAACGTTGTATTAATTAATTAGGAGTCCCGAAATTATAGGACCATTTCCTACAAGATGTTCAACAATAAAACGGTTAAGTCGTTGGTCGTAGAAAGATTTTCTGACAGTTGAGTCACTGCTGCCGGCCTTTAATTTTATTTTTAAATTAAAATAAACAAAAAAAACCTGTGTAAGCATTTCCACTTGTTTATTCAAAACTTCCCCAGATTCATTTTCTTCAGTCAATTTTTGACTAACGTCGTCTTTGAATTGTGTAATAAGCTTGTTTAATTTGCTAATATTGTTGGATACCTTTGAAAGATTATTTTTAAATTACTGGTCTTTTATTTAAGAAAGTCTACAAAAGCCTAGATAGGGATTCATAAAAAGTTCTGGTCCGGACATCAATGAGCCTAGGTTTATGGCCAGATGAAGCGCTTTAGTTGCCAAAAAATCGGCGCTGACATTTTTAAAAATGAGCCTTCCTTCCCACAGGAATTATTTCTGGGTACGTACCTGTATGGGCATATAATCCAAAGAAAATCCATGTCCAGAAAAACCCCAATAAGCTTAAAAATATATGGGCCTTAACTCAGACCCAACACCTTCCCTATCGAGTATCTAATATTTTCTTTTCTAAAATGTTTAACCTCATTCAAACAAATTGGTTGTGTTCGCCCTTTCAATTTTTGCTCTAAAAGTTCAAATTCTTTTTGGAAATGGAATATGCATTGGTCAATAACTCGTTGAGTACATCGAAATTTTTTGTTTAATAATTCATAAGGTATCTTTAAAAAAATTAAAAATAATTTAACAAAAAATAACCTTAAGTGTTCCATATTCTAAACAATTCAACTCGTTAAAGGTTGTAAGCGATTTGCCTGACATCTTTCTTAAAATCAAAAAGTTAAAGGAAAAGAAAAATTAAAAAAATTTCTTCAGAAACCGCTTATTTGGACATTTTGTAAAAATTTTCACTTGTTGACATTTTGAAATTTTAAATTAATTTATTTTTGGCATTTTGTCTATTTAATTTTTTACGCCAAAATAATTACAAAAATTATTTTTAAACATTTTTCGATAATTTCTCGCCAATTAGTAACAAAAACGAACCAATTTTAACTCGAGAGAAGCCTTTATTAGATCGACTAATCAATTATTGTCACAATTTACTTTAAAAGAATATAAAGAGTATAAATTGGGGTTCAATCCAATTTGAGCTAAACCAGCTGTATTTTCTCTAATTTTCTTCCCTTTTTAATCAAATAGACAATAAATACTTGCTTTATCTTCTAAATAGTTCTCATTTTCCCTTTTTTTGCGCAAAATTTTCTCTCGTTGTTAAACGATCATCTTTATTTATTTTTGTTTAAAATGAAGAAATCTTTTTATATATTTTGTAAGTTGATTTGAAAATTACCGTGAATACTCTAAGCTCTGGGCTTTTATTATTCAACATGCTTCTTTGACTGGGCTTATATTAAATATAGGCTCTTATTGGAGACTGGCCATATAGTTCTAATTGGTCTCCGCGGGTGGGCTTATATTAGGGGAAGGGGGCTTCTATTAGAGATGGGCTTCTATTAGAGACTGGGCTTCTTTTAGAGACTGGGCTTCTTTTAGAGACTGGGCTTCTATTAGAGATTGGGCTTCTATTGGAGTATTTAATATAAAATTTGTTTTCAATTATTTCTTAAAGTCACTCTTTGCTTCCTCATCTCCTTTCCTCAAGTCTTCTCTCGCCATTTGAGTAAACGACAAACATTTCATTATCCAGATGAATTGAGGCCATATGCCCAAAATTTTCATAGTGGCACTCGCATTATACACGGCACTTTGGGACGCTTTGCCCCACAGGATTGGCCTGGATGGTGGATATTTTATTTTTAAAAATTAATTCTGACTTAATTAAAGGTATACACGAACAATCTTTAAATGGAACGGTGAAAGCAGAATGAGCCCTTACACAACTAACGATGTTCATTATCAAGGCTGGCATCTTCAAAGAATGGCCAGTGGAAGTTGATAAATTCAATAAATTTTTGTGCGATTAAATCGTTATTTTTGTAATTAAAGAAAAGCAAAATTTGACACAATTAAACGTTTTTAAAAAATTATATGGTAGTTGACTTACATATTTCTATAAAATTTTTTGATATTTTTTTATCAGAGCCTGGAACAGGTCTATTCCGATCCGTTTAAAAAAGAAATTTCTCCATTTTTACATACTCTTGAATTTTTTAAAATATTGCATAATGGGCTAGATTAGCGCTTCAACAAGCTAAAATCATTTTTCAAAGATTTAAAATCCGCTGAGTCTAAAAATCACCATTTAAAATTGAGATCAAAAAATGAGATTTTAATAAAAATTCACGCTTGTAAGACCCCATCAGTTGGAGATTTTATTTTCCCGTTCTTCATTGCCTATCTTCAATTGGCTTTCCTTAGAAACAATGGTGGGAATGACCACTAGACAACTATTTTTAGTTAAATGCGCAAATACTTAAATGGAAAACAAAAAATTCTTGCCTAAAGAGTTGTTAGCCGATGTAATCCATTTTGTCCCGTTTAATTTAAAATGGAAAGATATCCGGACATCTAAATTATTCGATCTTTTTATGATCAAATTCCAACAGAAATGTATCATTTATTTAAGCAGTGTGAGTATTTTCTTTATAATACACTTGACTCTCTATTCAAACATTTTTGGTTCCTTAAGTGGATTCTGTCCCTTCCTTTTCTAAGAATTACTATTTTAAAATTAAAGTCGAAAGCTGAAGTTCTTGCTGATTACAAGAGTATAATCAACAATTTAAAATCGATGGATGGGCATGAGAAGCAATTTGTCCTTTCGGAAGTATTCTTTATTGACAATTGTTTCGAACGTTAGTGATTTTTAAATTTTGACAAATATTAGTCTAATTGTCTTTCAGCGTTGTATAGGTGTCTTGTTGGCACTTCCGATGAACCCTGTGCTGATAAACTCAAAAAAGTAGGTTTTACTAGCTTTGATACTTGATTTGGGGGTACAGCCCAAGTAGGCGCATGGCCACAACGGCGCAAAGCCATAACTTGCTTCAAGCTTTCCAAATTTTACCGAATTTAGCATTAAACGATTCCTCACATTAAGCTAAAGAGACTGGTACCAAAATTGATAAGGGCCAGAAATTTTCCCCACAAGTTGTGGCTTTGCGCCGTCCTGGCCGCGCGCCTACTTGGGCATTTCCATATATTTGGTTATTGAATTTAGAAGTTAAGTGAAACTGCTTGGCCAGTTAACGAACCTGGTTGGACAAATAATATTGATCTTGAAGAAGTTTTTTTTGGAGATTACAGATAAAATATATTTTTCAACTTTTTCAGTCGAGAAATAATTACACACACAAGAGAGAAATTCTGCAAAAACTTTTCACAGCATGTTTTGAGGCGGTCGAATCTGTTGATGATCCAGGTGTTCTCTGCATGTGGAGAGTTGTTGGCAAATGTAAAGTGAACAAAAATTTAAATTTTTTAATATTTTTAAATTTTAGGTTCAGGGGGGATAATGAGCTGTGCTATGCGATATTTTGAAAACCATGCGAATCGACACCGTTGTTAAGTGTTTGAATCTAATGGAGTTTTTCAATTATGAAAAATTTTTTTTTGGGTTATGGTTGTTTTTTTACTGTTAAATAAATATTTGGATATTTTTTTCTACCTTTTTTTAAGATTTATTTAGTCAACAAAAAATTTTTTTTATTTTTTTTTGTAAATTGAATTTTGTTCAAGAATTTTCTTCATTCCCTCTTTCCTTTTTAAAAAAACTAAAGTTTAATCTATCAGATATTTTATATTCGACAAATATTTCAATCTAATGTCCGTTTCTCTTCATTTTTTGTCAGTTGTCATCTTTGGGCGATCTTTTATAAATTATACCTTGACGAGGATTGTATAATCTTAAAAATATCATACTTTTCCTCATTTTTCGGACTCTATTGGATACCGAGAAAAAAATTTTTCTTTACTGGCCATTCATTTTTTGATTTATTTTTAAGTGGACACGCCTAGTAGGCGCGCGCCCAAGTAGGCACATAAGTAAGGAGGCACATTTTCAGCAATAACTAGCTGGAAAATTTTTGGACCTTAACAATTTTGGTACCAATCTCTTTAGCTCGATGAGAGGAATCGTTTAATACTAAATTTGATAAGATTCAGAAATTTTGAAGCAAGTTATGACTTTGCGCCCACTTTGCACCTCGCGCCTACTTGGGCGCACGCCTACTTGGCGTATCCGTTTTTAATAGTGTCCGAAAAGTTTTCCTTTCTCTTTTTTTAGTTTTTCAATCAAACACATCTGCGTAATTTGTCACTTATTCAAGTATATAAAATATCCAATTGAAAGTTTATATATATTTCCTGTTTCATTTAAAGAATAAAAAAAGATGATTGAAGCTGTGAGATGTCGATTAGGAGGAAAGGTTTTTTCTTCTAAATTTTTTAAAAATATTTTTTATTTTTAGACACCAAAGACTGAATTGGATGTAGGTTTTTAGGCACTCGTACCGTTTATGATGGTCGCCGTTCTCTGACCATTATGAGGCAATATAATGAGGGGTAATTAAAATTCGGTGCCAAAATTGGTCTCATAATGTTCAGAGAACGGTGGCCCTAACGGACCGGTTTTAAATTTTATTTAAACAAATTTTCAGTTCAATTTCATACCAGTCACAAAACGCCACTTTAGGGAGAGTCGAGAATGGAGGCGAAAGAGGGGCCGGATTATTGCAAAAATTCGAGCGTTGGGAAGGTTCCAATTGGCCTTTTTGCTTTCTAGGATGCCGGTAAGTTTTTTATTTTTTCTGAAAAATTTTGTGGGGCAGGACAATTTGTAGGAGTCATCCTAAAAGTTATTTTTGTTATTTTTTTCTAAACTCCTTGAGAGTTCAAAAGCAAAAAGAACGCCTTTCTATCGTTCACTTGTAGTTTGCGCGAATCAGAGAAAAGAGAAATAGTGTGTAAAAAGGAGAGAGTATTTTCTCTAATTTTTATTTTTAAGTATTTAAGTTTTAAAAATAGATATTTATTGTTTACCATCAATTACCTTACAATTGTTTACTAATATTTGCAAAACTAGCAAATCTATCATCTTTTCTATTTTTATTCTCTTGTCGAGATCTCTGTGTTATCCTTCCAGTTAGGATTTTCGGTCTTGAAAAATCTTTGGATATGCGGAACCGAGCCGAAAAATCCTTAGATTTTCGGTTCGGCTCTGAGACGATAACCATACTCATAGCAATTTAAGCTCTAAAAGGGATAACTTTTAAGGGTTTGGGAATGTAGGGGGGGAGTAGGGGGAGGATAACTCAGAGATCTCAATAAATCTATCTAATCTTGTTGTAGTGTTTAAATGGTTAAAATGTTCGTTTTATCACTTTCTGACTACAAAAATCAAAAATTAAAAGAAAAAGTCCCTCAACACAATTCCACCAAACAAGACAATATTTGCCTTAGACGTGCAACAACGCGAAAATCTTTAATTAAAAAGCCGCGATTGCCTAGTATAAAATCAAAAAATACGGTTACATTGGACAATGAAAAGGAGAAAAATGAACAATTAGTTGGTATTTTAATTAAAAAATTTTTGGGTTGAAATTTCCTAGGGAAGACTATGAGGAGGTTAGGGTTCAAGCTTCTAGTGGAAAAGAGAGGTAAAGGAGCTAAAATGTAGTGTTGAAAATAAGATATTTAATCGAGCTTCTTGTTGGTCTAATGGTTAGCGTTTCTGCATGCTGTGGATAGGGGTTGTAGGTTCGAGTACGCCTTGGGGTCTTTAATTTTATTTTCGACTTAAAATTGCTTATTTTCAACAAAATTTTGTTTTCTTTTTTATATTTTCATTTTCCTCTTCTAAAATTTTCTAAATTTCCGTTCATTCTCGATCGATTAACAATAAATAGAAATTTATTATTTCTCCCCCTCTCATCCTTACCCTTTCGCCTTTCAAAAATTCTCAATTCTTTTAAACAACAGTTGTGTGGCATTCAATCACTCTGTTTTAACTCAAAACATTTAAAAATCTTTGTTTCCTTGTTTTTAAATTTTTTTTTCTATTCATTTTTCTCCAAAAAAAATTTTTTTTTGCCTTCTACCAAAAAAACGCTCCTATAAAAAGACCAAGAAAAATGGCTATATCAACACAAGATTTATTTGAAATGAGTAAAAGATTAACTGTTAGATTATCAAATGCGGAATCTGATGAAGTTCGTAGTCGAATACAAAAAAGGAGAGGAAGAGGTGGTGGAGGAGCAGGGAATGTAATTTTGGAGAATGGAGAGAATGAGAATTGGACAACTACAGCAACAAATGAGGGAGGAGGAGGAGGTTATGTTGCTAGTGGTGGTTGGATAAGGGCTGGGGCTGTTGATATTATGCCTGAAGAAGTTAATTTTAATTTTTGAGCAATTTTGTGTTATCTCACGTTTCTGGGATATCGTAGGGGAGAACAGAGATTTTGATATTTTGGAAGGGGGATAACTGAAGGATTGTGATGTGTGAGAGTGGAATAACCGAGACATTTTGATATCCTAGGGTATGACTGAGAGATTGATATTCGGAAGGATGGTTGTCGGTTCCCTGGAAATTATTCGGATATCCGAAACCGAACTGAAGTGCCAACCCGAAAAATCCTCGGTTCTTCGGTTCGGTTCGAGGTTCAGAACCGACACAGAACCGACAACCCTACTCGGAAAGATGGATATTTACTACAATAATCCATTCTATTGATAGTCCAGTGGGATAGATTAGGGATTGTGATGTTTTGGACTGTGTAATAAATCAGAAATTTGTAATTTCATCTCATAATGTTGCCTGGGTGTGATGGAAACTGAATCCCTTATTTTGATTGTTTGCGATATAGTTTGCGTGTCCTGCCTCAAAATTTAAAAATTTTTTCGGATAATTTCAAAATAAAAAAAAAAGTTTTTTTAGTGCATCGACAAATTGCCTGATCGAGTTCTTCATTTAATCTTCTCATATTTGCCAACAAAACAAATGCTCAATGCAAGCAGAGTTTGTAGACGATGGAAGGCAATTATTGAAAGTCCTGGATTGTGGACAAATATATCTTTTAGGTTTTTTTTTAATTTTTAAGGGAGGGAGAGGTCCTAATTTAGTTTAAGGTCCATTAAAATTGAAGGGCGAGAGTCCCTTTGAAAAATAAAAAAATTTGGAGAGGTGGGGAGAATTGAATGAATTTTGTGACATTCCTTCTTAAATCAAATTTTTGGTTGTCTGTAATTGGGCTTTTAGTTAGGGTTGCCGTTTTCGAGTCTGGCCGACGACCTAGTCTTTTTTTAGCCAAAATTCGATGCCGACTCGACCTTCCGGATCGGGCCGGTCCGGCAACCCTACTTTTAATGTTAAGGAAGTAGTAAATCCTTAAGAAGAAATTATCAAAAATAATAATTTTTTAACATTTTATAGAGTTGCCCATGGTGGAATTCAAGTAAAAAAATTTAAAAAAAAATTTTTTTTTTTAATTTTAAAAAAAAATTTAAAAATTTCAAAAATTTTTTTTAAATTTTCAAAAAAAATTTTCAAAGAAAATTTCAAAAAATTTCAAAAAAAATTTCAAAAAAAAATTTTTAGGTAACCAATCTTGAACACTTTACTCAATTAATACCTATACGTTTCACTGAGCTTCGTTCTTGTGAATTAGCAACAGATTTAATTACCCCAAATGTTTGTTTTGAATTTTTTTGAAAAATTTTTTTAATTTTTCAAAAGATTCTTCACGAATTTTCCAATCGTTGTCCAAAACTTCAATATTTAACTCTCGACTTTTCTACAGCAATGCAACTTCACGATTTTAATGATCTCCAATCATTTCCCAGTAGATTGCGTTCTTTGACCATTTGTTTGAGTGAAAATATTTTTCTTGAAGGTTTTTTTAAAAAAATTTTTTGGGGGTTAGGGACTGGACGTAGGCGATGGGAATTTAATTGATATGAACACTGGGCTTGGTTTAATTAAATGGACTGGATCCTGGGCCCAAAGCGGGACTATTTCGATTTTCGAGGGGTTTTTTCTTTCGATCTTGAATGGTAGGGGGAAAGAATCAAAACTGGGATTGTAAATAAGTAACTTTGGAGATGGAACAACCTTCGTTTGACTAATTTATTTTTTAAAGGTTTTCTGCGGAAAGTTTACACATTTATTTCGAGTGTTGAAATTTTGCATATTATTGGTTTATTTTTTAAATTTTTATTTTTAAAAATATTTTAAAAATTTTAAGGAACATACGAAAAAGTCGAGGATGAAGAAGAAGAAGTTTATGAAACGGTAAAAATTAAATGGAATGGAAAATAAATTTAAAAAAATTTAAAGGTTAATGTATTCAAATTGAAGCAATATTTGCCAAATTTAACAGTGGTTAGTTTATTTTAAAAATTTGTCTTGGAAATTTAGACACTGGCAGAGGTGGGTCGGAATTCTGATTTCCGACGTTTTTCCCTTCCAATTTACGAAATTTTGGAAAAATCTTATTTCCGACACCTCGGTCTGTTCCGGTCCATCTCTGGGCACTGGAAAGCCCACAAAATCCGCCATCAAAAATCTAAGAGCTCATTCGTTGTTTTACTTGAAGTCTAAAATTTCGCTTGAGCCCAAAACTCTGAAAATGTTGAATCTCAACTTTCCAGTGCCCTAATTTTGGACACCAAAGAAATTATTTTTATTAAAAAATTTTTTTCAGGTCAATCTGTGGGGAGTAAGTGTTTATTTTTTAATTTTAAAAAAATTTAAAAAAATTTATTATTTTTTTTCAAAGGTTCCTTTTATTACCGATGACCATGTAGACGCTCTATCTTCAAATTGTGCCCGTTTACAGTGTTTATGTATTAATTATTGTACTAAAGTTACTGGTAAATTTTCCTTTTTGTAAATTTTTGTGGTTTAAAAATAAAATTCTGACCCCCTTTTTGACCTAATTCTTCATCTTTCCCATCCCTTCAAAGTTATTCCACCCATCCAGAAAATTTTAAAACTTGGGGGAACGAATAAAACATAAAATAGGGTACTTGTGTAGTTTACCCCCCATAAGCCCCGCCTATTTTTCTTTCAGATTTTTTCTTTCGATCCATCTCCTATAAAATGACCGTTTGGGTCAATATTTTAATAAACATTTTTTAAAGAGCGGAAAAACGACAAAGGGGCGGGGCTTATGGGGTGTAAACTACACAAATACCCATAAATACCACTTTTGCCTTTCTATTAGAATAAAATTAAATTTTAAAATTTTAAGGATCTTGCCTTCGTTTAGTCCTTCAAAGATGTAAAAGGCTTACAACACTCCTTTTGGCTTATACAAGTTTTTATTGAAAATTTGGAAAAAAAATTAATTTTAATTTAGCATTAGATGACAGTATAATCCAACAATTAGAATGGGAAAAAACGCGAATAGAAGAATTGGATATTAGAGCAACTGAATTAAGTGCAGAAACGCTTATTTCTTTGTTAACTAGACTACCGCATTTACGTTGTAAGAAATTCTGATTTTTAAATTAGAATTCTGATTTTCTAAAATTAAGTTCTGATTTTTTAAAATTATTTCTGATTTTTTAAAATTATTTCTGATTTTCTCAAAAATGTTCTGATTTTTTAAAGTAAAATTCTGAAAAGTAAATTCTGATTTTTTAAGTTCTATTTTCTTGAATAGAGTTCTGATTTTAAAAAATTCTGATTCTATTTTTTAAAACAAAATTCTGATTTTCTAAAAAATGTTCTGGTTTTTTAAAAACTAAATTCTGGTTTTTTGGAAATAAAATTCTGATTTAAAATTCTGATCTTTTAAGAACAAAATTCTGGTTTTTCAAGCAAAATTCTGGTTTTCTAAAAACAGAATTCTGATTTATAAATTCTGGTTTCTTAAAAAAAATTCTGACTTAAAATAAATTCTGATATTACACTAGTTCTGATTTTTAAACCGAAATTCTGATTTTCTAAAAATAAATAAATTCTGATTATTTTAAGGGTTAGACGCTAGCTGGCTAGAAAACTTTACCGACCAAGTTCTCGACAGATTTATGGAGTCAACCACAATAAACAATATTGAATATTTATCAATGGATACTTGTGATTCTCTTTCAGAATTTGCTTTGACTGATTTAGTTGCACGTTTTGGGCATCAATTAAAAGCTATAAATTTGGGAGGGCATGGGTAAAATTTAAAAAGGGGGAAAAATTAAAAACAAATTATTTTTTAAAGCAAATTACTCGAATATTTTTGGATGAATTCAATTACCCGATTAAACAATGTTTGTGTGTTGGTTATGGGGGTAGCTGAAGATTGTTGTCCAAAGGTAGTAAAAAAATTGTCAAAAAAAAATTTGAGAATATTTTACAAAAAAAAATTTCGAAATTTTTTTTCCGGAAAAAAATTCTGAAAAAATCAGAAATATTTAAAATTCTGATCAAGAAAAATTTTTTGAAATTTTTTCAAAAAAAAATTTTTTTTGAAAAAAATTTTTTTGAATTTTAAAATTAATTTTTTAGGTGACAGCAAAAATACACATTGATCAGGTAAAAAAATTTTTTTTAATTATTAAAATTAATTTTTTTTAAGTTTATTGATTGTATAGCTCAAAACTGCCCTTCACTAACCCGCCTAGAAATTCGTTGGGATGATGGAACTTTAAGATTTTCTGATAAATCGAGGTAGAGGAAATTTTTTAATTTTGAAGATAGGATTCTGATTCTTGAAAATTCTGAAAAATCAGAATTATTAAAATTATGGTCAAAACTGAATTTTGGTCTAACTGGAAACAGAAATCAGAACTTTTATCAAAATTTCTGTTCTGATAAAAATCAGAATTTCCGATCCATATAAATCAGAATTCTGATTTAGCAGAATTTCTGTTCTGTTAGAAATCAGAATTTCCGGTCTAGTAAAAATAAAAACTTCTGATGCAAAATCAGAATTCTGATTTAACAGAAATTCTGATTTTTAAAAGTCAGAATTTCTGATGCAATAAAAATCAGAATTTCCTTTATTTAAAGCAAATTCATCGATGTTCTTCGAATGAAATGCCCAAAATTGCATTCAATTGTATTAAGTGACGGGCAATATTATGAATTAGTTAGATCCAATTTTGAAAGAGCAGATCGAATGTCAGTTGTTAGAACAACAGAAATGTGTAGAACAGGAATTCTTCAATGCTCAAAATTTTATAATCAATTACTTTTTAACTGAAATTTTTTTCGCCTTAATTTTTCTAAAATTCAAAGCATAATTTTCATTATCTTTAAATAAAAATTTAATAAAGGCCCACTTTTCTTTAAGCAGACGTAGTAAATTATTATTCCTCCTTCACTTTTTAAAAGTGAAGAAGGAATAATATATTTTCTTTTAAAAAATACAGAATTTTTTCAATCAGATTTTTGGAAAATTTAAAGTTTCTTTAAAGATTGTATTAAAAACAAAAAGTTTATCAGTTCCTCCCTCAAATTCTACTAAAATATAAGAATCAAAAAATTTTCTTATATTTTCCTATTCTTAAAAAATACGGAAAATTTTTTTCAATCAGGAATTTAGTAAAATATGTATAGAGCTTTTTTTAAACATTGGATAAAAAGTCCAAGTTTTATCAAATTTTTTTCCAAACATCCCTAAAATAATAATAATCCAAAAAAATATTCCTATACAACAATCATTTTCTCTAATTTTTTATTTTGTCTTCCTATAAACGCCACCAACTCATCGAAGCACGCATTTCTTGATATATTGGCCATGCCTCTACTTTGCCTTTAAAAATAATTTTTTTTTCAAAAATATTTGAAAAAATACCAGTTCCCGCGCATGCAATTTCTCGATCATAAACATGGTCCATCATTGCAGCTTGAACAGTATCCGCACTAATAAACGAAATTTTGCGTTCAAGTTCGGATAGAGGAGTTATCTTTCCGGTACTCAACACCTGGAAAAAACAAAATTTATTTTTAAGTGGACGTTTCCGAAATTTTTTTTTTGAATTCAGGGAAAGCCCAACAACTCTTACGAACCAAAAAATTTTTAAGAGGTCATCCCAAATTTTTTTGAATTTGGGGAAAAAATTTGGGTCCAAAATAATTTTTCAAAAAATTTAAAATTAAAAAAAAAAATATATATTTCATCCCAAATTTTTTTGAATTTGGGGAAAAAATTTGGGTCCAAAATAATTTTTCAAAAAATTTAAAATTAAAAAAAAAACCTCAGAGTAATAGGCGGAACACCCCTACGTGTCCCTTCCTAGTCCAAAAAATTTTATAAAGAGGACCTTCCCAAAATCATTTTTTGAAGGGAAGGCCCAGGAACCCTTCCTGGTTCAAAAATATTTTTTTAAAAATTTAAACTTATAAAAAACCTCAGTAGCAATATAATTAGCAATTTGGGTGTTTGTCTCCAAATTTGAAAATAAATTTGTTTTTAACGCATTCTTCGCCCTTTCAGTTTCTTCATCAGTTATACTTGTTGAAATGTATCTAAAAGGATGCAACAATGTACTCATTGCATTACAACAAGGCTCAATTAATTCTCCATGAAAGACAAAATAAACGCCGAAAAGTCTAAAAAATTAACTGATTTAATAAAAAAAATTTTTTTTTTGAGAAAAATTTCGAGTTTGAAAATCAGAAAAATTAGGTTTCTATATAACAGTTAAATAGGTGAAACGCTCCAGAAGTGTGGAGGCGTAAATCGGGTCTAGATTTGCTTTTAAATTCCCAAGACAGCAAGGGGGTCTACCTATAAAATCCTTATTGTTAATCATTTTTCCTACACAGTTAAGTGCATTAAATAGCCTTTGTGGTTGAATTTCAACAAAAAATATAAAAAAATACCCAGTATTATTGTAAGAAATATTAAAAGCCTCAAATCCCAACATTTCCTCTTCTGCTGCCGCTTTTTGGATAAGTAATGAAGGGGCGTTTAACGAAGCCGCATAAGTTTTGTCCCACTGTCCAAAGAAAGTTTTGGCAACCTTTTTAAATTAGATAAAATTAGAGTTTTACAAAATTAAAAAAAACCTCCAAAGGTAAATAATCCATATGTCCTCTAGATACTCCTTCAACAGCCAAAGCGCCAAACATATAAGGATAACTATCATCACGATAAAGAAATTCTGAACCGGTAAAGCGAATGCGAGGTGCTGGGATATAATCTAATCCAGAACGGCTTGTTGGTAAAAATCCAGAAGGAACTTTGCGGTCATAACTGTGTTTTTAATTTAAATTAGAAAAAAATTTCTGCAAAAATTTTTGTCCGCAAAAATTTTGCGGACATATTGTAAAAATAAAAGGAACCTATTGCTAAGATGCCCAAAATGTTTTTCGGCAATTCTGTGAAGAGTATCATGATTAAATCCCCCACCAGCACAAGACAAAACCATACGAACAGGTTTGCAAAGATCAGCCTTGAAATCAGCCAAAGTCTTCACATCTAATGACCTAAAAAATAATTTAAAAAATTTTTTTCATTAAATACTCTAAAGCTTTGGAGTTTCCAAGAGGAGAATGAGCCATTGTAGTTCCTTGAAAAGCAGTCATATGAAGACTAAAAAATTTTTTTAATTTTTTGAAAAATTATTTTCTTACTAATCCATAACAACTCCTTGTCGATTTTCGTCTTCATAAGAATCTAAACGTTTGAGAGCATCGGCTCTTTGTTGTTCTAATTTGGATTGGTCAATATTTGTATTTGTCAAAACATCAGAGAGGATTTCAACAACTTTTAAAAGAAAATTATTTTTTAAATAGGATCCGTTGGGGAGAGTAAGGGATTTTTAACTTCCCTATATTTTTACAATACCTCTCCATGGAAAATGAATGAAACTTCGTTAAAAACCTAAACTATCGTTAAAGAAAAGGGATAAAACAACAAAGGAGAAAAAGGAAACGAATTAAAATGTGGACCCTAATTATAAGATTTTAAGTTCCTTTTTTAACGTCTAAACAAGGGTTGTACAAGACCGTTTAATTCCTCGTTTATTTTTCCCTGTGCGGACTTTTCTCTTCTCTTTTTGACCTGCCACGTGGGTCAAAAAGTCTCGTTTTAAACTCTAACCCTAAAAAACCCTTGAATATCCAAAAATAAATTTTGAAAATTTTCTAAAAAATAAAAACCTTTCTCAACATCATTAGGGAAACATTCAACAAAAAATGTGGAGTGCTCTCTTGATGTATACGAAAACAAACTTGCTCCAATTTTTGAAAGATCTTTTTGAAGATCAATAGAAGTACGCTTTGTTGAGCCCTAAAATTAGGGGAAAATAAAATGTTTTTGGTTCGAATTTAAACCATGTGAACAATATTTTCAAAAACAGTAGCCACACCATTATTTTCGTTGGTTTCAAGTTGGGAACCGCCAGCGATCCAAACACCAATCTTAAAAATTAAAAATAAGTAAAATGGAGAGGATATAAGAAAGTTCAGTTTAGAAAACCCCTAGCAAATTCTAAAAGGTTTACTGCAGACTTAATAGATTTTTGGTACCATCCGATAGAAGACCACCGACTTGCATTGAAGAGTGATATTAAAAATCTATTGGAAAGTGCTAAAAATTTGGGATGACAATAAACAACGACCCCTTGTAAAAAATAGAAATATCTTGTAAAATGATTTTAGGTCCAGTCATAGTCAGGAAAGCCTTTGGGAGTGTTAGGGTGGAAGGAAGAGAGAAATATCAACTCTATCCTTTCCTCATATCCAAACACTCCCAAAAGACTGGAACATTTACCAGTCATCTTACAAAACGAATATCACTCTCAAAAGTAGATCGGAAGGTGCTAAAAATTCGGGATGACAATAAACAATGTGGCCCTTTGTAAAAATAAAAATTAACCGTAGTAGTCGGTCGACCGTTCAAACTTGAAGCAACACGAAGCCCATTAGAAAGTTCAGACAAATTTAAAACATCCCCGCGTTGTTCCAGAGCTTCATTTGCAGAAGCAAACTTGCTCTAAAAAAGAATGTTTTTAAATCAATTAAATTAAAAATCAAACCAATTGACGCAAAGAATTAATCCGCAAAGTTTTTAACACTTTAAGCATCCTTAAAATCATTTAAAAAAATATTAATAATTTTTTAAATTAAAATATGCATCGATTAAACGAGAAAAATAAATTTAAAAAATAAATCAAGACAAATATTTATTTAAAAATAAAAGCAGTAATAAAAATAATAAAGTTTTCCCTTTCCCCAAGTAAAATTAGGGAGTTATTCGAGTTCCATGCCCAATGAATTGTTTAATAAATGAGATTGGGGAATAAATGGATGACCATATAGAGGCGGATTTAAGATTCGATCATAATAAAGAAAGCTAAAAATATAAAAGGTAGAATAGCGTCGTTTAGATGTCCTTGACGTCGTTTAGGGGCTCGGGACGGGTCTTTCTTCTCACCAGAGGTCGATCGGAAATATCGAAAATGCCGGAAATCGGAACTTTCGGAATTCCGATCGAGCTCTGTTCTCTCCCTATTTTTTCCTTGTTTTACCCATTTTACTTCCTCCTATCCCAAGTGCATAACAGGGAAAAAGTCCCATAAATCCCATAAATGAGTTAATAGCATCGATAAGGGATCCACATCTTCCTCCCAATTTTCCTTTGGTTTTTATCCATTTTTCTTCCCCAACCAAAGCGGATATCAAAAAAATAAAGTTAGGGGGCCCATAACGACACTACTACTCACAATCAATATTAAAATATATTTTTGAGGCCAAACAAAATTATTCCCAAGAAAAAATCATAAAATAATCAATTAAAGATGTCTCACACATCAAAAAATTATTCAAACCGTTCTTCACTTCTTGGCATATTCAACACGCATAGCATGTGTTGGAGTAATCTTAAAATTGTTTAAAGCCTTCTTAACATTTGTAGCTTCATTTTCATTGCTAAATTCAACAAAGGCAATGTCGGTACGATCAGTAATCTGACGAATGTCGCGAAGTCCAGGAAAACTTAAAAAGAATTTTTTTGTTTTTTAGGTTTAAAAATTGGTCGTATTCGTTGTCTCCCCCCAATTCTTTTCGTTTTCCCCCTCTGCCTGTTCCAAAAAAAAGATTTTATGTGAGTAAGACGACAGAAATAAAGGTACCGGATTATATGTTCTAAAATTCAGAGCTGAGTACTTACCGCCATAGATGGTAAAATGATGGCATTATTTGCCTTTTCTAAAGAGAACAAAGGCGTAGCCAGGAGGGCTTCTGGGGCTAAAGCTAACCCCCCCCCCCAAATGGGGAAAAGAAAAAAATTTGAGGAAGGGATTGAGCAAAAAGTGAACCCCCCCTGAAATCAACCCCCTAGCTACGCCTTTGAAGGAGAAGGGGAAATAAAAGAGAAAATTCGGGGAGATAACGAATAAGCACCAGATTCCTTACGGTTGAAAAACGACAGTTAACATTTCCTTAGTGCATTCTGGAGGTAAATTTGTAATAAAAAGAATTTTGTTTGGTGGAGCAGAAGAACGCTGTCCATCCTTTGGAGCTTTACCCTTTTTAGTTGTGGCAACTTCAACAGCTTTCTTTTTCTTTTTTGGGACAGCAATGTTCTTTTTTGGTCTAACAAAAAAGAAAAAATGTGAAAAATAGAAAAGGGATAGAGGTTAATAAGGCTTAAGCAAGGCTTAGCGGTAAATTTGATATCTTTATCGACAATCAAAATACGGCCAATTTTCGAATATTTCTGAGACAACGCTGACCAGGCCCGCAACCAGATTTTTTCCAGGAGGGGGTCCAAGGGGGGCCTAACCCCCAGTCTACGGACCTGCCGCTGACAGTGCGGTGTTCACCACTGAGCTACCAGCGATAGCTTTCCCCTTCGCTTTATAGATCATTTATAGATCATAATTAAACGCTGACCAGGCCCGTAAACATGTTTTTTTTTCGGAAGGAATTCACTTAACCCCAACCTAAGCGTTCTGAACGAATTCTCCTCCTTTAGATAAAATATCCTTACATCCCTAAATGAACCAATTTTGGAAAAAGTCCGTATAAACCATAACGTAATCTAACCAAATTACTTATCTACAAATCCCCAAATTAAAAAAAAAGAAAAACAAACCTTTCAACATAAGTCCCTTTAGCTTTAGCAATAACATCAGAATCAATATGCGAAAATTGGATTCGCATAGGTTTGTCATAAAAAGGAAATCCTTGCATTGAACGAAGCGCTGTTGCGGCAGAATTAATTTCCTTAAAAATAACGTGTGCCTGTCCTCTCATTTTTAAATGGGCAAAAGCCAAGATGTCAATAATTTGTCCAAATTGTGAAAAAATTGCATACAACGCCTTTTTAAGCTCTAAAAATAAATTTTATTTTGATAAAAATTCCCCAAAATTTACCTTCTTTTTTAATTTTCTCGTTCAAATTGTTGATGTAAAGAGTATGATTTGGTTTAACGTCTGCCATAATTTAACTAAAGTTTAATTGAAAAATGAATAAAATCTAAAAAAAATTAAAATTAATATTGCGAAAGTGAAGAAAAAAATACTGAAATAACCGTCAGACTCAAATTCCATTTTTCAACTATTTTCTCCGTGTCCGGACAAAATATCGAATCGTTAAAATATGGAATAGGCTAAAAAAGGGTTAAAATCTCGAATCGGGTAAAAATGGGTTAAAATCGCGAATAGGCTAAAAAGGGGTTAAAATGTGGAATCGTTAAAATATGGAATGGTAAAAATATCGAATCGGCTAAAAAAGGGTTAAAATATGGAATCGTTAAAATATCGAATTGATAAAATGTCGACACGGCCAAAATAGGTCAAAATGTCGAATTTTTTTAAAGATGCGCCAAAACCTTGAATCCGGGCGTTACCGTAATACCGACGGTATTTTTCGGTATTCCGTGTCGGTTGTACGGTACGGAATGCCGACCGATAAAATTTAAAAGCTGACCGTTATTTTTCGGTATTCCGTACCGTATACGGTAAGGTCAAACTTTAGGTCTTAACTAAAAACTAATGCATACCACTCTAATTTTTCCATATCAGGATCGCGTTATGTTTTCCGGATCCGTACGATCATGCCGGACCGGATCCGGTCGATTATGCTTGATTTATCCGGTCCGGTTTTACTCGGTAAAGTACAGTGAACTCAGACAGAAAAGATTACGACGGACTACGACTTACCAAACTTATCAATCAACTTATCATCAATAAACTGATGTTGATAAAATTATCAACAATCAACGTATGGCACAAATCTGACCCGTTTTTAAAAGAATTCGACATTTTGACCCATTTTGGCCGTGTCGACATTTTTACCATTCCATATTTTTACGATTCCATATTTTAACCCTTTTTTACCCGATTCGATATTTTAACGATTCCATATTTTAACGATTCGGTATTTTAACCCCTTTTTAGCCTATTCGCGATTTTAACCATTCCATATTTTAACGATTCCATATTTTGTACCGGAGCCATTTTCTCTGCTTCTCTTCTAATTTCTCTATTATTTCTCTACTAATTTTTATTTCTCTAATTACTTGACAAAAACGTGCCCGCTCAACTCATCTAATACTTAACTCATCCACACGCCCAAAATCGCTCAACTCATCTAAACGGCTAAAATTCCTTAACTCATCCACACGGCCAAAAACGCTTAACTCATCCAATCCTCAACTCATCTAATGCTTAACTCATCCACACGGCCAAAAACGCTCAACTCATCCAATCCTCAACTCATCTAATGCTTAACTCATCTACACGGCCAAAAACGCTCAACTCATCCAATCCTTTGGAACGAGACTATTGAGTACCAGTCGTTTGAGTCCCTGGCCGTTTGAGTCTCTGGCCGTCTGAGTCTCTGGCCGTCTGAGTCCATGACCAGTTGAGTCTCTGGCCGTCTGAGTCTCTGGCCGTCTGAGTCCATGACCAGTTGAGTCTCTGGCCGTCTGAGTCTCTGGCCGTCTGAGTCCATGACAAGTTGAGTCTCTGGCCGTCTGAGTCTCTGGCCGTCTGAGTCCATGACAAGTTGAGTCCCTGGCCGTTTGAGTCCATGACCAGTTGAGTCCCTGGCCGTTTGAGTCCATGACCAGTTGAGTCCCTGGCCGTTTGAGTCCATGACAAGTTGAGTCCCTGGCCGTTTGAGTCCATGACAAGTTGAGTCCCTGGCCGTTTGAGTCCATGACCAGTTGAGTCCCTGGCCGTTTGAGTCCATGACCAGTTGAGTCTCTAGCCGGTTAAGTCCCTGGTCAGTTGAGTCCCGGCCGTTTGAGTGGTTGATTACCGCCGGTTGAGTCTTGGGCCGGTTGAGACTCAACTGACCAGGGACTCAACCGGCTAGGGACTCAACCGGCCGATATTTCAAGGATTGGATGAGTTGAGCGTTTTTGGGGGTGTGGATGAGATAAGCATTAGATGAGTTGAGGATTGGATGAGTTGAGCGTTTTTGGGCGTGTGGATGAGTTAAGCATTAGATGAGTTGAGGATTGGATGAGTTGAGCGTTTTTGGCCGTGTGGATGAGTTAAGTGTTAGATGAGTTAAGGATTGGATGAGTTGTAGGGTAGCCGACAAAAACAAGAGGAATTGAACAATCCAGTTTAACGCTAAAGATAAAAAGCGAAAATAAATTAGCACCAAAATGGACTGTTCTGCTAAAAAATTTCTACAGTACTAAAAATATTTATTACGGTAAGTTTTCTGAATTTCTGAAGAAGTATAATTAATGTCATTATTTTTCGGAATTTATTGAGCTTTTCGGTAATTGAATTTCGTCTTTTAATTACTTCTTTCATGTTAGACTCAACTGTCCTGTTGAAATAGACTGCACAAAAAATTCACTTTAGAGAAGGAAAAAAAAGATTTTCTTTAGAGTGGATTTTTGACATTTTTTTTCGTTCATAAATCGTAGAGAGCGAGTTGGATCTGGATCCAGACCTTGATTTTTCCTTGAACTTGTTTTTTCCCTAACTCAAGGTTAAGAATCTGGTCAAGGTACCCAACCAAAATCAGGAATCAAGGTCAAGGTTTTTTGAAAGTCCTGCTCTCTAATAAGGCATATTTTATTCTTTTCTTTTTTCAAGTTTGTTAGGTTCTGAAAAATTAAAAATTAGCTTGTAATCATGGGAGAACAAATGAAATTGGAAGGTCAATTACGTGGACACAATGGATGGGTCACTCAAATTGCGGCTAGTCCAGTGTACAAAAATATGTTAGTTTCTTCTTCAAGAGGTTTCTTTCAGTAAATTTTTGTAAAAATTCTTTCTCTAAATTTTAGACAAAACAATCATTTTGTGGCAGTTGGATGAGTCTGGATCAGTTTTGACAGGCAAACCGTTAAAGTCCCTTCATGGGCATGGACATTTTGTTTCTGACGTTGTAATGTCATCTGATGGGCAATATGCACTTTCTGGCTCGTGGGACAAAACTTTGCGTCTTTGGGACCTTAACACGTTTGTTTATGCGTTTAATTTTGACAATTGGTCGTAGCGATCTTGGATTGACAGTAGAGTTCGACTGCCGTCCACAGGGAAAGGAGTTCCCGAGGAGCGGGGGAAGGTCTCCCCATAAAGTCGCCTGTTCACTCCATGGTTCGAATTCCCCGCAACTCCCGTTGACTTGTAAAATTGGCCCTCGCCTAAAAGGGCACCCTAATTGATAGATTTTGTGCTTTTGATCCATTGGATCCTGTACATGGGAAACTCCAAACACCATGAGAAGCTTTAGGAAAAATAAAAATTTACACGTTTCTCAAGGTGTTTGCTGTTTCCTTTGCTTAACATCCGATGAATCAAAATCATGATTAGTCAATCAATCATTCTTGGCCTCTATTGTATCTAAATAAAATCATTTTGTATTTCAGTGGCCGGACAACTCGTCAATTTGTTTCTCACACAAAAGATGTTCTTTCCGTTGCTTTTTCTGCTGACAATCGCCAAATAGTTTCTGGATCGCGCGATAAAAAGATTAAATTGTGGAATACTCTTGCACAGTGTAAACACACGATTGTGGTATTTTTTGGATTTTTAAAAATTTTCTAAAAATTCTTTTTAAGAATGAGTGCCATACAGATTGGGTTTCTACTGTTCGGTTTTCTCCGTCCAATACCAATCCAGTCATTGTTTCTGCTGGTTGGGACAGAATTGTTAAAGTTTGGAATTTGGGAACATGCCAGTTGAAGACGAACCATATTGGGCATGGAGGTTATATTAATTCTGTTACTGTTTCGCCTGATGGGTCGCTTTGTGCTTCGGGAGGCAAGGTTTGTGAATTTTAATTTTTGGTCTGTTAAAAAATCTAACGAGAAAAGCAGTTTTTGTAGTTTGCTGTGTTCCGCTTTTCTTATAATAAATTGATTTTGTGAGCTTATATGTAAGTGGGGTATCTGAAAAATCGGGATTCGAAAAGTTCGATTTTTGAAAATTTTCGGTCAGGATATTTGGGAATAAAGAGCTGCCAACCTATTAAGTAACTTACAATTAGCAGGACTAGTAATTCTGTCATGCATGGGAATAAAATTCTTTTTAATTTGGGAGCATTCCAGTCAACTTGTAAGAGATTTTTTTGTCTTCCTTACAGAAAAGTCTGGCACAGAATTATTTTCCTAATTAAATCCAGGGGCATACATTCATCCCATTTTTACTTTTGTACACCAACCAGTTCTTTATTCAATTTTTTCTAATTTTTAGGATGGTTCAGCAATGCTTTGGGATCTTAATGAAGGCAAACATCTTTACACTTTGGGTGGAAATGATGTAATAAATGCTTTGGCATTTTCTCCAAATCGTTATTGGCTTTGTGCTGCTGTTGGCCCAGTTGTTAAAATTTGGGATCTTGAAGACAAAACTGTTGTGGATGAATTGAAGCTTGATATTGCAACAGCTACAACAGGAAAGAAGCAACCATCACCTCCACAATGTACATCACTTGCTTGGTCTTTGGATGGTCAAACTTTGTTTGTTGGGTATACAGACAATCTTATCCGTGTTTGGCGTGTTTCTGCTCGTTAAATAAGAAAATATTTTTTAAATTGAAAAAATTTTTGTGGAGTGTGTTCAGAAAAAAAATTAAAAATTGTTATTAATTGTTGAATGGAATAAAAATGATGTTAATTTAATTTTTATTTGATGAAAAATATTATTTTATTTTAATTTAGAATACTTTTAGTTTTCTCTTTGGGGTTTTTAATTAATAGTTTCCGTTTAACCACGCTCCATTGTTTTTTTTTGTAGGGATTGAGGTGGGTCTTAAATAAAGTTAAAGATTCTTTTATTAGAATAAATTTTGAAATCTTTTTCTTCAACCGGATTTAAAAAAAAAGTCGGATCAGGGTTTTCAATCGGATCTTGTTCGGATCAAAAAAATATGGGTTTCGGGTATTGGAATTTGAGTAACTTGGCTCATACTATCCTGAGGGCTTAGGTTTAGTTTTATACCATGACTCGGGTATTGAGTGAGAAAAGGGTCGTGGGGTAAAGGTTTCAGAATTTTCTTTGTTTCGGAGTTTGGTAAAGAGGCTTGGTATCGATTCTAGGTCAGTTTCCATAAATTCTTCTTAATCCTCCAAATCTCAGACCAATAAACCATGCCTAAACTTTAAAAATCTGATCCAATTTTGGTTCCTCTAAAATTAGAATTAATTTACAAAAATTATTTTTAGATGGATCCACCAAGTGATAAAGTATTATCTGCAATAATAAAATCTGTAGCAACATTATTGTCTGCAGGAATTGCTTGCTATGTTACTTTAAAAGTTGTTACACTTCTTGACCCTAATCATGAAAGAAAAAAGGAAGCAAAAAAGAGAATGGAAGAATTAAAGTCTTTTTTGAAGCTTAAACCTAGAGAAGAATTAAATGAACATGAATTACGTTTGGCAACTCAAATAGGTTTTTTTTGGCAATTTTGGGGGGTTTTTTAAGGCAAGGGGTATAACCATGAAATACAATCAAAAAAGAGAATCTATGGGGTACGCTTGACTTAGTTTTTTTTTGATTGTATTTTATGGTTATTCCCCGTCGTTGGGAATGAGGGGAGGGGGAGTTCGGGAAAAATTTTGTGGAGGCTCGTGAATTCCCCGTCAACTATGCTCGGGGAAATAGTTCCGAGGAAGCCTGAGAATTCCTCGACTTTTGGACGGTGAACAATGATGATGATTAGACTAAGGTTTTTTAGTTATTGCATTAAAAATTAGAATTAAAAAACAAATGATCTTTTATAATTTTCTATTTTTTTAAAGTTTTGCCAGAATCTGGTGTTGATATGGAAGATATTGGTGGCTGTGCAGATTTATTGGCACAAATTGAAGATGATGTTATATTTCCATTATTAATTCAAGCTTCTAATATAACTATTCCTTCGGCTTATTATGGCCCTCCTAAAGGTTTTTATAATTTTCCTTTGTTAATTTCTTTTTTATTTTTTTTTAATTTTAAAAGGAATTTTACTTCATGGACCTCCTGGTTGTGGAAAGACGTTTATTGCTAGGGCAATTGCTAAAAAAGCAAAGGCTAATTTTCTCAATTTTGACATTTCTATTTTAAATGGTTAGAGAATTTTTTAAAATTATTTTTAAAAATTAAGAAAAAAATTTTTAACTTTAGATATGTGGTATGGTGAAACGTCAAAACTTACAAAGGCTCTATTCACTTTGGTTAGATTTTTGAATATTTTGTAAAATGAATATAGCGAGTAAATTTGTAATTTTAACTGTGTTATTGGTTGGTTCAGTGTTTAAGTTCTTGACTTAGGAAATTTTGGGTGAGGGTTTGAGTCCCTCTAGGTCCTGTGCTTTTTTAGCTCACAAATTAATCCTCTTTTTTCGATTTTTAATTTTCTTTTTTATTTTTAAATTTTTGCAGTGTCAAAAAATTCAGCCTTGCATTGTTTTTATTGATGAGATTGGTATTTTTTGTTTATTTTTTGGATTAATTTCAATTTTTTTATTTTTTAAAGATTCTGTTCTTCGTTTCCGTTCAAGAAATGACCACGAAGCTACAGCGGTTATGAAAACACAATTTATGGCCTTATGGGATGGATTTGCTCAATCTGTTAATTCTGTTATTATAATTGGTGCAACTAATCGGCCAGAAGATTTGGATTCTGCCGTTTTGAGACGTTTACCTTTTAGATTAAATGTTCCAAAGCCAGGTTTTTTTAAAAATTTTTGGGAGGATTTTTGGTAATAACGAGTTTCTTGCCCTTCCCTTTTCTTCTTAGATTGTGCATAATGGTCAGACTTTCAATTTAACTCGATTTCTCTTGTGCCCAGTCAATCAAATTTAAGAAAAGATGCAAGGAGGAGAACCTGATGTCAAAAATCATTTTAAAAAACCACAAGGAAAACGAGTAAAGTTGATGTGAGAAAGGAAGTCTGACCATTACGTACATTTAAATGGAAAATTAGAAAAAGGGGGTGGGGGCACGGAACTCAGTATTACCAAATGGTAAATGGACTTTTGTTTATTATTTTTTAATTTCAAGATGTAATTAAACGTGAAGAAATTCTTAAAGTATTACTTAAAAATGAGAATGTAACGGATGATTTTGATTATAAAAAAGTGGCAACATCAACAGATGGAATGAGTGGTTCTGACTTGAAAGAAATTGTAAGACATGCTTGTTTGGCAAAATATAGAGATGTTGCTAAAAATTTAGTTGAGAGAACAGATGGGTAAGTGATATCTTTAAAAATTTTTGGGAAAATTATGATTTTTAGAAAATTTTTTTGAAAATTTTCTAAAAATTTTTTTGTAATTAAAAAAATAATTTTCTAGTCAATTGGTCAATAATATAAATATTTCTCATGATGATATAATTTTATCTGCTCAACAATTTGTTGAAAATGGAAAGAATTTGAAACGTGATTTTTGCGATGAATTGAATCTTGATTGAATTTTTTAATAAAAATTTTTGGGGAAAAAAATTTCTTGAAAATAAAATAAAAATTCAATCAAGATATTTTTTAAAAATATTTTTGTATTTTTTCTAACAAAGAGTGAGGCAATTTTGAGATCGGATTTTTAAAATCTTCTGGAGTAATCCTTTTGGTACTTTTCGAGGGTTTATTTTTTTATTTTTTTTTTGAATTATTCTTTGAAATTTGGTTAGGTGTTAAGCACAATAATATCAAATTTTCTAGTTGAATATAAAAATGAAAAGGAGAGAGATTGATTAGGGGGGGGGGGTGGCTACTTAAAAAATAAAAGGAGAACCCTCACAACAACAAGTTTTGCCTTACTCTTTTCTTTTTTTTATTTACAAATAATTTGTTTACAATTTTTTATAGGCAAGAGTAATCAATGAAAGGACGCATTATATTAAGAGAAGAATTTTGTTGTTATTTTTTATTGCTCAAAAAAATATTTTTTATATTTATTTTTTCGAATTTGTTTTGTTAAATAAATAATTTCTAAATTTTATTTTCTTCGTTTTTTGAACGGTTTTTTCCTTTATTATCTTTTTTATGAGTTAAATTTTTTAAAATAATAATTTTTTTAGATATTTTTATTAGTGTTCGGCACGGTACGGTATACCGCGGTATTTTTCCCGGTATACCGCGGTATTTTTTTCCGGTATACCGATACCGATACCGTACCAGTCAAATTTTGAAAAAAACGGTATTTTTCGGTATCGGTATTTTTTCGGTATACCGATACCGATACCGTACCGGTCAATTTTTGTAAAAAACGGTATTTTTCGGTATCGGTATTTTTTCGGTATACCGATACCGAATACCGGAAAAGGTCATTTGCCGAACACTAATTTTTATTATGCTGTCGAGAAGGGGATTAATTTGTTTAAATGGAGGTTAGTTAAATTTTTAAATATAATTTTTTAAGTATAATTTTTTTGAAGTGTTTGCACTTTTCTGTTATTCCTAACAGAATTTTTTGCGGGCTTTTTTCTCTTTTTGCGGACACATTTTTACCTTGTTTAGGAAGAAAAGCAGTATAGAAAGAAAGATAAATGATTCCGCAAAAAGGGAAAAAATCCGCAAAAAATTCTGGTGGGATAACGGAAAAGAACCGAATTGGTAATATAATTTTTGGATCACCTTTATTTGTTTATATTCAAGTGGGTGTATATTAGTTGCATACTAAAATGATTTTTTAATGATTTTTCATTTCAATTTTGAGTAGGGGTCACAGAATAATTTTTCCTGGATTGGGGCCACAAAACTTTTCCCTTAAAAAATTTATTTTTTTCAGCTCTTCGTCGTTACATATGTTCTCTTCCAACATCAGAACCTAAAGCCCCGCTTATGCGAACCGAAGTGCCTGGACCTGAAAGTAAAAAACTTATAAACGAAATGGAGACAATACATGTATTTTTTTGATATTTTTAGCCTTAAAAAATTGCCATTTCAGCAAGCAACTTCAGTCAAATTTTTTGCGGATTATGAAAAATCTTTTGGAAATTATTTGGTGGATGCAGATGGAAATAATTTGTTGGTATGATTTTTTGAATTTTTCTTATAAATTGTTTGAGAAATTTGTAGGATGTTTATACCCAAATATCTTCTCTCCCGCTTGGATACAATCATCCAGAATTGATTGAAACTGCAAGAGAGAATCGATTTTTGGTAGGTTTGACAATTTTACGCTTTTGAAGAGAGGCGGTATTTTTTCTGTCAATTTTTGCGGATTTTTTATTTTTTTATTGGATGACAAAGACGAAAAAAATCAGAAAATTTGCAAAAAATTGCCTGGGAAAATATTAATACTTTTTTACGGATGCCTAAACAATTTGTATGTCGAGGCCAGCAAGTTCTCCCAATAAAAATATGAGAACAAAAATTTAAAAAATATTTAAAATTTTTGGTTGTTTGGCGTTTCGTTGCACTATGCTCTGCTTTCCTTAAATTTTCTTTATCTACGCTCAATTTCATAAACCCAAAAAATTTTTTTTATTTAAGACATGTTCAGTAAGTAGACCAGCATTGGGAGGATACCCAAGAACTGACTTTGTTCAAATTTTGAAAAATTCTTTGGGTCAAGTTGCCCCTAAAGGATTAGGGCATGTCCAAGCAATGCTTTGTGGAACCTCTGCAAATGAAAATGCAATAAAAACAGCTTTTATTCATTACCAAACACGTAAAAGAGGAGGAAAACTTCCATCAAAAGAAGATATGGAAAGTTGTATGAATAATGAAATACCTGGAAGTCCAAATTTGTGTGTGCTTGGTATTTTTTAGAATTTTTTGAAAAATTTATTTTTGCTCATTTTTAGGTTTTAGAGGCTCTTTTCATGGTCGTTCACTTGGAATGTTAAGCATAACTCGGTTTTTCTTAATTTTTATATTTTTGAAAATTTTTTTGTAGTTCCAAAGCCATTCACAAAGTTGATATCCCGGTAGTTTTTTAAATTATTTGGTATGGCGACATTTGCAAATTTTTTATATCCCTTGTACGGGTGAGAAAGTTGTGCCGAGTTTTAGGAAATTTCGCTGAACGAGTTTTGAGTCGAAAAATTTCGGTATTGGGAGTAGTTTAAACTGATTTTGTTCAAAACCTGCCCTTCCCTTGTATGTAGTGTTTCACCACAATAGTGCTCTATGCTTAACTGCGTTGCTGTTGTTGGTACTTATTTAGTTTCCCACCCCCAGTCAGTTTTTCCGAAATTTATGTAAAAATGATCAGTTTGAACAACAATTGTAGAACCCATCGAGCTCTGTCGAATGACACCAAAATCAACAAAATCGGACTTGATTTGACCGAAATACAGACCCCTGAAAATTGAACAACCATGGGGGTGATTTTTTGAAATAAAAAAAGTTTACCCAAATGATAGCTCATTCGACTCAGCTTGTCGAGCTGAGTCGAATGACACCAAAATCAACGAAATCGGACAAGATTTGACAAAGTTATGATATTATTTAGACCTACCGTAGTCGATGATTTATGTCATATCTTTGTCAAATCAAGTAGGATTTTGTTGATTTTGGTCTCATTCAACTCAGCTCGACGAGCTCTTTCAAATGAGCTATCATTTGTATAGATCTTCGTCTTTATGATTTTGTGCCCCTGTGGTTTAGGGGTCTGTATTTAGGTCAAATCAAGTCGGATTTTGTTGATTTTGGTGTCATTCGACATGGCTCGATGGGTTCTACAATTGTTGTTCAGACTGACCATTTTTACATAATTTTCGGAAAAACTGACTGGGGGTGGGAAACTAAATAAGTACCCTGTTGTTTGTAAAAAAACAAACAACCTATCGTCGTTTGTTCCAATTTATATTGGCTGTGAATTTGGTCCGCAAATGTCGTGCAACTTTTCTAATTTTATTTCCATTTTTTTTTAATTTTTAGGCGTTAAAATGGCCAGTAGCTAACTTTCCTCGTTATTTATACCCTTTGGATGAAAATAAAAAATATAATGAGGAACAGGATAAAAGTATTTTTTAAATTAATTTTTAATTAAAAATTTTTTTAATTTTAAAGAATGTTTGGAAGAAGTTGCTAAATTAATTGATGAAGGTAAACAAAAAGGAAATGAAGTTGCGGCTTTGATTGTTGAACCAATACAATGTTTTTTGTTATTTTTTTATTTTGTTTTATTTTTGGGGTTTTTTGGGTGTGATTTTTTTCGAAGTTTTGTTTTTGATTAATTTTTGGAAAAAAAATTTAGGGAAAAATTCTACTCACTCACAAGGGAACATTCTGAACTACATATGACAAAAAATTTTTTTTATAAAAATTATACGATCGTGTAGAGGTCGATAGCTTTTCTTTTTTGGCTTTTCTTCCCCTGACCCCTATTTCGAAAAGTTATAGGGCTTCAAAGTTTTCGGACGTTAAAAGTTCTAAAAAGCAGAACTGGTTACTTATCGCCATAGAAATTGTTACGACCCCATTTTCCTTTAAAAATATTTTTTAGGCGAGGGAGGTGATCACCATGCATCGCCAGCATTCTTTCGCGGTCTTCAAAAAGTGTGTGAAAATAAGGGTGTTTATTTTATTGTGGATGAAGTACAAACAGGTGGAGGTATTTGTGGGACATTTTGGGTACATGAACAGTGGGGATTGCCAAGTAAATTTAATTTTGGGGTTTTAAATTTTCTAAAAAAATTTTTTTAGAACCTCCCGATTTTGTTACATTCTCAAAAAAGTTATTGACTGGTGGTTATTACTATAAAGACTCTTTGAGAGTTAATGAGGTTTTTTTATTTTTTTTGAAAGATTTAATTTTGAATTTTTAGCCATATCGAATTTACAATACGTTGGTTTTTTGATTTTTTTATTTTATGAGAATAATAAAAAATAGGGATAATTCGGGTATTTGTTTTTGAAAAAATTTAATCAAAAAAATTTATTTTTTAAATTTTTTTGGGTAAACTCCAGGGGCGTGCCAGTTTCGCTTTTCGCGGATTTTCGCTTTTTTTGGACTTTTCGCGTGTCGCTTTTCAAAATCTCTTTCGGCACATCCCTAGTAAACTCGTGTTCGAAAATGACCCGAAGAACCGAACCGAAAATCCTCGATTCGATTTCGAACTGACAGTTCCTTAGAAATGACACATTAACCTAAAAATCAACACTTAAAAAAATTTCTTCTTCGGTTCGATTCCGGATATCCTAGGATTTTTCCAAGAACCGACAACTCTATTCATCTCTATAAAATCATTTTTTTTAATTTTTAAAAATTTTTTTTTAATTTTTTAGATGGATGGGTGAACCAACAAAATTGGTACTTTTAGAAAAAATTGTTCAAGTAATTAAAAGAGATCAACTTGTCAGCAAAGCAAAAAATGTTGGAAATGATTTATTGGCTGAATTAAAAAATTTGGAAAAATGTTATCCTCATTTGGTTTATTTTTAAATTTAATTTAAAAATTTTTTTCTTTTTTTTAAAGCTTAAAAATTCTCGCGGACTTGGAACTCTTTGTTCATTTGATATGCCTAACCCGACAATTCGAGACAAATTTCTCAACACGGCAATTAATCTAGGATTGCATATTGGGGGTTGTGGTGATGCTACAATAAGGTTGAAGTTTTTTTGTTATTTTAAATATTTTCTTATTATGTCCAAAACTCGAAATCCACAAGTCTCGAAATGTTTAATTGTGAGTTTGGGTCATGGCTGGGCGCAATTGCGGATTGCGTTTGCGGATTTTAAGATTAAAATTGCGGCTGCGGAAATTTTTTTCCAATTGCGCCCAGCCCTGGGTTGGGTAGAGGGTCCAAAGCTCATACTATCCGAAAAAATTTCTCTAATGTAAAAAAGACTTCTCATAATGTCCAAGACTCGAAATGAAAAAAAAATGTCATTATCTTTTTTTTAATTTTTTATCCTCCTTTAGATTCCGTCCCGCTTTAATTTTCGAAGGGAAACATTTGGATACGACTATAAATCTTTTGGAATCGGCATTTGAAAAAATGAAAACTTTCGACATTGACTTTACAGATGATTTTTAAAATTTAAAAAATTAAAGTTTTTAATTTATTAGCTAGAAATTGCCATTTTTATACTTTAAATAAATATAATAAATGTATTTTATAAAATAAATATTTTTTAAATTAAAAAAAGTTTTTTGAAAATTTCTAATGTTTTTATACATATACTTTTTAATTTTTATTAAATTCCACCTGCCATAAGGTGGGTATTAAAATTATTTGGTTCTGGTTTAGTTTAGTAGTCCAAAGAAGGGTTATTAGTCTAGTCAAAGTTTATGGGACCAATAAAGGTTTAAGGGTCTGAAAAAAATTTTTTATTAAATAAAAAACTCTTAAGCTTTGAATGGACTAATAAAAAAATTTTTTTATTGGACTACTAAACTAGACTAGAGCCAATTATAATTTTTTTATTCTTTTTTAGAGCCTTTTCTTAACAAAGTTATTGACTAATTACCTTCTTATTAAATAATTTTCTTAAATTCTTTTTTTGAGACTACTTACTAATTTTCTTAATTTTTGACTTGTAAATGGCACCAATAAAGAGAACAGAAATTATAGAAGATGGAGAGGTTTTATTTTTTAAATTTAGAATTTTTTTCTAAATTTAATTTATTGTTTTCCCTTCAGATTTGGCCAACTATTGACGTAATAAATTTAAAATGAATTTTTGGACAAAATTATGACAATTTGCTCAAATTCTTGGCATTTAACGGTTTAATTAAAAATAAAATGAAATGTCCAGGTTGTGAAGATTTTATGTGTTTAAATAAAAGAAGAGAGGAGGTTGAATGGAAATGCAAAAAATGTGAGAAAAGAAAGTCTGTTAGAGATGGGTCTTTTTTCTCTAGAAGTTCGCTCAATCTGTCTAAATTGGTGCCTTTAATTTATATGTGGTTGAAAGATTTTCAGGTTTTTTTATTTATGGTTAATTTTTTGTTTAATATCTCTTTAGTATTTTTGTTTTCAATATTAATTGGCATTAATGTTGGGTTACTCGAAGTTGGGTTCCCCGAAACCGTGTCTTTTTCGACTAACCTCGAAATTTTTTTTGAATCTCAGCTTTGTTTTCCTTTCATTTTCGTCAAAAATTTCCGAGAATATGGAATTCTTTTTTTCCTTTTTCTGACAAGAATTCCTTTTAGAATTCCTTATTCTGACAATCAAGGATGGAATGAGCTGAGTGAGAAAAATAAAGGTTGGGTCTCGGATCGAAGAATGTCAGAGTAGCGGGTTTTGGGTACCTCGACCCTTCCGTATTGTCCGTTACTTTTTTTCTGTTTAATTGTCTGGGTAATACGAGAGGAGACATAATCTTTCTAAAAAAAATTTTTTGCCTTTCTGAAATCTAGGGAAACTCCAAGGTGAAAAGACGATTCAAACAATTGGATTGATTAAAAAAATTTTTTTCAGAACAAAAATGTTGTTGAAGAATTAAATATAGAGTCAACTACAGTCGTTTCTTGGTTCAATAATTGCCGAAATGAATGTATTAATTTGAAAGAAAAAATTGGAGGTTTAAATAAAATGATTGTAATAGATGAAACTTGTTGGTTAAATCAGGAACACAGAAAAAGAAGAACTAATGGAGAAGCAAGAGAAGAATTGTATAAAAAATTTTTTTTGTTAAAATTAGGGTTGGTCCCCAATTAGTCGGGAAAAATTTTTTTGTGGAACAGAGGATGTAGGGGGAATTGACTTTCGGGGAATGAGATCAGGAAAGGTTTAGAAATCATGGCTAGTACAGAAATCGTCGGACGAGGACTAGACGATATTTTTTGTTAAGAGGACCGAGATTAACGGGGAATTGATTGTCGATGACCCTCATTTTTTATTAGCCCAATTTTTATAAAAATTAAAGAAAAAAATTTTTTAGGGAACAGAGGATGTCGGGGGAATTGACTTTCAGGGAAATGGGGTCAGGGAAGGTTCAGAAATCATGGCTAATATTTTTTATCAACCCAATTTTATAAAAATTAAAGAAAAAAATTTTTTGGGGTTGGCCCCAACCTGCCGGGGAAATTCTAATTTTTTTTGGAGAACGGGGATTCTGTGGGAATTGGCTATCGGGTGAATTCATCTTCGGATTTTGATAGGAATCAGGGTCGAGGATCAACTCTACTTTTTATTAAAACTTCAAAAAAATTTTTTTTCAAAGATATTTTGGTTGTATAGAACACGGAGAGGGAGGACAAGCAATTATGGAACGTGTTGAAGATAAGGAAATGAGCACACTTTTAAGAATGATCGAAAAATGGATTGAACCTGGAACTTTAATAATTTCAAAGGATTACACAAGTTATTTATTAATGGAAAAATTAATACCACAATATAAGTAAGTTTCGTTTTTTTGAATTAATATGGGGTAGAGATTCCTTCCTTTTTTGGTGTTTATTTTGGGTAGGTTGGGGAATAAATTTTAAATCACACAATCCTTTGACTCAAATCATGGTGTTGTGTAGTGGAGTTACAAAAGTCTCTCCGACCTCCAACTTTTCGATCCCCCATTGTCAGGATCCCTCCTTGATTTAAATGATGTTGACAAAGTCCGCAAATTTTTTGTCCGCAAAAAATCTCATTTTAAGCAAAAAAAAAAATAATTTTGACTTTTGCGGACAACATTTGCGGACTTTCCTGAAAAAATTTGCGGATTTTGCCGACATACTTAAAAAGTATTTCTTTTTTATCACAGGCATGTATTAATTCGTTCTGAAGAAAACCCGGATGTTGGATCATCTAAAGTTGTTGAATTAGAGGATGGAAGTATTTTAAATATCAACACAAATCAATGTATGGATTTGTGGATACATTTAAGACAAAAAATTGTAAGAATATCTGGAACAAGTGCAAAATTAAGTGATTCTTATATGATGGAAGCTCTTTTCAGAATTAACGCTAAAGCTAGAAGAGAAAGTTTTTGTAATGCTTTTATTAAAAATTTGAACAAAAAATATTGTCTTTGAGATCGGCCTTAACATATTTTACCAATAACACATTTTGCCAATAAGGCTAAAAATCGACATTTTGTCACAAAGGCTTGTTGACAAAATGAGAAATTTTAGCCTTGTTGGTGAAATGTGGTATTGGTGAAATGTGTGACATGCTTTGATCTCTTTCTAAAGAATTTTTTGTAAAATAAAAATTTTTCTTTTTTTAATAAAATAATTTTTTTGTAATTTTTTTGTGGCTAAAAAGTTGTTAAAATGACTAGAAAAATATGTTTCCTGTTTTTAGATTTTTTATAAAAATTATTTTTTAAAGTAAAATGATTGATGCTTCCTGCCTGTTCGATTCGGAAGAAGAAGAAGATGACGAGTCTAAAAAGAAAACTCCTGAAGAGCGAAAATTTATATTTAGAAGAGAATTGAGAGCAATGCTGTATGGATTTGGTGATGAAAAGGTTTGTGGATTTTTTTAGAAAATATTTTTGATAGATTTTGGGGGAGGCGGATTTTATGGTCTAACAGGGGAACCTCTCTACGCATTGCCTAAAAATTTTTAAAATATTTTTTAAAGCATTAGGTTGTATTTTACACGATAAGATTCTACATCCTGTATAATTTTATTAAAAAAGATTAATTTTCAAGGATTCATGTGTCGAGAGGTTTCACACTCCTAAAGGTCTCTCGTTAAATTTTTAAAAACTGAGAATTGTTGCTAGAGTCAAAATTGCCTCATCCAAACAATCAGATTTATGTTTTATTTTTATAGCAACCAGCAGAAAATACATTGGAAGTTTTGGAACAGATAGTGATGGACTATATTAGAGAAGTGTGTAGAAAAGCTTTGGAAGTTGGCAAACCAAATCGAATAAATTTGGAAGATATTCATTATTGTAAGGTTTAGTTTATAAAATTTAATAAAAATTATCTTTTAAGTAATACGAAGAGACCAAAAGAAATTTGGGAGAGTCAAGGAGCTTTTATCTTTAAGTGAAGAATTGAAAAGAGCTCGAAAGGCGTTTGATGATGTTAAAGAAATTTGATTTTTATGAGGTCCATAAGTAAATTTTTTATGATTTGGGATTTTTTAAATGGTGGAGTTTTAAAAAATGCAGCTTAAAAAATTTGTAAAATTAAGATAAAAATTGTTGGGCGGCAAGCGGGTTCGAACCCGCACCCTTTTTTGCCTGAAATTTAAAATTTATCCAACTACACCAAAAAAGACAAAATTTTGCTACTATTTTTTGTTTTGGGATTTTTTAAGGGGAAATAAAATTTCTAACTTTTAAAATAAAAATTATTGGGAGGCTAGCGGATTCGAACTCACGCCTCCTTTTTGCCGGGAATCTAAAAGGTATCCAACTACACCAAAAAAGACAGAATTTTGTTACATTTTTTGTTTTGGAATTTTTTAAAGGGAAATACAATTAGTAAAATGAAAATAAAAATTGTTGGGAGGCAAGCGGTTTCGAACCCACACCCCTATTTACCTTAAATTCAAAAGTTATCCGACTACACCAAAGAATACAGAATGTTAATTTTAAGCATGTTCTAATGCTTTTTTCTGGAATAAATATTTTAAAATCATTTTTGTTGGTTTATTCAAAATTCTATTTAAAATGAATAGAAAATTATTTATTTTTGATTGTATTATTAATCTAATTTTGTTTTTAAAGTACAGAAAAAATGGAACACAATAGATATGGAAATAAAAGACACGGCGGTGTTGGACGTCCACATTTTTTGAGACCGATTGGTTTTTTTAAAGATTTTTTTCTGAAATTTTTTTTTAAGATGACGATGCTGCTGCAACAATTGTCGATGAAGGAAAATTAAATTTGGAAGCGGACCAAACATCTTCAATTATTTATCACAATCCTTTCCTAGCCCTTTCTATCCAACAACAACGTCAACGCTTGCCAATATCAAAATACCGAAATCAGTTACTTTATTTGGTTGAAAAATACAAAACTTTAGTGGTTGTAGGTTATTTTTTAAATTAATTTGAAAGATTTTTGGATGAGAAGGCATGGTAAGGGACATTTCGTTCTACTGGTGAGAATGAGATATTTTGTCGTGTCAGAATGTGTCAATTATTTTTTTTTGATAAACCATTGTTGTATCCTTTGGTGTAGTTGGATAATTTTTAAATTTAAGGGGAATAGGTCGTCGGTTCGAATCCGTTTGACGTACGATGATTTTTATTTTAATTGTAACAAGTTTGTAAGCCATTTTGAAAGATTTCTTTTTTTAAAAAATCCCAAACAAAAATTTTTTATAATTTTTTAATAGGAGAAACAGGATCAGGCAAAAGCACTCAACTCCCCCAATATCTCGCAGAATTTGGATGGGCTCAAGAAGGAAAGAAAATTTGTATAACACAGCCTAGAAGAGTTGCAGCAGTTACTTTAGCTAATAGAGTAGCAGAAGAAATGATGTGTTCTTTAGGTTCTGAAGTTGGTTATGCTGTTCGTTTTGATGAATGTATTTCTGATAAAACAAAAATAAAGGTTTTTTTTGGGATTTTTTTTAAATTAAAAAAATTTTTTTGAAGTATGTTACGGATGGTCTTTTGCTTAGAGAATTAATGAGTGATCCATTGCTAGAGGTTAGTTAATTTTTAAAAAAATATTTTGGGTGTTTCCCTAAGAGAGAGAAAATATGACATTTCATCCCATTTGGTGAAATGTGATTTTTAAATTTGTTTCTAATTAATTTATTAAGGCATATAGTGTTGTAATCATTGATGAGGCTCATGAACGTTCTGTCAACTCCGATTTAGTTATTGGATTACTTCGAAAAATAATTGCTATAAGAGATGATCTTCGAATTATTGTTTCTTCGGCGACTATTGAAGCAGAGGTTTTAAATTTTTTTTATTAATTTTCTTTTATTTCTAGCTGTTTCGTGACTTTTTCGAGTTAAATGAAGATTACAAAAATCCTGATAAAAATACTGCTACAATAATTTCTGTAGAGGGAAGGATGTTTCCTGTTAATGTATTCTACACTAAAGTGTTTGTTTTTTTTAATTTTGTTTAAAAATTAATAGAGTTCGACATTTCACATTGAAGGGCCTAGTATCCTGGTCTTTTCTTTCAAGCTGACCCGGGGCGGTATTTTCTGGACTAAAACTGCTAGGACCATGAAAAACCGGATTCTATTAAAATACCCGTCTTCTAGGTTATCGGGCCTGAAAAACACGTGCCCGATCAGGTATCTAAACCTTAAAATTAATTTTTAGAGGAGTCCCAGATTATGTCCAAACAACAGTTGATACAATTCTAAGATTACATAGAGAAGAACCTTCTGGTGATATTTTAGCCTTTCTAACTGGTCAAGATGAAGTTGAACAAGCATGTAAATTGTTGGAAGGAAGTGTTAAATCTTTACCTAAAGATTTGGATAAATTGTTGATTTTACCACTTTATGGAGGTCTGGACATTTTTTTATATATTCTTTACTTGGTGTTGGGCAGGTTTAAATTTGAAGAGTTCTCTACTTTGAGAACTCCCTTGCAAGAATTCCATAATTAACCTTAACATTTCTTGCAGAATTTGAAAGTTTCTTTTTAAAACTAGTTTTCTAGTGATTCTAGTCGTCCCGTATAGAAAGGCTTTGTCTTATTGTTAGTTATTGAGACAGACATTCATTTTTTAAATGGGAAACGGGGGATCTAGTTTGAGGTATATTCATTAGGAATTTTACCCTTTTATTTTCAAGTGCCAAGATTATTTTAAGGTTTGCTGTCTCTTTCCTATCCCTTTCTCTTTGAAAACAAAATTTTACACAATTAGGTCTTTCACCAAAAGAACAATTTCGTGCTTTCGAATCAGCTCCATATCAAACAAGAAAAGCAGTTATTACAACAAATATTGCAGAAACATCAGTTACAATAACGGGAATTGTTTATGGTTTTTTTCGTAAATATTTTTTAGAATTATAATTTTAATTTTTTTAAGTTATTGATTGTGGATTTGTTAAAATTAGAGTTTTTGGTAAATTTCTTCAAGGGACTTATTTTAATTTACCACAGATTCTGTGGACCGCAGTCTGCGTAATTTTTGTTTTAATTTTCTAAAGATTCTACATCTTCAAGTTTTGTAGAATCTGTGAGCGTGGGGGTGTCAAGGGTTGATAAAAAAAAATTTGAGTTCTCTCGAATCGAGTTCTGGTCAAAAAAAATCTGGTTATTGGGTTTTGGGTAACTCGAGACATTCCTGGCGAGCACTATAAAACCTGGACAGACCAAATTAAATTAAAACAAATTTTCCATAAAATCTTCGGCACAGAATGCAGAATCTGTGGGTAATTAAAATACGACTCTGAAATTTTAAATTAAAAAAAAAATTTTTTAGATTCAAAAATAGGAATGGAGTCTCTTGTAGTTATTCCCTGTTCAAAATCTTCAGGTTTTCTTTTTGTTAATTTAAAAATAAAAAATTTTTAAAAAGCTGAACAAAGAGCTGGACGTGCCGGACGTTTAAGACCTGGAAAATGTTATCGTCTTTACCCAGAATCTGAATTTAAAAAATTGAGTAATTCAACAATTCCAGAAATACAACGAGGAGATTTGTCTTCGGTTATTTTGAGGCTAAAAGCTTTGGGGGTTCAGAATGTTTTGAGGTTTTTTTCTTTTTTTTTATTATGAGAATTAGGTTGATTGTTGCGGCTCTTTGATTTGAGACTCCTTTTCGGACCTGCTCTACAGAGGGGCTAATTTAGTCTTTTGGTTCTGATGGATGTTCTTTGGCCTGATTCGACTCCCCTTTTTCCCTCCCACGTTATTTTCTTTATTCTACAAAATCCGCTCCGAGGAGTGCTTTTATGAAAGGACATCTAGGTCGTAATTGGCAATAATTTGTCTTCTTTTCCTTTTAATTATTTTAAATAAATTTTTTGAACCTCTCAACATTTATATTTCTTAATTTTTATAGATTTAATTACCTTTCTCGCCCATCTTCTGCTGTAATGGTTCAGTCCCTTCAAATGCTTAACGCTTTAAAAGCAATTGATAATGATGGACTTTTAACAAATCCTTTAGGGTTTCAAATGGCTGAATTACCTTTATCTCCGATGCATGCAAAAGCTTTAATTTCATCAGGTTTAAAAAAAATTTTTTTTTATTTTTGAAAAATTTTGTAAAGCTGAATTTGAATGTTCTAAAGAGATTGCTACAATTGTAAATATTTTTATTTAAGGGCGTCTTGAAATGCCAAAATGCATCGAAATAAAACTCAAAAGTCATTGAAAACCGAACTTTTAAGGTCGTTTCTAGGGCTAAGAAAACAGGTTTTTTGATTTTCTCTCCCTTTTCTTCCTTCTACACGAGGAAAATGAATAAGAGGGAAAATAAATGCCAGAACATACAACATGAAAAAAAGGAAAGGAAATGAATTCAAAATACCAGGCTTGCCTGTTTTTCCTAGTCCTAGTCGTTTTTTTTTAATTTTGGTGGTATTTCAATGGCTTTTGGGGGTTGGCATTTCGATGATTTTTGGGCATTATAAGACGTTACCTTTTTTAACTTAAAATTAACAAAAAAATTTTTTTAAAGATTTCAATGATGCAAATTAGAGACGTTTTTAATCATCCAATAGGTTCAAAACACAAGGCAGAAGTAAATAAACGTTCACTTTCTGTTGAAGAAGGGGATCATTTGACGTTGCTAAATATTTTTGAGTTGTTTATTGAGGTTTTTTTGAAAATTTTTTCCTTTAAAATTTTTTAATTTAAAGAATGGACGTTCCCAAAATTGGTGTCAACAAAATTTTTTAAATTACAAGGCTTTATGTAGAGCTGAATTTATTAGACAACAATTTATTGGATTTTTAAAGAATGCTAATTTAAAAATAAATTCTTGTAAAGGGACGATAGGTAAGATTTTTTTATAAGATTTTATAATGCCAAAACGTTGCTGTTTGGAAGGGTTTTGGTATTTCAATGTTTTGTCATTATCACTAGAATTGGAACGGGTCCGGATCACTTTTCCCTCTTTTTTTGAAGCAACCGGGATGAAAACGGGAACGCGAATTCCCAGTTTTCCCGGTCCGGGTCCCTCCCGGTTAACCTTCAGAACCCGTTTCCCGGTTCTTGGACCCGGTTTTTTTAAATTCTGATCTCTAATTATGACTCGCTTCGAGATTTTTATTTTTGAATTTTGCGCATTTTAAAATGCTGAAATTTTGAGATCTGATATTTTGTCCTTGACATTTTGAAAAATTTTTTATTATTTTTAAGGAGAAACAGCAAAAATCCGTCGAGCACTTTTGAGTGGATTCTTCTCACAGGTTTAGACTTAAATTTTTTTAAAATTTAAGTCTTGAAAATTTAATTAGGTTGCTTATTACGATCATAGAGGTTTATATGTAACACTAAAAGGTGAACATGCATTTAAAATATATAAAGGATCTGTGTTGATGTATAGAAAAGAATATCCTAAATGGTAAGGGCATTAAAATATTTCTTTTGAAAATTTCCTTTCCTTTAACAATTTTCCCTCTTGTCCGCAATTTGTGAGGTCTGCAAATGTCAATCCGCAAATTTTTTTGGCTATTTTGAAATTTTTTTATAAACTGTGCAAAATTGACAATAAAATTAGGGAAGATAAGCTTAAGAAAATAAGTTTTTGAAAGGAATAGTGATTAATTAAATTCCTTATGGATCTTGTAACCGTTAATAAGGCCAGTGTTTTAAACCAAAAAATACTTGTACTTGTGTACAAAGTATAGGAACAAGAGAAAAAATAATTCCTGTTAAATATACAAGCAAATGGTCTTCCAGAATAGATGGGGGAGAATGGCTAAATTAAAAAAGATTTTTATAAGACTTGATAATTTGATAAAAAAATTTTTTTCTCAAAATTTTTTAGGGTCCTATTTACTGATGTAATGCAAAGTTCAATAAAGTTTTTTAATTTTTTTTTAATTTAAAAAATTTATCATTTCAGAGATTTGAGTGAAATTGACCCAAAATGGCTTGAACAAATAGCCCCACATTATTATGAATTTGGATCGGTTTTTTTTTTAATTTTTTATCTTAAATAATTTTTTAAAGGATTTGCAAGGAACAAAAAGAAGAAAAATTGACGATAATAATTTTGCAGAGGGAAGAATGGCTAATTTAAATTGAACTTGTTGTTTTGACTGAGAAAGGACAAGAAAGGAAGGAATTTTTTAAAAACAAGTTTAAATTTTTTATAAAATTTGGTTTATTTAATTTTTTAAAATATTTTTGGGATCAACCCAGAGGGTCAAAACCCAGAGGGTCAAAACCCAGAAGGTCAAGACCAAGAAGGACTCAGGAGGGGTCCTGTATTTGACCCAAAAGGTCAAATACAAATTTTTAGAGTGTAAAGAAGGATATATGGATATTAAAACGAATTTGTGGGTATTAATGATTTGTGGGTATTATCGTCTGATTTGGCCTTCTGGAGTGGACCCTATTTTTAATAAATTTTTATTTATTTTTTATTTATTTTTAATAATTTTTGTGGTTAAATCCCTAGATAATTTATATAATATTTTTTTTCTAAATTTTATTTAATTACAAGAATTTTTAAAGTGCAATTTTTTGTTCTATATTTATTGGTTTATGTCTGAAACAAATAAAGGTTTATTGATTAATCGAAAGGATTGTTATCATTACAGGTTTTTTTAATTAAGAAATTTTATTTTTTTATTTTTTTGGTTGGGCACAATTTCCCCAAAACTTAATGTGAGGCACTGATCTGGGTGTGTTTAGGGTTCTACGCAATCTCGTCTCGGAATCTCGTGTTCTTACCCCAGTGAGGATATTTTTAGATTTGCAGACTTTAAACTTGCGGACAAATTTTCTAAATATTCATAAACTGAAATTTTTATTTGAGGTTTTACTATGGATTCGAGGTCCGATTTTTCCCATCCCGGTCAACCTTTTGAAAAAAAATTCCGTTACGAGATCTAGTAAATGCAAATTTCTCCGCACTCTACCAAACTCCCTGTTAGACCCTATTTAAGAGTGCATAGTAAAATTTAAAAAATTTTTTTTTTATTTTAGAGATTTATATTTTGATTGTCTAGAAAAGAACAACGAAAACAAAAATAGGTGTCATCGAGAATTTGAAAAATTTTCAGATGTTTGTCAATCTACCTGGGTGTATGTTTTTTTAATAAATTTAAAATAATTTATTTTTATATTTTAAAGGTCGCATTTTATTCGCAAACGGAGTGTTGAAAAATACAAGAAGACTGTTGAACCTAAACAAGATGGAAAATCAGATGCTAATGTTACAAGTGGTTAGTGTTTATTATAAATAATTTTTTCTTGAGGAGGTGGGAAGGGGGGGGGGGTAAATTTTTTCAATTAAAATTTTTGAGTCTTGAGATTTAGGGGAATCTTGCTATTAGTGAGATTTTGCTGTATTTTTGAGGGTTGATAAAGACATCAAAAAATGGCAAAAAAATGTTTTTTTGTGAAAAACATTTTTTCTGTTGTGTTTTTAGGGTTAATTCAGTCCGGTAAAACAAAATTTGAAGATTTCTATAATTCCTTAGCATTGTGTCCAGCTTGCGGACAAATTTTTAGATTTGCGGACAAGTTCTAGATTTGCGTGAGTTTTGGATAACCGGACAAATTTCGAAAGTTGCGGACAAATTTCAAAGAATCTGTCCATATCCTTTCTGTTCATAACTACTAATTTTTATATTTTATTTTAATTTTTTGGGTAGAAAAAATTTTTTTTCAAGGCAAACAATCAAACTGATGCTATTCAAGTACCATCCCCAACAACAACACCAAAAACTCCACAAAAACTAAATTTTGAAAAAATAAAAAATGACAAAATAAATCAACATTTTATTCGTTTATTGGAAGAATTATTTTCAAATAATTTACCTTTGGAAGCACTAAATTATTGTTATTCAATTTTCTCAACTAATTTTGTTATTAATAGTAGAACTTTAATTTTAGCTGCAAAAATTGTTGCAATGGTTTGTGGGGTTTTTAATTAGAATATATGTTTGTGGGTGGAGGGGGGTTGTATTTTGATTAAAGTTGGGAATTGTTTAATACTTCCTAACATTTTGACCAATTTGCGGACAAACTTTCAGGATTTGCGGATAACTTTTAGGATTTGCGGATAACTTTTAGGATTTGCGGATAACTTTTAGGATTTGCGTAAAAATTTCAGACTTGCGGACAAATTTTAAGATTTACGGAAAAATCTTCAGATTTGCGCACAATTTTTAAACTTGCGGACAGATTTTAAATTTGCGGATAATTTTTAGATTTGCGGACAAATTTTTAAACTTGCGGATAATTCTAAAATTTTATTATTTTTGTTTTTTGTATTTATCCGCAAGTTTTGTGCCCCCACAATTTTTGACAAATTAAAAAAAAATTTTTAAAGTGTCATACAACAAAAACAGCAATTACTTCAATAGATTCAAACAAATTAAATTTAATTCTAAATAAAATACAAAAAGAATTGCCAAATTGTGAAAATTCAATAAGATTAACAATTCAACTTTTATTGGATGCGAGTAAAGGAGATTGGAGTAAAATAAATATTTTGGAACACATCCCTGATAAAGTTGAATGTTTTGCTATTTTGGCTAGTATTTTAATTGAAAGGAGGGAATTCGATATTTTGAGGTTTGTTTTTTGTTAATTTTTCTGACAATGAGTTTTGGGGGTATTCCAAGGTGGGGAATTTTTGGATCTGCGGATATTTTATATTTGCGGACCAGAGGTGGGTCGAAATTCCGATTTCCGGCGTTTTTTTCCATCCGATTTCCGAAAAAAATTTTGATTTCCAAGTTCCGACTTTTGAGCCATTTCCGATTTCCGACACCTCTGACTGTTCCGACCCACCTCTGTTGCGGATTTTTTGGTATGTGTTTGAGATCCGATTTTTTAAATTTCATTTACCATACTTAAATGGTTTTTTAGGTTGTCGAGTAGAAAATCTCAATTTTTTGTACTTTTAAAGAAAAACAAAATTTCTTTGGGAATATAGATTTACACGATCTAAAAAATAAAATATAAAATTTGCGGACAAAATTTGCGGATAATTCTTTGGTTGTTTAATTATTAAATTTTTCTTTGTTTTTCAGTTCATTATGTTCAATTATCCAACCAAAACAAAAATTTTATCAACATCCAATTTTGTGGAATTCATTTTTAAATTTTTTGGAAGAATTTAACAACACAAAACAATGTAAAGAATTATTAGAATTATTTATGGATCAAATTGTTTCTATTGGAAAAACAATTAATAGTGAGGAATTTAAATGTATTCAGACTGCTATGAGGTTTGGGAAAAAATTTTTTAAACGATTTTTGTAAAACGGAAAAATCAGAACAATTCTGATAGAATCAGAATTCTGAAAAAAAATCAGAACAATTCTGAAAAAAATCAGAATAATTCTGAAAAAAATCAGAACAATTCTGAAAAAAATCAGAATTATTCTGAAAAAAATCAGAACAATTCTGAAAAAATCAGAATAATTCTGAGAAAATCAGAATAATTCTGAAAAAATCAGAACAATTCTGAAAAAATCAGAATAATTCTGAGAAAATCAGAATAATTCTGAAAAAATCAGAACAATTCTGAAAAAATCAGAATAATTCTGAGAAAATCAGAATAATTCTGAAAAAATCAGAACAATTCTGAAAAAATCAGAACAATTCTGAAAATCAGAATAATTCTGAAAATCAGAATTATTCTGAAAATCAGAACAATTCTGGGAAATCGAAATTTGTTGGAAAATCGGGACTCAAATGTCTTATATTTAAAGTGGACACTTAAGTCTGGACATTAGAGCCTAATTTTAAAATTTTCTAGTTATTACAAAGAATGGAAGGTTGAGGAAGCAACAATTTCTAAAGAAACATTAGAATGTTCAATTTGTAAAGAAAAATTACCTGAACAAAAGCCGTTGGATAATGAACAATTTTTAAAACTTAGAGACGCATTTAGAGAACATTTGCAGGATGGATTGTCAAATCGAATTTCTGGAGAAAATACAGGCAAAGGGTTTTTTTTAATATAAAATGGGGGGGGGGTGTATTAAAAATATTACAACGAAAAAGGGAAAGCTGAAAAATTAAGGACAGATGGGGGAGAACATTTTGCGGACATTTTTTTGCGGACAAAAATTTTGATTACTTAATTGTTTTTTAAGACGTGGGAGAATCGTAAATAATCAGTAAAAAATGTAGACTAATTGTAAGAAATAAAAGACGGAAAAAACTGCCTGCAAAAAATATGTCCGCAAAAAATATCCGCAAAAAATGTCCGCAAGAATTGTCCGCAAAAACTGTTCGCAAAAAATTGTCCGCAAAAACTGTTCGCAAAAAATTGTCCGCAAAATTTTTTTTAAAGAAAATGGGGAACTAAGACGTTTTTTTAAAAATTCTGATAATAATTCTGAAAATTCTTTCTTTTTTTCAGCAAACCAAAGATTCTATAAAACCCTTGACAATTTAATAATACAAACAAAATCTTTAAAAAATTCCAAACCTTTAATTGTTGATGGATTAAATTTGGCAAGAGGCGTTTATAGACGTGAACGTTTCCCTTATTTTAATAAAATAATTGTTGAAATGATGGAAAAAAAATTTTTTCCAATTTTAATAATTTCAAAAACTCCATTTACCTATTTTTATCAAAATAAATTACAAAAATTACCAAATGTTAAATTATTTGAAATTGAAAAAGAATTTAAAAGGTAAGAGAAAGAGAGGGGGATTGACTCATTTCAGCCCTAATTAATTTTTATTTTTTAAGCAAATCAGAAATTAATATAAAATATTCAACTCAAGATGACTTGTTTGCAATAAATAGGTGAGGAATTTTAAAATTTTTTTTTTAACTGAAAGGGGGCAATTAGAGTCTGAGAACAAAATTCACAGGAGTGTGCCGAGACATATTTTAAAAAATCAAAAAAGAACGAAAATCGGTGAAGGGCGAAGCAGCAACCTCTGGTATATAGTCTGACCTCCATATAGTGGAATCCTACTATGAGACACCTAAATTTAAGGCCACTGGGTAAGGTGAGGGGGTGCTTAACGTGTTACCTCCCCTCTATAAGATATACCAAATTATAAGATACGGGCGGGGTATTTTCCATCCCCAAAGAGTGTGGACCTTCTAGTGTGTATATTTTGGAGCTTTAGAATATGCCCAAACTTGCTATAATTTTTTTGAAATTTTATTTATAGTGCCCTCTATCTCGGTCCAAATACACATTTGCTTAGCAATGACAATTTTGTAGATCATATAGGATCCAGACATTTTCTGCCGGAAATTGCTCCACTCTTTAAAATATGGAGAGAAACAAGATGTATTTCCTTCATTCCTGACGGAACTGATGAAGAAAAATTTTTTAAGGTGGATATAAAAATTTACGGTAACCTCGTGCCGACTCAACTGAGTCCCGGACCCTATACTTATGAAGGGATGACTACTTTTTGTTACTCTTGGTACCATTGGATAGGGGACTGGGCCATTAGGGCGCGGGGCCATTAGGGCGCGAGCTTATAAAACAGTGAATTGATTATCAAAAAAGATAAAATTTTGCAATAATAACTCTCATGCCTTTATCTACGTTCTCCAAAAATTTCAGAATTTTTGATCAAGAATTTCGGAAATTGTGGCCAAAAATGTTGATTTTCCGAAAAAACCCTAATTTTTCGCGGTCTCGGGACTCAGTTGAACTGCTCCGAAAAATTTATTTTTCTAGGCAAGACTCAAATGTCCCGAAAACCGAAAAAGGGACGTTTGAGTCTGAAATAAAATTTTCTCATTTTTAAAGCTGCCAAACCCTTTTTACGCTCAAATACAAGGAGACGCTTTACGTGGCTATCATATTTTTGTCAAAGACAAAACGGATGATAAACTATATCATGTGAAAGAGGAATTAGTTTATTGTGTTAGGACAAAATGATGAATATTTTTTAATTATTTTTGTTTTATTTTAGAAATTTAAAGTTAAATCTTTGTTTTTTTTGTGTATTTATTCGTTTTTACAAGACTGAAGGTGATATTATTCCAGTTAAAAATATCTGATAATTATTAATCTCTTGTTATTTGAACTCATTTTATTTGAATAGGCACCTTGGAGGAGAGAAGATTGAACTCCTTCGGGGAAATTCTGACCATTTTTAATTTTCGACATTTTGAAATTTTTCATTTTAATTTTTTCTGCATATTAAATTTCAAAATGTCAAATTTACATTTTATCTAAAATTTTCTTGTTTTATTTTTTTAATCATTTTTTTGATCTTTAAAAGATTTAAAAAGATTATTTTTTATTTTTAGATATTATATTATAATTTTAAATTGATTTCAATTATTAGATAATTATTTATGGCAAAAAATATGCAAGGTAATTAAGCAATTTTGAATGAAAAACGCAAGAAAATGATTTTTTTCAGACTTTATTTATGCCCTTTTTGACTTTGCCGAAACCAACAATTCCAACACTACTTTGTCTGATGCTGCTTTACGTTCGCTCGTTTCTCTAGGCGTTAAAAAGCCTAAAATGTTTATAAATGCTGTACATACATTTTTGCTTGATAATGGAAAAAAGGTTTTTTTTAGTATTTTTAAGATTAGATTTATTCAATTTAGATGAATGAAAAAGACAAAGCTTTTGCTTTCCGTTGTTTAACAAACGTTTTTAATCAAGTGGACGTTGTTGATGTTTGTGATGAACAACAAATTTTATTAATTGCTAATCTTAGCACACAGGAAATGAGTATGGCTAAGGTATGTTTTTTGGTGATTGTAACTTTTAGAAAAACTTCGGTTGAGGATCTTGCTCAGATTCTTGACCTTGAGTCGATGAAAAACCAATTAAGGAACACTAAGATGACTTGATTTTTATTCTGGGTCGAGATAAATCAAGGTCTGTCTTCATATCCAAACCGATTTCTATGTTTTTTGAGGGGTTTATGGCTTGTGTTTGTTAAGGGTTTTTTTAAAAAAAATTTTTAGGATGTTGAAAATGGACTTGCACATGCAGCAAAAGACGTTTTTGTTTCTTTGGTTGGAAAATCTGACAAATTTGTTAATCACGTAAATAATTTTTTGAAATTTATTTTATCAATTACAACTTTTTTAAAGGTCGTTGACTCTCTTTTACACAAATTCCAACCTGGTTCAACTTCACCTCCTCACAGATTTATTATTTTGACATTATCAGAAATTGCACAAAAAAATCGTTTGTTTTCTTCTAATTTTTGGAATTTTTGATTATTTTTTATTTTTTTAGCTGATGGTTTTTTGCCGTTTTTACACGAGTATATTTTTTTCCAATTAAAATAATTTTTTAAATTTTATTTTAAAGCATTCTCGCACGGACAGATGCTCTTTTACCTCACTTAAAAAATGACCAAATCAAAAGTGCTTTTTGTCAGGCTCTCTGTTCTTTTGCGGAATCTGGTTTCTAATTTAAATTTTTTTGTTTATTAAATTTGATTTTTAGTTTTGGGCGTTTTTCACAAAAAATTTTTTAACTATTTTCAGTGAAAGAATTTATTTGGACACAAAAACGACAAAATAATGAAATGGAAATTAAATCTGACGAGTGTGTGGCAGTCGATGAAAGCGAAATTAGTGAAAGTTATGCTGACCAGTTTGAAACGGCTTATGATGTTATAATTAATTGGACAACTTCTTCAAAGGACCATAAAGTTTGTTTATCTGACTAGGATATTTAATCTAAAATATGGTGGGAGGTTAATGTTAGCCCGGTCTTGACCGTTTTTAGGTCGGACACCTCGCAACCTTTTCTTGTAAGTATAGTGGGCAAGGGCGTAGCTAGGGTGTCGATTTTGGGAGGGGGGGGGGCTAACACATCTTTTCCTTTAATAATTCCTAATTTTTAATAAGAAACTAGGGTTGTTGGCGACCGGTTTTAAAACCGGGGTTTTTGAAATTTTTTGCCAAAAATTAACCGTTTTCAAAAAATTTTAAAAACCGAAAACCGGAAATTTGTCAAAATAAGTGATTTTATTTAAAATTCCCCCAAAAATAAACCGGTATTTGCCTAAAACTCAAAACCGAAAACGGGTTTCTAAAATTCAGATTAACCGAAAACCGGGGGTACCGGTTAATAACCGGTCGCCAACAACACTATAAGAAACTTATTGTTAAACCAATTATTTCCTTTTATTATAAAATTTTTTACTTTTTTAGTGTCGTGCTGATGCTGCCGAATGTATAGGAAAGCTTTGTTTAATGATTGATCGTGAACGAATATTAAAAGATTTGAAACGTTTGGACACAATATTTCGTTCATTACACAAAAAGGCTTTAAATCCTGAAGAGCAGTTAGCTATTACAATGGTTTTATTTTTAATTTGAAGGGGAAATTTCTTCCAATTTTTAGGGTATTTCTAATTTCCTGCAAGCTTCCTGTATTGAAGAAAGCATTCCAATTGAACACTACATTAATGACTTGTTTGAAATGCTTTTTCCACATGTTTGCCTTCCTGCTGATCAAAGTTCTTTTTTTAATATTTCTGATTTTTAAAATTTTTATTAAATTTTTTTAAAGTTGTTGATGATCCCTCTTTGCCTAATTTATTACAAATAAAACTTCGAAATGAAGTTTTTCGTTGTTTTCAAGTTTCTAGTTGTAGGACTGCTGATAAAGAGGTTTTATTTTCATTATTTAAAAAAAATAATTTTGATTAATTTTTTTTCTAGATTTATTTTTTGTTGCATAAAATGCAAAGTCAAAGCGAGGTTTCGGATTTTTATTTAATTTTCAAATTGTTTATAATTTTTTAGATTGTTAAACTGGGTGCTATAAATTTATTTAGACATCTTCTCAATTCTGCTGGTTAATATTTTATTTTTGTTTAAATTTTTTAAGAGGTTGAGGCTTTCTTCCGACTCTTTTTCTGAATTTTCCCTATTTTTTCGAATTTTCCTCTTGTTTCGAATATTTTCCCTTGATAGTAAATCTTTATTTTTAAGAATCCGTATTTTTATTTTTTCTCTTCTCATTCTACTAGAGTTGTACAAGGAGGTAGTACAAGATTGTTCCCCGTCGAGTGGAAGGCCTCTGGGAGAATCTTTTATGGAAGCAGCGCCACGGGATCTAGGGACGGGGGGGGGATTTAAAAATGTCTCCGATTCTACCACAACTTTGAGGAAATCCCCCCTATTTTTTATTAATTTTTTATTATTTTTATTTTTAGATGATCAAATGAAAGAAAATCGTTCATTAATAACAATGGGAATGAAACCATTTTTAAATGATGAACAATTATCAATTCGTGTAAAAATGAATTTATGTCAATTATGTATAGCTTTATCAGATAATGAATATGTTCAAGCAGACGAGGGGGGAGAACATGTCATACAATTTTTACTTGCAAATTTGGTGGTCAATCGCAGCGATTTGAATGTTAATAATAATAAAATGCTCTTTTTTATTATTTTAATTTTATGGATCGGACAAATATTTTGGGCAAGTACTTGATCAAGTATAGTTCTCTGGAATAATTTTTTAATTTAAAATTAAATGCTTGATCAATTACCTTATTTTGTTTAATTCAAAAAATTGCTTAAATTTTTTTAAAATTTTTAAAAGAAAATATTTTTTTATTTTTTAAAGGTAAAGCAACGCTCTTCAGTCCAACAACAACAATTATTACAAGCGTCTAGTGATGCAAGTCTAATTACTCAATTGAGTGCACAATGTGCTCAAGCATTATATACAATTTCGAATACTAGCAAAGTTGCTTGTGAGGTTTGGAAAATTAAAATTTTTTTAATATGATATAAGACGGGGGATTTTTGTAGACTTTCCTTCTTTGCGGAATTTTACGCGGGGTTCTTTTGCGGACTTTTAAATTTCTTTCCGTTATTATTTTTAATTTTTAAATATCATATAAGACTAGCAAGGAAACATTTTGAACTATATGTGAAAATTTTAGTTTTTTTTTCTGCTCCATCGTGTAGAGCATGGTCGATAACCTATTGCCAATTTTCGGCTTTTTCCTTTTGACCCCCATTTCGAAAATTTATAGGGTTCAAAGTTTTTGAATTTTCTTTTTTTTGTGCATTTTTCCAGGGACTTTTTTTGTGGATTTTCTTTTGCGAACTTTTTTCTTAAACAAATTTCTTTCAGTTTTTAATTTTCCCAATTTTCAGCTTCTTTGGCCAAAACTTTTTGAATATGTTTGTGTTGAACAATATTCACTAGTAATTACAGATATATTTAAATGCTTACGTGTTCTGTGTGGAAGAATAAAACAATCTTGTAATAAATTGGATATTTATGATTTTGAAGCTAATTGTAAGAGATTTTTAAATTTTTAGAGAAAAATTTTGCGGACTTTTTTGCGGACTTGAGGGGATTTTTTCATTAAAATTTTTTCCTAATTTCAGCAAAACTTCCTGGACCTTTCCAATTAATTTGTCGATTAATTGTATTTATGAATGGAGCACCCCAAAATGCCCAATTAAATGCACGAGCAAAAGAATCAATCAATTTATTTGGAGAATTGTTTTGTTGGTTAAATAATAAATTTTGTGAGCAAGATTCCCCATTTCCAAAAATTATTGGACATTTATTGGAAAGTTTACAAAAAGGTTTTTTTTAAATTTTGAGGAAAATTATTAAGAATTTTTCCTAAAGAATTTTCATCAAATTATCCATCAAATGAAGATAAAAATGATTATTTTGGAAAAGAAATTTTATTTTCGAGGGTTGAGAGGTGGCAAGCTGTTATATTAGATTTATTATGTTCTTTAATAAATGCTGTTGATGATCAGGTTTTTTTATTTAAATTATTTTTTGTTACTTGGTAGGGTATCTAAAGATGGCACTGGTAAGGAAAAAAGGAGGGTGGGTGTCTGAAATGATTTTCAAAATTTCTCAAATTGGGTATATGATTTCGGATCGGAAAATTGTTTCGGTTTTGAATTTTGAGTATCTGTAATCCATGACATTTTTAGTGTAGTGGAAGAATTTTAAGTTCTTAGGGAATAGGTCGGAGGTTCGAACCCAGCTGTGGAAATTTTTTTTCTTTTGACTGGAAAATTATTTCTTCTACTCGTTCCCTTCAAAAAATTGTTTAATACTGACTTTAGATTTATTTTTTTTATTTCTCCAGTCTTGGCGACAAAATTTAGCTTCTGCCCAAGCAAAACAATTAAGTACACTTTTTACTTCAGCTTCAGATTCTTTTCAATCTTCGCAAGATAAAGCTTTTTTAATGCGTTGTTTAGGCTGTACACTTGCAAGAATTGAAGATCCAACATTTATTAAAGAACATTTATATTTTTTATTTCGACATACCCAACACTCCTCAATTATTGAAAGAATTGGTTGTGCAATAGCTACAGGACACTGTGCTTCAGTTTTGGATCATGCAGATTTGGTATTAACTGAATTAGAAAATGTTTCAAAATGGGAACATATGAAGGAAGGAAAAAAGCAAAGTGGTGGTTCTTCTGTTGGATTTTTGTCTTTTATTAAGGTTTTTTTTATTGGGTTGTGTAACCAAAAATGTTCTTTTAGCTATCGGTTTTTAAATTGGTATTTTATTTTTTTCGCATACATCCCAGGGATCTAGACGGTATAAAAAACTGGGGCTTCCAGGTCTAAAAATCTTCCGCGAGCTTCCCGGTCTCAAGAAAAAGAGAAGAAAGAACATATACCCGGCCCCGATTTTCTAGAAATCGGATCGGTTGGAATCCTGGTACTTAACCAATTTTCGGGAATTGGACGGCTCATCTTTTGGTCTCTGGTACATACCTTATAGATTATTTTTCTACATGATTCTAGTTCAAATAAAGCATAAAATCAGATTTTTTTTCTTTTTTATAGGATTCTTTACCTTATGGAAGATCTGTTGATGCAGAAATTTTAAATTTGAGAGCCACAATAGTTCTCAGTTTTGGCTATGTTTGTTTTTACTGTCCAACTGAAGGATTAATTTTAAGACTTCAAAATACAGTTTTGCCATTTTTACGTCAATATACTGCAAATTCTAAGGTTTATTTTAAATTTTTAAAAATTTTTTTACAAAATTTTAAAGGAATCTTCTCTTCGTGAAGCACACTTGGAAACTCTAAATTTAATCGCTTTGTCTGTCCATCCAAATAGATTGCGTGATTATCGTTTTGAGTCGCGCTATGAATGTTTGAGTTATATAAAGGTTTTTTTTATTTGTTTATTTAAATTTTTTTCTGGGAATTTGCGGACTTCTTTTTGGGGATTTTTGCAGATTTTTCTGGGAATTTGCGGACTTCTTTTTGGGGATTTTTGCAGATTTTTCTGGGAATTTGCGGACTTCTTTTTGGGGATTTTTGCAGATTTTTCTGGGAATTTGCGGACTTCTTTTTGGGGATTTTTGCAGATTTTTCTTTCGTTTGTTTTTATTTGCTTCTTTTTTCCTTTGGGCCAAAAATGTTAAAATACCTGGAATAAATTGGAAAAGGCAATAAGTCTGCAAAAATTTTTGCAGAAAATCCGCAAATTTTTTGCGGACAGTTTTTAAATTTTCTATTTTTAAAATTTGATTATTCAAAATATTTTTTCCCTTAATTAGGAATATGTTAATGATGAAAAATCTTTTGACACAGTAACAACTTTAATTCGTCTTCGTGCATGTAAAGCAACTGCTTCACTTGTGTATTTTTATCAAATTTTTTAGTTTTAAATTAATAGAATTTTTTATTAAAGATTATTGGAACCTCCTCTTAGCGAAAACGAATTTATTGATATAATTAATGTTTTAATTCCAAATATATTTCCAATAAATAGAGAACGTGGTGGATTAAAAGCGGTATATTTTTTTGGATTTTTTTGGGAGGGGTTTTTTTGCTTTTTAAATTTTCTTTTCTTTCGTTTGGTTTGGACTTTCTAAACTTTTTTTTGTTTTTTTCTTTTTGGGTAGAGCTGTTTAACATAAAATTAAGAAAAGAATTTTTCTGTTTTTCTGAGTTAACATGAATGTTCACATAGAAGCCTGGCTCCAATAGAATCCCTATTAGAAGCCTACTCAATGATACCCATTGAACAATAGACGGATATGCCCCTATAGAGCCCTATTAGAATTTATGATGTAGGTGATACCCCTTGATGAATAAACGTGCAGGGCTTCTATTAGAACATTTATTGTATTATTTTGACTACAGTGGTGGAAGTTAAAATTTTTTTTCTTTTTTTTCGGTTTTTTAAAAAGTGTTGGACAGCTCTAATTTTTTCTTTTCTTTTTTATAATTTAAGAAATTTTTTAGTTAAACCAACAATGTCTTTTTTCACAAACTTTCTACAAAAATAGTCAAAATATTAATAACGATAATAATAAATATTATTATTATTATCCATTTTCTTCTTCAAAAGGATCTGTTCAAAAAAGCAGTTCTTCTGTTAAACAGCAAAAAGAAGGTGGTGGAAAATCTGATGGAAAGGATGCCACAAAATGTGGCTTGGTATTTTTTTTTTAATTTTTTGGGAAACTTTTTTTCTTTTGTTTTCTTTTCTTCTTGGCCTTTGTTTTTTTTAATTTTTTTTTTTTAAATTTTTATTGAAAAATTATTAAAGAAATTTTTTTATTTTATAGACAGGAGAAGATGATAGTTCAACAGTTATGGAAGCAACTATAATTCAATGTAGAAATGCTATTGCAAATATGGTTAAAATGCGTCCTTGTGTTAGACCTACAGTTGGGGAATTATTAAAGGTTTGGTTTTTTTATTTTTTGTAAAAAATATTTTTGGGATATTTTTTTAACTTGGGTCCTTCTATTCTAACAATAAGTCTTCCCATTGATATTCGAAAAAATATTTGAGTTAACCATTTAAAAAATTAAATCAATCCATTTAAAACATGGGGAATGAATCAATTTTAATAAAGGCATTTGTAGGAGGTTTGTCGGTTCTTGGGAAATCTTTGGATATTTGGAACCGACCTATAGAACCGAACTGACACCCATAAGTACATATTTACCTTTGTGGTACCTTTAACAATAAGTTAGTCTTTTAACGAATATTAATTATATACGTAAATATTCTAATAGACGCCTTGGGTGTTTATTTTTTAATGGGCTTATTTTAGGGATGGGCTACTATTAGAATATTTACGATAATTAAATAAAATTTTTTTCAAGTTATTTTATCAATATTATGGTAGTGAACGTGATCATGAAAGAGCTAGAGCTGTCGATTTTACTGTTTTAGTATTACAAGTTTATTCAGAAAAAGCTTCAGATATAACACTTGGAATAGCAAAAGAATTTTCTTCTCTTTCTTGGATTATTGCCCGTTTTTGCCCTCGTTTATGCGATTCTTTAAGTTTTGTTCGTCTACAATCTTTGAGAGCTATTTGGTTTGCTTTTAAATTGAGTTTATTACATAGAGGACATTCACCTTCTGATGTTGAAATGGTTGACTCTTCTCTTTTTAATATTGACAAATTTATTGAATTATATTTTGGTGGAACACAAGAAGGACGTTTAGATTCTAATAAATGTAGTGGAGCTATTTTGGCTATTTCCAAGGTTTTTTTTAAATTTATTATTTTTTGTTTGGTACTTTTTTGGGTATCTTCTTCCCAATTTTATTTTCCCTGGGTTCCTTTCTCTTACCCAAAATTAAAAAAGATAAATGGTCTATGTTACATAATGGTAAAGAATTAAATTTATTTAACAATTTGAATGGAAATCGTTATTTATGTTTATTAGTTTGACCATTATGTAACCTTGACCATTCATAATTAACCATTTAAATATTTTGGAAGGTGTTAGAAAAGTAGGGAGAGCCAAAAATTACCTATTATTTTTTGAAAAAATTTTTTTCATTCCTCAATTAAAGGAAGTTGAAAGTCGCCTACCACAATCTCAAGTCCAAAATTATATTCATATGTTATTCAAAATGTTATCTGACAAGCAAGGAAATGTTAGCAGTGCTGCTGCTCAATTATTAACAAATATTCTCTCTTATAGAGCGAATTTATTACAAAAAGAGGTTTTTTTTTATTTTTAGTTTTTTGTCCGCAAATAATTTTTGCGGACAAAATTTTTAAAATTTGCGGACTAAAAAAAAAGTTTTTTTTTCAGGCAGAAGTTTTGCTAATAAATATGCTCGATCATTTGGCTAGAACTCGACAAGAAAAAATCCAAACATACACAGAATTACTTAATGGATTTGTTCTTTTTTCTGGACATCATTTACATTTGGCTGTTCAAGTACTTTTGAGGCAAACACTTCCATATAATCAGTTTGTTATTTTTTTTATAAATTTTTTTTTGAGTTGATTTTTGAAATTAATCTGTGGGTTTTTGGGAATTTTTCTCTAAAATGTTTTTGGACAAGAATTTCAAAAAAATTTTTGAAATATTTTCAGGGGGTTTAAAAATATTTTTTGGGGAATTGGGAATTTCAAATTTTTTCGGTACTTTGTTCATATCCCGCCCCCCACCCCTATTCGAGTCTCAGATTATTTTTCCTTCTTTGCTGTCAATCATTTATTTTCTTCCCTTTTTAATGCCAATCATTTTCTTCCCTCAAATATAAGACGCTCAAAAGGGCGCGCGTCCATAACGGCGCAAAGCCATAAATTGCTTTTAAGATTCTCAAACCTTACCAAAATTAATATTAAACGATTCCTCTCATCGTGCTAAAGAGATTGATAACAAAAATGATAAGGGTTAAAAATATTCCAGCAAGTTATGACTTTGCGCCGTTATTGCCATGCGCCCTTTTGGGCTGTAACCCTTAAATGTCATAAGTTTTAACTTGCCTTTTATATTTGAGGGAAGAAATTGATTGGCATTAAAAAAGGAGGAAAATAAATGATTGACAGCAAAGAAGGAAAAATAATCTGAGACTCAAATAGGGGTGGGGGGCGGGTTATGAACAAAGTACCATTTTTTCTATTTCTACCTTCTGCCTACCTAAATAACTATTCTGGGTACTTTTCCGTTCTGCCACACCCCCCTAAATTAATGTTCAAAATGTCACATATAGGGTAAAAAAAGGTGCTGAGTCCAACGGTACCATTCTTTTTCCCCGGAGATGCCTTTGGACCAAAATATTGTGCTCGAAATGGTCAAAAACCATAGGGGGGAGTAAGCTCAATTTTGGGATAAAAAATTCAAATATGCAAATAATACCTCATTCGAAAGAGCTCATGGAGCTGAGTCGAATGACACCAAAATTAACGAAATCTGATTTGATTTGACCGAGATACAGGTCCCTGAAAATTGAAGAACCACACACATTTTTGTATCTTAACTTGGTCCAAACTTGTTAGACCGCGGTAATTTTGGTGGCTTTCGACTCAGCTCCATGAGCTTTTTCGAATGAGTTATTATTTGCATATTTGAATTTTTTATCCCAAAATTGAGCTTACTCCCCCTATGGTTTTTGACCATTTCGAGCACAATATTTTGGTCCAAAGGCATCTCCGGGAAAAAAGAATGGTACCGTTGGACTCAGCACATTTTTTTACCCTTTATGTGACATTTTGAACATTAATTTAGGGGGGTGTGGCAGAACGGAAAAGTACCCTATTCTGGGCTTGTTAAAAGTATCCACCAGGTGTGAGCTCATTGCGCTTTTGCGTTGATTTTTGGCCTTGCGTTTTGCGTTTTTCACGATTGTGCCTCTTGTGCTCACCCTTGGTTCAAAAAAAAATTAAAAAAATTTTTATTTTTTTAAAGAACACTTTCTGAAGTTTGGGAAATGATGTCGAGAACCCATTTTACATCAATTATAGATTTTTTATTTGAACGTGTTTGGATAGATAATTCTTCTTCTTCTTCCAGTAAAACTCCTGATTTAATTGTTGAACAAGAAGAAAAAAATATTGTTATTGTTGAAAATAAGGAGGACAGTTTTGAAGAAAAAGAGAAAGGAGGTGGAAAATTAATTAATTTAATAACAACACCTTTTAATTCTTCACATTTTGAAATTATTAATATTGGTGGTGGAAGTGTAATTAAAATTGTTTCTGATGATACTTGTGCGTTAGTTGCTGCTATTGCTGAAGTTGTTAAGGTTTTTTCAGAATTTTATTTTTATTTAATGAAATCAGAATTTTTTTTTTGAAAATCAGAATTCTGAAAAATCAGAATTCTGGGAAAAATCAGAATTAAAAAATCAGAATTTTGGAAAAAAAATCAGAATTTTTTAAAAACCAGAATTTTTTTAAAAATCAGAATTTTAGAAAACCAGAATTCTGAGAAATCAGAATTTTAAGAAATCAGAATTTCAGAAAATCAGAATTTTTAAAATCAGAAAATTTTTTCAGACCCAGAATAAATCAGAATTCAAAATCAGAATATATCAAAATATTTTTTGAGACTAAACCGTCCCATTTAAATTTCCTTTCATTTCTGAATTTAATAAAATCAGAAAATGTTTTACACTGTTCTAGAAAATTTCTGATTTTATTCTGATTTTTAATTCTGATTTTATTTTTAATTTAAAAAATAAATTTTTTTTAAAGAAAGGAGAACCAGAAGAAGAATTAATTAAACGTGTTCCAAGAATAATTTCTGCTCTTTTAATTTTGTTGGTTTCTTTAATTGACACTCAATACTCTAATGTCCAGAAGAATTCTAATGTTGATTTGTCTGGAACTACTTCAAGTTCACAATCCGGCGTTGGAGGAAAGAAAGGTTTGGGGGGAAAATTAAGAGGGATATTAGAGTCTTGACTATAGAGGCTAGGGGGTCTTTTGAGTCTAGGGAAAAATCTTTTGTGACTTTAAATCATTTTTTAATAATTTTTCTTAAAAATTTTTTGATAAATTTTTTAGAAGTAAAAACCAAACCAATAATTCCAATAGTAACATCAGAATTAACTCGAAGTGTAGAAACTCCAGCAAAATTGGTTTCTGAAGCTATAAGAACATTCCTTGTTAGAATAAATGCTGAAAATGTTATTGAAAAAATGAATTCTGAGCGTGTTTGGTCTAATATTGTTAGTTCTCAACATTATATTAATGCGGTAAATTTTTTAGAATTTTTTGAGAAAATTATTTGGTAAGGGAGTTTTTAGAGACTGGTTGGTTATTAGTTGGGAACGGTAATTCTTTGGTTGTCGCCCCCCCTCTTTTTTATGTTCCCCTGACCATTTTGAGCTTTTTTGCTTGACATATAATTTATTATATATCATTCGAAAGAGCTATCCGAGCTGGGTAGATTGATACTAAGATCGGTTAGATTTGGTGATTTTGAACAAAATTATGAGGCTAAATCCTCTGTGGACATGCTTTTTTTGATGTTGAAAGGGATTAAAACAAATGCTCATAACTATGTTTATTTAAGTCGGATTTTGATGAATTTAGTACCGCTCGACTCAGCACGAAGAGCTCTTTCGAATGTATATAAAAATCCATAGAAATTTCCATAGGAACTGAAAAAAATAGAAAATAAAAAAAGGGGGGCGACAACCGAAGTTACCTTGGGAACTTGGGGGTATTTTAAATGGATTTTATCTTATGGCATATAAATAATTTTAAGGAAATTAAGTGTGTAATTGTTGTGGTGTAATGGGTAGTGGTTTAGTCTTGTGTTTTTTTCAATGTGAGTTCGAATCCTGCCTTTGTCCATCATTTTCCTTGTCCTGTTTTTATCATTCTTTTTTATTTTAAAAATATTTTTGCACTTTAAAAAATTAAAAAAATTTTTTTCTTAAAGTTTTTTTAAATTAAAAATACTCTTTTTTTTCTAGTTATCAAGTTTTTGTTGTGCCCTTTTCAATTTCCGTCCACAATTTATTGGTGATTTGATGAGATTAGAATGTGAATGTTTACGAGGTGGAGAAAATGTTTTAAAAAATGTTTGTGATGCTGAAAGAATTGTTGCTGTATCTATTCTATCTTCTTTAATTACAAGGTTTTTTTTTTAATTTAAATTTTTTCGGTTCATTTACGGACTCCTTTTTCCTCCTCATATTCCCATATTTTTTTCTTAGAATGTACATAATGGTCAGACATTTTTGGTAAACGGAAACTAGGCACTATACAGCAAGAAAATGGTGTGAAGAAAAAAATTCCTTTTTTTGTTAATTTTTTATTGGGGAATAATAAAGTGAAATTGAAGAATAGGAGAATTTTGTGGAGGAAAAAAAGAGGGGGACGTATACGTCAGTACTTTTCTTCTTAAAAATTTTTTTGTTTAAAGTTGTCCTCACAAAAATGGCGAATTTGATTCTTCTTTGTTTTGCGATGTTTTTGGAACGTTGGAAGGAGCTTTAAAAGATCAACTTTTGACTGTTCGAAAAATGGCATTACACGGAATTGGACAAATTAGTCATTTAAAAGGGCCTGATGCAGATGAATTAATTTTATGTTTTTCTTCACGTTCAGTGGAAGCTGCTTTAGCTGGTTTAGATGATTATTGGGACAGGTTTTTTTTTATTTTTTAAATGGGAAGGAATGAGGTCATTTTTTCTTTTCAAAAAAATTTTTACGAAAATTTGAAAAATTTTCTTTATCTTTCCAATGACAGTTTTTGTTTTCCCTCTTATAAAAATTTTCGAGAATTTTTTCTCCTTTTCGACGACCTATCCTTGCCTCCTCGAGAAATTTTTTTTAATTTTTAAATTTTACAGACAAGACCAATTAGCAACAGAATCAATAGCTTCATTAGACTCTTTAGTTGGTATATCTCAACCAAAATTAATTTTAAATGTATTACCTCAATTATTATTAAAAATTCGGCCGTGTTTTGAAAAGGTTTTCTTTTAAATTTCAAAGGAAAAAAATTCAAAAAAAAAAAAATTTTTTTTAAAGGAAAATGAATTGCTTAGATCTAGCGCTTTTTCTCTTTTTGCTGGTTTAGGCTCTTCTGTTGGAAATTATGATATATTTAAAGAAAGTTTACATAGCAATATAATTAGTATTTTGTTACATTTAAATGACAAGGAAGAAAATGTTAAATTGGTAAGCGCAAAAAATTATAAAAAAAATTTTAAGAAGTAAGGTAGGGGGACTTTTTTTAGAGCCGATAACTTATCTGAAAAAAATTTTTTTTGAAAACCCGATTCGGCATTTTTTTTAATGATGTCATTATAGGGAACGGCTCAGTTTATATCGGTTCCATAAGAAAACTAATCCATAATTATTTTCAAAAAAATTTTTTTTTCTCAACAGAGTTGTGCCAAAGTTCTTTCAACATGTATTCCTCTACTCAATTCTGACCATGCCACAACTTTGGTAGAAAATGAATTAATTAATGAAAGGTTACCAACAAATTATTCTGATTTTCTTAGACAATTTGGACTTATTTTGGTTATTTTTAAGAGGAAATTTTTTTAATTAATTATTTTTTAAAGTCAATTTCATTTCCTGATCGACTTAATAATTATGCTTTGGATTGCAATAATTTCTTTAGAAGTGCATCTTTTCATATACGTTCAAATGCTGCTTTACTTATGGGTAAAAATTTTTTTTTGATTTAAAGAATTTGTCTAGTCTATCCGTTTTATTCGCAATTGGAACAGCCGATGTTGTGCATGCAGAACTTAGGACCGAGCAAAGCTCGTTCGAACTTCAATAGGGTAACTTGTGCCATTTTTTAGCTTGCAATTAAATGGGGGTGGCAATCGAATTCAGTCCGTAGTCAAATAAGTAGTCTTGCGAATAAATGGGGTGTGACGTGAACGACAGTTTCCTAATTAAATCTATTTTAACAAAATTTAATTAAAAAGGATTTATGTTAACTGCATTAACACCAGAATTGAGAGCTACATTGTCTACTGATCTTATTTTTAGTGGTAATTTGATTAAAAATTGAATTTTTTTTAATCTGAATTTTTAAAGGTTTAATGCAGCTAATGAAAGACCCTGAAGAACAAGTCCGTTTAAATACTTTATTTGCAATTTCGTTGCTATATGAGTTTGCCTAGTCAAAAAATAAAATAAAAACACTGGTGACCTTTTTGCATATCTTTCTCTTTATTTGATAGACTATCACTTAAATGTATTTTATTGTTGTTTTTTAAATTTAAATTGTGTCTATAATTTGCTTTTAAATGCTTCTTAATTTCAATTGTTTCCATTCTGCAATTAATAAAATAAAAATTCGGTACGTTTTTGTCGGCAAAAAATTCGGCCCAAAAAAATTTTAAAAAGCATTTAAGTATTTTTTCAAATAAATAATGTGGAATGAAATAATCATTTAAAACAAGGTCTAAAGTAAATGCCTTAAAGCTGGGATATAACTAGGGTTGCCGTTTTCGAGTCGGGCCGACGGTCGAGGCATTTTTTTTCGGGCCTGTTTTTATCGAGTCGGGCCGGTACGAGTCTTTTTCGGGCCTGACTTTATCGAGTCGGGCCGATACGAGTCTTTTTCGGGCCTGTTTTTATCGAGTCGGGCCGGTACGAGTCACTTTCGGGCCTGACTTTATCGAGTCGGGCACCGAGACATTTTCGAGTCTTTTTTTAAAAGATTTATTTAAAAATAATTAGTGGATTTGGAGGGATATCTGTGAATTAAAAGGTATATCGATGGATCAGGAGGGTAAAGGAAGGGCTGAAGGGAATTGAAATGGATATCAGTGGATTTGAGGGATTAAGGTGATTTAAATTATCGGAGGATTGGGGTGAGATATTGCTAGATTTGGTTTTATTAAAGGAGATCAGATGATTAAGGGGTTCAGGATCGTATATCAGATGATTAAGGTGATATATTGTAATGGGATTTAGAAGGAATGAGGAGATTTGAAGGGATATCGGGGAGGGGCGTTTGAAGGGATATCCAAGGGCGTGTCCAGTGGGGCTGCTAGAGCCCCCCCCCCCCCCGAAATAGGGGAAAGTGGGAAAAATTAGTAGAAGAATGGTCGAAAAAGTTTTTTTTCGACCATTTTCGCCTGCGGCGCTATAAATGGAATACTTGTGGACCGAAGATTGCGACTGCGTATTTTAAAGTTAAAAATCGGACTGCGGAAAATTGTGGACTCTCAAAACCGATTGAGTTACAAAAGTTCAAATTATGAAGGGATCCCGCGGAATATATACCATAACTCCCAGTAATCCAGCTTGTCAATTAAAGCCAGTAAGTTCGAGATGTGAAGCAAAGTATGGAGCTAAAAATCCTTCATTTCAGCGCCGCAGGCAAAAATTTTGAGATATTCGGAAGGCTAAGGACCAAACTTCTTCCTTTTTCAGCGCCGCAGGCGAAAATTTTTCGAATTTTGGAAGGCCAAGGAGCCAGATTTCATCCATTTTTGTCCACAAATCTGGTAAAAATATTATCGAGTCTCGTTCGAGTCGGGCCGACTTTTTCCGAGACAATTTTTTTCGGGCCTGTTTTTATCGAGTCGGGCCTGTACGAGTCACTTTCGGGCCTAACTTTATCGAGTCGGGCCGTTACGAGTCTTTTTCGGGCCCAAATTTATCGAGTCGGGCCGGTACGAGACTTTTTCGGGCCAATCATCGAGGCATGACTCGATCTTTCGGTCCGAGTCGGTCCATTTTGGCAACCCTAGATATAACAATAATACTGTGGAAGCGTTCAGTGATTTTTAAAAATTTAGTCGCAAAAATATTGAACCAAGGACCGGAACAATCTAACAAACTTAACCCTCCAAAAATCAAATTAGAAACCACTTCATTTTTCGAACTTGGAAGTGTTGTTTTGACCCGTTTTATTAACCTATTTCTGGAAGTCAAAAAAATTAAACTTAAAAATGCATAAAATTACTGAACGCTATCTTTTTAAAGGCGCATATTTAAAGGCTATAACAAATAAAAATAAATTTTTTATATTTTTTAAATAGAAATAAACTTGTATATAGGCACATTTGTCTTTAAAATTCTTCATTACCCCTCTCTTCCCTCCACAAAATTTTTTGTCTCAATTTATTCAAGTCAAAGTCTTCTGTTGCTCTTTATCTTCATTTTCAATTTCAGTCATTACTTCACTTGTCATTGTTGAAGAATCCTCAATTTCTTCTTCCTCTTCAACCGTTACTTTCCCTTTCCCCCCTTCCACTTTGTCTTCTTCTTTCTTCTCCTCAATACAATTATTCGAATCTAAACCTTCATCAATTAAAGCCCCATCTTCTCCATAACATTCATCTTCTTCCATTATACGTTTTAAACGGTTCTCGTTATCTTCGCCTTCAGAACAGTCATGATAACTTGAATCATCATCTGTGTCAAATTCAACACATCCATCAACCTAAAAAAGGAAATTTTTTGAAGAATTTTTTTATAATTTAAAAATTATTGAGAAAACTCTTCGAACGGACAATCTGAGTAACTTTAAGTTAAGAGGTTAAAGATTCGAACTAGAGTGTAGTGCGTGACTGTGCTTTTTAAAAAACAATGACTAATCGTTACATACAGAACTGTGGGCAGGATTTTTCGGGCAGAAAGGAGGGGGGAAGATTTTTAGCTGCAATTCATTCTTAGCATGCAAAAAATTTCCTTTTCTCCATTTCGGGGGAGGGGAGTAATAAATTTAAATAATTAAAAGAATTTTAAACCTCAACAGAAATAGTTTGAAGTTCATCTTCTTCACCCAAATTATTTTCATTTTTGTCATTAACAATTGCTGGTTGAAGAGTAATTCTACTTTGAATATCCAAAACTTTCTTTTTTGTTTCCTCCAAAGAATTTTCTTTATTCAAAATATTTGTTCCTCCTTCTCCATCATTTTCACCATTATCATCACTTTCATGACAAGATTCCATATCATCTTCCTCCTCAGAACTTTCAGAACGCAAAATTTTATGAGAAATTGAAGGTTCACTGTCAGAAGATAAAAGTTTACCTTTAAAAAATTAAAAAAAATTTTGGGTACAGCCAAGTAGGCGCGCGGCCATGTAGGCGCAAAGCCATAACTTGCTTCAGGTTTTCCGAATCTTACCAAATTTAGTATTAAACGATTCCTCTCATCGAGCTAAAGAGGTTGGTACCAAAATTGATAATGGCAAGAAATTTTCCAGCTAGTTATGGCTTTGCGCCTACATGGCCGCGCGCCTACTTGGGCGTGTCCCAAAAATTTTTTAATTAAAAAAAATTTTTTTAAATAGATTATCCCGCCTAAAATACCACTAAAAATAGTATATTTATGTAGCAAGAAAGAGATCCATCAACCTAGCTTGGTTGGCTTATAAAAATTTTAATCAAAAAATTTCACCAAAAGGATTCGAACCTTAACCTCTTTCAAGAAAAAAATAATCGTTAGACTGTTTTAAAACTAATTTTGATTCTAAAAATCTAAAATAAATTTTTAAATCTTCAAAAATAAAAATTTTATTCCCAAAAAAATTATTAAGTTGATATTAAAAATGTTTTTCAACAGAGGGATTCGAACCCAACCCATTTTTCACTGGTAAGCCTAACCCACTACCAACTACACCACCCGGCGTGTTAACGGTCTTTCTAATAAATTTTGATATTACTCCCTTAAAATAATTAACAAAAATAATAAATTTACTTCGAAGCATAACCGGCGCTCTAACTTGCGACGCAGGAACAGGGAGAGGCACAAAAATGTGATGTTGAGATTTCTCTTCACCTTTAATGCTTTTTATGTCAGAATTGTCTTCACAACCACTAGAAGGAATTTCATAAACATCCTTAATTGGTGGAGATGTGTCGTCTTTCTCTTCTTTTTTGCTGGAAGGTTTGCGGAAAGTGTAGGTAACTTTAAATAAAAAAATTTTTTTTGATAAAATTTAGCTCTCTAATCCGATTCGGACAGACAATATGTTATTTAAAAGAGCCCACCCTTAGCTGAATGACACCAAAATTAATATAAGGATTCAACTAAGGACCGAGATAAGCCCGCAACCAGAGGAGGGGGTGGGTTTTCTACACTACATTGAAAAATCAAAAACCAAAGGGATTCTTCAGGGTTAAAATTTGGAAGATGCTTATCAATCCAAATCGGAAGTATGAGAGATATTTTTCCTTTTTCTAACTAACAAAAAAATTAAAATAAAATAGAAACCTCTTTCCCGCTTTTTAGTCTCCAAATTAGCCCTTTTGGGGCAATCAGCTCTAAGATGTCCTTGTTTATTGCAGTAAAAACAGGTTGTTACTTTAAAAAATATTTTTAAAAATCCTCAAAAATTAAAAAAAAACCTTTTCGTTTAGGACAATCCACTCGAATATGCCCCTCTTCGAAACAATGAAAACATGTCCGAACACCACCAATTGAAGGAGGATTACTTCCCCCTCCTCCTCCACTTCCACCAACTTCAGACCGTTGACCCAAAACAGAACAATAACGACTTTTATGAGTCAAATCTCCACAAAAATCGCATCCTAAAAGAGAATTATTTTTAAAAATTAAAAGAAAAAAAACTTTTCGGATCCCTCTCCAAAGTCAAATCAACTCCACTGCTGTCACTACTTTCATCATCTTCATCACTTTTTTGGTACATAACAACATTGTCATCAGCAATCTCCACCTTCTCAATTTCTCCAGCCAAAATAGCCCCATCATTATTGTCCTCTTTAATGTCAGAAACTTTGAGATCCACTTCATTGTCTTTATTTATTTCTCCTTCTAATAACTAGAAAAATTTTTTTTAATTTTGCGGACAACATTTGCGGATTTTGGATATAAAAATTTAAAAAGGCTAGGAATTTTTAGCTAATGATAAAATTTTTTCCCTTAAAAGAAAAAGAGTCTTGAAAAGAAAAAAAGAGAAAAATTGAAAGAAAAAATACTCCTAATTTTACAATCAAGTCAAAATAATTTAAAAAAAAAAACAAAAAAAAACAAAGTCGTTAACGGTTAAAAAAAGACGAAAAATTTTTTAAAATTAAAAAAAGCAAATTAAACGTGTATAAACTAGAAAAATAACAAAAAAACCCCCAAGAGGTATCGAACCCTCATCGAAAATCTACATAAACGCCACCACTACCACCTACACCACCCACGCTCACGAAAAAAATTAAAATAAATTTGGCTATCTTAAAACAAGAATAAAAATCATAAAAACTAAAAAAAAACTCCGCAAAAAATAACCGCAAATTAAAAAAAAATAAAAAAAAATACCCCAATTTGTTGCTGCAAATTCTTCTTAGGTCTATAACCCCCTTTGTGTCCACCACGCGATGAAGATAAAGAAGCATCACGAATTTTTATAGGAGAGTCATTTGTTGTTGTTGTTGAACTGTCCGACATAAAATATATAAATAAAATAATGCAAATAAATTAAATTTAAATATAATTTGATATATAATCTCTGAAAAATGAGGATATATTTATAGGTAATAGTGTCGTTTCCAGTCCCCCTTTTTTTCCTCCCCAAGTTTTCTCCTATAATTTGTACAGAATGGACAGACTTTTCTTTCACTTACTTTTCTTCCTTTCTAAAAAACTGGATAAAAAATAATCATTTTTGTTTGTTTGTGGGTAAAATATAGTAAGGCAATTGTGATCAAAGAAGGAAAAGTCTTCCCATTTTGTACAAATTTATAGGAAAAGCTTGGGGAGGAAAAAGGGGGACTGGAAACGACACTATTACCTATTTATATTTTAAACTAAAAACATATTTGCAAGTTAAAAATCAAATAGCCAATTTAAATTAGGGTGCGACCTTTCAGGGCAATTGAACGGGGGTTGCGGGGAATTCTATGTGCGGGGACGGAGAACGGAGGCTCTGCGGGAAGACCTCCCCCCCGTTCCCGGGGGTCGAATAAAATAAAATTTAAATAAAGGCTAAAATTGGAGAAAAAAATTGCAAAAAAAAATCCAGTAAAAGAGAAAAAATGTGTGTGAATTTTAATTTTTTTCAGTAAATGATTAGCAAAAAAGAGAAAATTTAATATTACCCCCAATTCAGTATTCCCTAGCAATCAATAAATACTGAAAAAATATTTAAATGTTTAAAAAAGCAAAAGATTGTTATCTAGAAAAAAATTGGTTTGCATAGTTTTTATTCTTATTGTATATTCAATAGGGCGCGAATCCCTTTAGAATTTCTAAAAAAAATTAACACTTTAGTTAATTCAAAAAAAATTAAAAACCCTAAAAGGAAATAAAAAATAAAAACAACTCCTTACCCTTTTTAAATTTAGATATTATGTATTTCTCTTTAGTTGACAATTTGAAATTCTGCTTGGCAAAATATTTCAAAATCCCAAATCGTAAATAATAAATCAATATATCGAATATAAAAACAAAGTTTTTTTCTTCTACTTTTTCCGCCAAGATTTATTCTCCATAAACTTTTCTAGTCGTTCTTCTAATCGATTTTATTGGTTTTTTCTTCTTAATTAAGTTAATGTTTTCTAAATAAAATCTCTTGTTTTTTTGTTTATTTATTCAGAATTTTACCTTCAAAACAAAATTTTTCTTTGAGAAACAATGGCCCACAACGTAAAAGAAGAAAATATTTCCTTTTCGGATCACGACTATGTTCCGCAAATGGAAGAGCAAATGGATGAGATAAATTTGGACAATGTTTTTATTGACGTGGAGAATGTTGAGAGTAATGAGACTGTTACTTCGAGGTTTTTTAAATTTGTAAATTTTGTTTGGAATTGTGTGGTCATTTAAAAAAGTTTTTTTGTTTTTATTGGAGTTAAGGAGAAACCAAGGAGCTCAATAGAGATCGGTCTGGATTTGAATCCAGACCTTGATTTTCTTTGAATTCAGAGTCAAGACATTTCTCAGTGTTCCCTGATTTTTCCTTGACTCGAGGTCAAGAATCTGATTCAAATTCCTCAACCAAAATCGTGAATCCATGTCAAGGTTTTTCTAAATTTCCATTCCTACTCATCAACAATTTGTTCTATTTTCAGATTTTTTATTAGAAAATTATTTTCATTTTATTATCTTTTTCTTCGTGACCACAAATTCTCCAAACAACGCTTATTTAAAAAAATTATTTTTTAATTTCAACAGAAGGACAATTAAAAAACCGCAAATATTCACTATGGATAAATTGGAGAAACAGACAAAGAAACGAAAAGCGCCAAAAAGTGGAAATGTTGGAAGGAAGAATATTAAGAAGGAAGTCCCTCAATATGAGGTTAATTTGAATAATCTGAAGTATTTTTTATCCAAATTTATTTTTAAGGTTGACTACATTTTTGGTAAACGGTCGGACAAGCTTCATAAAGGGAAAATCGAGTACCGCGTCTTCTGGAAGGGTTATGCCATCTCGGATGCTTCGTGGGAACCGGAAGATAATTTGGTTTGCTTTTTGTTGGTTTATTCAATCTTTAAGCGGGATTCCGGGGGGGATGAGAGGGGAAATTTTTGTCCATGTTAAAAACTGGAAAAATTACCAGCCCCGGAAAACAAGTCCCTGGCCCCTCAGATTTCCATTTATTTTCAAAATATTGTTTATTTTTTAGCGTCATTGCTACGAAGCCATTGAGAAGTACGAGAGATCCCAGGGTCTTGTTCCGACTAAAGCTTCAAAACAAAAGGAGGCCAAATTGGAAAATATTGAAGATTCCAAGCCTACAACCTCTTTTGCTTCTAAACAAGTCTCTTCAAATGGCAAAAACGGGAAGAAAAATGGAAGGAAGAAGGGGAAGAAGCGAGCTAGTTCTGTTGGGGTTGACAAGAAGCCAGTGACGAAGAAGCAAAAATTGGAAGAGTTTCCGGGCACACGAGCAAGATCTACATCCTTCACAAAGAGAAAGGTTTGTGGAATTTTTAATTTTATTTTAGTCCGCAAATTTATTTTAATCCGCTAAATTTGTCCGCAAATTATTTTTTTTATCTTTTAAGGGAAGCAATTCCAGCAATGGAGGAAAAACGACTGCTTCCACAAATTCCTTCAGCAAGGACACAACCCCCTTGCGTTCGGATTCATTGGAAGGCCAGTCTGGGGCTGGTGTTGTTACACGCAAGCATGCTAAAGAAAACAATGAAAATGGAGGAGGTTATTTAATTTTGACATTTTTTTGAAAATTTTTTTGCTTTTCAAGTTTTGACAAAGAAGCAGTACAAATTAAATGTCGCAAATATTTCTCTGATAACGAGTGTCCACCCGAGCGGAATTGAAGGGATAATGGATCTTGTTGCTGATGTTGTTATGAAAGATGGGTCAATCAAATCAGTCCTTACGGAAACTTTGAAGAATGAGGCGCCTAAAGTATTTTTTTTAATTTTTGAAAATTTAAAAATTTTTTTTTAAAGATTCTCTTTGACTATTACGAAAGGGCGATGGAATTGAAAGATTAATAAAAGAAGTTTAAAAAATTTGTTGGACAAGAAATCTCTTTGTTGTTTTAGAAAGTTGTAGAGAACTTCGGTTATTTTTAAATTTTAATATTATATTGAATATTGAATTGCCTTTTACTTTTATTTTTTTCTGGGGGAGAGGAGATTTTTAAATTTTATTTTGAATTAAAAAAAATTTTTTTTTGGCAAAAACGGAAGGTTTAATTCAAATTAGGATGGGTCTCCGACCCGTCAGAGAAAACTTTTTTCGAAGAACGGAAGTGTCGGGGAAATTGAGGTTCTGGGCTTGGAAATGACCTTAAAAATTATCGTTTGAAGGGGGGCCAACCCTAATTTTAAGTTAATTTTAAAATCCCTTTTCTCTCTCAAAAGATGCCTATATTTATTTTATAACATCTCACTTCACTTATACATTTGTTAAAAAGGAGCCTCAAAAAATTGTTTATCTACACTATATAAATTTTATAAATTTTTTAAAAATTGAACTAAATAACATTTATAAAAATATGTATTTTTAATTGTAGAAAAGTGTTGGGGGAAAGTGTTCGTTGGGGGAAAGTGTCAGCGCTCTTAATCAATTATTTCTTTAAGCTTTGTCTGCTTCCTTTTTATTAACCATTTAAAATAAACTTGAAGCAAAAAAATAAAATCAGAATTTTGAAAAATAAATTAAAATCAGAAAATATTTTTTAAAACTTGAAATCAGAATTTGGGGAAAATAAATATGAAATCAGAATTATTAAAATAAAGTTAAAAATCAGAAAATAAACTTTAAACCAGAATTAAAAAAATAAACTTGAAAAATAAGAATTTCTTAGAATAAATTAAAATCAGAATTCTTGTAAAAATGAACTTGAAAACCAGAATTTTGTAAAATAAACTTTAAAATCAGAATTTCATAAATAAACTTGAAAATCAGAATTTTTAAAATCAGAATTTATTTAATGCAAATTCCCTTCCCCTTGTTTTTTTTTTGCTTTTTTCGAGGAAAGAACAAACTCTAAAAAAGAGAGACAGGTAAAAGTTTTGTAAGAGAAAATCACTAAATAACAAACAACTCGTTTAAGAGGAACAGCAAAACAAAAAGCAGGTGGAGGATACACAAATTATTTTTTGGGGGGAATGTACACAAAAGAGTAGTGAATGGAGTGGGGGAAAAGAGAGAAGAGGTGCTCATCCACCAAATTTATTATTTATTTTTCTTTTTAAATAAATAAAAATATTTTTTGTATATTTTTCTTCAAAAATTCAATAATTTTTGGCCTATTTTTGTGAAAAAATAATTTTAAAAAATTTAAAAAATGAGTAGTGACAGTGAAAATGAAGAAATTGAAGATAATTTAAAATTAAAGGAAGAAAATAAAAATGAAGAAGATGAAGGTGTTATTAATTATTATATTAGTGAGGAATATGAAGAGGAAAGAAGGCGGGAAAGGATTGCTTTGTTGGTGGGGTTTTTAGGAATAAATTAAACTTGAAGCAGAATTTTTAAAACTTAAAAATCAGAATTTTTAAAAATCAGAATTTACGAAAATAAACTTAAAATCAGAATTTTTTAAATGAAACCAAAATTTAAAAAATCAGAAATACAGAAAAATAAACTTGAAATATTTAGGAACGACTCAGACGTGTTCGAGAACCCCATTTAAGACGGAAAATGATTTTGAGTGAACCTTGTATACCTTGGGAATATGGAAGTAATAAATACGAGTCACAAAAGGGAATGGGTGCCTTTGGGCAGAGCACAGCAAGTTTATAAATAAAACTTTTATCATTTTATAAAATAACCAAATCCTTAAAATTACATAATTTAAATAAATCTTAAATCCATGTCAACATGTCCCATCTTTCTATCAGGAGTTGAATTGCCATTTTGTGATAATGGAGCACCTGAGTTAAAAAAGTACAAATAAAAACATTAAAATATTAAAGATACTTTTTCGTGTAGATTAACTCTGTACTCAAAAATGCGAAGAATGTTGTTATGTTCGGAGTTTTTGTTGAATAGGTTGGATTGGTTGTCTGATAAAATTAAAAGCGCCTCTGAAAAATCATAAATAAAAACAAATATAAGAAAAGGTAACCCAAAAAAAGTGCATTTTCATGGGTCAAATTTTGCATTAAAACTGCTTGTTGTAAAGCTTCCGCGTTGATATTTTTTTTCTCCATTTGTCTCCTAAAGGTTCTTCTTTTGTCTTTTTGATGATGGCTAATTCTTTTATTGAAATCTTTTGTCGTGCCCACGTAGACTAAATCGGTAAAGTCTAATCCTTTTCTGACGATGTAGACCTGAAAATTTTTTCTTCCATTCTAATTTCTACTTAAAATTGTACCATAGATTCTCCTTTTGGTGTTGTGATAAAATTTGTTAATTCTTTTGTATCAATATTCATTGTTCGATTTATAATTTGTTCAAATACAATTGACCAGCAAGTTAAATTGTTGTAAAAGGAGTTAAAATTGCACAACTGCGTGGAAAAATGTCTTCTACCGTATCTAATTTTTGAAGATGAACAAAAAATGCAATAGCCCACGGAGTTCTGAAAAGAAGTGGAAGCCTTCTTTTGATTTGTTGAAACGGGTTTAAGAAGAGAAGCTGAAAAAAATACAATCAAAATCCACTAAAATAATTAAATTTATCACTTTTACGAGATCTAATACGGGTGGACGGTGAAAAAGAAAGTGTAGTTAATTGATCTGACATTTGCATATCCACCGAGTGAGCTTCATCAGAGTTAAAGGATAATGTTGAAGAAATTTTACGCGGGAAAACAGCCCGTTGTGAACTTTGGAGAACAGTAGAAAAATATTCAAATAATCGACGAAATCTTCGAAGAGGTCCTAGAACAGAATTAAAATAAAATTTAAAGAAATCTACCAGAAATCAAAGTAAATTGAACAACATAATAATCATTTATTTCTGAACAAGTAATAGAGTTTTGAGAGTATCTTCGTTGATTTGGAGGTGTTAGAATATCCACTAAAATAATTAAATTTATACATGAAATTACCTTTAAGCTTAAAACCTTGAAATTTAACTGTTCTTGAAGCTCCAACATAAGCCAACTTTTTATATTCCACTTGAAATGCATTTTGTCCGACAACGGAATGACTAAGTTCTTGAATCTGAAAAGTAAAAAGATATTTTAAGAAGGAAAATCAAAAAATATTACATTTAAAAATAGACGTATTAATTCAGCTTTAATTTCTGGAAGAGTTTTGTTTTGAACAGGAATACAGGGAGAATCGTCTCTATCTGCTCCACTCATTGATAATGGAGCGAAAAATGCTTTTTTGACGAGACTTGAATTTAAAAAAATTTTCAAAGATAAAATTTTTAAAAGCACGGAGTAATTAATATTTCCATAATTTATAAACCTACTCAGTTGAGTCAGACAAATTTGTTGAAGAAACACCTTCATTACATTCTGTATCAGATTCATTAGCAACTGTTGGAACATCAGAAACGACTAAAAATAAATTTAACATTAAGACTAAAATGTAATGTAAATGAAACAAAAGACCTTTTTTTCTTCGCGCCAAAGAAGCATTCTTTGTCTTTTCATTTTGTTTTTCTTTTTTTTTCTGCCTCTTTTCAACTCCTTTTCTGTTTAATTCTCGAAAATAATTAGATTTATTTGCTTGTAACATTTTTTTATTATCTAAAAATTAACGTCGTGAGAAAAATTTTTGTATCGCGCCGATTAACCCTATTTTTTCCATACTTATTAATCAGAGTCTTATCTAATTTCTCAACGATTTAAATTAAGATCTGACGATTTTTAGCCAAGATATGGATTTTTTAAAAACTATAGTAAAAATTTTTAAACCAGGCAGGCAGAGATACAAGTAAGAAAATAAACTGGAAAAATCAGAATTTCTAAAAATAAATCAGAATTTAAAAATAAACCTGAAAAAAATACAAAAAATAAACCTGAAAATCAGAATTATAGAAAATTCTGATTTAATTAAAATTCTAAAAAAATAAACTTAAAAACTTGAAGCAAAACTTATAAATAAACTTGAAAATCAGAATTATAGAAAATAAGCATTACGATTAAAATTCTGAAAAAAATGAAAAAATCAGAATTTCTTAAAACTTGAAGCAGAATTATAATAAACTTTAAAAATCAGAATTTTGAAAAAATAAACTTGAAACAAAAACTTAAGCAATAAAAATCCACTCGACTAAAGAATTACACGGAAGCAACCCTTCAATCATTCCCAGACTAAGCAGAGCCTCTTCGGTTACTCAATCTGGACAATCACCGTTTGGAGCAATTAGAGAACAAGTTACCCGAGTTGTTGAACATGTTTAGAGATTTTTTGAAATTTTATTTAATTAAAAAATTAAAGGAAGGAGAAGCAAAGAAGCGTTGCCAAGAAATCCTGACAGATCCAAAGCAAACTGAAAGAATTTTAACTTTGTGGTCTCAACCAAATCCGGAAGCTAAATATAGAAATCCAAAATTTGGGGAAAAACGTCAAGTGATAGCCAAAAGTATTGGAGGGAGACAGTGGTCGAAAAAAGAATTAATTGAAAGCAAAGCGGTGGATTTTTATAAATAAACTTGGAATCAGAATTAAAAAATAAAATCAGAATTTAGAAAAATAAACTTATTATCAGAATTTTAAAAGAAACTTGAAAATCAGAATTTATAGAAAATTTAAGGTAAAACTTAAAAATAAATAAAGGTAAATGTCCAGTTGACTCCCCACCTGTCCGCAAAAAGAAAACGCACTTTTCACTCCTTTTCTTGCATTTTTTGATGTAATGAGTGGCGCCCATTTTTCCTTTCCCTTATGCCCTTTGACTCATAAAAAGATATGTAGAAAAAATATATTAATAAATTTAGTTATTTTATTTATTTTTCTAAAAGATCAAAGGGACAACATCATTTTATATGATTATAAAAAGGATGAAGACCGTCTGATATTTTGGCAAATCAGCTTCTATTAAATGCTAGATTGATCGGCCTCTGAATAAACCGGTATATAACCAAAACTCAAAAACGAGAACCGCGTTTTTGAAATTTGAATTTGCCAAAAACCGGGAGTACTAGTTAATAACCGGTTGTGTTCAAAAAACCCTATTCCGAACCATTCCAAATCGCGTGATGTTCCAATTATTTAAGTGAAGATAGGTACCTTATTTGATTACCTTTTATAAAATAAATTTATTTATTTAAATAAAAATTTAATTATTTTTTTCTACACATCTTTTCATGAGTCAAAGGGCATACCATACATAAGGGAAAAATTGGCGCCATTCTTTGCAGAAAAAAATGCAAGAAAAGGAAGGAAAAATGCGCATTCTCTTTGCGGACAGGTGGGGAGTCAACTGGACATTTACCTAAATAAAATCAGAACATAAACTTGAAATCAGAATTAAAAAAATAAACTTGAAGCAAAATCAGAATTTCTAAAAATTTAAGGTAAAACTTTAAATAAAATCAGAAAAATAAACTTGAAAACAGAATTTTAAAAAATAAACTTGGAATCAGAATTAAAAAAATAAACTTGAAGCAAAATCAGAATTTCTAAAAATTTAAGGTAAAACTTTAAATAAAATCAGAAAAATAAACTTGAAAACAGAATTTTAAAAAATAAACTTGGAATCAGAATTAAAAAAATAAACTTGAAGCAGCCCTTGAAAAGAAACTTTAAAATCAGAATTTTAGTGAAAAGTTTATTTATTTTAATTTTTAGGCGTTGCCTCGTTTTTGTCGCGTGGATGAAACTAGTGCAGCTAGAGACGGCGCAAAAGTATGTAGAAAATTTTTTAAAAATTCTAAAAATTTTTAAAGGGAATGACAACTGGTTATATACCTCTTAGGCAAGTTACGACACAAATTTGTGGAATGAATAGGACAGAAAAGGATCAGTTGGAGTCTAATAAATGTTTGGGGTGGTTAGGTGGGCAGGTAACTTATTTGTTAGTTGATTACTATTTTGAGGTTTAAGAGGATTAGAAAATATACTTGAAATCAGAATAAATAAATCAGAATAAATAAGCCAGAATTTTGAAAAACTTGAAACATAATTTCGAAACTAAACTTGGAATCAGAACTTCGGAAAAATAAACTTAGAATCAGAATTTCTCTTAAAATAAACTTGGAAAATAAACTTTAAAACCAGAATTTCGTAAATAAACTTAGAATCAGAATTTTTGTTAGAATAAACTTGAAAATCAGAATTTTTTGAAAAAAATAAACTTTAAAAACCAGAATTTAAATATTTAGCTTTTGCTTCAAACTCAATCAAAGACAGGAGGTTTTCAGAAGCCTAGAGACGTTGTCAGTACAGACTATTACACAAAAGAAACAAATAAAAGGCGGAAAACAATAAACTTGGGGGAAGAAGAACAGTTGAATGTAGCATTACAAAAAATTGAAATTAAGGAAGAAAGTGCTTGACAATTTTAAAGAAAATTTATAAAATTCCCGGTAGCTTCTCAAAATTAAATAAAAAATTCTTTTTTTTTTATTCAAATAAAAATTTATTAAAAAAATTATAAAAAAATTTTTTGAATAACAATAAAAAATTACAATTATTGACCAGAAAATTTTTTTTTAAAAATTAATGGCACCGTATGAGGGGATTTTTTTAAAGAAGGATATGCTAACAGCTTCAAGTTCAGGGCTGTGCGCCATAGAAAAAATAAACTTTAAATCAGAATTTTGAAAAACTTGAAACATAATTTCGAAACTAAACTTGGAATCAGAATTTCGGAAAAATAAACCTAGAATCAGAACTATCAAAAATAAACTTGAAACAAAATTCTGAAAAATTAAATCTAAAACCAGAATTACAGAAAAATAAACTTGGAAGCAGAATAAACTTGAAGCAGAATTTTGAAAAAAAATAAACTTGGAAATCAGAATTTCGTAAATAAACTTTAAAAACCAGAATTTAAACATTTTGTTTCTGCTTCAAACATTTTGCTTTTGCCATTGGCGTTCGCACAACGCAAAAATTTTGGCGCACAGCCCCAATGACCATTGTTTTTAATTTTGATTTTACCCAAAAGATCAACATTCTGTTTGAGTCTTAAGAAGGGCCATTAGAGTATTCGTCTGAAAATTCTTTAGAAACTCTACTTTCCATTAAAGGGCTATTAGAGTCTAGAATGTTGTTGTTCCGTTTCCTTTCTTCTGATACTCTAAAATATGGATGTAGAGCTATTTGAGTATTGGAGGTCAAGTTTGGAATCCATCTAAGTCCAATTGAAGAAAGCATTGAAAATGGGGGAGCTCGGAAGGGAGGAGAAGGCGAATACGGTGTTGTTGGGAATAAACGTTTTTGTGGTGTTTTTGAACATGTTGAGGAAGAGGAGGGACTTTGTTTATTTATTTCTGATGGTTCAAATAGACAGTTGGAGGCTAATCTTAAATTTAAGGAAGAAAAAATTTTTGAATTTAAATTTTATTAGAGGTCGGGGAAGTGTTGCAGGCCGGGGAAGGATACTAGAGTTCGGGAATTTCTTACTTTCTGGACAGGGAAGAAAATACCGTACATATTCTAATAGAAGCCCAATCTCTATTAGAAACTCACTCAACGAGTCCCAGATCGTCTAATAGAAGTCAAAGGCGTCTATTAGAATATTTACGGTATGTGGTCGGTGTTAGGGCGCGGTTTAAGGGTTTTATTCGTTATTTTTTAAATTTTCCAAAAATTAACCAAACTAGCCTTTCATCTGTCAAATCTTCATTCTTTTGATCTCTAAAACCCTTAGCAAAAGGATTTAATTCAATTTTCTTTTGAGTGACCTAGAAGAGAAAATACACAAAACAATTAAAAACGTCAATCCTTACTAATTGGTTTTGGTAAGCAGTGACGGCGACAAATGTTGTGCTCTTAAAATGTATATGGTATTAAATATAGAGGCTATATGGAAAGATGGCTCCCTCAAATTATTTTGGGGAAGCAAGAACCCTTTTAAAGACTAATTTCCCTTTCTCCTAGTTATTCCATTAGATTGTTTAGTTCCAAAATTATTCTGAAATTTAAATGGGGGAGAAGGTCGGTCTACTATACACCCCCCCCCATTTAGAAGGCCTGCGGTAGACAAGGGCGTATACCAAGTAGAGAAGGGACTGGGTTATCGCTTATTGAGATTTTTAATTGAGATCTCAATTCGATTAGAGTTGGTCCCCGGCGGGGGGGGGGGGGGGGCATGAAAACAATTTTCGGGGAGGCAGCGCCACGGGGGGGGGGGGGGACAATTTTTTACTTTCAAATTCCTCGACTTTCGGGGACGGGGACCTTCCCTAATCTCAATCCAGCCACTAAATCAGAATTTTTACCTCAAACAAAAACGTTTTATAATCAAAAGGCCCATTAGCAATCCTCTTCAACCCCTCAACAGTCTTCATTTCTTTATTAAATAATTGTTGTTGTCCTTTTTTGATAATTAAAGGATGTCCTTTGGGTATACAAAAAACGTGTACTCGAGGACGATATTTATGCATTGAATTTAATTGAAGCTTTTAAAAAAGAGTATTTTTTAATTTATTTTTAAAAGTCTGACCTCATAAACAGACGTTTTTTTAAATTTACATTGCTTAAGGGAAAGCTACCCCCTATGATATATTCTCCGTAATCCCTCCATGAGCTCCTAGGGTCATTGCCTGTTGGGTAGAGGGGAAAGCGACTCTGTAATCCCTACTTGATTATCCTCTTTAATATATCTCTCTTTAATCCTCTTTAATCCCGTAAAGATTGGCGGGAGCAAGGAGGATACCAGCAGATTTCAAGGGATGTCAGAGGGTTTGTGAAAAATTTGAACAGACCTACAACCCGAACATCCCTCCAACTATAGAAAGCTACCCCTCATTATTCATAAGGAAAACATTTTTAAACCCAATGGTGTGTCTTATAAAATAGGTCTGCCTACTTAACTTTAAAGACCTACTTGATCTGAACTTGTACTTTCTGCTGAAAAATATTTTTAGAAAATTAAAAAAAATATATATTTAAAATATTCCAACCATTATTTGTCAGTTTAACTTTGTCAAAACTAATAATTTGTCCATTTTGTGCCAACTATATTTTGGGGGAATATTAATAATTATTTTTAACATTTATTTATTTTACTTGATCTCCCCCAATAGGATTGTCAGGGTGTGGAAATAAACGTCCAAATTGCGCTCTCTCAGCTTTTCCAGCACGTTGCCATTGAGATTTATTATCTTTTAATTAAAAAGTTTTTGGGATCAAATGTCATCCAAACTTACAGGCATAACGAAAACGATGTTCTTTTTCAACCTAAAAAATTTTAGGAGTGGATGAGTAGGGTTGGCGGATTCCAGAAGATTTTCGGATGTTCAAAACTAGATAGGGTAATCGTGAAGAATTGGGGATACACTTTTAAAAACCTTAAAAATTATTATTTTTTTCTGAAAATCATTTTATATAGGTAATCGACTATGCTGAGTTCAAATATGCAAGAATTTTTTGCTGGGGACGAAAACTCGCAGAGATATAGGCACCCGAAAATCGAAAACCCATAGGGGGAAGTAAGGTCGATTTAGGGGTAAATTATCCGATTATACATATTATAGCTCATTCGAAAGAGCTCCTCAAGCTGAGTCGAACGACACCAAAATCAACAAAATTCGACGACATTCGGCCGAGTTACAGAACCCCGAAATTTGGAAATTTTTGGGGTCAAAAAATTCGATTATACAAATGATCCCTCATTCGAAAGAGCTCGTCGAGATGAGTCGAATGGCACCAAATGAGCTCGATTGAATGATTCTGAACAAAGTTATGACAACAGAATCTTAGCTGGAAATCAAGTACATGATAAGAAATCATAGATAAAATGTCATATTTGACAATATCTTTTATCGGATTCGTGTTCAGCATAGTCGATTACCTATATAAAACGATTTTCAGAAAAAAATAATTATTTTTAAGGTTTTTAAAAGTGTATCCCCAATTCTTCACGATTACCCTAGATAGTATCTACCAAAAATATCGAAAACCGAAAATTCGAATTTTTCCGGATAAGAACCCGCCAACCCTAAGTAAGGGAATCAAAAAAAATTTAAAAGAATTAGAAACGTACTGGAACTAGATCAAGATAGACGAGGTAAAGAAAACCGGGAAGTGTGCCAAAAAGTCGACAACGAAGAACTGGAAACATTCTCCTTAAAATTTTTTTTTGATTTTGAAATTTTTCCAAAATTTTGACTAAAAATTAATTTTTTTATATTTCTTTCCATTCTCACTTTCTAGTTAAAAACAGCAATAATTACTTCATTTCATTACCAATATTTAGAAAACGAGATTTTATAGATTTACGGCAAAGTGGTTAAGTAAAGCAGTAAACGCAAACCCTTAAACCTATAATAAAAATAATTCCGCTAATTGCCGCCTTGCATTTGTTGATTAAATATAAATTTATATTAGAGTCTGGTTATGCAAAAAAAATTCCGGAAAAGAAATATTTTTCTATAAAGAGTAGTTGTTCCGGAAAGAAAATAAAATTCCGGAAAGAAAATAGAATTCCGGAAAGAAATAATATAACTTTCCGGAAAGAATATACACCTATAGTAGAGAACTATAACTTTCCGGAAATAAATTATTTTTACTTTTCCGGAAAATATAATATTCAGAAAATTATAGAATACATTCCGGAAGGAATTATTTTACGGAAAGAATATAACTATAATTTTCCGGAATCTATAACTATGTATAATAACTATAATTTTCCGGAAATAAATTATTTTTACTTTTCCGGAAAATACAATACTATTTAGTGAGTATTAGAATACATTCCGGAAATAATTATTTTATGAAGGAAAATATAGCTATTATATAACGTTCCGGAACCAAAACCCCTTAACAGGGAGAGAAAAATATAGCCTAAACTAATCAGTTAAATTAAATTGACTCTAAATTACTTTTTAATTTTTGTCCTTGCTGTTTTAGTGTGGGTAATAACAAAAAATATTTTTTATGTCTCTAAAGGGCAATCGCGGCTAAATGTTGAAGGAATGAATAGATTATGTTTAGAAATTGAATGAAAAGAATTTTAGGGGGAAATAACCCCAAAAAAGACAAAAAAATTGAATAAAAATGTTTAAGGAAAAATACTATTATAAATCTAACGGATCCTTGATTAGCATTTTAGTAAAGTAATTGTTTTATTTTTTAAAAGAGAAGAATAGGGGCACATGGAGAATTTTATTTAAAACATGAACAAATGAAAAAAAAAGAAAAATAGAGAAATTAAAAAATATAGACAAGATGCTTCCGGAAAGTTAAAGTTATAATTCTTTCCGGAAAATTATAGTTAGCTCAATAAATTATTTCCGGAAAATATGTAGTAAATTTGTTTCCGGAAAATTACTTTCAATATTTCCGGAAAATTACTCTTTCCGGAAAATATGTAGTAAATCTATTCCGGAAATAATTCTGGTAAGAAGTTCTGATAAATAATTCTGATTTTTCCACATACTATTTTCTCTTACTCTCTGCCTGCGCGACTACAGTAAACATATACCTATTTATATTCCCTCTTTCTTTCGCTCATTCGCGAACGTCAACAATACATTTACACAAATCTAGTATTTTATTTAATCTTTTTTTCCCTATTCCGCGCATCAAATATTTTTTTTTGTATTTATTTTATTTTTCTAATTTATCTCTCTCCCCTTTTTATAGCTTTTAATACTCCTTTACAAAATTAAAAAAATTTTTTTTCTCCTCTAAATTTTCATTTTGCCGCCTTTTTACTAATTTTGTGTGTTTTGACGGACAATTGAATTTTAAAAAGAAAAGAAAAAAAATTTTTTTAAAGAAATTAAGAGATACACTCAGCGTTTATGGTTGTCGCCCATTTAGCGAATTGGTTATTTCCCCCCTTTTTTCTTTAAAATATTTTTAAAACTAAAAATGTTTTTAAGGCATTGTCAATTTGGAAATTGGATTGGGTAAAGGGAAAAAATTCTTTTTTTAATTATTTTTTTTTGTTTCTTTCACTTACCTTCCCGACTTGGTGATTATCTGTAAAAATAAAATAAAGTTGGGGAAAATTAACGAAAAAATTAGGTTAAAAAGAAGAATATTTTTATGACAATTTTTTATTATTATTTTTTGGTTTGTTTAAAAAATGGAAAAATGGGGAGAAAAAAATTAAAAAAATATTTAAAAAAAATTTTTCGAAAATTTTTTTCGAAAGGAAAAATTAAAAAAAAATTTTTTTCGTAGAAGCGTAATCCGGGAATCTTTTAATGATTTTGAATTTTAAAAGTTTGAAAGGGGCTGGATGGCACGGAACTGATCCCAAGAATAACGTAAAACTCGAAATTTAAAAAAAGGGGATTTTCTGGAGAGATCCAGAAAAATCCCCTATTAGACCTCTTTCGGACTCTAATAGAATAATTAAGAAATTATCGAAAAAATTTAAAAAATAATTTTTTTTTACCATTTCAGTGCCAAGCTGGTCAAACTGTTCCCTAAAAAATTTTAAAAAATATTTCTTTTTTTTTAATTTAATTACCAAATTTCTCTATTTTCCAATTCACATTTTAAATAGTTTAGAGAGGAGCTTTTTGGTTTTGCTGGCAGCCAATTGTGATCATTCAAAGGTGGAGATTCTCTTTCTGTTGGAGATATTTTTCTCTCCTTTTCAGTAAAATTTTCTAAAAAATTTTCTTAGCAAGTGGGTATATAAATTCCGGAAATATTACAATCAGAGAAACAAAGAAAGAAAAATATATACAAAATTCCGGAAAAATATAAATTATTTTCCGGAAACTATAAAAATAACTATAAAATAGAGGGTATCTATTTCCGGAAAATATATTCATAGTTAATTATAATTTTTTCCGGAACATTTTATTTCCGGAAATAAAAATAACCATAAAACAGAATGTATTTTATTTTTTCCGGAAAGTATAGTCAATAGGTAAATATTATTTTTTTCCGGAAAAAGTTTATTTCCGGAATTTTTAATTATTTAGGAGAACATTAGAGTCTCAAATTAAACAAAAATTTAATTTAAAAAAAATAATATTTTACCAGATTTTCCCGATTTTCTTCCCCTTCTCAATAATGTTGAACTTGGCCCTGCTGGTGACTCCGGAGATTTTAAATAATTATTTCTATCAACAACCACTGGTTGTTGTTTGTCTTCAAGTAATTGATCAATCCAAAATCCTCTCGCCTTCTTTTTAATTACAGGACAATTTAAAGGGGAAGGTGTTTGTCTTATTCTTTTTCTTCCAAAAGAGGACAAGTTATTGTTTAAATTATCCATTTTTTAGTTAAAAACAAAAAATTCTTCTTTTGACGGCTTCTCTAAAAAACTAAAAAAAATTTTCTTGCCTTTAAAAGCGCTAAATGACTGGGAAAATGGTATAAAATAATAAAAGGTGCTATCGTTTTTACTGTTTCCCACACCAACAGCTTTTTAGCACTTTACCGCGAAGAGAGAGAAATACGTGCTAAAAACCACGCCCACAACTCTTCTATTTTTACTAGAGGCAGTGTCTGCCTTCTAGATTATTTTTTTTCCGGTTTCTCTTCTCTCTTTTCCTCTTCTCTTCTCTTTTTATAGTTAACTTTTCAACGCCTTCCTCATCACCTTTTTCCTTTCCCAAAGGGTATAACCAATCAGTTTAAAAGTAATAATAAAATAATAAAATGGGCGGACACAATGAAAACTTTTTTGCGTGACCTAACGATGACGAAAATCATAAAAATTGAAAGAATTGTGTGATTTAATTGATCAACTTATATTTTTTAAAGATTTTCGCTAGAGGCGGATTAAAAGCGACAATTCACCAATTCACTCAAAAACCCTTTAAAAATAATACAGTGACAGTGTGAGAGAATAGTATTAAAAATGAGATCGTCCTCTTAAAATTCCGGAAATATAAATACACATTTCCGGAAAAGTAAAATAATTTTCCGGAAAAATATATATTTCGAAACTAAAACAAATTCCGGAAAAGTAAATACATTTCCGGAAGGATTAGATACTTTCCGGAAAATTAGAATAAATTTCCGGAAAAATTAAATATAATTTTCCGGAAATATAAAATATACTTTTCCGGAAATATTAAATATACATACTTTTCCGGAAAAATTAAATATACTTTTCCGGAAATATTAAATATAGTTTTCCGGAAAAATATAGAAGCTATAAAACAAATTCCGGAAAAGTAAATACATTTCCGGAAGGATTAAATACTTTTCCGGAAAATTAGAATAAATTTCCGGAAATTTTAAATATACTTTTCCGGAAATATAAAATGAAGAAAAGATGGCTATAAAAATATAAATACTTTTATAATTAATATTTCCTACTATATTTTTAGTAGTAAAATGCAAATTTTTTTTATCAAAAACAATTTCAAAAATTGGCCAATTTAAAAGTACTATTGTCCCAATAAAAATATAAATAAAATACCCAAATATGCATGAAAAAATGAGTTTTTAATGCAAAAAAGATTTAAGAAGATGCTATCTAAAAGAGAAAAATATAAATATATTTTTAGGGGCGCCAACACAAATTTGTCATTTTATTCGCCCCTAAAGGCGAGGATTTGTATGAAAGTATTTTTCCCTTTTATTTTTTAATCTCTTGGCGGCTGTCGAGAAGAAAAAAACTTTTTATTTTTTTCCTGAGCTTTCGCCAAATGGGAAAAAAGAGGAAAATTGATGAGAGGGATTACGGTCACGTTAAGAAAGATTTTTTGAGTTAAAAGGATTAGATGGAAAATATTTTTAATTATTTTTTGGGGAAATAAAGGAAATAAATATATTCTCAAAAATGGGATTTTTATAGTTAAATTAACAGTAACTGTTAAAATATATTTCCGGAAATGTAGAATAAATTCCGGAAAATTAAATACATTTCTTGAATTTAATAAAGATTCCAAAACCAATATAAATTTCCGGAAAAATAATAGAATAGATTCCGGAAAGGTTAAATAAATTTCGGAAAAAATACATACATTTCCGGAAAATAGAATACAAATAGAATATTTCCGGAAAAATAGAATAATAGGAAAAATAGAATATTCCGGAAAAAAATAAAAATATTTCCGGAAATGTAAAATATATTCCGTAAAATTAACTAACTCTCTAGAAATATAACATATTCCGGAAAAATTATACATTTCAGAGAATATATGTATAATATTTTCCGGAAACATAAATTTCTGCAAAAATAAAATAGATTCCGGAAAAATTAAATACTCTTCCGGAAAAATGGCATTTCCGTAAAGTTCAGAAATACAAAATAGATTCCGGAAAATAGAATACTTTCCGGAAAAATATACATTTCCTGAAATTTAAATTCCGGAAAAATAAATACATTTCCGGAATGATTAAATAAATTCACGGAAATATTAAATACTTTTCCGGAAACAATAAATAAATTTCCGGAAATACGTATAAAATACTTCACAGATAAATTTAAAATAATTTTAAATAACCTTCCTGCCAATTTTTATTTTATTTAAAAATTTTTAAAAAGATTACATCAAAAATACGCGCACTTAAATTTTACTTTTTCTTCTCTTCATCGGTCATTTTGGTGACAAGTCTTGAGATTTTGGGAAGATAGACGACAATATATCACTTTTCCTTCTTCCATTCATTCTCACTTCAGAAGGGGACAGAGTGTTGGCATCAAAAAGTATCAGCAGAAAATTTGTTCCCTAGGGGGTTATTTTGTCATTGAAGGGAGTAAGTGAGAAGAAATGGCTGTTTAAAAGTATATGACAGCTTAAAAAGGTTGTCAACTCAAAAAAAGCGACAAAACTGAGATTTTTTTTATTTTAACCCGAAAATGTAAAATTTTGTTAAAAAGTAAAAGAAATAAAAAATGGAATGTGATTTTATGAAATTTAAAAAAAATTTAATAATTAAAAAATTAAATAAAATAATTTTCCGGAAACTAAAAAATTAACTGCTTAATCTACACTGCGGTGCATATGTTTATGCACACTTGTTTTTTGTTCATAAGTTTATGCACACTTATTCAAAAAATACGTTCTATATAGCAATTGAAAGCTCTATTTGTATCTCAGTTGACATGTTTCTGCATTTTCCATGAAAATGAAAATTGGCCGAGATAATCCGGATCTACCGGATATACCAAATCTTATATCCTCGGAAAAATTTTTCGGAAAAAATTTAACAAACCCATTTGATAAAGCATATTTTTGTGAGTGAGCATATTTTTCTTATTTTTTGAATAAGTGTGCATAAACTTATGAACAAAAAACAAGTGTGCATAAACATATGCACCGCAGTGTATACATTTTGAAGAGAGAATTAATAAAAAATTTAAATTATTTTATGTTTTTGGTAGGATATACATACTAGTGTATGGCATGTGAGAGATCCCGTCCTGGGATTTTACGGGATCCCGTCCTGAAATCCATAGCTTTAAGCGACAAACGGGATCGGGATTAATCCCCGCCTCCCGTTCGATCTTTTCAAACTCTCCGCGGGATAGGATATCCCAATTATTTTTAAAAATAAACACCTTTTTAAACATCAATTCTCCCTAGAAATTTAAAAATAAAAATTTTTAAAAATTTTATTTATTTTATTATTCTGGCATTTTGTATTTAATAGACATTTTGTCCTTTTTGGAATATTTCCCTCTTTCTCTCTCTTTTTTACACACTATTTTCTTTCTCGTTAAATTTTTATTTTTAATTTCTTATTTTTAGGTTTGCCCTAAAGATTCTCTTATTTTACTTTGATTATTCTTGAAAAATGACTGATTATAATAGCGATAATGATGACGACCATACTTTGGATTGTGAAGATGAGGAAGACGAAGGTTTATTTTTAAACGAATTTTGGGTCAATTTTCCTCGTTTTTTAGCTACTCTGGACGAGGAGGAAGGCTTAAATGATGAGGAGGATTATGGAAGTGAACTGAAAGAATTACAAGAAGACGGGGAACTTTCAATTGAAGAATTGAGGAGAAAATATTACGGAAGTGAAGAAATTGGGGAGATGGCAAAAACTTCAAAGGAAATTGAAGTGGACCAAAAAGAAGCCAAAAATGCTCAATCTTCGTCCTTTTCTAGTTCACAACAACGAGTTGGAAGTTTAAGAGGTAAAATTATTTCATCAATTGCGAGCACTTGTGAAGCTGCTGTCAATAATTACTTCAAACCTGAGGATTTGGAAGAAGACGAGTCTGAGGATTATTTGCCTCCTGAACTTTGGAAAAAGGAAATTCGTATAGGGCCGGATTATCAGGTTTATTTTAAATATTTTTGAGTTTCTTATAGTGATTCCTAAAGACGTCTCCGTCGAATAAGTGGGTCTCAGTTTTGAGGTTTCTCTTTGGTCTGAACCTATCCAAAACCTACCTGGTGATTTTCTGGGTTCCCGTTGTTCTGAATCTGTCTCAAATACTCCCCACCCAAGATTTTGGGCTTGTTCGATTAATAGCTAGAAAAATATTTTTGGACTCTTTCCGGTGTTCCTGTTGTATATATTTTTCTAGAGTCAGAGTTTGGCTGTGCTTTTGGATTTTATCCGCCTCCAAAACCAGGGCATTTTTTGGCTACCTTGAGTTTTTCTGGAATTTGGGGCAAGAATCCAACCAATTCAAGTTTCTAAATATCTTTTTTCCTCTTCCTCATTTGCTCTCGGAGTTTCTGTCAAAAATATTTTCTAGAGACCGAGTTGGGTTTAGGTTTTGGAATTTCTCTTGTACCTAAACCTAGGCCTTTCTGAGATGCTGGTGTTTTTCTAGAATTACCGGCATGGTATTTTCTTCATTCAACCAAAATCATGTTTCCAATTACCTTTGTCTCTATTGCTCCATTAAAATATTTTTTTTTAATTTTTAGGTCTCAAATATTCCCCAAGTTATACAAATCTCAAATAATAAAAACAAACCTGTTGAAACTTGTGAAGTTCTCTGGATTTCCTCTCCAGATTGTTGTCCTGAATCTGTAGTAACCGAATATTTAATTGAATGTGAACAAATACGTGCTGGAGAAAAACCAAAAAATGGAATGTCTCAAACTTGTAAAAAACGCTCTTCTTCAGAAACTGCTTCGACTTTAATGGGAGAAGAGGAAATTGTTCCAGACGATGAAAATGCTCTTTTTGCGCTTTATTTGGTATATTTTTGGAATTATTTTAGACTATTTTAGTTGGAAGGGTTTTTTGAATTTTTAATTATTTTTGTCCGCAAGTTTTGTCCGCAAATTCCCCATTAGGCAAAATTTTCATTTTAACAATGTTTCTTGCTTCTATTTGGGATAAATATTTTTATAGTTATTTTCCTAATTTTAAAGGCAAATTATAACGTGAAAAAAGCTAAAGCAAAAGCTCCCTTTGAATGGCCTGCCCTCTGTTCAGTTAACGGACCTCGCTTAACACAACCACAAGGTACTTTGAGAACATGGACAGAAGAGGATTGCGAAAATTTTGAGAAAGGAATGGCTGAGCATGGAAAACACTTTTTGAAGATTCAACGAGACCAGGTTTCTTTTTAAAAATTTTTTTGAAAATTAAAAAAAAATTTTTCTTCAAGTTACAAAGGAGAACATTGGGCGAAATTGTTAGTTTCTACTACAGCTGGAAAAAGAGCGAACGGCACAATATTTGGAGACAAGTCCAACAAAGTCGTCGAGAACTTCAACATGTTGATGTTAAATGTGTTGATTTAATGGGACAAATTGCTGAATCTATTTTACGTCAAAATCAGGTAGAGGTGGTTAAAGAGGAAAGAAATGGGGGAAATATTGTGGTGGAGAATTCGATAACAGATACTTTGAAGACGACAACTTCTACTTCGACTGAATAAGGTTTTTATTTAAATATATATTTTTGGCATTTAATTATATAACTTAATAGAATGTAGAATAATGGTGATCAGACTTTAATTTAAGAATCTAGGGGAGGGGACTGGTTCTTACTTAAATTTTAGATATGGGCCAAAAATGTCATATTCCTGTTCCTGACCCCTCGTTCTTAATTAAAAATTTCTCTTGATTAAAGTACGACACCTCCGTTTCAATGCTAAATTTCACAAAAACCTCCAAAATAAAAATCAATTTTTGATATTTATATGGTGACTCCACCTCACGCCTCTACACAAGAGGTAGGCCCAAGTGATGTGTGCTCCTCTTTTTTTTTTTGACTCCCTTCGGATTCGATTAAAGTCTGATCGCAAATTTAGGTTTAATGGTGTAGTCATTTCAAGAGAGATTGTGTTTTTGTCAAAAAAAATTTTTTTTCGCAAATTTTATCTAAATTAAAAAGAATAAAAGGATCATCACAATCTCTAAAAATTTCTCTTTTTAATCGAAAAAAAAACTGTTAACCATTTAGGAATATCATTTAATCAAATCTCGGTCATTTTCCAATTTATTTTTGTTTTCCTCTTCCTCATATTTAATAATTTTTATTAGAGACCGGAATGGGAAGGGGGTTGTATGAAAATCGTCGTTATCTTGAAAAATATCAAACTCGATAACCTAAATTTTTGTTCGAGAGATTTTTTTATTTTCTCAGTCCGGTCTCTAATTTTCAATTTATATGAATACTAAAATAACTAAAAAAATTTTTGGAACTAAAAGATGCCAAAAAAAGAAAATATAGGGAATATAAAATTATTTTTTTTGTGTAACCCCAAATATACCTATCTAATTTGTAACTATTTTTGAGCTTTTTAATTTGTTTAAAAAAGAAGAAAAATAAAATTTTTTCCAACCCCCACGCATTTTTCTATTTTTTTAAATTTCCTCATTTTCAGTGCTTCTCTAAACACTTCTTGATTTATATATTTTTTAAAAAAAACTGAATTTTAAAGGAAATTATTTTTTAAAATATTTTTATGTGGAAATTTAAGTTTGTTGTGCGGCATTTGAGGAATCCCATGAGCTAATTTACAGGATCCCATCCCAAAATCCTGAAGGGTTTAAGCTGTAAACGGGATTTATGGGATTAATCCCGCGGGATCCCTCTTGTTTTTATGTCGGAAAAAAGTCAGGTCACGGGATCGCCGGGAATGCCTTAAAATTTGCACTTAAAATTCAGTTTTTTCTTTGTTTATTTAAATATTTTTTGAACTAATTTGAAGAAAGAAAAAAACTTAACGATTATTTTAAAACCCAGAAAATTTTCCTTCCTGCCTACCTAAATTTAAAAATATTACCTAATTAACAATTTATATATCTAAATTAAAAATTGATATTATTTTATGTAGAATGATTTTGTGTATAAAAATAAAATTAAAAAAACCTTTTCTCACAAAAAAATTTTTTTTGATACTTTTTCCATTATCCCTACGGATTTTTGCGGACTTTTTTTTGCGGATAGACTTATTTTCCTTTCCCTCCTTATACCAGTGTTTTCCATAAATTTTCTTTTTTAGAAATTAAATGTGTCCGCAAAAAAAGTCCGCAAAAGTCTGTAGAAGGATAATGGAAAAGCCCTAAATTTTTTAAAATTTTTTTACAAAAAAACTTTTCAAGCACTTCCATTAATTTTAATTGTTTCTTTAAAAGAATTCTTCATTACCTTCATTTTAAATATACAATAAACAGGTTTATGGTCGCTACAATGTACTTCCCATACACAATCATAACGTATTGCAGTTAAACCGTCAGGCTCTGGGTTGGTCCAAAAAAGTACTCGGTCCTTTAAAGAAAGAAATTTTTGGGGGCATGCTCTGATTTTTAGAAAGAAAAAGAGATGGAAAAAATCGTCTTTCAAGTTTTTTCTTTCCCCATTAGAAATGAATTGGGTCGAGGGACAAGGAATGAATTGGTTTTTTTCGGGTTACTCGAAATCCGACCTGACTTTTTCTTCAACCAAGCCTATACCTGTTAAGGAAATAAATTTTTTATTTTATCCAGTATAAAAAGACTGGGTTGAGGAGTAAAGATGGGCTGCGACCCAAAACTAGGATTTGTTTGCTCCTTCTGTTTCCTGCTTCTCTCGAAATTCGATCCAAAAATTTCTTAAAATCCTACCCGAAACCCGACTTTTTTCCTTATCCGGCCCATCCTTGCTAACAATAATGAGTGAAAAGGGGCAGTAAATTCAATAAAAAAACCGTGTACGAAGGCATCCTGCTTGGCATATAAAAATTGCTGTCAATACGAAATTTATGAGTTGGAGGGAATTTTATAATTGCTTCGCGAAAGCCTTTGAACAAACCTAAAAATTAATTTCCTTATTAAAAAATATTTTTAATTTTAAAATAAAAACCATTCGCCCTTTCCAAGCTAAGCTCATCATGAGCCAAAATCCGTTGAAAATCTGCCTGTCTACGAAAAAGCCGTTTTTGCATGTTTTCTGCGACGTCAGACAATTCTTCCTTTCGCAAAACGCGAAAATTTAGGTCTCCGAACCAAAAAAGGTGAACTAGATTTTTGCCTTAATTTTTTGATATTTTAACGAAAATAAAAAAATTATCATTACCACTTTGTTTTTGTAAGGAATTAAAATCAAATTGGGCAGCGATTCGTCTATAATCGAGGATTCTGCGTTCTAATTTGCCGTCTAAATTTTTGATAAAAATTATTTTTATTTAGTGGTATGTTGTGTACTCAAAATCCGCAAAAAATATTTTTAAAAAAAAAAGTCCGCAAAATAATTTGCAGACAAAATTTGCGGACAATCCGCAAAAAATTGCGGATTTTGAATTTTTTTTGGAATTTGCGAATTCTGGGAACATAACCAAAAAGAATCAACTTACGTGCCAAATGACAAGCTACAAAAATACATTGGCATTGAAATAACCGGAAACGAATAGAAATTGCACCTTTAGTACGAAAAGGGCTTGCTAAATTAATGCCTGCTACAAAACGATATTCTGGTTCTAATGAAGTTTAGAAAAATTTAAAAGAAAAATTATAATGAAGAGATACGTGAAGTGAATAAACTGAGAGGATGTTTAATAAAAAGCACCAACATTTGCGACCATTTACGAACCCAGCAAAAAACGCGGTGGGTGGAAGATAGTGACTTTCCAAGTGATGAAAGCACTGAAGAGTGAAATCTTCTGTTAAAAAAGGAAAAGTTTAAAAATATACATAATGTTGGAATCTCATTATAAGACACCCCAAAGGGCTGGAAAACTGCCTTATAATGAGGTGTCTCTTAAATTGGGGGTATCGCTTAAGAAAGTTTCCCACCCAGTGGCAAACAAATTTTAGGGAACGTATCCTTCAATGAGGTTATCTAGTATTGGGGGTATAATGAGGTGTCTCTTAAATAGAGGGCAATGCTTAATCACCCCACCGTGTAGACTATTTATTTTTAAAAAGGTTGTCCACTGGATGCTACCGTCCAAGCAATACTCTCTATTTAAGAGACACCTCATTATAAGAGACGATTTTTCCTAAATAGAGGGGTCTTATAACGGAGGTCCAATTAAAAATTTTTTAAATAAGCAACAAAGTAGAAGCAGGCAATTCCTGTAAAGCCAAGGCAATCAACGACGGCCTTTCCAAAGGAGGCATTTTGGCAAATAAGTGATTTAAACGAGAAAGGGAACGACTTGCCTCAAATAAAAATTATTAAAAACTAAATAATTAAGAAAACCTTCCCAGCAATATTCCAAGTAAAACACATTGCAGAAATTGAATCAGACCCATAATCCAATAATTTATTTATTTCATCATTGGTAGGTAAAATAACTCCACCTGGGCCGGTCACTCTTGGACTGTAAAAAAAGGAAATGGAATTGGAAGTTTTTATTCTGTTCTGATTTTTTAATTTTTGTTCTGATTTTTCTGTTTGTTGTTTCTGATTTTTTATTCTGATTTTTTTATTCTGATTTTAGAAATCAGAAAATTCTGATTTATTCTGATTTTCTTCTTGTTCTGATTTTTCTGCTTCTGATTTTTGCTTTGATTTCTATTCTGTTTTTCTATTCCGATTTTTTCTGTTCTGATTTTTTACTGATTTTTCTGTTCTGATTTTTTCTATTAAGAAATACACTCACCCAACAGCATCCAATTGCCTCTGAAAATCTTGTTCACAAAATTGGCTATGGAATTCCCCCAAATGGTCCTCACAATGCGGATTATGAGGATGATGATGTTTTCTTGAAGTTGTTGGGGTTGTTTGATTTTTTGTTGGTTCGGGGAAGTCTTCCATTAATCTTTTATATTTAAACATTAAATGGCCACAACTTTTTTAGGTTTAATAGAGAAAGGCGGTACATTTTTTGGTCATTCTATTCAATTCTCCGTTTATTTTTTTGTTACCATGACAACCATTTATATTTAATTACTTCACAAAAGAGTTTTAAAAGTTATTAAAGTTTTTGGGAAAAATTTAAAAATAATTCTGATTTTTAAAGAAAATAAAAAAAATATTCTGATTTTTGTAAAAAAAATTCTGATTTCAAATTTAAAAAAATAAGAAATATTCTGATTTTTTATAAACTAAATTCTGCTTTAAATTACAACTTATTCTGATTTTATTTAACTCATACACTTAAGTACTTAAGTAAGGTCTGTCTACCAAATTCTGATTTTTAAATTAAAATACAGAAATATTCTGATATCTCTTATTGTTTTTATTTAACCCAACCAATATTATTTAATTTCCAGTTATTTTAAAAATGACCACACTTTCCCCTGTTTTTCTAAAACAAAAAATATATATTAAGTAAACACAAATAATAATATTACCCTTAATCCCTCAGTTATTTTCCCATAAAATATATAAAGTCAATTAGTCAAGAGAAAAATTTTGGAAAAATTTTTTTTTGGAAAAATTAACTCTAAAAAGTTGGAAAAATAGAAATAAAATGGTGTGGAATTACACATATTTTGGGGTATTTTTGATGGAATTTTTTGGGGTATTTTTTGGAGGAAAAATGAAATTTTTTGGAGGGAAATTAAAGGTAAACTTTTAATATCCCCCCTTTGGCCTTCCTCTCCCATAAAAATTTCAAAAAAAAATAAAATTAACTAAAAAAAATGTCTTTTGAAATTCCCCCAAAATTCAGTATTAAATCTATTTTGACTAAAAATAAAGAAAATTGTTTTTCCTCCCTTCAAAATTCGTTTATTCTTGACCCTCTACAACCCCAACAACCTTCTTTACCAAACCAAACAACTCAAATAGTTACCCCTACATTGGCTGAATTGCAAATATTTTTTGGGTTAAATGGTTGGTTTGTTTGGAAAATTCTTGGAAACTTTTGAAAAAAAATTTTTAAGTACGAAAACACGAATATAGCCGTTCTAGAAGAAGAAATGTTGAGAGGAAGCCAAGACAGGTATGTAAGGGAGAAGAGAGATTATTACTAGGCGGGGGTTTATGTCCTATATTAAAAAGGGGAAAATGAAAAAAAGCACTCCGATAACTCAGTCGGAAGATCATCTATACGTGGTGAATGAATGCTTCTAGAAATAAATTCCAGGAAGTCGCAGGATACCGCCCAGGATCCGAACGTTCTCTCTTGAAAGAAACGAGCTTTTAAGGACCCTTTTAGCCTTTACCTCTCCCTCACTATGAAAACTAGTGAGGGAGAGGTATGACAATCCATGACATAAGGGGACATCCATGACAACCCCCTCTCCATGACAGCTCACAATTCCATGGCTATCAGTAACACACCCAAAAAGTAGTGAGCTGATTATTAACACCACCGTGATGCTGGGGAGGGGGCCGGTAAATCAGAAAAAGGAGGACCTCTCACTTATTGTTCAATAGGGTCTAAATTTCAATTTAAAAATAAATTCAGGCATATACAGAACAACAATTAAATACTTTGGAACAAGCTTTTATGGTTAACTTTTTATTATTTCTTATTAAAAACAAAATTAAAAGGAAGATAAATACTTGTCAGTACAAAAAAGAGTTCAATTAGCTGTTGATTTAATGCTTAGTGAAACACAAATTAAAACTTGGTTTCAGAATAGAAGGTAAATTAAGAGAGATTAAAAGAGGGAAATGAGAGAGAGGGAGTGAATATATGAAGAATAGAGTTGGGGGCCCGATCCGAAAGATCGAGTAGGGCATTGAATTTTGGCTAGAAAAAGACCCGGTCGGGCCGGCCCGAAAAAATGACTCGAACGTCGGCCGTACTCGAAAACCCCAACCCTAATGAAGAATTATGAAGAAAGGGAGAGGTTGAAGTAAGAGAATGGGCTTGGAAAGGAATAGGTCTCTAGTATTAACCAAAATCCAAAATCAAATAATATGTTCAAAGTCAAGTTCAGATTCAAGTAACGGAATGAAAAGTCTAGTTAGAATGTCCCACGAAAATCGAGGAAGCAAATTCCCTTTTTATACATCTCGATGAAAATTCTGCATCCTCAAAAATCCTAAGGCCGTCCCCCCCACTGAAGACTAACCATAATTTCGAGATTAATAATTGGAGGATATTTTTAAATTGACAATGGAAGGAATTAAATAAAAAAAGAGAAAAGGAATAAGTCTATGACATAAATATGAAAAAAAAATTATAAAATAGAAATTAAAAAAAATTTAATTTCAGAACAAAATGGAAGAAACAATTACTGACTCGCTTAGACAAATATACCAACAACGAACAAAAATATAAAAAATAATTTTTTAAAATTTATTCCCTTTCCTTACTATCTAAACTAATCGTTACCGGACCATCATTTTTATTTATTTATTTATTTATTTACGCCTTGATGGCGCGAGTCAAGTCAAAAAACAATAAAAAACGAAATCAAGTAAAAAAATATATATAAAAACAAAATCATGTCAATAAATTAAAAAACAAAAAGAATGTAAATAAATAGTATATAAAAAAAAATTATAAGTATAAATTTAAATTTAACTTAATTCAGCCTCCGAATTGCGGGAAAAATTAATATGTGTTATGTTTTTTGCGAAATTTTTGTAATCTAATTTTCTAAAGTATGCTGGTAGTTTATTATAATACCTTATAGTCCTTACAAAAAATGAATTATGTCTAGTAATTGAGGTGCATGCTTTATGTGATATTTTGTTTTCGTCCCCCCTTGTTTTAGATGGAATGATGAAATAGGGGTTATTTATATTTATTGGGCTTAATCCTATGCAATGCTTGTGAAAGATTTTAAGATCTGTTATAATTCTTCTATTCTCTAAAGAATCTATATGATATAATCTGAGGAGTTCAGAGTAGTTAGGGATTCGTTCATTAAGTCTTATATTATGCTTGCGGTTATATACCATCCTTACGAAATCTTTTTGAATCTTTTCTATTTTGTTAATGTATTTTTTATAGTAAGGATTCCAGACAGGAGAACTAAATTCCAATATACTTCTTACATATGTGGTGAACATATTAATTAAGAATCTTTCATCATTAGATTTTAAGGACCTAAGAATTGTATAACTAATTCTCCTAGCTTTATTACAAATAATGTCGATATGATTATGGAATTTTAACTCATGGTCAAAGAAAATACCTAAATCCCTTACAGTTTGATTTCTACCAATTTCTGTTATGTGTGTATCTTCTATTGTATAAATGGTGCGAGGATTTTTAGTGCCTAGATGTAATATATTACATTTCTTTATAGCTATATCCAATCCGTTTATTTCTGTGTATTCGGAAAATTTTTCAATAAATTCTTGCAAAGGGTTTGAATTGACTGGATTGTCTTTGAAAATGTAATACGCCTTAATATCATCTACATATAGTTTAACAGTTACATTTTCTGTATAACAGAATTCAGTTAAATCATGTATATAATATAAAAACAATATGGGACCAAGTAGGGAGCCTTGTGGTACTCCGCTTTTTATGAGCATTTTTTCAGAAAAGGATTCATGGATTTTTACAGAGAAAGTTCTATTGCTTAAATAATGTTTGAGCCATTTAGTTAGAGTATCTGGAATATTTAATAATTTTAATTTACTTAATAATCTTTCGTGGGATATGGTGTCAAATGCTTTTGACAGATCGAAGTAGATTATATCTACGGATTTTTTATTTTCTAATGCCATTGTAAGATCATCCATAACTTCTAGAAGTTGGGTTGTTACGGATCTACCCATATGGTATCCATGTTGCTCTTGTGGAAAAATTCTGTTTTTCCGGGCATGTTCAACTAATTTAGAGGCTAATATTTTTTCTAAAATTTTGGCAGTTGAGCAGAGGAGAGAGATTGGTCTAAAGTCGTTAGATTTTTTAGCTTTTGGAATCTTTTGAATTGGAACGATTATACTTTCTTTCCAGAGATCAGATACCTTTTTTGTCATTAATGATAGAGAGAATAAACTAAAGAGTGGATATGCCAATGTTTGTGCACAGTTTTTAAGAAAGATATTAGGTATATTATCAGGTGATGTGTTATTCTTATTATCTAATTTTGTTAAATAATTAAATATATCGTAAACTGAAAAATCCATGTAATCTATTGTATTCAATAGTGGGGAAGTTTTGTTTGTAATTTGTGTGTTAGTCCCACTGTTTTTAAAGACTGAACTAAAATGAGATGCAAGTATGTTAACTTTCTGTTTATTTGTGAATATTATGTTATTGTGATCGTCTACCATTGTTGAGTATTTCAAATTTTTTGATTTAAGAAAAGCGCCAACATATGCGAATTTCTTTTTTGGGTGGGGTATTATTCTTTTTTCTTTATTTTTCCGAAATTTCAGCATCTGTTTCCTTATTAGATGAGTTACCTTCAAATAGTTTGGCCTATTCGTTTTATGAATGTTTCGTTTCCATAAACCCTCTTGAGTGTCTAATAATTTTTTAATATGAGTCGGTAATCCTTTTAGTTTATTTTCTATAGTTAGACAAGGTATAAAAAAGTTTATAGTTTCGTTAATTATGTCAGAAAAATTTTTATAGTTGATGTTTATATCATTGGAGTGCCCAAATATGGTTATCCAATCAATTGAAGCTAGGTATTGGTTAATTGTTTTATAGTCCGCTTTTTTAAAATCCTTGATATATTTTGTTGGTTCATAAGTTATTATTTGTTCTAGTTCAAAAATTATACTGGTATGATCCGATGTTGAGAAAGGGGGTGCTATTTCTAACTTGTGTATTAAGTTGTGTGTGTTAGTAAAAACAAGATCTAATATATTTTTTCCCCTAGTACCTTGAGAGACAAGTTGTATTAACTGTTGGCTATTAGTAAACTCACAAAATTCGTTTTCAATCTGAGTGGTGTGTGAAACAGGTAAGAATTGTTCCCATTCTATTCCAGGAAAATTAAAATCTCCCAACATTATACACGCATTTTCAGTGGTGCAGCAGTACAATATATTTTCCAAGAAATTAGAAAAATCTTGTGATTTTTGAAACCCAGGGGGCCTGTAAACAGCAATAACTCTTATTGTTTGGAGTTGCGGTAATAACAAGTCGAATGATATTAGGTTGAAACTATTTGTTTTTAAAATTTTGGATTGTTTGAACGGTAATGCCTTATGAATTAGAACGCAAACGCCGCCACCTTTTTTGGATGGTCTGTCTGATCTTAAAATCTCATAATCTAATGTATGTAGAATAAAACTATCACAAATTTCTTTATGAAGCCAGGATTCGCTAACGACTATGATTTGGTATATATGGGTGCTTAGCAATGACCGAAATTCATTCATTTTATTTAATAAACTACGAGCGTTAAAGCAAATGCATTTTATATTTTTGGATTTTTTAAAATTTTTCTTTTTATTTTTACAGTTCTTATTGATTATTTGTACGCAATTCGGAGTTTTTTGGGCTGTTTTATAAATTGGCTGACAAGTTAGTGGGAGGAGATTAAGTTTTTTGAGTGTGGATTTGTATTTATGGTTGTGCGAAAAATTGGGATCTCCTCCCGCAAAATTACCATACCTGCATATATAATGAAGTCGGCACCGGGATGCGCCTTACGTTTTTCATGACACTCTTTAATAAGAATGGATCGATTGGCAAGTTCTGTTTTGGAAAGGGACTCTCGCAAATGTAAATGTTTGTATTGATTTTTTAGAAATTTTTTGCCTGAGAGTGCCTCCCGAACAGCATATGAACAAGGAAATTTAATTTTAATTGGGCGAGGTTTATTTTGATTAATTTTCCCCATACGAAAAATCCCACTTGGCAAAGCACTTGAAACCTTACATTCATTTAAAACCTGTAAAACTCGTTGTTGATCATCCTTAGCCTTCTCCATTGATTCGGCTTGTTCACTTTCTGGTAATCCATTAAGCACGAGACAGTGGCGTCTTTCCTTCTCTTCCATTTCTTGCCTAAATTCACCATATTGAAGTTGGTTAGATTGTTGATTCCCAGTTTGTTGTTGTTGTTCCACTATCAATTCAGAAGTCAATGTTAATATCTGCTGCATTTGGGTCATTAGAATTTTTACCCACGGAGGTGTTGTGGTGTCGTTATTCATTTGTTGTAAAATTTCTTGAAAATTTAAATTATTGATTTGCTCAATTAGTCGTGAGCGTTTGTCGTTAACTGATGTGCCAGATAAATTTAATGGCTTATTTGCATTTCTTTTTGTGGATGTTGATTGATTATTTATTGACGACATTTCCACGTGTCCGGACAAAATATCGAATCGTTAAAATATGGAATAGGCTAAAAAAGGGTTAAAATCTCGAATCGGGTAAAAATGGGTTAAAATCGCGAATAGGCTAAAAAGGGGTTAAAATGTGGTTTCCCGTCCTTTGGATTTTTAGAAATTAAAAAATAAAAATTTTGGCTAACCTTTATTTTTTCTGGAACATATTTTGATTTTAATTTTTCCAAATATTTCAAATAAAATTGTGGAGCATCTTCTGGATTCATTGAACGGTGAAAGTCTAATTTATTCCCTTTAATTAGTGCGTGTAAAGTGAACTGAAAAATTTTTTAATTATAAAAAAATTTTTTTTTGTATTTGACGTGGAGGACAGAATGGGGTTTTTTATCAAAATTTTACAAAATTTTTTTATTAATTTTTTTATCAACTGGACATTTACCGCTTCCAAAAACTTTAATAAGCAAAAAGCTCGTAAACGCGCCTCGAAAAACTAGGTCCCTCTATGGTGTTTACAACTAACAATAAGGTTGCCAAAATGAACCGAGCCGGGCATAAGATATTTGGCCCGAAAGACTCGTACAACCCGACTCTATAAAAATGAGGTCTGAAAAAATGACACGGAGAAATTTGGCCCGATCGAAAACGGCAACCATATTTAAAACTACTTAAAATACTCCTCACCCCCAATATAAAAAATTCCCAAACCTGACTAACAGAAAGCACTTCCAACCCCAAATCTACCACAGATTTGTCCCACCTCTTCCCATTTTCTGGATTTTCAAAAATTCTCAAATTTAGTATTTTCCTAACCATATATTCAATATCCTCATCTCCATCTTCTCTACTTATTCCAATCAAAACACAAATGCCTCTGCCAATTGAAGAAATCTAAAAAAATTTTTTTAATGAAAAATAAACAAAATCCAAACCGTTTCTTGTTCAACAACAACACTAGCTTTACAAACTCGTTGAATTATTGCCTTCATAATTTAATTTAATTAGAGGACCTTAAACATTTTGATGAAAAAATTGTTTTAAAAATTGAAAATTTTTGCGGACAATACTTGCGGACAACCATTTTTGCAGGATAAGTGTACATCATCCCAAGAAGTATCAACCAGTCAATATATCGAATGAACTAGAATATTAGACATTTGTTAGGGTCTTTTGTCTTTAAAAATGTCCGCAAAATTTAGTCCGCAAAATTTACCAGCGAAAAATAATTTTAGCAATACCAAGAAAATCAATTTTTCAGGGCTGGACGAAATCTAAAAATAAAAGGCGAAATGCGAAACAAGCCCTTAGGCTTGGGGGCCCGGGTCGGTTCGAAAGATAGAACCGGGCCTCGAATTTTGGCCCGAAAAAGACTCGACCGGTCTGGCCCGATAAAAATGATGCCCGAAAAGAATGACTCGAACGTCGGCCTGGTTCGAAAACCCCAACCCTACCCGCCCTGCTAACCACCTAACCTTGGAAAAAGATTCAAATTAATTCTTTTACTTTTTCCTCAAAAATTTATTGACAAAGTAGACGAGCCTATTTGTCCTCGTAATTGTCTAATTTTTTGGTCGAACTCGTACTTCGTACACAACAGGGATGTGCCGTTTCGTCTTTCGCCTTATTTTCGCCTTTTTTGGACTTTCGCTTTTGCCTCTTAAAATCTGTTTCGACCCAGCCCTGGTACACAGGTACGATTACGAAATTTTGGTATTTCAAACAATTTATAAACTAAATATAATTAAAATTAATTTTTTTTTGTTTAATTAGCTGTTTTGAATAAATTTAAACTTTTCTTCTTTTTTTAATTTAAATAAGATCACTTCCAGAAAGATATGTAAGAGAAAATTGATTAAATTCAATATTTTTTTTTTAAATCATCAGTGATGTGCGCCAAAATTTTCGCGTGGCGCGCCAAACGCCAATTTTTCAAAATTTTAAAACACGCCAACGCAAAACGCCATGACGCACATCCCTGGTAGTCAAGTCAAGTTTAATATCTTTTAATTTTCTAGTATCTCTTTTAGATGGTATTTATCGGTATTACAGTCGGTAATACGGTACGGAATACCGCTCAGAGCCCTATTTCAATGGATCGCAGATTATCCCTTTTAGAGATCGGACGATTCGGTCTTCAGTACAGTGGTGGTCATATGTTTATGGACAACATCAATTTATCAATAAAATCCCTCATAACAAAATTAAAAAGTTCTGTGCACAAAACACAGAACGTAGAATCTGCGGACAATTGAAATAAGGCTCAGTACGAAATTTCCGTCTCTTCTCTCTTTTTAATTTTTGTTTAGAAAATTTGTTTATTTAGCTAATAATTTTTAAAAACTAAAAAGAAAAATCGAATTTTGCTGTACCGAGAATTCACATACAATTTTAAACTACAATTTTGCCAACAATTTTTTTATATTTAATGAAATATAAAAAAATTATTTTATCTATCCCTTTACACTAGAAAATTTTATTTAAATTCTTAATTTTTTATTCAAAAAATACGTTCTATATAGCAATCGAAAGCTCTATTTGTATCTCAGTTGACATGTTTCTGCATTTTTCATGAAATTGAAAATTGGCCGAGATATCCGGATTAAGCCGGATATACCAAATCCCATAATCTCTGAAAAATTTTTCTGAAAAAATTTAACAAACCCATTTGATAAAGCATATTTTTTTGAGTATTTCCACAAAACCGCTTAGAAATATCTTCTTCCGGTCCAGAGATATGATTTTTTGAAAATGGCAATAATTTATTTATTATCCCTTTATTATAAAATAAAATTTATTTTTCTGTGTGGAAACTTTTTTACTAAATGATATTTTTTGATTAATGACGATGGATTTTAATGAAACTGGGGGTATTTTATAGCAAATGAACTGAGTATTCGAACCGCCGTTTTTAATTAGTGATTGATTGTTATTTTTGTTACGAGGGAAGTTGTTAATAAATCGTTGTTGTCCATGAACATATGACCACCACTGTATTTTTTAAGTCTGGGGTGCGACAAATTTTCTGCCCCTTTTGTTTTTGCCATAACTTTCTTCAATGCCAATGAAAATTTACAATTATTTTTTTATTTAATTCCCAATACTCTAAAAAAATTTCTGTTATAAAAATATTCTCTAAATTTCTTAAAGTTCGGGTAAAATTATTTGGACAAAAAATCGTTTAATTTAAAGGCTGATATATTCGAGAAGTCGTCACATAATAAATTTATATATTTTTCTAGAAAAATTTATAAATTAATTTTAAAAATGCAAAGAAACTATATTAAATCATGCAAAGTTTGTGGGGCAAAAGAAAATGTTTATTATCATTTTGGAGTTTGTACATGTAGGGCTTGTGGAGCTTTCTTCAGGCATTTTTTTTATTTTTCTTAAAAGAACTCCAGAAATGGGCCCTTTCGTATTTTTAAAAGCAAAAGATGGAAGAGATACCATTAGAGATCCTACTACTTAGATACTAGTGATCGAGATTTTTGAAAAGCTTGGGCCTGTTCCTGGGTTTGATTTAATTGACCTGGGCGGATCCTGGATACGGGTACAGGAAAACCCCATGAAGGTCAAAAATGCCTGGACTCTAGGTACAGGAAAAACCCAGGCCTTGGTTTAGGCCTAGCTCGATCTCTATTAGATACTTTAACCTCAGCCTAAGCATTTAAGTCCTGCAAATGATTTAAATCCTGCAATGCAAATGAATCATCCTAAAATATTTAAAGTGATTAAAATGTAAAGCAACACTGCGAGAGGTCTGAAAAATAGAAGAAATTGGGTACTGTACAATCTCTAAAAGAATGGCCCCATCCAAGTCTGGCCCTTTGAGGAGGAAAAGGAAGAATAGAATGGCCGGACATTCTATTAGAGATTTTTTTGTAATTAAAAATCCTTTAAAGGCGTTATCTTGAAAAGGAAAAAGAATGCAAATATAAATGTAAATGTTTGTCAAAACAATTGTCAAATGAGGAGAATAAAGACGGAGAATCGGAAAAAAAATTGGCAAGATGTAAAAAATGTAGACTTGAAAAATGTCTTTCTGTTGGAATGAAAAAATTGGGTTTGTTAAAGTTTGAGCTCTTTTAAACCTTTCAAATTGCCGGGCTCTTTCAATCACGGGCCGGGGGTTTTTCAGGCGAAAACCTCGAAAACACAGAAAACCCTGATTTTATCTTAATATCAGGTGTCCCGGCTTTAATATCCCATTCGGATAGGGTTCAAGCTTTAGTTAAAATATTTAAAAATAATTTTTAATAAGAAAAAGTGATTTTAGTTATTGGATATATACGTCAAGATCAATGTCAAGATGAAATGAAAGAAGGGAACGAAATTGACGTAAGTCAATTTATTCCAAAATACATTATTAAATGCTGTGAATTTTCTAGTAGAAGCACGCTCTCTAATTAAACAACCCTTACGAGAGGACTTTCGCGTTTCGCGTGTCGCTTTTTTAAATTTAATTTCGCCTTTCGCGTTTTAAAATCCGTTTCGGCACCCCCTGATGCATACTTGTGAATATGCAATTGTTTGATTAGGCAGCATACACAACATTCCTTCACGCATTTTGTTCTTAAGCTTTCAAATCCTCCAATTTCCGACATAACCGTCAAAGATCGACAACAGATAAATTCAATTCTACCAATTATTGAAGCTAAAAAACGTATTATGCATGCATTTAATGATTTGGATGATATATTCCTTAAAGGCCCAGTTTTGTTTGAAGAAATAATTTTATCTGATTTTAATATTTTTCGTTTAACTGGCACTTTTTCGGTAAATTTTAATCCAATTTTTAATAAAAACCCAATCCTATTTAAAGCCAAATCCAGGTCCAATACCTTTTGAAGAATTAGATAGTTGGAAATCTTCATTTAGAAATAAAGGAATGCTTAATAAACGCTGGCACAAATATTTTTTAGTTGACAGACTTTTGTGTTTTGGTGTTGCTAAATCTATGCCTGTTTTTGAAAAATTGACTTTATCTGATCAGGTAATAAGAGCAATTTATGTATTTTCTATCTGTGGTTAACATTCCTCTCTCAGCCAGAGGTGGTGAGTCGGAACAGTCAGAGGTGTCGGAATTCGGAACTGGCTTAAAAGTCGGAAATCGGAAATTGAAATTTTTTTCGGAAATCGGAAGGAAAAAATTGTCGGAAATCGGAATTCAGACTCTCTGTCTTCAGCTTGGTTAAAAACAGAAAATGAAAAGTATCCCTCCTTGTTTTTTTTATTAATTTGATTCGGAGAGCTCTTAACTATAAGTGTAAGGATGATTCACCTTGAGCATTTAAAACACTTAGTTGAGGGTTAACGATCTAGAAGGATAAAAGAGAAAGCACTAGTCGATGCCCCGGTAGCTCAGTGGTAGAGTACGAGGAGGTCGCAGGTTCTAATCTTGCCCGGGAGTTAAATTTTTGATAAACTCTTGGATATACTTTAGCCGGTGGCCCACTCAGAAACGGGACAAATTATATAGCATTCGATTCGTCTCGGCGAGCTGAGTCGAATGGTACCATTCTTTTTTTGCGGAAATGCCTACGAGCCGAGATATAGGTCCTTGAAAACCGAAAAACCATAGGGGGGAGTAAGCACAATTTTGGCGTGAAAAATTCGATTTTTTAAATGATAGCTCATTCGAAAGAGCTCGACGAGCTGAGTCGAATGACACCAAAATCACCGTGATTGAACAAGTTTAGACAAAGTTACAACACAAAAAACAATCAACATAAACCTATGGGGCGACGGCGAGGCGCTTGTGCGCCTCGCGGGGAGTCTACGGGTGCTGGGTCTGGGCTCGTAACATAAACCTATGCCTATTTTAGCTGCGGTCGGCATGCCTGGCTTGCTCCCCAGCAACAAAAACCTGCCCGTAGACCAAAGGTAAGGAGCTAAAACTAATGCTCATAACTTTGTAAAATCAAGTCGGATTTGCTGATTTTGGTGTCATTCGACTCAGCTTGAGGAGCTCTTTCGAATGAACTATCATTTGCATATTTGAATTTTTCACCCCAAAATTTTGCTTACTCCCCCCTATGGTTTTTCGGTTTTCAAGGACCTATATCTCGGCTCGTAAGCATTTCCGCAAAAAAAGAATGGTACCATTCAACTCAGCTCGTCGAGACGAATCGAATGGTATATAATTTGTCCCGTTTCTGAGTGGGCCACCGGCTAAAGTACAGCCAAACTCTTTATTTAAGTATATTTTTTGATGGTTTGTACCAAAAAGTTTTTTTTTCTTTAATAAAATAGATTGCACATCTAAGGCAGATTTGTCATATGTTTGTTTCATTTTCAAGCGCCTACTTAGCCTGGGAATTAGGCTCTGAAACTTGGACACGTAAAGATTGTGTTACGCCTGCTCTTGGCATTATGAATAATAGTGAATATTTACATGATGATAAGTAAATAAATTTTTAAGTGAAAAGATATAAATATTTTTTTTAATTTTTAGGATGCTTAAATGGGCAGATTATTCATTTACAAAATCTGTCGTTCACTTCAAACGTGCTGCATTAACACACGTTGAATTTGCTTTGTTAATAGCTATTATTTTTACAAAATCGGGTAAAAAAACTTTAATTTGAAATAGGGGTTTATGGCTATGGTGGAGCTTAGACTAAGGTATACGCTCGCGCCTAAGGGCTAAAGCGCCTAGACATCAGAGGTGGGTGGTCGGAACAGTCAGAGGTGTCGGAAATTGGAAGAGCCGGAAATCGGAACTGGTTCAAAAGTCGGAAATCGGAAATTAAAATTTTTTTTCGGAAATCGGAAGGAAAAAAACGTCGGAAATCGGGATTCAGACCAGACGTGGGAGAAACGTTTCGTTTCGCCCGAAAAAAATTTTGAGTTTCACCCAGGTCTGACCCACCTCTGCTAGACATGTCCCTCTATCATTTCAATTTTTTTAATTTTAATAACTTTAATTTTTTTCTAAAAAAAGATGCTGAGGGCCTGTCTCCCGAAGGAAAAGAATTACTTTATGACGAATCAGCTAAATACACAAATATTTTACTTCGATATAATCAACGAAGATTAGGGTTAATTGAAGGGGCTCAGAGATTGGTTGAATGTGCTCGTTTAATTAATCGAAGTATTGAAAATGCATATGCTGCCAAGTTAATGCTTTCTCATCAAATTAAGCATTACTCACTGGATACAAGTTACTTTAAAAGTCCAAACATTTTAGAAAAAATATTGGAAAGAAGGGATTAAAAATGAATATAATTTTTAAAGAATAAATACTATATAAACTAGTGATGTTCGGCCAACTCCCGAGTCGGTAAATTTTCCCGTGTTTTTGGCCTCCCGACCCGACTCCCGTTTGCCGGATTTTTTCTTCTCCCCAACATCACTACTTTATAACCTCTATCAATTTTCCCCTTCCTCGATTAATTTCCCCTCTATCGAGAGTCTATCCAGAGTAATTATTCAATGAAATACACCTATTTTTCCCAAGTAATTTGTAAAATATTTTTCCTGTTTTTAACTTTTTTAAAATTTCTGTTTTCTTTTCTGTTCTTAATTAAGGTAGAGATAACCGACAATTACCAAAAATAATTTTCAAAAAAAAATCATTTTATTAACCTCAAAAAGTACCTCAACAATCATCTATTTTTATTTCTAAGTCTATCTCTTAAATGAAGAGTATATTCTTCTTCTTCCTCCCCCACATCTTCATCCTCTTCTCTTTTTTCTTCCTCAATAAAATTTGTATTAATAACCTTTTCATGAAGATTATTTGTTGTTTTTGTGGCTGAACGAAGTGTTGAAGAACGTGTTGTCCTGCAGGGAACATTGCTGCTTGTAGAAGCTTCATAGGTGGGAGCAATGTTGACACGACGTCTAACCCTTTAAGGAATATTTTAAAAATAACCGAAGCGAGTTTTAAGAAATCAAGTTTAATTTTTGGGTTTTTGGATTTGCGGACAAAAATTTTGCGGACAAGATTTGCGAACTAAAAAAATTTTGCGGACAAAATTTGCGGACTAAAAAATTTCTTCGGACGAAATTTGCGGACTAAAAATTTTTGCGGACAAAAATTGCGGACTAAAAATTTTTACGGACGAAATTTGCGGACAAAAAAATTTCTCCGGACGAAATTTGCGGACTAAAAATTTTTGCGGACAAAAATTGCGGACTAAAAATTTTTGCGGACAAAACTTGCGGACTGAAAAAATTTTGCGGACAAAACTTGCGGACTGAAAAAATTTTGCGGACAAGATTTGCGGACTAAAAAATTTTTGCGGACAACTTTTAAAGAAAACCTTGTATTCCTCCCAATCCCAATACACTTTTCCAAATGTGGAGCAAATCTTACAGCCGCAATCATCCTTAAATTGTTTCAATAATTACAAGTTTAAAAAGAAAAAACCTGCTACAAACAAAACAGCGACATTCAATATTTCGAGGATTTCGAAGGGAAACAGAAATTGAGGATTTTCTCGTTGTTTGTTTACCTTCATTAATAGAATCACAATCTTCTTCTTCTCCCCATTCTTTAAATCCAATTAATTTATTTATTGTCAAATCACGATGAATTCGGAAGATTTCCCCTACAAAAACACTCTCGAGGACTGAATTAACCAAATGTTCGATAACTGGAAAGAAAAATTTCTTTTTGAATAATCCCTTTAAGAATTACTTGAATCATTGTCACAGCTCATCACTCAACGTAAAAAAAAATTAAATTTAATTAAAGCTGAAAATAAGCAAATTAAGAAAAAAGGGAAACAAATTGGAGAAAATTGAAGCTTATGCTAAGGAGATGGGACACACCCAGTTAGGCGCGCGGCCATAACGGCGCAAAGCCATAACTTGCTGGAAAATTTTCTGGCTCTTATCAATTTTGGTACCAATCTCTTTAGCTTGAGGAGAGGAATCGTTAAATACTAAATTTGGTAAGATCCAGAAATCCTGAAGCAAGTTATGGCTTTGCGCCGTTATGGCCGCGCGCCTAAATGGACTGTACTCGAAGGAGTTACCCATTTATAAATTAGATATTATGAAAAATATTATTTGAAAATTTTAATTAAAATGACGTGTTAAATTAGAGAAAAATATTGTGAAAATTTAAAGAAAAAGAGTTAGAGAAAAGAAATATCGAAGGAAAAAGGAGTAAGTTATAGAGAAAAACGATTTATGAATAAACACACTTTAGAGTCTTAACTTATTTTTTCTTTATAAATTTAATTTTTATTTTTAATTAATTTTTTCCGAGATTTTATAATGACAGACCCTTACGGTTATTTTTATGAAAATGAAAAGAATTCACCAACAAATAGTAATTGGTATACAAGTCCACCTCCAGTATCTCCTCAAAATGTTGGACAACCAGTAAATGTTGGTGGTGGTGGGTGGGAAAATCAAAATGGTTTGAATTTTTTTTTGTTTTTTTCTTAAATTATAGGCTAGAGATTAGTTTAAGTTTTTCTTTGAATTGATACATTTAAGTAAAATACTGTCTGCAAAAATTTGCGGACAAAAATTTAATCCGCAAATTTTGTCCGCAAGTTTTTTGCGGACAAAATTTTATCCGCAAATTTTGTCCGCAAAAGCCTCAAATTTTTTTGGCCAATTTTATCTGTTATATTTTATATTCTTTTTTCACAGAGTCCTGGAGAGCTTCAACTACTCCATCTCCACCCAATGTCTATCCTTACCCAGCCTATCCAAATCAAAACCAACAAATTCCAAATATGTTTGTTCCTTCAATGCCAACAGAACAAGCATCTTTTATTGAGGATAATTTTGAAAATGAACCCCCATTATTGGAAGAGTTGGGAATTAATTTTGAACATATTAGACTGAAAACACTTGCTGTGTTGAATCCGTTGGGGACGGCGAAGGAAGAGGTTTTACTTGAAATTATTTGGAAATTTTATTATTTTTTTAAAGGTTATTGAGGATCAGGATCTCGCCGGTCCTCTCGTTTTTTGTCTTTTATTTGGCGCTTCTCTGCTTTTACATGGAAAGGTTTCATAAAAATTTTGGCATGGAGAAATGGGGGGAAATATAAGCAAATCCCATAAAAAATTTGCACTTTTAAATTTTTGCGGATTGTCCGCAAATTTTTTGCGGACAATCCGCAAAAATTAAATTTGTCCTCAATTATTGTCCGCAATTATTTGCCAAATTAATTTTTAATTTTATTTTCCCTCCATTTCTCTTTTCAAATCATTTCAGTTACATTTTGGACATATTTACGGAATTGGATTAGTTGGATGTACAGGAATGTATGCCCTTTTAAATTTAATGGCACAAGAAGGAAAGTCTATAACATTTACAAATACTGCAAGCGTTTTGGGTTATTGTCTTCTGCCAATGTCTTTGTTGTCTTTAATTGCTGCTGTTCTTTCTTTACAGGTTTTTTTCTCAATTATAAGATACTCAATACTTGATACCAAGAACGTATCCAAAATCGAAAAATTCCCTTAAATTCCCTCTGCGGTCCTAAAAAATAAAAATTATGTACTAGAGTGAGTTCGCAACTCCAACATATGAACGCCAAAATTTTGGCGAATAAACTATATCCCCTTTTAAATTCGGCCACTGAACACACCCTTACTTGGATTTCCCTACTCTAAGGGTGTATCTTATATCTAATAAGGATTATGGAAAAAATTTTTAAATTTGATTCTTTAAGGGTTTAATTGGTTATATATTTGTTACATTAGCTGTATTATGGAGTGGATCATCCTCTTCTAAATTATTTTCAATTGCTCTATCAATGAATGGTATATTTTAATTTTAACGAAATTTTATCTAAAAATAATTTTTGGACGTTTTTTTTATTTTTGCGGACAATCCACAAATATTGTCCGCAAAAAATTTTTTGTCCGCAAAAATTAATTTATTCTGCAATTATTTCCTAAATAAATTTTTTAATTAAAATAAATTAATTTTTAAGGTCAAAGATTGTTAGTTGCCTATCCTTGTGTTTTACTTTATTCTGTTTTTGCTCTTCTTGCTATATTTTAGATGAAAAAAAGAATTTCTTTTAAAAATAAATTTTTATTTTTTTTAATGTTTAAATTTGCCTTTTTGTTCAAATTGTTAAAAAAAATTTTTTGTTTTCATAATAAAAATGGCTGAGCTTTTGGTATCAGTGACTAAATGTCAAAATTTTTGTTTTTTACCATTTTGAAATGGAAAAAATATTTTTGAAAAATTTTTACTATTTTTATCAGTTTATAGAAAAATGTCAGGCAAAAAACTTGTGGAAATAATTGATAAACAAAGACGCAAGGAAGATGATGAAACTTGGACGGTACATCCAACGCCAGGAATTTGTGTTAAATTTAAAAAGGTTTGCGAATTTATTTAAATTGGGCAATTTGGTTTATTTTTACGTTTTTTCAATTTTGCGGAATGTTGTCCGCAAATTTTTCTATATGCATAAGACTCCCGTAATTATCTTCATAGAGAAGGACAATGTCATATGGTATATTTACAATTTAATGCGGATCCGCAAATGTTGTCCGCAAAAAAATTTACGAAAGAGTTTTTTGCGGAAATATTTGCGGATTGTCCGCAAAAGACATTTTTTCGTAAAATTTTTGCTAAATTTATTTTTAGGACTCTGAACCCAATCTTAAACGTTCTCTCATTACAAATGAAGATATGGGAAATCCAACTTCCTCAAATAAATTTTTTATAAATTTGGCTCATTGCATAGAAATACCTTCACCTCGAAAAGAATTATGGAAAGATGAAGAAATAATTGCCAAAATGATGGAAAATAATAAAAATTCTTTTAAAATCCCCATGTGTGTTGGGGAAGTGGAAAATGTGGAGGATCATAATGGAAATATTTCTACAAAGGTTTTTTAAAATTTTTTGCGGACTGTCCGCAATTTTTTTTTATAATTTTAAGGTTGATGTAATTGTTAATTCTGAATTTTTTGAAAAGTGTATTGACAACTCTGAATTTTTTAGGCAAATAACTCTTGCTGCAATTTGCGAAAAAATTAAGGTTTGTCGAACTAGTTTTTTATAAAGGCAAAGGGGAATGAGCCGGAACAAGTGTCATTTTTTCTCGGACAGTTCCTTTAATAATGTTTATGAATTTAGAACAAAAAAACTCCAAAAGTCGTTTTTGCGGATAATCCGCAACTTATTGCGGACAGGAATTAATTTAAAATTCTCTGTCTAGTTTAATAACTTTCTGTCCGCAAAAAGTTGCAGACGTCCGCAAAATTTTTTTTATTACACCAAGAATGGGTCAGGTTGGGAAAAATCGGGTCGGGGATCGGGTTTTTAAAATTTTCTTCGTAACGGGTTTCTGGTCAAAAAAACTGGGGAGTATTCCCGATCCATTCTTGTACTATTTCATCTCAAAATATTTTTAAATAATTTTTAAGCAAAATTATTCAATAAATATAAACTTGTCCAACCAAATAATTTTACGAAATAAAAAATATATTGGAGAATTAAATATTAGACAAATACAAAAACGCCCTTTAAATTCAATATTAGACGACAATAATTCAAAAACAAAAAATAAAATTTTAATAAAAGAAGAAAATTTAACAAATAATGAATTAATTGATATTGACGATATTGAAGAGACTAGACCCAAAAAACCGAGAAATTTTAAAGTACAAATTTTAAATGGAGAATTTATGGACATTAAAATTAAAGTGAAGGATAATGATAGACAACTTGTTCGTGAAAAGGAAAGGTTTGAAAAAATTTTTTTTGGGAAATTTCTAAAAATTTTGGACATTTGAGTACCAAAATTTCAAGTGTTAAGCTTTAGGTCAATCTAGGCTTGTGAAATTTAATTCTTGACCAGACTTGGTAATGGATATGGATGCAGATAACTTCAAATGGCTGCGGATATCCGCCTGCATCAGCCGTAAATATCAGATACGGATACCAGAATCCATGTCCATTACCAAGTCTGTTCTTGACCGTTTAAGTCCTTAAAACATTTTTTTCAAGCTGAGCCTAACAAAAAGTTTCTGACCATTAGAGTCTGGTTTTTCAAATTTGTGGTTATTAAAGTCAACCAATAAATTAATTTTTTCAGAATCACCTTAAAAATGAACGATGATCGGGTTGTGGCTTTGTTAGACTCATCTAGCGTAATTGCCGACTTTTTCCTTCCTTTTCTAATTGAAATTGATGAAACTACAAATTGTGAATTTGATTCAAACTCGTCTACAATATTTATTAAATGTAAAATTAATTTTGATTGTGAAAAAGAAATGTAAAAGAGATTAAAAGGTATTTATTTTAGACTTTTTTGAGATCCCTATTCATCCGAATTTAAAAACAGGTCTATCCGCAGAATTAATTTGCGGACTGTCCGCAAATTTAAAAAAGTGTCTGCAAAACTAGTTTCAAGATAAACAGTGTTAGAGAAAAATATAGTAAATAAGAGTAGATAAAAGATAAATTTTTTTGAGAGGGTATAACAAAAATAGTAGAAAACCTTAATTTCGACACCATCTTGAAAACTCCTTTATTTCCTGTTCATTTTCGTTAAATTCGCTAAATTTATTCGTCAAAAAGCTACAAAAAAAAACAATAACAAAACAATTAACCTCTACTCTTCCTTATTTTCTAATTCTTGATTTTTACCAGCTCTTTCCTCCAATTTTTTCTTAATAAATTGAAATAACTTTTGACTACCAAATTCTGCATCTTCCACTGTCTCATATTTTTCTTTTCCAAGTAATGTCAAAACATCAGGGGTAATTGGGTTTAAATATTTTTTGGAGATGTGATGATGAAAAACTGCGTATAGCAAGGCCAGGTTGATACCATCGACAGCTGAAAATAAAATTTTAAAAGATCTTTGAAAAGTCCGCAAATATTTGCAGATTGTCCGCAAATTTATTTTCGGGTCCGCAAGTTTTCTTCGCTTCTAAAACGAATTTAAAAAATAATTTTTACCTCCTTGGATTCTTTTCCAATACCAACCAATAGCTCCAAATGCAAGAGTTGTTCTATCCTGAAATTAAAAATTTTAAAGATTAAAAAATTAAAAAAACTAACATAAGACAAAATATCCTCATCACGACGAATTTCATAACATCTTTAAAAAATTTTTATTTAAAAAAAGATTAGTTTATGGCAAAGAGAATAATTTTTTGGGTTGGTATATGAAAATGGATTTTAATACAACGCTGGTGTGGATTAATAAATGCAAGATTTGTCCGCAAATTTTAAAATCTCTCCACAAGTTTTCTAATGATTCGGGTCCGGAGCGTTTTATATTGCCAAAAGCTTGTAATGCCAAACCCCCAAAAGCTGTTGAAATGCCAAAGCGTGGAAAAAAGCTTGTAATGCCAAACCCCCAAAAGATGTTGAAATGCCAAACCGTGGAAAAACGCTTGTAATGCCAAACCCCCAAAAGCTGTTGAAATGCCAAACCGTGGAAAAAAGCTTGTAATGACAAACACCCAAAAGATGTTAAAATACCAAACCATGGAAAATTTTTATAAAATTCAAATTATAATATAATCTAATAAACAATCAATAAATAATAAACAATTTGACCAGCTAAAATGAAAATGAATAGAAAATAAATCAAAATAATAAAGTACTATAATTTTAGATTTTCTTTAAATGACCAGTTATTTTATAAATTTTCTTCATTCTCCTCAGTCGGCTCAAAAGAATCTTCGACATCACGTTCTGTATTTCTTCTGTTGCAGCCCAGTCTTCTTGCCAACTGTTCCATTTGTGATCCCAGCAAATGAACTATCTCCAATATTTCTTCATCTGTTTCATATGTTGCTCCATTGAGAATTACACGAATAGCAGCTTCTTTAATGATATATTTTGTGTTTCTTTTTCGACTCAATAGATTTTTATGAGCCTAAAATATGTATATAAGATTTAAATATTTCATCAATTAATACATGATAATTGTTCACTTGAGTGTCGATATCTTCCTTAAAGGCAAGAATATATTCAGCCAATCCTGGGTGATGTCGAAGACGATCCTGAAAGGGGGGTAAATTTTAAGCTTGCAAAATTAGAAAATACAGCGAAATGTCGATGATGACTCTCAAGAGCGTTGTTAGTGCGAGAGACTGCATTCATTGCTTGGGCATTAACGTTCCAAAAGTCCATAGAAAATTGTGCAGGATGATCAATTGGTAAATCCCAACGAGGAGTTGTTGTATTGGATAACCGCCTACCACTTCCGCTGCTGCTTGGCATTGTAGGAGTGCTTGGTTCAGAATCAGGTTGACCGAAGGTTATATTGGCTGGTTCAAAATTTGTAGACAAAGAAGTTGAAGCAAAGGAGCCAAAACGACCTATAATAAAATTGTCATTTAAAATAAATAAGATATTCACATTCAGAAAGAGATGGAGAAGTTGCTAAACCATAACCAATATGGGAGATCCGTTCCATTTCAACTCCTGGTCTAAAAGCATTAGAACCCAGCTGATTTTCAAATTCTGTCATTCCAATGTAGGTGCTACAGAAGTATGCAAAATAAGCTTCAAGTCCAAGAGGAGCTTCATCAATTAGTAAACAAAAAGCATGTCGCACGTGTTGAATTGGTATTAAGGGTAAAGCAAGTAGACAACTAAAATAATTAATACAAACTAATTAATAAATAAAGCTGACCGAAAAGACTCTCTCGCTTTTTTTCCAACTTCTCCACCATGATTCACTAATTGTAAAAGTCCCATTTCTTGCCATTTTCTATACAGAGATTGCGCAAAATGGAAGAGACAGCCATTTGTTTTTATCTGGGGAAATGCTGCTTTAATTCCATTCCTCAACCCCTTCTCAAAATCTGTTAAGACATTAGATGGTGCATTTGGTGAAATTGCTTTTTTAAGTTCCTCGAAAACTTCTAAATAAGACTCTTGTAATCTTCTACTCATAAGAGCGTGCGCACAAATAATGAGCTTGTTGTCAATTTGAGCACCAATAACAAGAATTTGTTTCCATTGTTTTGGGCAAGCTTTGAAGGTAGCATCCGCTTGCCAAAGTTTTCCCTCCTTTAAAATTTCCAACCCCTATAAAATTAGATATTTCCTATTGTTAGTTATAATAAAGCAGCACCCGAGGATGAGCGAATAACAGTGTTACTTCATTGTCATTTACACGGGTTTTTCTGCTATCAAACAAAAGAATGCTGACACCGTCTTTTTCAATTAAATCCCGAGCAATGTTCATTTCCAATGGTCTTCCTGTGACAAATCCAATCGCTTTTTTGCGCACTCTTCCCGCTCGTTGTTGAATCGCATTATCTGTGCCAAATCTAACGAAAACAGTATTTAAACAATATTACTTGTGCCTTACCTAACTAACAATTCCGTATCTTCGGCTGTTCCTTTGCGTAACTCATCAGTTAATTTTTTAGTTTTAATTGTTGGATTTTCTTGTATTCGTTCGGTGAAAACCTTTCGTCGTTTTTCGACCTTAAAAAGGTTAGGGAAAATGTATAAATATAGCTGCATAAACATAAACCTCAAATCCGATAGCATCCCCCATATGATCATGCTCGCCTATTAGAATACCTCGAGCACGCTCGCCTTCAATTGAAAGCACTTTCACTTTTGCTGTACATCTTCGATCAGGGCAGCGCCAGTTTTTGCAATTTTTTGACGTCATTACATAGCGATATGCTAAAATTTATTAAAAATTAAAAAGTTAAGTAAATACACTCACAATTATACCACAAAGATAATCCTCCTTTTTGTGTTGAGCCTACAGCTAACTCAACAATATTTTCTTGTTCTTCCTCGTCCGATTCCTCTTCAGCATCTTCTCTTTGCCCTGTTGGCACAATATCTACTTCCTCAATATTCACTTCTTTTTCTCTTTCATCAATTTTTCGTCTTTTCAGCAATTGATATAATTTAGATTGAATTCTCGCCGCCATTTGAATAATAATTAAAATAAATGGAATAATAATCAAAATAAATTTAAAAAAGTAATTTATTTAAAAAAGATAAATTTAATTTCGGTGGAAATCAAAAATATGAATATATTTATCAAAATTGTACAAAAAAATAGAGCGAGAAAGAAAAAAAAAGAAAAGTCGCCAGGCACTGAAACGGCTAAGAGCAACAGGTTATTCTGCCGGGAGATAAATAATAAAAAATTCTACAGTCTTAGTAAAAAATTGAATGATAAATAATGTTTTGGTATTAATTTGGCATTACAAGCTTTTTTCCACGGTTTGGCATTTCAACATCTTTTGGGGGTTTGGCATTTCAACATCTTTTGGGGGTTTGGCATTACAAGCTTTTTTCCACGGTTTGGCATTTCAACAGCTTTTGGGGGTTTGGCATTACAAGCTTTTTGTATTACAAGCTTTGGCATTACAAGCTTTTGGCATTACAAGCTTTGGCATTACAAGCTTTTGGCATTATAACATCATACCTTCGGGTCTCACTGATATGAGGGGATTTTTTAATTTAATAAAGTTATTTCTATCAGAATTTAAAAAAATTTTGAGGTTTTTTCGCAACTTTTTAAAATATGTCCGCAAATTTATAAAATATCCGCAAATCTGTTTTCGTCCGCATGGTTTCCCCGTAGATTATTTTTTAGAGGATGTGAATATTCTTATTCTAGAAAAATTTAAAAACCTGTCTACAAGTTTCTCTCTCGTATAATTATTAAAATAAATTGAAGTGGCAAATAAAAGAGGTGATGCAAACATTCCACCAATTAAAACCCGTCCCTGAAATTTTTTTAAAAGAAAAATCTGAAGAAAAAAACCTGCATACGCCTAAGAGCTGCTGTAACTATTTTATCTGTATTGTTTGTGCGATCTTTCGGTTTTATTTTGCTGTACAAATAATGAGAATAACCAGGGCGGATAAAGAATGCTGAAAATAAAAAATTTATTTTGTGGTGTAGTGGGTTAGTCATGAGTTTTCCATTTTAGGGGTCGGGGGTTCGAGTCCCACTGAGGGATGTGATTTTTAAATTGATATAAAAACAATTTTTAAATGTTTTTGATCAAATAGAACCCTAGAAATATTTTGAAAAAATTTTCTTTACCCAAAAAAGAAGAGATTTGCATACTCTTGATGAAAGAAAAAATGAAATATTCAGTGTACGGACATCTAAAATTAAAAAAATTATTAAAATAAATTTTTTAAAAATTTTCAAACTTGATTGTAGCAAGATCTTTAGGTTTATAATTTTCTGCGCCGCTACAGAAAAAGTTGTTGAACCAAGCTAAAAATTAGAAAAAAAATTTTAAATTTAAAAATTAATTTTTACATCCAAATCCCAACGACCATTCTGCACTAGGCCAACCAGTCGGAACCATTTATTCTTTATTTTTTTAAAACAAAATTAAAAGCTCAATATTAACAAAAATATTTTTACTATAAAAAATAGTCAATGGAGAATTAAAGAAAATTTTTTTAAATTAAATTTATCACCAGGGGTGTTTTTCAAAAAAAAATTTTTTTGGCAATTTAAGTAGAAAATATTTAAGTTTGTGAACCTATTATAATTTTTTTATCTTCCTTAACCTTAAATAACTCCCAAAAAATTATAAATTTTAAAAAGATCAGAAAATTAGGAAAAATTTTTTTCAAAAAAGGGGGTCCACAAACTTAAGTAACCACAAATTTATTTTTACATTTTTTACAATAAATTAAATTTAAAAATATTATTTATATTATTCAACTTAATTCAAATCCAGTTTCTGCATGGATAGCATATCTAAGTTTTTCCAGTAAAATTTGTTTTCGAGTATAATTTGGAAGCTAAAAAATATAATTTTTTTTCAAAAAAATCTGGTAGCACCCAGTCATCTCCCTCCTACATTTTTACGCTTTTCCTGTCTTTCTCCTACATATTAGAAATTGTTAAGGACTCATAATGGTCAGTAAGGGCGTGGTAGGGGGTCGATTTCAGAGGGGGCTAAAATTGGGTGTGCGCCAAAAATTTGGCGTTTACTCAGGCGTTCCTAACGCAAACGACCATAAAAAATTGAAAAAAATTTTTTATTGACCATTATGAGTCCTTGACTATTTTTAATTTTTTTTCAGAAAAATAAAAAAAAACAGAGAGGAAAAGTAAAAAATAGAGAGGGAGCGTGATAACCGGATAGACCCCAAAAATAATAAAAAAAACCTTCAACAAATTAAAACAAGTTGAGGCAGTTGGGAGACGTTCATTTGTCGGTTGCTTCCTTTTATTTATTGCTAAAAATCCTCTAATTACAGATCCCAAAGTATCCCCATGGTCTAAATCATCAGAAGTTTCAACACAACGAATGGAGAAGGGAGGTTCTAAATAAGCAAATCCGAGAAGTGGTGGACGAGAACAACTTGTGACAAACTTTAAATAAAAATTAATTTTTTAATAGAAAATGATGCGAAAGACGTCATAGGGGTTAAAAGAAGAGAACGGACAAAAAATTTTTTTAAGGAAATTGGTATTTTTGCGGACACTCTTTGCGGATTTTTCCTTTCAGTTTTTTGTCATTTTTAAAAATTATTTGGATATAAGGGATTAACCGGAGGAACAGAACAGGAAAATCCCCGGTTTTGTTCAAAACTGAAAGAAAAATTCAAAAAAAAAATTCGAAAAAGCTCGTTTTAGGAGAGTAAGTAAAAAGTAACGAAAGTATTAAAAGGAAAAGGTTAAAGAAAAAAAGAGATAAAAAAATTTTTTTACTCATATTTTTAATTAATTTATAGTAAATTTAAAAAAACCTTTAAAAATAAATGTCTTTCCTCGCAACTAAAATCATTTTGTACAATAGACCAAAACCATCTAATAAGTCTGTGATTGCTATGAAATCCTCCATAATATTGAACATGTTTTTTGAGGTCATCCAAATCAATATCACTTTAAAAATTTTTTTTTAATTTTAAAAATTAAAAAAATTTGCGGACAACTTTTGCGGACTTTTACTAGAATAAAAAATTTTAAAAAAAAAACCTTAATTGACCAGAAATTAAAAATTGAAGTTCATGTGTATTGAATAAAGTCAACCATTTTTCTTTAATAATAGAACGAAAACCGTTAACAAAATAAATTGTTTGGTTTTTAACTTGCTTAATAACTCGATAATGGGAATAAAGATGAAGATAGGAAATTCTGAAAATTTAAAAATTTTTTTTTTTATTTTTAAAGAAATTTTTTTACCTATTTTCGTTATTTACTTTTAATTCACGTCCACCAGGAAGTAACTCGTGGGTATAAATCTGTAAAATGAAAAAAATTTCTAAAAAAACAAAATTAGTTAGAAATGCTTGTGAAAATAATTGTGTATTTTTGCAAATTTTATTTCCCTTTTTCCTTTTTTTGTTGTTTTCAATTTAAATCAATCAAATATTTACTCAAATATTTTCTTTTATGTTTAAAATTTATGATTTTTTAATAAAAAATAAATCATTAATTTTCTTGAAATCGACGTCCGCAAAAACAAAATTTAAATAAAAATTTCTTTAAAATTGACAAGAATCCTTAAAAAATCAGAAAAAAAATTTCAAATCAAAAATACTTTTTTCTAACCCAAAAACCTAGAAAAAATCATTACTTAAAAAAATACTTGTCAAAAAATTAAAAAAATTTTTTGCGGACAAAACTTGCGGACATTTAAAAATTTAAAAAATTTTCTAACCCAAAAACTCCTAGAAAAAATCTTTTAATAAAAAAGAAAACCTTTCCCAGAAATTTCTCCTGAAAAGAAAAAGTCAACGCCAAATCCTCAACATCTTCACTTTCATTATAATGTTTTACATAAGTCAAATTTTTGTAAAGTAAAGGGTCCAAACTTGCAAGTTCATCAAATGGATATAATTTTTTATTTAAAACTGAAGCTAAAAGAACTGGAGCTAATTGAACATCTACACAAATTCCTTCATAAATAGCCTTTCCTAGCAAACAACCAACAAATTTAAATAGCTCCAAATGATTTTCTTGGATATTTGAGGTTGGAGAAGGATATAACATTTTATCATGAGTATACTGAAAAATAAAATAATTTTTAAAATTAAAAAAAAATTTTTTTGCGGACAAAACTTGCGGACATTTGAAAAATAAAAAAAATTTTTGCGGACAAAACTTGCGGAAATTTAAAAATTTAAAGAATTTTTACAGGCAAATTAATTTCATTTGCGGACAATTCATGTGAAAAAGACTGCTTGTCATTTTTATTTTTAAAGGGGCTTCAATAAGTCTAATCCGTTAAGTTGGCTAACTCCTAAAAATCACTGACCTATATGTATAAGACTCTTAAACTTTCATTGGGGACACTTAAACTAGAACAGAGCCATTATATTTATTCATGGATTAAAGTTAAGAGGGGGCATAAAAATTTTTTTTGAAAATTTTAATTTTTAAAAATAAAAAGAATTTGCGGATAAAACTTGCGGACATCAGAAAATTTAAATAAAAATTAAAAAACCTTGAATAAATTAAGCTCTGGAATAAATACTTTTTTCAAAATTTGTTCAAGAAATTCTTTAAAAACCTAAACAAAAATTTAGAAAATTATTTTAAATAAAATTAAAAAAAACCCCATCCTGATCAATTCCTGCCTCATCTAATCCTTGTTGATTAATAAATTTAACACGAATTATTCCTTTTAATATGTGTGGGTTAATTCCTCCGAGTTGGCGATAACCTTTAGAAAATTTATTTTTCATTGTTGAGAAAATTTTTTCAAAATTTTTTTTTCCAAAAAAATTTTTACCAAAATTTTTTAAATTTAAAAAAAAAGTAATTTTTTGGCTCTTGTCCAGTTTATGCGTCCCATGAAAGTATATGCGTCCCATCAACAAAAAATTGGATATTTCTTGGTGTTGCAAAGTAGGGGTATGGTTCCAAAGCATTTCTTCATGTTCGGGATCTACGTCCACTGGGTCTGGGACCGTTCCTTACCCTATCCCTCGAAATTTCTGAAAGTTAAAATCGTTTTTCTGAAATTTTTAAAAATTGGCTATAACTTTCAGAAATTTTGAGGGATAGGGTAAGGAACGGTCCCAGACCCAGTGGACGTAAATCCCGAACATGAAGAAATGCTTTGGAACCATACCCCTACTTTGCAACACCAAGAAATATCCAATTTTTTGTTGATGGGACGCATATACTTTCATGGGACGCATAAACTGGACAAGAGCCATTTTTTTTACCAAAAAAAAATTAAAAAATTTTTCAAAAAAAATCTTTTTCCGAACCATCTTCAATTATCCTCGACCTTTCAACAGTAATAATTGTATTAGAGTTAGAAAATGATTCTTTATCTTGTTGTATAAATTTTCGAAAAAGAAAAATTCTGTCGCGAAGCTGAAAAAAAAAATAAAAATTTTTAAATAAGATTTTTAAAGATTTTTTAATTAAATAAAAAATTTGCGGACAAAACTTGCGGACATTTGAAAAATTAAAAAAAATTAACCGGAATTATATGAGGCATTTTTTCCATTAAAAGTTGTGCTCTTTTAGAAATTTCATTCCTTTCAAATTCAGTCACAAATGCTTTGAAACTAATTTCTGGAATTGTCCAAAAATTTTTTGATGGAGTAAATTGTCTTCTACAATCACGATTAAAAAGGATATTTAGTAGATTATACATACTGGTGAAAAGTAATGAAGACCTTCGATTTTCAAAGTCTAAAAATAAACGAAAAAATACGGAGATTTTGGGTTTTGGGAATTTTGAAATTTGGGCGTTTTCACGTTTTGGCATTTAATGCGACATTTTAAAAAATTTTAAAAATTTGCGGACGAAACTTGCGGACATTTGAAAAATAAATTAGAAACTAACATTTCAAACACGAAACCTAATATCATGGTCTAAAAGTAAAAAACCTTTAAAAAAATTTAAAAACCTATAAGCGAATCCCAAATTGCATGAAAACAAAACCGATTGGCAAAAGTTGCAATTTGGCAAAGTTGTATTCTAGTAAAAGGCTTCTCAGTTTCATACATTTCCTTTTCGTCTAAAATTCTAAAAAAATAATTTTTAAAAAATAAAATAAAAAAAACAAACGAAATTAAAGAATAAGCAATTTCCCCAAAAAGTTGAAGTGGAGCAAAATGGGGAGAGGTTACACTTGGGTCAGTTACCAAATAGCCCAAACATGTTTTAAAGCCTTCTGTATTGCTAACATCGGGGTTTATATAATGCCATAATTTGGCCAAAACGAGAGAATCGTTGCGAGATAAACCTGGAATTGGAAAAATTTTTTCAGAAAAAAATTTTTCAAAAAATTTTTTGTCCGCAAAATTTTTGCGGACAAAAAATTAAAAAAAAATTTCCAAACTTGAAAGTATTTCAATCCTCGAATTATAAAAAGCCAACAAAGCATTTTGATAAAGTTGACAAAAAATTATTGGTGAAGTAAAAGGAGGTAGAGCAACAGCTTGTATACTTCCAACAGTTTCTTGGTGTTTTTTTGAACCAAATTTGCCAATAAATTCTTTAAAATTTTTAAATAAAATATAGAAAAAATATTTAAAAAATAAACCAAACTTTGCAAAAAATCTGAAGTTAATTTGTTGTCTATTGTTGGAAATGTTGGAATTTCTGCAAAAGATTTTGAATCTTTTCTTTTATTCATATTTTGTTGCTGTGCCAATTTTGCTTCATCAAAATTTGTAAAAAATTTTATAGCAAGAAATTCAACCATTTCTTTACTCCAAAGTAAAGATATTTGTTTAATCATTCGGGTAAATGCCCATTGATAACTGGAAAATAAAATTTTGATTTCTTGTCCGCAAATGAATTTTTGCGGACAAAAATTTTGTCCGCAAATATTTGCGGACTGCAATTTTCTATAGACAAAAATTTTTTATTTTGCCAAGCAAAAATTTTCCCCTGACAAAATAAAAAATTGAGTAAACGTTGACTGACTAAAAAATAAAAATTTGTTTTTGCGGACAACATTTGCGGACAAAAATTTTTGTCCGCAATTTTCTGCGGACAAAATTTTTGCAAAAATAATTTTCAAAAAACTAACCCTCCGTCAATTCTTTCAGAAGTCCATCCAAGCAAAGGGTGATGCCAACAATTACTTTTCTTATTATCAGTAACAATAAAAGCACAATATTTCAATATTCTATTAACTAAATAGGCCCAATCCAACAAACAAACGGATAAACAATTTTTAAACAAATTCCCAAAGAAAATTATATTTCCAATTAAATTTAGAGCCTCATTTGTAGATAATTTTGATATTTTTTCATTTTCTTTTGAGGCAATCCATTTAATTGAATTTTCAAAAATATTTGTTTTTTCAATTAAATTTAGGGTCTAAAAAGGATTAATTAAAAATTAAAAGAAAATATCTCAAACCTGTTTAGAAAGCATTTGAGCAATTGCAGGAAAACTTATAAATTCAATAAATATTTGTAAATTTAAGTCGTTTTCGAGCGAAAAAATTTGAATAAATCTGAAAAAAAAATTAATAAAAAATTAAAAAATTTGGATAGTTTGGTGTAGTGGGATAATTTTCGATTCAGCTGGGATAAGTCAGGGGTTCGAATCCTTTTGGTGCCCAAACATTTTTAGAAGGGAAAAAAATATATTTATGGCAAAATTAATAAAAATAACGATAAAAATTTGAGCCTGGGAATTTTAGAAAGTAGGAAAAGGAAGGAAAATGGGAACAAATAAAAATCTTGATAGAAGAAAAAAATATTTTGTCACTAGTTCTAAACAAGGAAACATCGTTTACTGTTACCATGAAAACGATATAAATTTTCAGTATGATTCGATAGAGAACCTCCGACTTTCTATTGTAAAGTGATATCCATTTTCTTGCAAAATGACTCTGAACGAGTTATGGCCCTCAAAGTTGGACACCGTTAAGGATGATTCAAACCCCCCGTAATTAAATGTTCAAAAAACCTGATAGAGATAAAAAATAATTGGTCAATTGTTTTTTCATCAAGCAACATTCTATCTCCTTTTAGGGCATCAAAAATAATTTTCTGAAAAAAATTTTTTTCTTTGAAAATTTTTAAAAAATCCAAACCTTAAAAACATTTAAAGAATTTATTGTTGCTAAAGGGTAAAGTAGTTTTGCACAGAGAGAATTTATTATTGGAATAATTGATTCTTTTCCTTTTAAAATTGGCCAAGTTTCTTCTGAACAATTACAAAAAATATAAATTAGAGGTGCTTGAGAAGCTATTCTGCGAGAATCGGAAATCTTTGAGACCTTTAAAAAATTAAAAATTTTATTAAGAATAAAAGGAATTGTCCGCAACTTGTGTCTGCAAAATTTTTGCAGATTCAAATTTTGTTTTTTGTACCCCAATTTAATTTAAATTTGTGGATAAGAACGCTAAACAAAATTTCTGTATACGCAAAAAAGTTGCCGACTCAAATTGCAGACAATTTATGTTGGAAAACTAGCAAGCAACTTAATTTCTTAAGACCTTTCTCGAAGAAGAATACTTGTGCCTTACAATTAGCAATTAAACAAATATAACAATAATAACTAAATAGTTGTCTAGAGTATGGTTGTCAGTTCTTAGAAAATCTTCGGATATCCGGAACCGAACCGATATCCAAACCGAAAAATAATCGGTTCTTCGGTTCGGTAACCAACAACCCTAGTAGGATTGATTTAAGAAATATAAAAATAAAATCTCTTAAACCTCGCATTTTCCAAACTCATCAATTAATTTTTGAAAAAGTCTAAAAGTTGCTTTACATGCAGAATCCATATGTTTACTTGAAAGATATAAAGAAGCAAACGATTTTTGAATTGAAGAAGACTTCATTGAAGAAAATAAAATATCGCATAATAAATAAATTTCGTTAGAATCAACACAAAAATAATTTTTGTTGTTTAATATACAACCAATTTTGAGTAATTTTATATTGTCGGGCAAATTGTTGTTACTAATTTTGTTGTGAATACAAATCAATTCATTTCTTAAAGAAAACTTTAGTTTTTAATTGAAAAATAATTTTGCGGACAACATTTGCGGACATTTTTAAGAAAAGAAATGCCCGCAAATTTTTTGCGGACAAATTTTAATGTCCGCAAAATTTTTGCGGACAGAGTTAAAAGTCCGCAAATTTTTTGCGGACAAATTTTAATGTCCGCAAAATTTTTGCGGACAGAGTTAAAAGTCCGCAAATTTTTTGCGGACAAATTTAAATGTCCGCAAATTTTTTGCGGACATATTCAAGCGTCAGCAAAATCTATTGCGGACATATTCAAAAAAGCGAAAATATCCGCTAAAACTATCCGCAAAATTCTGGTTTGATTGAAAAAAATAAAAAACAAACCTAACAGAATCCTGAAAACGTTTCCGAAGTAGATAACCTCTCGCAAACCTCTGTAAATCCACCAAAATATTTTGATCCATTATGAAGGGCCAGATCACTCAAAATAAGGATTGAGCAATTTTTAATTAAAAATACTTCTATAAAATAAAAACAATTAGATCTAACAAAAAATAAAAATAATATTAGAAAAATTTTATTAAAAATATGTAGGTTTGCTTAAAAAATAATTCAAGGGTACAGCCCAAAACGGCGCGCGGCCATAACGGCGCAAAGCCATAACTAACTGGAAAATTTCAGTACCTTAACAATTTTGGTACCAATCTCTCTATCTCGACGAGAGAAATCGTTTGATACTAAATTTGGTAAGATTCGGAAATTTTTCAGCAAGTTATGGCTTTGCGCCGTTATGGCCGCGCGCCCAGATGTACCACCTTCAGACACTGAACTCTTCGCGACAAAACGTCCTTTTTTCTTTTTATTTAGGCGGTATTTTGTTGTTTGAATTTTTTATTGTTGTTTGATGATTTTTCTTTGCTTCCTATTGTTTTTTTGTTGTTTTATTGGTGCTTTATTCTTTATTAAAATTTATTTTGGAAGTTCTTTCAGGATTTTATATTTTTGTGAAAATGAAGCAAATGAATTTATTCACTTTTTTGACAAAATTATCAACTAACCCGGATAAACCAAACAAAGAAAATGAAAGAAGAATTGTCCGTTTTTCCAAATCTGCATCAAAACAACTTTCTTCAGAAATTGAAAATAAAGAAAATTCTTCCCCAAAAATTTATAAACAACAAAAAATTGGAAGATTAGTTTCGAGATTAAATACAATTAGTTATTGTGATATTAGTAAGGAGGATGATGAGGATTCTGAATTGGAAGTGATTAATGAATTGGCTAAAGGATTAACTTTGGAAAGGAAAGAACGTTCAGTTATGGAAGCACACGTTTGTTTGTTTTTTTGAAGGGGAGGGGGGGGGATTTTCCAATAAAAAAATTTTTGGGGTCCTTGGGATCAAATGTCCAAAAATTTTGAAGAGGGGAGTGGGGGATTTTTAATAAAACAATTTTTAGGGGTCCTTGGGATGAACTGTCCAAAAAATTTTTAGGGGGGGGGGGGTTTCATAAAAAATTTTTTGGTCCTTGGGATGAAATGTCCAGAAAATTTCTTTTAACTCCTATCACAAATTATTTTTTATTTTGATGTCTAAAAAGTAAATCGATACCCTTCTACTCAAAATTTTTTGCTTAAAGTTTCAATAGTTTCTGTTTGTCCGCAAAAACTTTATTTTCTTTTTTTAATAAAAAATTTTTTGGGTTCCTTGGGATCAAATGTCCAAATAAATTTTTAACTCCTATCACAAATCATTTTTTACTTTGATGTCCAAATTGTAAATCAATACCCACACAACATTTTTTGGCTTAAAGTTCAATAGTTTCAGTTTGTCCGCAAAACTTCGCAAAAATTAATTTTATTTTTCAGGGCTTTTATTCCAATGCTGCTGTCTGCTTACCTTCTTGGAGAGAGCCAAACCAATTGACTGTTCAACAACTTGAAGCTGACGAGGTTGCATTTTCGATTGATGGAGAAACTCATATGATGCGTACTTTTGGAGGTTTGACTTCATTTTTTATAACTGGATTAACAGGGTTTTTTTTAATTTTAGGCGATGAATATTCTGATTGTGTTGGCAAGTCTTCTTCAAGAAAACGTGCTCGGTCTTGTTTAATTTCTTCTGATGATGAAAGCGTTGACTGCGATTTTTTTAATGCTCAAACTGAGGTTTTCTTAAATTTATTATAAATAATGAGCGTTTTGAAGTACTTGTTAACCGTAAATGTTCATTAAAAAATTTTTTTGGAATTTTCCGAAAGAAATTTTCTAGTCTAATCCCCATTTATTATCTTCTCTTGCTCTAAAAAAAATTTTTCAAAAAATTTTTTTAGGACAATCAATGGATAGTTGAAAAAGTTCTTGCTCGTCGTGTGGTCGTGGACCTTCCCAAAACAAGATCAGTCCAGTATTTTTTAAAATGGAAAGGATGGGATTATAAACATTCAACTTGGGAAATTCATTGTAAAGAAAATAATATTGAGGATTTGGTATGATTTTTTCAAAATTTTTTGAACAAAAAATTTTTGTCCGCAAAAATAGTCCGCAAGACTAAGAACAAAAAAATACAATTTTTGGATTTCAAAAATGTTCCAAAAATGGTCTTGAAAAAAGGTTAAAGAATTTATTTTTAGATCACAGAATTCCAAGATCGTGAAGTCTGGCGACAAGCAATTTGTCGTAGAATCCCGGCGAATGAAAGACTTTATTTCTATAATAGTTATATGCTTGGTTCACTCGTTAATTGTCATCAATGGGAAGACGAAATGAATAATTTAATTAAAAGTAGAACTCCAAGACAAGCTCCGATTTATGTTGAAAATTGGGTTGATGAAGAGGCTAAACCAAAGAAATTCGAGGTTTTTTAAAATTAAAGTTTAAGGAGGTAGGGGGGTAGGAATTTTTCTGAAAGAGATTATTTGGGGGTCTATTTTCCATAAGACATTACAGAATTGGCGAACAAAGCGATACAGAAATTTTTTTCTTCTACTGTCGTTAGGGTCGTTTTGTACTTAATCGCAAAGCATTGAAATGCCAAACTCCCAAAAGCCAAATAAGATATCAAGCTGAAAATAACCAAGACACTCTACAACATGGTTGAAAACTTGTCTAAAAACTTACAGTTATTTTTGAATTTCCTCATTCCTGAGATATCTTTAACAGGGCTGCACGTGGATTGCGTGCAGATTGATTGCGTAAATTGCGGGGGTTTTTGCAATTGCGGATTGCGTTTGCGGAATTTTTTCAATTGCGTGCAGCCCTGATATTTACTTCAACCTATTCAAGGATCTTTTTTTATTTTCTCTATTTTCTTCAATTGAATTAAAATATTTTTTCAGTTTATTTTGGAGAATCGTTTTTCAAAGGAGGTAGAAAAAGCATTGCAAGGAATCCCAAATATTGAACACTGCAAGTGTGGAAATGAAGAAGAAAAATGTGGAGCTAAACATGATTGCTGTCCTTATGTTTATTTTATTTATTTTTAAAATTAAAGAAAATTTTTGCAGAATTTCAATCAAAATTATTGTTATTTGGAAGATGGAAGAATTGATTCTAAACAAACATCTATGAATAAATATTGGATTGTTGAATGTACCGATGCGTGGTTCGTGAAATTACCTATTTTTAAAAACACTTTAAAAATTCTTTTTCTTAAAAATCGAAAAGTCCGCAAATTCAAATCCGCAAAATTTTATCCGCAAATTCCAGTCCGAAAATATCAACAAAATCTCCGGTCCGCAAAATTTTATCCGCAAAATTTTCAGTCCGCAAAATTCCCATTCCGTAAAATTTCTCATTTGTTTTCTGACGATTTTTGAAATAATAGTGGAGGACTGTCCCCTTTTTTTCTGTTTTAATTTTCCTTTATCTTCTCTTTTTTTATAAAAATTTTTTTCTCAAGTAAATGTGGCCTTACTTGTCCAACACGAGTTGTTCAAAGAGGACGTCAAATACCTATAGTCATCTTCCGAACATTAGATAGAGGTTGGGCAGTGAGAACTTGTGTTGATATAAAAAAGAAGTCTTTTGTTTGTGAATATGTTGGAGAGGTTTTTTTTTATTTTTTTTTGATTTTTTAATTAAAATTTTTTACTTGAAAAATTCAATTTAAAAAATATTTTTTGGGGTACACTAGAGTATCGATGTATTTTCAATGTTTTTAATGTGGCTGGGTAAAACAATTTTTTTAATTTCAAAACCAAAATAGGTTTCTAGGTTTGTTTCGGAATAAATTTTTTTCCGGGATTTCAAATGGGGTTGTTCATAACCGATTAACCGCCCGGTTAATTTTTCCCTGTGGCGGGGCAAAAGGAGAAGAGAGACAGGAAAAGAAAAAAAGACCCGCCACAGTGAGTAATTAACCGGGCTGTTAACCGGCTTTGAACACCACCTAGTTTCAAATTCCAATTGATAAAAAAACAATCTTTTAATTCCCAATCAGGCACGTAAACAGGATTTTTTTTCGGGGGCCAAGGGGAGAAATAAAATTTTGATTTTTAGTGCCGCAGACGAAAATTTTGAGAAATTTCGAAGGCTATAGGCCAAAAAATTTAATTTATTTGCCCAATCCCCTCCCTAATTTTCTGCTCCTAATAGTTTAGTAATTTTTGATAGGCCTTCAAAAAATTTTCTAGAGAATTTCTTTAACTAGAAAATTAAAAATTTATTTTTAAACAGGTTTTAACAGATGAGGAATCTCTCGAATCCAAAAAGCCAAGTACATATCAATTCCAAATGGATGGATGTGGTCCAAAATATTTTTTTATTGTTGATGCTGCAATTCATGGAAATGTGTTTATTTTTTAAAAATTTTTTTAAATTTAATTTTTTCCTCAAAGGAGGCTAGATTTGTAAATCATTCTTGTGGTCCAAATTTGGCTGTGTATCCTGTATTTGCTGATAGGTTGGATGAACGTTATCATAGAATTGCTTTTTTTGCAAAAAGGGATATTAAACGAGGTTTTTTTTAAATTTTCTAAAAATGGGGAAACTCCGATAAAAACTTGAGTAACTCTTAATTTATTAGTCTTGGAACCAAGTCACTTTTTGAGTTTTTTCGGTTTGGATTGGTCCTAGGTAAGTAGCATTTCCAGTTAGGATGTCTTAAACATCCATAGAGATACGTGAGGGGATGAGTAGGGTTACTCGGAACCGCGGAGACTTTTTTTCGACCCAAAACTAGATCCAAAGAATATTTTGAAAAACCCCACCCGATTTTTCTCATATACACCCGACCCATATCAATCCATAACCAAGATAAAAGTTATTCCCAAAAATTATTTTTTCCGGGTTTCTTCTTTAGGGTCCTGAATTTTTTTTGTTAAATTATTTGACTTTCAAAAAAAAATTTTTTTTTTCTAATTTTTTAAAATAATTTTAGGAGACGAATTGACTATAGGTATAGAAGTTTTCTATTAAATATTTAATTTATTATTAAATAGATTATTGTGCTATTGATCAATTCGCAAAAGGACGGCGACAGAAACAGTGCAAGTTAGTTTATTTAAAATTTTTTTAACCTAAAAATTTTTTAAAATTATTTTAATACATTTTGGAGGTTATTATGATTTTTTAAAAGTTTATTTCTTTTTGGAAATTAAAAAAAATTTTTTTTTGATTAAATGGACGAGTTTTGACTTTAAGAATAATTTTTCGGTTAAATTTTGGACCTGGCTTTTTAATTTTTTTTCAATATTTTATAAATCCTTTTTGGGTTATTTTTGATTTTTAGAAGGCTTCTTATTGTTAGAAATTAAAAAAAAATTTTTTTAAATTAAATAAAATTAAAAAAATTTTTTTTTTCTTTCAGTTGCAACTCAAAAAAGTGTCGAGGTTATTTTTATTATTGAAGAAAAAAAATTTAAAAAATTTTTTAAAAAATATTTTACTCTTAAAATACTCAACAACAACATTTTAACAATTTTTTCTTTTTTCGGTTTATTTGATCTCCTTTTCTCTCTCACATTTTTTTTAAAAACTACAATTTTTCTATTTAAATTTGATTTTTCAATGCTCATTAAAAACACATCTTGCCTTTATTTTTTAAATTTTTTTGATTTTTTTGATGATTTTTTGATTCTATTTTTGATTTTATTTCAATTTTTTTTCGTTCAATTTTTATTAAGAATACAAAAAAAAAGTTTTAAATTTTTTAATCTTAATTTTTTTTTAAATTCTTTTTTCGGGACTAATTTGAAAAATAAAAAAAGTAAAGCGGCCAAATCCCCCTTATTTGTTAGAAAAAGATTGGAAAGTATTTGTTTCCTTTTAGAGTTTTCTGAAGAGATAAGAGAATATTAAGTCTGAAGAGAATATTAAGTCCAATTAAATTTAAAAAAACCCCTATGGGTTTTGAATTTTCAAGTGCTTGTATCTTGGTCCAATGTCATTTCCGGTGAAGGAGAGTGGTACCGTTCGACTCAGCTTACCGAGACGAATTAAATGGTATACATTTCGAAGGGCTTTCGAACCGGACACCGGCTAAAATCCTTTTAGAGTTTTCTGAAGAAAAATATAGAATATCAAGTCCAATTAAATTAAAAAAAAACTCGATTGGCCGATAGGTTATTTGTGACGACCAATGTAGGTTGTGGATTACCCCTGCAATTTTTTGAGAGGAATCTGAGAAAAACAAAGTTTGTTAGCCGGCTCTTTCTTCCACTGCCGACTGATCGCTTCAGTCTTTGTTTTATTTGCTAGGCTGGAGCTCGTTTTACTTTTAAGGGAAAACTTTTTATTTTAAATCAAAAAAGATTTAACTCTATAAAAATGTGGGATAGATCCGTATTATTAGAAACTTTTTTGAAGGAGGACCTTAAGGGGTGATTTTAGGAAAAAGACAAAGGGCTCCCAAAAAACATTAAACATATATTTCAAACAAAGGCTAAGTTTTTCTTTGATTTTCTATTTTTTAATTAATATAATTTAAATTTTCAGCGATAAAAAATTTTTTTTTAATTTTTTATTGATTTAATTGACTTTTTAAATTTATTCAAGTCATATGTGAAGACGTGTAAAATTTTTCCTTTGTTAGAAAATAAAGAGGGGAGATTCTTTGTTAGAAATTTAGAGAGGAGAGGGAGGGAGGGGATGTTGTAAGATAAAGAAAAGAAGAGATAGGAGAAGAGTGGTGAAGGAAGAGTGGTGAGGGAGGAGAAGAGGGGAGACGTAAGGGCGTCTGAAAAAAATTTTTATTGAGGGAAGGATTTAAAAACGTGAGAGAGGGGATGTAAGATAAAAAAAGAAGAGGGGGGGGGGGGTAAGGGCATCTGAAAAAAATTTTTATTGAGGGAAGGATTTAAAAACGTGAGAGAGGGGATGTAAGATAAAAAAAGAAGAGGGGGGGGGGGTAAGGGCATCTGAAAAAAATTTTTATTGAGTGAAGGATTTAAAAACGTGGGAGAGGGGAGGTTGTAAGGCAAAAAAAAAGAAGAGAGAGGAGAAGATTGGTGAAGGGAGGTGTTGTAAGGACGTCGAAAGAATTTTTTTATTGAGGGGAGGATTTAAAAATTTGGGGGGGTAGGGAGGTTGTAAGATAAAGAAAAGAAGAGAGAGGAAGAGTGGTGAATGGAGGTTGTAAGGGCGTCTGAAAAAATTTTTTTATAGAGGGAAGAATTTAAAAATTTGGGGGAGGGGAGGTTGTAAGATAAAGAAAAGAAGAGAGAGGAGAAGAGTGGTGAAGGGAGGTTGTAAGGGCGTCTGAAAAAAAATTTTTTTTGAGGGAAGGATTTAAAAATGAAAAATCCTCTCCCTCCTTCCATTCATTTTCCCTCATTCATTAAAAAATTATTTTTGAATTCTTACTACTAAAGAGAAAAGAGAAGAGTCGCTTATAAAAAATTTCCAAATGAAAATAAAAATATTTATTTTCCTTTGGATATTGTTTATATCCTTTGATAATTCAACTGTTTCTACAAGCAAAGTGGAAAAGATAAAAATTGAAAAAGGAAATAAAGAATTGAAAAATTTTGAAAAAAATAAAAGCACCATAGAAGGGCTTATTGAAAAATTTGGAGATTTGATAAACGTGGAAAAAAAAGAGAAAAGGGAGGCGGAAAAGCAAGCTGCCGAACTTAGGAAAAAATGGGAGGAATTAGGAATCTCGTTAAATGGAAAATTAAAAGAAGGAAAAGTGGAAAAGGATGAAGATTTTCAAAAAGCAGTTAATCATTTTGGTGAATTCCAACAGCAATTTTTAAGTGTTAAAAAAGTAAAAAACATTTATTCTCTAAATGACAATGTTTACGATGCTTGGATTAAAACTGTGGGAGATCATTTAACTAGTTTGTTTGATTTTATGCCTATACATAGTGATCGAGTTATAAAAGAAAATGATCAAGTGAGTAAATGGGAGGTGGATGATGATAATACATGGAAGAAGAATTTGTGGGGAAAAGAAACAATAGAAAAGATGGAAGAGCTATTCGATGACGTTTCATCTGCGGAAGGTCCAGACTCAAAAAATCTAAGTTCAAAAGGTCCATCCAAACTCGACAAACTTGATGATTTTATCGTTTATTTAAATCAACATATCTGTGGGGAAACAATGTTGGCAGAATTAAAAGATAAAAAGGAACGTTTTGGAGGACTAATATTAGCAAAAGGAGATGATAAACCGAAATTCATTACAATTGGAACTGAACGGGCACAAGAAGATTTTACAATGTCAAGTAATGCAGCAATAGAGGGTTTATTGAAATTTAGAGAAAACGCTGATAAAATTTTGATAGAAATTGTTTTGTTATTAAAAAATTATTCTTTTAATTCTGCGAAGGATTTTGAGTCCTTAAAAGAAAATTTTGAAAAATTGGCAGAAAGGGGGGCAAATAAATACTATGCCGTAGAAAATGATTTTGAAATTTTTAAAAATGGGCTGATAAAAAAATTTGGAGACGAGTTTGGGATAATTTTGAAGTGTTATCAAATATTTAAAAGTGTTGGGTTTAATGAAAATGCGGGGAAAAAGGAAAGAGAAAAGAAGAAAAAAGAGATTGAAGGTTTTGATAAAGGGTTATATAAAACCTGTAGAAATAAATTTGCTAAATTACCCGCAGAATTTGATATTAAAAATATTAAAAAGTTTGAGAAAAAAGGATTAGAAACTGATTTGGAAAAATTAAAAGAATTGAGTGAATATAGGTTTGTTTAAATAGTCAGGAAAAAGAAGAGACGACAGGGAGCACTCTCCTTCCTTTTCTAACAATTTCTGAGCTCCATAGTCTTTATATCGGGAATAAACATTATAGACCCTTTGTTTACGAAAAGTAGTCAATTAAAAGTAGAGTGGGACGATATCGATATTTTAGGAAAAATTCGATATCGAGATTGGTCGATATTGACATGACCGAGATCGATATCGATATGCAAGATTTGATCCGAGATCGATATTCGATATTTACCGTATTTTTTAAAAAATATTTATTATAAAATTTTTACCCTTTCCTGCGCCGCAAACGAAAATTTTGAGAATTTTGAAGGTCCTTAAGTCAGATTTTCTTTCATTTTTTGCACCGCAGACGAAAATTTTGAAAATTTGGAAGATATTTAAGCCAAAGAGTCTTCTGGAGGACCCCTCTTCTAAAAAAGAGAATACTCAGCACTGATCCAACCCCACCTCTATGAAAATATCCAAGAGACTAGATTTCATCTCATTTTTTCATCCCATTTTCGAAAATTTTTTTGAATTTTTGATGCTCAAGTAGCTATATTTCTTTCTTTTTCAGCGCCGCGGGCGAAAATTTTTAGAATTTTGGAAGGGCATGTGGCCAGATTTCTTCTATTTTTTTAGAAAAAAATCCTTAGGGGTGTATATTTAATATCGATATCGGTCGATATTTGGGCCGATATATCGGTATCGATTTCGAGATCGATATCGGGTGAAACCGATATCGATATTGGAAAAAGACCGATATTCAGACCGATATATCGATCTCGACTTGTCCTACCCTAATTAAAAGCAGAGGCGGGCATTCTACCGTAATACAAAATTTAAAAAAATTTCTTTAAGCTTCAAATTATTTGACCGATATGAAGTCCTAAAAAATTTACAATTCAAAGAAAAAATTATTGATCAAGAAAGTTTTAAAAAACACGAGTCTAACACAGAAATGTTGGAATATATAAAAGAAATAATTGATATCGAAATGAAAACTGGCTGGTCAAAAAGGAAAAATGTCTGGTTAGAGACAATTAAAAATTTTGAAAATTTGTTAAATAAAGCTGAAGAGGAAACGGATAAATTTATTAAAGAAACAATTGTAAGAGTTTATATTTTATTTTATTGGGAAATAGGGTTGCTGTAAGAAACCACCCGTTTAAAAAGTTCTGACACCTATAAGTTTCACGTTTTTAAAAAATTTTTACGGTCCAGACGCTTCATTGGGTTTCGACACACAGGGACGATTCACAGAAATTACAAGAATTCACACAAATTCACAATCAATTAACAAATTCCTGGAATTGACCAGAACCGAAATTGAATATCTGTTCAATTTTTAGAGCTGGAACAAAGCTGCGCTAAAGACACCGAAAATAGACTTTCTTTAACTAGAGACTAGACTTTCTGCTCTATCGAGAATCTCGATCTCGAAGAATCTTGGTCTTGTATAATCAAAAATTTTTTTACCAAGATCGATCCAACCTCTATTCTTGACTTCTTTTAAATTTCAGGCAAAATTTGATAATCTGATGCAAATTTACAAAAAACTGCGTTTATTTTCTGAAATGAACAAAGTAGCAATTTATCTCCAAAAATCAACAAAAAATTTAACTTTGGCCTCAAACAAAACAATTCAACTTGCAGTTAATGATACAAAAATGTCAAGACAATCCGAATTGGTAAAAGAAGAATTTTTAAAAGCCAAGAAATTGATTGGGGAAGAATATCTTTTGGGTTATTTTGAAAAATGGGAAAAGGTGGAGAAGGAAGAAAAACAACATGTGAGGAAGGAGGAATCTCCAATGCCTTCGGAAATGACAGAATTTTCAATTAACCATTCAAAGTCAAAACAGTCTTTTAGTGAAGATTTACCAGACTCGCATGAATCTTTTGCATCAGCGACAAGTGAAACAGAATCGGAAACTTCAGGATCTGCAATACATTCGCACAACGACTCATTTGGTTCTTCGACAAGTGGAAGCTATAAAAGGTCCCCCGTCTCTGTTGTCAAACATTCAGCTTCTCTGCCAGAAATAAACAGAATGCCAAAGCATGAAGTTATAAAGAAATCAGTTTCTGTACCCAACTTTGAGCTAGATTCGACCACTTCATTTACAGTACTATCAGACATTGTTCTTTTTAACTCTAAAATGAAGTCGAATAGTAGTTCCAGAAAATTAAGACAGCAGAATATGGAAGAAGAAAAGATGAAGCAAAAAAAGATTGGTAAAATTTAAAATTTATTTCTAAGGGTTTCGAAAAAAACATCCCGCCGCTACTAGGGAATCATCGCCTATATGGTGCTCAAGGGCCTACTTTTTTACGTTTTCCACTTGTTTAAGTCCTGTGTTTTCCATCCTAGCAAAAAAAGGATGGTATATGGAGGGGGTAGATCAGTTAACAACATTGCATTTGAGCTATCAGGAGCAAATCGGCAATTTCTTAGAAATTAGAGAAATTCTATATATCAGATAGAAAATTAGTTCCAAACCGGCCCCGGACCTTTACCGGTTCCACGGTTCCGGTTTCAAACCGGTTACAAACCTTTGCCGGTTCCACTTCCGGAACCGCACGGTAACCTTTCCATCACTGGTTGAGAGCTATCAGGAGCAAACCTGCATCTTCTTGAACTGTTAAATAGAAAATTAGAATAGGGAATTGGAATTGGGAAATATTGGGAAGAACATCCTCACAATTCCAAGAATTAAAAGTTGTGAAATAGGCCCCAGTTGAGTTTGTTCTAAACAAGGGGAAACCTCAGAAGTTGTTTAATTAAAAAATTTTTTTAAAGAACAAATAAAAAAAGAATATGGAGATTGGAAAGAGTGGGAAAATGAAGTTAAGGATAATCAAAAACAAGTGGGGGAAAAAGTTAAATGGATTTATGGCGTATTCAAGGAAATTGTAGATTCTGTTGAATTGGTTGAGGCAAAGGAAGAAATAAAAGTATGTGAAAGAGAATGTATTCCAGTGAAAAAATTGCCAGAAGATGATAAAAATTTGATTAGCGATTTGAAATTTTCTAAAACTTGAAGTTGAAAAGTGCAAGTGGATATACATGTATATATCACTCCCGGACACATTGTATATATTATTACTGAAGGGGAGAGCCCCATTTTTGCACAACTACTTTGCGGACGTTTCTGTGGACGTTTTTGACGACTTTTCTGTGAACATATAAAAGCTTTTAAATCTACACTTTCTAATTTATTTTATTTTTTAACGTCCAAAAAATTTTTTTAAAGTCCGCAACAATGTTAGCAGAAATGAATGCTCTCTTCTTCAGAAACTTTTTATCAATCGAGAAAAATTGTGATTCAACGGGGGTTGTTTACAACCGTTTAGTTTTCGCCTGTGCAGCTCCTCAAATGTCTTTAATATTCCTCATGAGTTGCCACACGCGAAAATTAACCGGCCGTGAACAATCCTAATTTCAACCTATAAATTTAAAAAAGTTCCAATTCCCCCTCAATTTTATTTATTTTTAAATGTAAACATATTTATTTTTTAAACGTCATCTTTCGAATTTTAACTTTGTAATTTTTCAATTCCATATTTTATTTAACTAACGACGTATATTTAAAATGCTTCTATTAAATTTATCCTTAAACAAATTTTGATTATGTGGATATAAACTTTTTTTAATTCAAGTTTTTGTTAGAGATCCATTATTCTAATTTTTATTTATTGAGTTAGTGTTTGTAGTTGATGTAGGAATTATGTGTTCTACTTGACTTTATGAATCCAATCAAAAATAATTGGATTTTTCTTGGTGTTGCAAACTAGGGGTCCGGTACCAAAACATTTCTTCATGTTCGGGACCTACGCCCACTGGGTCTGGGACCGTTACCCCATTCCTGGAACTCAAGTAGACCGAAATTTGTGCTCGAAGTAACGTCTATCAAAAACGTTTTGAGGACGCGAAACTTTTGAGGACGAGACCTTTGGCTACTTGGCGTAACCTAATCATGTTTTACTTGCTGCATCGCCTATTAAAATGAGTCCACAAGTGCGAACGTGTTTTTACAGTTGCAAAATATAGTTGGCATGATCGAAGAAATAGCCCTACACTGGAAATAAAACAGTTATTTTTACTTGAGAATTTGCTCGTTTACGGAGTTTAAAATTGAATAATTGAGAAAATATGCAAGTTTTTTTGGAAATTTTTTAAAATTAAAATGTTTCGTTAGTCTGAAAAAAAATTTGGAGTTGTTGGATCCACATTTTAAGATAATTTATTATTAATTTTTAAAATGTTATTTTTAATTTAATGTTTTTCCCTTTTTATTTAAACTATTCCCCCAAAACATTTCAAATGTTTCTTTGCTTCATATCATTTTACAACATTTCCCCAACACATTATTTGAATTTATTTCCCTTTATAGTTTCTTATCAACCTATATATTTCAAACTTGTAAATATTCACCCTTTCATTACTTCCCGACCTTTATCATTTATATAAATAGCTTTTCATATTTCTAATTCTTGGCCTTATTTTGAACTTGTCTTTTAATAAATAAATAGTTGAACTTGTTAGTATTGGTTTCCTCATTTAATTGAGAGAGTTCAATTTAAATATACAAGGCCGGGGACTTTATTGAAGTTTCGCCTAGGGCTGGTCGTTAGGGGAAAAACTTTGGCGGCTTAAAATTTAATTATAAAGTTGTAAGCCTACACCTATCAAAAACATTCTGTTTTTCTTATTTGTTGTAAAAAATTTTGTTTTAATTTATTAAAAGAATTAGCTAAAGATGAAGAAGAGAAAGTTGGGGAAAAAGAAGTCAGAGAAAAACAAGTTGTGGAAACAGACGAACAAGTTGGAAAACAAGTTGGGGAAACAGACGAATAAGTTGGAAAACAAGTTGGGGAAACAGACGAACAAGTTGGAAAACAAGTTGGAAAAACAGACGAACAAGTTGGAAAACAAGTTTTAATTTAAATTGATTTTTCTCATTTTCTCTTCCCATCATCCCTCTAGCAACGACTTAAAATTTTACCTCTCCCCTCAAAAAAATCAATTAAAAATTTTTTTTATTCCCTCTAAATGAATTGACGTCAATACCCCTCTATTTTAAAGACAACAATGAAAGTGAAAAGAGAATTTAATAAAGAATTTTATTTACTTTATTGGCATTAAAAAAAATTTTTTTTTATATTCTGTCCTTTCTATAATAAAATTTAAATTAAAGTAAAAATTAAAAAAAAATTTTTTTTGCCCTTTTTGTTAAATAAAACGGCGTTTTAGTTAGTTTATTGGAGTTATTTCTGTTTTGTTTTGACAGAAATTTTAATTTAAAAAATTTTTTCTTGTTAGAAAAACAAATTTAATTTAAATTGAGGGGTATTTATTTTGTCGATTAGCTAGGGTATTTATTTTTAACCCCCTATAAGGGTAGTTATTTAAAAGGAGTAATTAAGCGAGAAAATTAAAAAATTTAAAAAAAATAAATATTTTAAAATAAATTTTAGATAAAAAAATATTCAAAAAATTTTTATAAAATTAAAAAAAATTTTATGAAAATTCAAAAATTTATTTTAATTTTGATAGCATTATTGCTATTGGAGAGGAAAACAATTGGAGAGGAAAACAAGGCGAATGAAGGCGAAAAGGGAGAAATTGAGACGGTAGAGAGTTTAATTGAAAAGTTTAAAAATATGGTAAGAAGTAATGAATTTGAAAGGATGGTTGGATCTATAAGAGAATTTAGAGGGTATTATGAGGAAAATAAAAAAGAAGATAACGTTGAAAAAGAAATTTTAACCCAACTTTTATTTATATTAAAAGAATTACCTAAAGATGAAGAAGAAAATGTTGGAGAAAAAGAAGTCAGAGAAAAACAAGTTGGAAAACAAGTTGGAGAAAAAGTTGGAAAAACGGACGAACAAGTTGGAAAACAAGCTGTTGATTTGAGTATAAAAACATGGGATGAACAAACAATAAACAAGTTGAAAAGAAAAAGCAAACAAAACATGGATGTGTTTATTGACTATATAAATAAGCTTGTTTGTGGGAAAGAAAAGTTGGAGGAATTAAAGAACAAAGCTAGAGAAATAAAAACAATCATGAAAGAAAATGAACATATAAACAATTATGTTTATATAGTTTCTAGAGACTATAGTTTGCAGGCAATTGAACGATTGTCCAAATTTCGAAAAGAAACCGATTCAATTTTAATTAAAATTGTATTGCTAAAGAAGGGTTATCCAACAAATTATTTTAATTTTGGAGAAAATTTAGAAGAAACAAATAAAAAATTTAAAGAATTGGTTAAGATTGGAGATGGAAAATATTATTTAATTAAAAAAGAATTTGATAATTTAAAAGAAGGAATAATTAAAAGTATAGAAGGAAAAAAAGGGAAAAGAAAAAAATTTATAAAATGCCAAAAAATAATTAAAGAAAGGAGTGAATGGTTTGATAAACAAGGAGAATTGGAATATATGAAGCATTACTTGCTTGATAAAAGAAACCCTGTAAAGTTTTTAAATAAGTTGGAAAGAGTAAAAAAGTTGTTAAAAAGAAAAAGAAAGGAAGAAGAAAAGTTGTTAAAAATAAAAGAAGAAGAAAAGTTGGCAGAAAATAAACTTGAAGAAATGAGAAAAGAAACAATTAATGAAATGCCCCCAATAGTTAAAACAATAATAAATAAGGTGGAAATAATCGAACAAGTTTTAATAGAGGGGAAATTGTTGGAAAGAGAATTGGAAGCATTAAAAGAGTTTTCGAAAGTGCATACAAAAGTTGATTTTATAAACAAGTTGGAAGCAATTCAAACAAGTTTGGAAAACAAAAAAGAAAACAAACATGTTGGGGAAAACATAGAAACAAGTAAAACAAATGTTGGGGAAGACATAGAAACAATCCAAACAAGTTTGGAACACAAAGAAGAAAACAAACATGTTTGGGAAAACTTGGAAACAATTCCAACAAATGTTTGGGAAGATCCAGAAAACAAACGTGTTGAGGAAAACTTAGAAACGATTAAAACAAATGTTTTGAAAGAATTAGAGAAAATTAAAACAAGTTTGGCAAAAAAGCAAGAAGGAAACTTTAAAAAAAATGAACAAAGTACAATAATAAAAAAGTTGAAAACAATACAGAAAGATGCAAGAATTGAAAAGTTTAAAACTTCTTTAAAAATGTTGGAATCAACTAAAACAACATTTTATGCCGATGAAATGAAACAAGAGTTACTAAACAGAATTCCAAAGTTTATTGAATGTTTTAAAAACAAGACAAAGAAAAGTTTTGAACAAGTTTTAAACGAGTTGAAAATAGCAAAAACAAGTTTATTAAACTTGAAAGGTCAAACAGAGGTGTTAAACAAGCTGGAAAATATAAAACAAGTTTTAGAAGAGAAAGTAGAGAAAAACAAAGTTTTAAAAATGTTTAGAGAGGTAACAAACAAGTTTAAGAAAAATAAGGATTATGATAAGTTTGTTGTGAATTCAATCAACAAAACAAAGGAAATGTTGGAGGAGGGAAAGCCTTATGAACATGTTCTAAACAAGTTGGAAATAACTATAAATTATTTAACAAAATTTATAACACGAATAAATTTGTTTAACGAGTTGGGATTAACCAAACAAAGTTTTATGGAGAAAGAGAGTGAAGAAAAATTATTTGAACATTTGGAGAGGATGCATGAGATTTTATCAAAAAAAATAAGTTTAGAAACATTGGAAGAAATGAAAAAAAATTTGGGAGTTGAGGGGGATATTGTAACTAAAGAAAACTTGATTGATGAAGAATTATTGATGACTATGCATCAAAAAGTTGGACATATACAAAGTAATATTATGAAGGAACCAGGAGATAATAATGAAATCAAGAAATGTAAAAAATGGGAAATGCCAGAAAGTAAAGAAAAAAATCATGAATTTACAAAGAAAGTGGAAGCGTATAGGTTAGTTATTATTTCCGCAAATTTTTGCGGACTTTTTTAGCGGAAAAATTTTTGCGGACATTTTTTTGCGGAAAAATTTTTGAGGACATTTTTTTGCGGAAAAATTTTTTGCGGACATTTTTCTCTGAAAATTTTTAGCGTACATTTTTTTTGTGGAAATATCTGCAAACCTACCTATCCGCAAAAATGTTGCTACATTGCATCTTTGTCATATAATATTAGAAAAGTCCGAAACTCTCAGTTTTGCGACTTGTTAGCTTTTTTGTTAATCTCGAAGGTTACCTAAGTCTTGTTTTTGGAAAAATTTCAGTCTTGAATGTTTCTAATGTATATTCAATTCAATATAGATTCAACTTGGTCGATCGTTTTGTCTGGTTAGAAAAATTAACATTGACGAAAATAGTTAAAGATAAGGAAAGAATTCGAATTCTAGAAAGTCTAAATGCAAGTATTAAAGAAGCTGCAGATCAAGAGGGTGAAAAGACAAATGAAAAAAAGAAAATGATGAAGAAATTAAAAAGTATAAATGGTGAAATGGCAGCGAATTTAGAAAGCCTTGAGGAACATTTAAATAAATCTGAGATTGTGATGAAAAATTTTATTGATGGTGCTATGGTAAGGATAATTATTATTATAGTAATTTTTGTGCAGACAATTTTGTAAAAAATTTTTTCTTGTGAGACTTACAAATCCATCAAGAAATATGTTTATCTTAAGTGCTTAAGTGTAAATGGGATCAACCCAGAAGGACATAACCCAGATTTTATTAAGACGGACCCAGGAGGTCAAATTACCCAAAATATCAAGTACAAATTTTTGGCGGAATAAGGATTTATGCTTATTAATACGGATTTGTTAGGATTAAGGGGGATTAAGGAGACGGAAATACTCTTGTGCAACTGTCGAATAATGCAAAAGAAAGGAAGCAAACGTATTCTTGATACTGATAAACCTTTATCCACCCAAATATTTGTATTTGACCTTCTGGGTAATTTGATCTCCAGGGTCTGACCTTCTGGGTGGACCCGTGTAAATATCAAAGTGAAGGGAGTCGAACAGTTGGGGGGGGGGGGGGCAAAACTTGTCGTTTTTTATTCATTATTTTATAAATTACTACTCAATTTTAGATAAGAATTGAAGACTTGGCAAGAATTTACAGACAAATTCGTTTACATTCTGGAATGAATAAAGCTGTTTTGGAGCTTTTTAAAAGAACAGGAAATTTAATTTTAGCTTCAGGAAGTACGATCAAAGATGTTGTAAACTACAATAAAGGTGGAAAGATAGCCAAAGAATTTGAAATTGGCCGGCAATTATTGAAAGGGGTTATTGGTGGATATCGTACGAAATTGGACTTTCAAGATCCTGTGACTGTTAACAGAATTTATGAAAAAGTAGATTGGGGTTATTTGGGTCAAGAAGTGCCAGAATTTTCGGATACAATGTCAGAATTAAGTTCATCAACATCAATGCTTGATTTGGATGAATTGACTGAGTCGGTGGATCAATTATCGTCGGTGGATGAATTGCCATCTGTGGATGAAGTGACATCACCGAATGAATCATTCTTCACATCACCCTCCTCAAAATCTTCTGTTGGATCTGACAAAGAATTGAAATTTGGTTCCCCTGCAAGTACAAGCCTATCGATGAGTGAGCTCCCAAAGTTTGGAACATTCACATCACCCTCCTCAAAATCTTCTGTTGGATCTGACAAAGAATTAAAATTTGGTTCTCCTGCAAGTTTTACAAGTTTCCGGTCAAGCCAATCGATGAGTGACCTGTCAAAGGTTTCGAGCAGTAACCCGAAGAAACTATCAAATAAAGAAAAGAAAAAGGAAGCTAAACTCAAGATACAACATGGTAATTCTAAAATAATTGGCAAATGTCCTGTCTACCTGTCCGCAAAGAGAATCCGCTCTTTTCTTTCCTTTTCTTGCATTTTTTGCGTTGGGAGAAGTGCACCCCCTCATTCTCCGTTTTCAGCATTTTTCCTTCTCAATACAATACCGTACTGCACAAAAGTATAAGAACACTTTTAAAAAGCTTATAGCTTGGGACATACTTGACCAAATTTTAGCAAATTTTGTGTAAATATGTGGATTATAAAGAGAAATACGATTAAATAATTAAAATTTTAAATTTTTTAAAACATCTCTCCAAAACTTAAAATTATTAAAATTTCTCGATTTTTTTTACTGCACAAAAGTATAAGAACACTTTGGTTTTTCGTAGTTCTAACAATAGGAAAAATCCGAAAAAAATTCATCAGACATATATATGCATACTATGAAAAAATAAAAAAGAACTAGAACCATATCTTTACCCGGAGCTGAGATACTGAGATCTCAAAAAACAACGTAAAACAGGGTTTTTCAACTTTAAAAAATATTTTCGACCCTTATGGATTACTGTAAATTTTGATTTTTGGCTCATTCGAAAGCCCTTGAAATTTGCTACAAGAAAGCACCAATTTTATTTTTAAGAAAAAATTTTAGAGAGAGAAGCAGGCATTAAACTTCTGATGCAGAAAAAAATGCCTTAATGCCCCATAAAATTCCCCTTAAAGTCGCTTCCGAAGTTTGAATGCATGTACCTCTCTCTAAAATTTTTTCTGAAAAATAAGATCGATGCTATCTTGTAGCAAATTTGAAAGGCTTTCGAATGAACCCAAAATCAAAATTGAAAATACTTCGTAAGGGGTCGAAAAATTTTTTTAAAGAGCCTTACCCCCGTTTTACGTTGATTTTTGAGATCTCAGTATCTCAGCTCCGGGTAAAGATATAATTCTAGTTCTTTTTTATTTTTTCATAATATCATTATGTATCTTTGCTAGAAGTTTTGTAGATTTTTCCTACTCTTGGAAATATCTTTTTTGTAAAGTGTTCTTATACTTTTGTGCAGTAAAAAAAATCGAGAAATTTTAATAATTTTAAGTTTTGGAGAGATGTTTTAAAAAATTTAAAATTTTAATTATTTAATCGTATTTCTCTTTATAATCCACATATTTACACAAAATTTGCTAAAATTTGGTCAAGTATGTCCCAAGTTATAAGCTTTTTAAAAGTGTTCTTATACTTTTGTGCAGTACTGTATGTTTTCCTTTTCCTACTTGCAAAATAAATTTATAAATTTTAAAAGATGATTTAAAAATATATTTTACAATAATAAATTTTGGATAACATTCTCAAATACCAAAATTAGAAACCATGTAGATATTCGATAACTAGTAATAGGGATTTTTTCTTTGATCAAGTTTTTGATCAAGAGTTTGATCGTAGAACAATGGGATCCAGAATTTTTCTACTGAGGAATTATTTGAAAATAGATTAAAATTATAAAAATAGATCCAAATTATAAAATATCAAAGTGTCATATTTAAATTATCTTTTAAAATTTTTAAAATTTATTTTGCAAGTAGGAAAAGGAAAACATACTGTATTGAGAAGGAAAAATGCTGGAAACGGAAAATGAGAGGGGCACTTCTCCCAACGCAAAAAATGTAAGAAAAGGAAAGAAAAGAGCGGATTCTTTTCGCGGACAGGTAGACAGCCAACTGGACATTTGCCAAAATAATTATATGAGTTTTCCCGAGGAATCGGAAGAAAATTTCGAAAAAAACCTCAAAGATATCGAAAATCCAAAAAAACCTTGAAAATCGAAATTTCGAAACAGCTCTATTAGAACATATTAGAATCTTTGATATTAGATTTTCATGTAAAATTCAATCTCTAAGCAAAAATCGCCCTCTAAAATTTATAAAAAAATTTTTAATTTATTCTTTAGAAAAAGAAGTTGAAAAATGGAATGATTGGAAATTTAAAAACGCTGGAACTGATGACGAGGAAACCGTTGGACAACTTAAACTTTTGGATGTTCAAGAAGAAGCAAAAAACAATTTTGCTTGGTTTAATCATGTGTTTTCGGCAATTATTAAATTAGATGAAAGAAAGATTGTTCCAGAATTCAAGGAAAATATTTGTGAAAAAGAAGGAATGAATTGCACTCCTGTTTCTAAAATTCCAGAAAAAACTGAAGATTTGATTGACGAAATGTATGGAATTATTTAAGAATGAAAAGATGAGGAAGAAGATGGGTATTAAAAAGATGTATAAAAGTCCTTTTTATTTTTTAAACACAACTCCATTTTCTTATACCATTCATATTTATCCCTCCAAATCACTAAAAGATACCAAATACAATGTATTTTTTCTATCATTTTTTAAAATCACTCTTATTTATCCCTCTATTTATCCCAACGTCTCTAAAATATGTATTTTTCTAAAGTTTTCTCCTTTATATTTTTTAACCATAATCCCCTTTATTTTAACACAATCCCCCATTATTTATCCCTTCTATTTATCCCAATGTCCCTCAAAGATACCAAATACCATGTATTTTTTCTAAAAGTTTTCTCCTTTTTATTTTTTAAACACATCCACTCTATTTTAAAAACAATCCTCATTATTTTAAACTCAATCCCCATTATTTTAAACTCAATCCACTCTTGTTTATCCTTGCAAATCCATAAAAATTACCAAATACCATGTATTTATTCAATCATTTTTTAAAATCACTTTACCACATTTTTTACTGAATTTTCAATTTAAAAAGCAAGTATTTATGTAAGTACTCTATCATATATTCTAACACTAAAAGTTTATCCTGATTAAAACTAGAGACCGGCGCGGGACGGGATCCCGACGTGATTTTCCGGGATCCCGAAATCTCGGATTTTTTTTATTTTCGGAATCTTTCGGGATTCGGGATTTATCCCTCGGGATCCCGTTCCAGCATCGGTTAAGAAAAAATACCGACATGGGATTCCGGAAGTGCTATTTTGCCGGTCTCTAATTAAAACACCACCATTTATTTTAAATGTTTTATTTTTCTAAAATATACCTCAGCATATCACAAATATAGATAGGTACATGTTGGAATCCGTCAGGGGATTTCCCGGGTCTGATCCAAAAAGTAGCCGGATTTTCAGCATATTATCTGATTTATTTCATGGGATTCTGACCCTCTCGATAATTCAAAAGTCAAATCCATTACGGATTCCAAGACCATTTACCTATCTCTAATCGCAACATTGAACATTTAACTCGTTTTATATAAATTTTCATTCATAAACGATAAAATTTAAAATTGTGTAAAGGTAGGGTTTTATATGTAGGAAGGGTTTTATATGGACTATTAATCGAAAAATATGGACTATAATATGGAATAAAAATCTTAAAATATGAACTGTAAAATATGGATCAAATATGGGCCGAAAACAAAAAATTTTTAACGGAAAATTTCCATTTTTAAGCAGAAAACAACTGTCCGTAAAACGTATGAAAAGATTTTCGGTAAATCACATATGTAGTTAAATGAAAAAATTTTTTAACAATAACTTTCAAAATTGTTAAAATTTTAAGATAACTGAAATATGAAAATTTTTGCATATTCAAATTTAAAATTTTTGCTTAAAATTTAAATTAAATAAAAATGACATTTTATCCCAATTATTAAATAAAAAGAAAATAGTGTATAAAAAAGAGAGACGGTTAGAGAAATGAAGGATTTTTTGATGAGAAATCCGTCCTTTTCCCTTATTTTTGTTAGCTTTTTAATCTAAAAAATAAATTTAATTTTTAGAAGAAATTTTTTATAAATGGAAGTTGATTCAAGTAAAATACCGGTAAATGGCCAAATTGCTGCAAATGTTTGTTTGGCGGATATTGGGTTTGTTTAATTTTGTAGAATTTTTAAAAAAATTTTTTCTCAAGGGAAATAAATGAAGAATTAATCAAATCAAAAACCAAAAAAGATTTGAAAGGGAAAGCTGCAGCAGCAATAAAAATTTTGAGATCTTTTATAATTTCTAATGATTATGAAGCTGCTGAACGTTTTGTTTCTTCGGTCAAATTGCCTGAAAGTGCGACAAATAATGACTGGGCTCGGTGGTTTTATTATTTGGGATTGATTGAGGCAATGAAGGGAATTAATTTAAATAATTACAAAACGGCTAAAAAATATTTTGAAATTGCTTTGAGAAAGGCGCCGACAAATGGGGCTATTGGATTTAAACAGGAAGTTAATAAGGTTGGTGTTTATTTTTGTTTTTTTTTTATTTTTGAGGTTTTTATAAATAGGGCTGTTGTTTCTAGCAAATTTTTTAGATATTTTTAGGCCTGTTTAAGTTCGTTTTAAACGTTCTCGTTTTGAGGAGAAAATTTTAAAGTGAATTGGTTAAGGTTTCAGATCGGTTCGAATGGTGGGCCGTAGGTAACGTGCGTTTGTGCCCCTCCTTTATTTAATTTTTCCGAGATTCCATTCTAGTTCTTTCGACAATTCTTTTTGTTTGATAAGCTGGGAACGGATAATTTTTTTCCTAAAGTTATCCTTCCTATTTTTTGTTTATTTTTATTCTAATTTTGAAAATACACTCTCACTTGGTCGTTCCTGTCTTTTTGAATTTTATTTTTCAAAAAATTCTCTTTTTTCTAAAAACTTTTTTTTAAATTTTCCAGTGGATGGTTCTTGTAATGCTTCTAATTGGTGAAATACCCGAAAGAAGTCTTTTTCGTGCGAAAGAATTTGAAAAAGTTTTGCTTCCTTATATGCGCTTGACTAAAGGTTTTTTTCTCATTAAAAATTTTCTAATTTTTTTTCAAGTCGTAAAATTGGGAGATGTTGAAGGCTACAAAAAAGTAAAAGAAGAATTCGATATTGAATTTACTGAACATAAAACGATGACTTTAGTTGGACGTATTCATCAAAGTGTTATTCGAACAGCAATTAGGCAGATTGCTTTGACTTATTCTCGTATTTTTATTTCTGATATGGCTGCTAAATTACAGGTTATTTTTGGAATATTTTTAATAGGGAGCGGGGCGAGTTATGTCCAGTCGAATTATCGGCTTTGGAAGCGTTTGAGCTTTGCAATATGAAGTTGAGGTTTTTCTACCGGATGGTACCATTAAATTATCATTTGATGATGATAGAGATCGGAAATTTTGAAAAGCCTGGACCTATTCCTGAACTCTGGGGTTGATTTATTGCCCTGGACTGGATCCTAGGCCTGTAGTTTAGGAAAAAACCTAAGCACAGGAAAAACTTATTAGTAAGGTCAAAAAATGCCTGGACCTGGACTATAGTTGCAGGAAAACTCAGGCCTGGGTTTAGACTCATTGTCAGGCCGATCTCTAGTAGATGATGTTTCCTTATAAGTAGATTAACTCCATTGGAAAAAATGCGATTTTACTTATAAAATTCAAAAATTAAATGGTACTCTCTTTATTTTTCTTTAATCCTTTTCAATTTTCTTAAAGTCTCCAACAGTTGAGGATGCTCATGATACAGTTATGAAAGTTTTTAAAGAAGGAATTCTTCGTGGTATGGTTGTCACAAACGATCCAGAATTTAAAAATCAGCCATATGTTAAATTTGGGGAGGCGGATGATCAATATAGAGGAACTGAGCCACAAATAGAATTTGACAAGAGAATCAAGGAATTGTTGGATTTACATAGTCATGCAGTTAAGGCTTTGCGTTATCCGGATAATGCTAATCCAGAGGTTGAAACTATTGAGGAACAACGTAAACGAGAGCAAGAGGTTTGTAAAAAAATTTATTTTTGTTGAGATAGGGTTGACTATGAAGAAAACTATAGTCCCTTTGAGCCAAAGTCTTTGGACTTATGGGTTGGGCGACCCCAGCTGCGGAGATCGACCAGACCAGGCCCGTAGCCAGGGGGGGGGGGAATTCCCCCCCCCCCCCCCCCCCAAAAAAAAAATCCTGGCTACGGGCCTGGACAAGACAACAAAAAACCTTTCTTTAAAAGTTTATTTAATAACCAAATGAAATGGCTGGAAAGAGAACCTGCCCGATTTGATTAAATTTTAACTGACAATGAATTGTTTGGTCTGGCCTGGGTTCTCTTTCCTTTTATTTGCTTCAATAATCTAGACTTGACAAATAATTTGTTCTATAATCTCCTTGGGATGAAATGTCCAATTTTCGAATTTTATTATTCCCACATATCCTATCGGGACACGCCCGACTTGCCGCGGGCCGACTTGTCGCGGCCGACTTGTCGCGACCGACTTGCCGCCGGCCGACTTGTCGCGAGGCCGACTTGTCGCCGGCCGACTTGCCGCCAAGCTTTTTAATTAACACTCCCCTTCCACAAGGTCTACGCGGAAAAAAGTTTTTGCCGCTGCGGAGGAAGCCGGGCATGTCGAGCGGAACGACGGCCGCCGCTTCGCTACGGTCGCCGCGAGCGAAGTGAGCACGACCGCAGCGAAGCACGGCCATCGTGTAGCGAAGACCATGCCCGGCCTACCCTTCGTAGCAGCACAAAAACAGTTTTTCCAGCGAAGATTCTGTTGGTCATAACTTTGTTCAGAATCATCCAATCGAGCTGATTTTGGTGTCATTCGACTCAGCTCGACGAGCTCTTTCGATTGACATATAAAATTGTCCAATTTTGAGTCTGGTACGGAAACTGTAGTTAGGGGTTTTTTAACTTTGGAAAGTTTTTTTGTAAAATTTTTGTTTTATAATTCAGCATGGTCCCATTTGATGGTCGTTGGGACCATTTTAATTGATTATAAATCAGAATATTTAATTAAAAAGCTTGGCGGCAAGTCGGCCGGCGACAAGTCGGCCTCGCGGCAAGTCGGCCGGCGGCAAGTCGGTCGCGACAAGTCGGCCCGCGGCAAGTCGGGCTGTACCCTATCCTATCAAATGTCGAATTATTTTAGAAATCTCCGACAATTTTTTTACCAAAATGTTTAAAAAAATTTCGTTTTAATGAGGCCAATTTTCTACTAACATTAAAATAATTTTAATTTAATTAGAATTTCTTTCTTATTAAGGCACTTGAAGCTGCAGCTGATGAAGAAGATGACGACATGATTGGATAAATTGTGTTTTTTTCTTTTTAATTTTTTTATTCAAAAATATTAAAAAAAATAAATGTGTTTAAATTAAATTTTTTTTAAATTTATTTTTTAAATGTTTATTGGGACATTTTAGTTATTTTTCTGTTTTTAAAGGAAAAATTAATTTTTTTAAATTTTAAAAATGTCTGAATGGATTGAATATAAAAGTCAACTATTAAAAGCCTATTTTTCTTCAAGTGGTGGAGTGGCAAACAAAGATTCTGCATTTTACAAGGAATTTGTGTCGTTTCTTTCTCGTTATGAAACAAAACTTGCTAATAGGTTGGTATTTTTTGATATATTTTTTTAATATCCGAGACTCTTGATCTTGATTCCATGACTTCTTGGGGGTTTTTTCGATCTTTAGCCGTGGAAAATTTTCGGTCTCGGACGTTTCTAATAGGAACCCGCTCATGTAGTCATGAAAACTTGAGCATGGTCCTTTGGATAAGCTCAAGGTAATGGGGAGAAAAAGAAAACCATTTAGTTTTTTACAAGCCAGCCAATCTAAAACCTAGCAATTGGTCAGCTCCGTAAGGTCATAAAAGACTCCTTGTCTATTGCTGACGATCTGCATTGAACAAAGTGTTCGTTTTCTCGAATTAGCAAAATCAGTTATGACATTTTTAGTTATCTTCGGTGTGTGGGGGAAAATAAAGAATTTTTATCTTGAAATTTTTTAAAAATTCATTTTTTAGCACTTCAAAAAGGTCTGCCAACACCAACCTTTTAGAAATTGATGAAGACATTCCTTGTAATTCCCATGGAGTGCCCCAAACCGAATTTAATAAATTTTTTTCAACAAATGTTGTTATTTGTGAAAATGTGGCAGATAAATTGGCTTTGAGGAATGTAAGGGGATTTTTGTGATTTTTGAGGAAAAAAATTTTTTTCAGATCCCCCCTTTAATAATTAAACAATTCGAATTTATCATTTCCCTCTTTTACAAATTCAAAAATTCAAGAAATTTCAAAAAACTAAAAAAATTGAGAAGTGGACAAATAAACTTGCCTATATATCAAAGCAAAGATGAATTGCTTGAAAAATTGGAAAATGTTTGATTTTTAAAATTATTAAAAATTTTATTTTTTGCAGAATCAAATATTGTTAATTGCTGGTGATACTGGTTGTGGGAAAAGTACACAGGTTAATTTAAAAATTTATTATTTTTTCTAATAGTGAATGTGTAGTTTGAGATTTAATTTTGGTCATTAAATTTGTTTGGATGGAAACTTGAATTTTTTCAAATTATTCTAGTTTAGTTAATAGGATCAGGGTATCAAAATTCGTGGATTTTTTTAAATTTAGTTATCAAGGTTTTTAATTTGTTTGTAATATGTATTTTTTCTCCTAATTTCTGTTAAGTTTTGCGTATCCCAATCAAAATTTCGCAGCCGTAATACGTGGTTCCCTATGTCCCCAGATTCTATTAAACATTGTAATTTCTTCTCCTTAAAATATTTTGTTTTAGTTACCCCAATATTTACTTAATGCTGGCTACACCAAAATTGCATGCACACAGCCTAGGAGAATTGCTTGCACAGGTTTTTGAATAAATAATTATTTTTCTAGTTATTTAAAAGCCCTCTCCCAAAGAGTAGCGCTTGAAATGCTTAAACAATTTGATTCTGAAATTGCTTACCAAACAAGGTTTTGCCCTTTTTTGGGTTAAAAAAGTATGAAAATTTCAAGGTTTGATAAAACAAAAACAAGTTCGACTCGAATGCTTTTTCTAACAGAAGGGGTTCTTTTACGCCAACTTGTTGATGATCCTGGTCTACAACGTTATAATGTAGTTATTTTGGATGAGGTTATTTAATTTTTAAATTTTGGGGTGTTTCCGCTATTTAAATTTTAGACGACGGGGAAATTTCGTGAGATGTCAAATACAAAAATTGGGGAGCAGGCCCGGATTGGGCAAATAAGTAATATAATATAATATCGGCAAATAATTGGCCAAATAAGCAGGCCAACGTACCGGGCGTTTCGGATTCGACCATTTACCCAAAAAATTGACTGAAAGAGGAGATGTTTTAATTTTTGTTAACCCTTTCTCATAACCCTTTCTCACTATACCCTTGCTCTTGCGTTCCTTTTTTTCCCCTAATTTTCGCAAACTTTGAAGCCCCATAACTTTTTTAGTTCCTTATTCCTATCCAAAAATGGAAAAAAATTTTCTAGTGTAAATTGTTGATGCTTTATCAATTGGTATCAGAAAAATAAAAAGTTTTGCCTTCTCTTTGGGAGGTTCCCTTTATTAGAAAATTTTAACTCTTTCTCATTAAAAAATTTTTTATATTTTTAGGTCCACGAACGTAATATATCTGGTGATTTATTAGTTGCTTTACTCAAAAGTGCTTGCCAACGAAGAGAAGACCTCAAATTAATTTTAATGTCAGCCACTATAAATATTGAACTTTTTCGTTCTTACTTTCCAGGAGCGCCAGAAATATCTGTTCCAGGACGTCTTTTTCCTATTGAATTGAGGTTTTTTTTAATTTTTTTTGAATTTTTAAGAGCCTTTTTTCAACAGATATATGCCTCCATTAATAAGAGAAGTTGACATTTCTCGTAAAAAATCAACAAAAATAGATGCTGGTCCATATGTAAATATTTTACAATTAATTGACAAAAAATACAAAAGTAGTGAAAGAGGAGATGTTTTAATTTTTTTAAATGGAATATCTGAAATTTCAATAATTGCTGAGGCCTGTAAAGAATATGCTGAATTTACAAAGAAATGGATTATTTTAATTTTGCATAGTACTCTTTCTGTTGAAGAACAACAAAAGGTTTGGATTTTGTGATTTTGTTGCTAATTGTGTGTCCGTCTGTCGTTGAGTTGTCTGTCTTTTTGTGAACTTCTTTGATGAATTTTCTGTGTTTCGGTGAATTGTCCGTCTGTCGCTGAATTGTCCGTCTTTTCGGTGAATTGTCTGCCTTTCGGTGGATTGTCCTTTCTTTGATGAATTTTCTGAGTTTCGGTGAATTGTCTATTTTTAGATGATTGTTCCTTCTTTCGTGAATTGTCTGCTTGTCGGTGAATTGTCTCTATTATTTACTTTAAAAGATTCCAAAAATTTTTAGGTTTTTGACCTTGCACCAGTAGGTATCCGTAAATGTATCCTTTCAACAAATATTGCAGAAACGTCTGTAACAATTGATGAAGTTCGTTTTGTAATTGATTCTGGTAAAGAAAATTTGATGGTTTATGATCCATCAATTAGAACACACAAACTAACAGAAACATGGATTTCTAAAGCTAGTGCTAATCAGAGAAAAGGTTTTTTTATATTTTTATTTAACAAAAGGAATCTGACCCTTTAAAATTGAAAATTCTTGAAGTCGTTGAGGATATTCAGAATAAGAAATTGTTTTTTTGTTTGGAATTTCCTACTTTGTTTACTTAAATTGCCCCATTTGTGGTAAGCCTTGACGGCTTTCAGAGGTTTTAGATATTTTGGCATTACGACGCGTTCCTTAAGAAATCACTTTTATTTTACACTTTTTAAGTAGGGTTGGGGGCCCGGTCCGAAAGATTGAGTCAGGCATCGTATTTTGGCCCGGAAAAGACTCGGTCGGGCCGGCCCGAAAAAGATGACCCCATCCGACTCGAAAACCCCAACCCTACTTTTAATCTACTAGTCCTAGGTCAACTTTTCATTAAACTTTTTTAATTTTCAGGAAGGGCTGGAAGGACAGGTCCAGGTGTTTGTTTTCGTCTCTACTCTGAAGAAGAATTTTCTAAAATGGAAGATTTTACCTTGCCAGAAATTAAACGAGTTTCTTTGGATACTTTAATTTTACAAATTTTGGATATGAATATGCAAAGTTTTTTTTTAATTTTGAGAGAAGAGAAAATTTTTTTATTTTTTTAGTTGATGTTCGCGATTTTCCTTTTCTTGAAAGCCCAGAAATTGGCCCTTTAAATCAAACGTTAGAATCACTAAAAAGTCAAGGTGTAGTGAATGCACTAAATGAGAAAATGTTAACTCCACTTGGAATTATTTTGGCAAGATTGCCTGTTGATATTCCGATTAGCAAGGTTTTTTTTCTAGTATTTTGTGAGGAGGGAGGAAGTTTTCTGTTTCTTTTTTCCTATTAAATCTGTACTAAGTTAGAGAATGGCCCGATTTATTCGATTTTCCTTGAGCCTGGCCTGGCCTGGACTTGTTTTTTTTAAATACTGCTTTGAGGTAGGATGTTGTAATGTCGAACCCCATGGTTTGGCATTTCAATGGCCTTTTTGGGGAACGGCATTTCAACATGTTGGCATTACAATGGTCTCTTGTTTGTGAAATATATTTTTGTAAAGCTGTGTTCTTTAAAATTTAAATTAAACTGTTATAAAATTTTTTTGTTTTGAAATTTCCATTGGACTTATGGGACCCCCTTTTTATCCTTACATTATTTAAAACTTTTCCCCCTTAATTTTCCCTCTATTTAGATGTTAATCTATGCTTGTGTTCTAAATAAATTAGAAATTGCATTAACTATAGCTGCAGGTCTATCAGTACAATCACCTTTCACCAACCGTTCTTTTCGCGATTCTGATTGTGTAAATAGTCGACAACATCTTTTGTCAGATATTGGAGATCCTTTTACACTTTTACGTGTTTACAGAGAATGGCTAAAATTGAGAATGGATGGAGGGCAAGACACGCGACGTTGGGCGCGTCAATTAGGAATTGAAGAAACTCGACTTTTTGAAATAACAAAATTAAGAAGACAATTTAAAGAAATATTAGAACAAGCAGAATTAATTCCAAAACAAGAAGCTAAAGAATGGGAAGAATTAAGTTCGAAAGAAAGAAGAATGCTTGTTGGAGAGAAACGAAAACTTTTTGATTTGAAAAAGAAAGCTGGTTATGAAGGAAAGAAAACTAAAATTTTGAGAGAAGGACAACATTTTGATACAATTTTGGAAAAAAGTGGGAGAGGATTGGAAGAGGAGGAAGAAAAGGAAAGAAGAGGTTAGTTTTTGGGGGAATGGGTGGTTTGGGGGTTGTCAGAAACTCGGAGGACTTTTTTCGGCCTGAGCACGATCAGAATAAAATTTAGCCCCCACCTGGACCTTTTTCTCAGTGTCTCCCGTTCCTGGTTGGGGTGTTTGTTTTTTTTCTGGAAGGAGGGAGCAAACTGGTCCTCCGGTTATTCCCTTTCCGTCGCAAGGCTATACATAACTTTGTTTTATATTTTTAAATCTGGGACACCTATCGTTATTTCAACCTAAAAATTGAATCACAAAATTGGATCAGAGATTAGAAAATTTTAAACAAACTTATGTAGCTCTGGGACTGAATGGCCTCGTGGGTGGGGGGGGGGTCTCAAAACGTACTCGGAAAAGATGTCACAAACTGAACAAAAAATTTTTTTTCAAGGCCCTCAAATGTTGGAGAACACCCAAGATCAAATTCAACATTTGGAATTTTCACTTTTATCTTCTGGAAAGGCTTTAGAACGTGAATTAGCAACTCATAAATTTGACGATATTTTGGCTATACAATTAAAATTAATTCTTGCTATGGGAATTTATCCTCAATATGCGGTTGTTGATCCAGCAAATAATTTTCGTGTAAGGAGACAAAATTTTTTATAAAAAATTGGATTTGAGTTTTATACTATTGGCCTCTTATTTTAAGATAAATCCCGATTTAAAATTAGGGTTGGGGGTCATGTCCGAAAGATCGAGTCGGGCATCGAATTTAGGCTCGAAAAAGACTCGGTCGGGCCGGTCTGAAAAAATGACCCCAACCCAATTTAAAAATGTTTTTTAAGAATTGGTAGCCCACTGATAGAGGAGAGAGGGAGAGAGCTTTCTAAGCGATGTCCCCCAATTTAAATTACCTCTCATTTTAAAATAAAATTTCCCAATTCCAAAGGTAAGTGAGGTTTTCGGTTGTATTCCCTCTTTAAAAAAATTTTTTTCTATCATTTAAGAAAAAAAATTCCTCAAAATTTTACAGGAAGGGCATGACCAATTTGCACACACGCCATCAAAACCATTTGTAGTTATCCACCCAAATAGTTCTTTAGGTCAAAGACCAGAAGCTCTTCGAATAGAAATTGATTTGGATGGACGTTCTTCTCAACACCAATTTATTTTTTATGGACTTTTATTGGAGACAACAAAGCCTTATTTATGCAATACATGTAGAATACCAGCAACTTTTTTGTTAATAATTGCTAGAAATGTAAAGAGGTTTTTAATAATATGGGATAATTCGTCTATTTTAAGAAAAAATTTTGTCTATAAAAAATCCAGTTGGGTTTGAACTCAAAAAAATACAAGGAAACTGATAAGCCTATAAAACAAAAATTAAAAAATATTTGGTAGCAAGAACAGCACAAATTTCGTGCTTTCCATCCTTGATTTTTCCCCCTCAATTCCCCCTATCCTGCTCCTTGATTAACGATTAAATTATTTTTTTGACTACCATAGCTGTGTGGGAGGGGTGGTTTAATAGCTTTGGCTTATTTTCTAAGACCAACATTTTCTGGTTTAAAAAATAATTTTTATTTTTAAAAAGATAACTCTAGTCAAACCAAACATTCTTTGTTGTGATGGTTTTATTGAATTTAATTTTGTTGAAGAGGAAGATTTATTACAAGTATTAAATAAAGCTATAGAATTGAGGCATTTATTACTTAAATCTGTTGAATTAAAATTAAATAATGATGAATATGCTGATTTTAAAGATGTTTGTAAAAATATTGTTAAATTTTCGAGAATGCAAAATTCGTTTAGGTTTGTGAAAAATTTTTAAACTATATTTCTAAAAAATCAACGTTTGTTGACTCTAGAGACTTTAAATTTTTACAATTAAAAGAAAATTTAAGATCTAATTTCCAGCCTTATCTAAAATTTCTATGGTCCAATTTCCCTTGTAAAGCTTGATTCATTATAGCAGATTTTAGACCATAATATTTGTATAGACATTTTGTCCATAATTTAGGCAAAAAATTTAGAGAAATATTACTGATAATTTATATCTGATTTTGAATTTTCCCCTATACTCCAATTTCCGTATTTTTTTTTTGAATTATTCGAAGGTCGAAAAAAAATTTTTTTACTAAAACTTTTATGTAAAACTTTTCTAATAAATTTCTAAAGGGAGGGGGGGGGAGGGGGGGGGATAAATAGTGATTAATGAGGAATTTTCTATACCTAAAATATTTTTTAATAAAAAAAATTTTTTCCTTTATTTACAGTTTAAGAAGAAGAATAGACCCTCCAAAACATTTGCGTTATGGAATTTTTACTGCTAATGGTGAAGAATATATTAAAAATAAATTTTTGGAAGGAAATGAGCCATTATTTAATGAGTTTAAATTTGGTTCTGTTGAGGTAATTTTAAAGAAGAAAAAAAATTTGAAAAAAAATTAAATTTTTAAGGAGGAAATAGCATTAGAAAATGAATTAAATTTAATTGATGAAAAGAAAATTAAAGGGAAAGAATATTTTTGTGAAAAATGTCAAAAGAAATTTTGGTTTGAAGATAATGTGCAAATATTAAAACATAAAAAAGAACACTAAAATTAATATTTTTTAATTTTTTAATAATTAAAAAAATTTTTTAATTAAAATAATTTTTATCTTTTTAATAATTTTTTATCAAAGTTTTTTTAAAAACTAAAATTATTTTTTTATTTTTTTCTTTCCCGTTTTATTTTTTTATTTTTTTCGTTGGACTCTAATGACCAAATTTTTAAGTCTGCTAAATTGTACATTAGAGTCTGGGCTTCCGGTGTAATTTCTTTTGGAAATTTGACTTTTTTATTAAATTTTGTTTAAAATTTTAGAGGTCGGCGAAGGACAGAATCCTGCACAGGATTTTTCAGGATCCTGTCCGAAATACTGCCTTTTTTCAGTTTTCAGGATTCCAGGATTTTCAGGATTAATCCTGAGGGATCCTGTCCTGGTCGAAATTTTAAAACCAAAATTTTGAAACCAAGATACGGGATCCTGCAAATGTAATTTTACCGACCTCTAGTAAAATTAATTTTTTTTTTCACTTTATTTTTTAGAAAAGAAAAAAAGATGGTTATTTATCGCAACATTGTTCGTCGTTTTTCGTTATTATCCCGTTTGGTATTTTTTAAAAGTTTTTTAACTAATTAAAAGGACATTTTATTTTTAAGCATGTCTCAACACCTTGTTTTAGTGCATTGTCTTCAAATGCGTTGCCTGCTGTTCTTCCTTTTGGAAGAAATTCTGTGATGAAAATAAATTTTAGAAATTATCGATTTACTTCAATTTTGGGTTTTTTTAAAAATTTTTTTTATATTTTTCAAATTTTTAGGGGGAGAAGTTGTTGAAGTTTCTGGCCCAGCATTTGCTGAATCGATATCGGAGGGGGACATTCGTTGGCAAAAAAGTTTGGATTTTTTCAAGTTTTTTGAAAGATATTTTTGATTTTAAGAAATTGGAGATTTTGTTAAGGCAGATGAGCTTGTGGCGGAGATAGAGACAGATAAGGTTTGTTATGCTTATTTATATTTTAGAGGGTTTTTGAACAGTTATTTACCTAGGTTTTGTTAGCTTATTATTTTTCTAGGTCTCCGACTTTTAGTGATTCCCAGTAGACCTGTTTTTTTCTACCAAATTATCTTTTCTTAGAATTTAAGTCAATGGGTTTTCTTGGCCTCTCCCGACTTGGGGGACCATGGCTGGACGCATTTGACAAAAAAATTTTCCGTAGTCCGAAAGACAAAAAATCATGCAATATTACGCAATCCCGTGGGGACCCAACTTCACTTAAAAGTTTAATGACCCTAGAGGAAAACCTTTCTCTGAATTTTTTCCAAATTATTTTTCTCTCAAATTTATAATTATTTAAAGACATCTGTCGAAGTTCCCGCTCCTTTTGCTGGAAAAATTGTTGAATTTTTGGTTGAAGATGGTGCAAAAGTGATCGCTAAACAAAAAATTTATAAAATGGAAAAGGGTGCTGAAGGTGGGGCAGCTGCTGAATCTCCAAAAGAAAAGCCAGAAGTAAAGAAAGAGCCGGAAGAAAAACAGGCAGAGCAAAGTATATTTTAAAATTCGCCGTTATAATGCAAACATTAAAATGTCAACACCTCAATAACCGCTGAAATCAGGCTCGTAACCAGATTTTTTCGAGAGGGGGGGGCAAGGGGGAAAATTTGATTTTCAGCGCCGTCTGCTTTTTTAAAAATTTTGAAGAATAATTTTTTAATTTAAAACAATTTTTCTTTTTTTCAGAACCTTCTGATGCTCCAAAAAAGCCTCCACCTGTTCCAGAATTGCCTAAAGAGCCAATGGAGTCTAAGCACGTTTCTGAAATTAAACCTAAAGTTGTGCCGCCAATTTCACAGCAACAAGCATTTCAGCCAAGTTTTTTTTAATTTTTTTAATTAAAAATTTTTTCTAGAAGGGGATTCAACAGGAATAATTGGAGGAAATCGTTCAGAAACTCGTGTAAAAATGAATAGAATGAGACAACGTATAGCTGAGCGATTAAAAGAAGCACAAAATACTAATGCAATGTTGACTACTTTTAATGAAATTGATCTTTTGTTTGTTTTGTATTTTTTTAAATTTATGTTAGGTGCCTGTGAATTTACCAACTTAAATTTGACTAGCTTGTTCACTATTATCAACAAAAATTTTTATTAAACCACTGCCCATTCTGAAATTTACTATTTTTTAATTTAAGTGATTAGTCAGATAAAGACGTGTTGAACCAGGGACGTAGTGACAGAAGACCCACAGACAAAAGATTCACAAGGAAAAATTTTACATATAGTTTAGAAGAACAAGATTGTACAAAGTCACGGCAAGAAACAAACAACGTTAACCTACGGGAGTCGGCTGTGGGTCTTCTGTCTGTGGGTCTTCTGCGTCGACACGGGACTAGCAAATAAGGTTGGCGGTCCCCGAATATCCGATGATCCCTTAAGAACCACCACTTTATTCCGTGGTTTTTGTAGGTTCGAAATTAGTTGGTTAACATTTCCTTTTCTAATTCGTCCGCAAATAGTCGTCCGCAATTTTTAATTAAAATAACTAAAATTTTTTATTATTTTAGCAATGTTATGCAAATGCGCAAAAAATATCAAGAATCTTTTACGAAAAAACATGGTGTTAAACTTGGTTTAATGTCTCCATTTGTTCGTGCATCAGCTATTGCTTTGCAAGAACAACCTGTTGTTAATGCTGGTTTTTTTAGTTAATTTTGATTTAAAAATTTATTTTTAATTTTAAAGTAATTGATGGAGAGGAAATACTTTATAGAAATTATGCTGATATTTCTATTGCTGTTGCGACACCTAAAGGTTTAGTTGTGCCTGTTTTGAGAAATGTGGAATCTTTGAGTTATTCTGATATTGAAAAAAGTTTGGGAGAATTGGGAGTCAAGGTTTTCGTTTATCTTTAAAATTTTTTTTAGTGTTTGTTGTATAATATTGTATGATTGTCGGTTCGGGTCAGTCTCGGGGATTTTTTTTTTGGTTCGGGTTTTCGCTTCCAATATCGAAATCATTTGACTCTTTGGTTCGGATATCAGTAATTTTCTGCTCATCAGTTCTTTAGGTTTATTCCTGGTATCTTTTTACCGACACATCCTTTTTATTAACATTTGTCTGTAGTTATGTATGATTGTCGATGGCCTTTTTTAATCTAAAAATTTTTTGAAATTAATTTTTAAGGCTCGCGAAAATAAATTAGCAATAGAGGATATGGAAGGAGGTACTTTTACAATTAGTAATGGAGGTGTTTTTGGTTCAATGTTTGGCACGCCTATAATAAATCCACCTCAATCTGCTATTCTTGGAATGCATGGAATTTTTGATCGTCCAGTAGCTATTGATGGAAAGGTTTGGTTTTGAAAAATAATTTTTCTGACTTTACAAAAAGGCCATTCTAACAATAAAGGTGATTCCATAGTCAGAAAATTGGCAGTAGGGTATAGACTATGCTCTATCGAATGATACCCAGAAAAAGATAGGAAATTAGTACTTGCAGCTCGGGAGATTCCTTATAGGCCGATTTAAATACTAATTATTCTATATATGGCTAATCTTCGCTTTTTTGTTTAAAATTTTTGAAAAATTGTAAGAAATGGGGCTAGCCTTGAATTCAAAAATGTTTTTTATGCACCCAAAAATTTTAATAAAAAAATTTCCAATCCACAGGTTGAAATTCGTCCAATGATGTATGTTGCCCTCACTTATGATCATAGATTAATAGATGGAAGAGAGGCTGTTACCTTTTTGAGAAAAATTAAGCAATATGTTGAAGATCCGTTGACTATATTGCTAAATTTATAAGTGAAAAGAATAGAAGTAAATATTTTTTAGGTTTTCTTTTTTAATATTTCTCGTTTAATTTTTTTTGAGAAAGGAATAAAATATGAAAAAAATTTTTTTTTAATTTTTTCGATTTTTTTGTTGTTTTTAAAAACAATTTTTAAATATTTGAATAATTTTTTTGATGATTTCTTTTACATAAATTCTGTGTTAAAAAATTTTTTTTTAGATTTTTTTATTATTATTAAAAATTGAAAGACGTTGAACAACAACATAAATTATTAAAAAATAAAACAACAACTACATTTATAAATTTATTTTTAAATTTGCTACTTGACTCTGTGTTTTTAGTATTTTTGCTGACTACCTACTAGTGGTTTTTTGGTTGACAAACAAACTTAGAAAAAAATACCAAAAATTTGTGTGTGATTTTTATTTTTTTGGTGGATTTCAAAATATATTAAAAAGGTTAGTGAAGTTTAAAGATTAAAAAATGGAAAATTTTTTTATTTTCAAAAATATTTTTTAATGAAGCTATCTTCATTAGAAAAATATTTTTTGCTTTATTTGCACAAGCATCTCTCATCCTCTTTTCTTTTTTTTTTAATTTTTAGTTAAATCGATTTCCTTAAAATTATACACACTTATACTAGTTTATTTGGACACTTAAAAATAGGAAAACAATTGCTAAAAAAATTATTTAAAAGCTAGTTTGTAAGAGGGGGAATATATCATCTTTTTGTCCTTTTTACCCATAAGGGATCAAATATTCTTTTTTAAAGTTCAATTTCTTCTCTCACGTGGTTAGGAAAAAAATATATTTTTTTAGAAAAAATTATTTTTTTTCCCTAAATATTTTCTCATGATTCACTTTCCCATGTGTCTTTTTCTTCTTTTTTTTTCTCAAGAGAGACACAAATTCTCTCATAAATTTTTTGGATTTATTGCAACATCTCAAAAATCTTTTTCGATTTTTTAAAAATTATTTTAAAAAAATTGTCTTAATTTTTAAAATAAATTTATTTTACCTGGAAGACGTCCTTAAATTTAAAAAAAAATTTATTTTAGCAGGGAAACCGTTAAAGGAAAAATTTTGGCTGTATATGAAAGGAATGCGGCACTCAAATTTTTTCCTTATTCTTAGAAATGGTTAATTTTCTTATATTTTTTTCTCTGTTTTTGATTTGTGCCTTAAGAATATAAATGCAAAAGGATTATTTTTCTTTTAATTTTTTAATTTCGTTCGTTTGACTGACCGATGTGTGTCCGTGTTTTGACTGACCGATGTGTGTCCGTGTTTTGACTGACCGATGTGTGTCCGATGTGTCCGTCCTTTAACTGAGGATTGACAAACCACGGACGAACTCGGACAGACAAAACACAACTGACACAGCCAAACAAAACACGCATCCTTTTGCATTTATATTCTTAAGGCACAAATCAAAAACAGAGAAAAAAATATAAGAAAATTAACCATTTCTAAGAATAAGGAAAAAAATTGAGTGCCGCATTCCTTTCATATACAGCCAAAATTTTTTTCTGGACAATTTTTTTATTTTTCTAAGGAAGCCTTATCAGTTAAATAAAATAAAATAATTTTTTATAGACTAATTTAGAAATATTTATTTTTTTAGCTATTTAATTAAGAAATACACACACACAAATATTTCTTAAACACACACACCTTTTTAATAATTTTTTTCCTTGTTCGTCTCCTTTTTTTCTTTGCGTTCCCAAGCGACGATTTTTCTCCAACGAGACAGCTAGCTCTTCTTCCTTTTATGCTTAATAATGCTTTTATAAAGTCTGCCCAGAATATCAACATATAAACCTTTCAATCAGATTAAAATCTGAACAAAAATTAATTTGATAGAGAGTACACCTTTAGAGTAGGGGAAAAGTGAGAAATAAAAAAGTTGTAGAAAATCAGAATTTAATCGAAACAAATAAATAATAAAACCAGAATTTAATCAAAACAAGCAGAAAATCAGAATTAAATCGGAACAAATAAAAATCAGAATTAAATTGAAACAAACATTAAAAATAAAATCAGAATTTAATTTAAACAAATGATAATAAAACCAGAATTAAATCAAAACAAACATATCAAAAAGAAAATCAGAATTTAATAAAAACAAACACGTTAAAAAGAAAATCAGAATTTAATCGAAACACATAAATAATAAAACCAGAATTAAATCACAACAAACACGTTATAAAGAAAATCAGAATTAGTTTACAACAAAAACAAATAAAAACAATCATGAGAAATCAGAATTTAATTAAAACAAAATCTTAACATAATTTTTAAATCAGAATAAAACATCATAAAAACATCAGTTTTAAGATGTTTTTATTAACATTGCTGATATTTTGGGTTTTACTCTAAATGCACATTTGATTCATTTTCGTCTTTTGCATGCAATAAATAAATTATTCTTTTTTTTTTCCTCAATCCTTTAACATGTTTTTCAATTTTTTTTTCTAGTAATTCCCCTCTTTTTTTTTATTTTAGGGAGGAGAGTGCAATAAAAAAAAGAACACATAAAACACCCCATTTCAATCATCAAACCATTCATTCACAAATATAATGGACAGAAAGGCGGGTCCATATTCAGATTTTGCTTCCGTTGATGACGGTTGGAAAAATGAAATTTTAAAAAATAAATAAAAATTTAATATTTTTTTATTTAAATTAGATCCTTTAACCGACCCTATAATGGATGAAGAAGCAAAAAAGGTTGAAATTGAATTGGCTAGACATATGCAAAAACATAATATTAAATCTGAAAATGAGGATGGTGATGAGGGGGAAAGTGCAAGATTGAGAAATAAAAGTGGGTGATTTTTATTTAATTATAGTGCAAAAATAAATTCTAAAAGTCAGTTGATTATTTAAATGACCAAAGCCCAAGTGATCAGTAAACATGAGGGGCTTAGTTTTGATGTTTGGTGTTGTTAGGACAAAATCAGAATAATTAAACGAACAAAATCAGAATAATTTAAAAAACAAACCCAGAATTAATTCTGAACAAAACCAGAATTAATTTTGAACAAGACCAGAATTAATTTAAAACAAATCAGAATTAATTTTGAACAAGACCAGAATTAATTTAAAACAAATCAGAATTAATTTTGAACAAGACCAGAATTAATTTAAAACAAATCAGAATTAATTTTGAACAAGACCAGAATTAATTTAAAACAAATCAGAATTAATTTTGAACAAGACCAGAATTAATTTAAAACAAATCAGAATTAATTCTAAACACGAAATTTAAATAATACTTAAGCCTACATACATATTATACACAAAACTTCGCCTTTTACTCTTTAAAGATATTTCCTAAAATTCAAAAATTTAATTAAAATTTTAGGAGAATCTACCGATTCGGGAGACTACCAGAATCTCTCCTTTGGACCTTCCGGGCATGTGATAAGTTCTCCGTACGAACTTTCTCATTACCCAATCGAAATTTTGGAATGTAAAAATGCTCTACAAAAGCAAATTTCAAGCAGGTGGGTAATTAATTATTTTTAATTTATTCCATTAACACTTGGAGGGGCTTTTTCTAAAAATTAAATTTTATGGGTTTTTAATGGTATACATATTTTTTTATTTTTGTGGACTTTTTAGAATCGAAAAAATTTTCTTAGCACTTTACCACATTAAAAATTTTTTTAGCACTTTAAAAAATTCATTTAAAGTGATTTAATCTTTTTCTTTCACAACTAACAAAAATATAAAAAAAATTTTCCATTCACCTTTTTTAACAAAAAACAAAAATTATTTCTCAAGACTGTCAGAAGCTTCTTCGGTTCCTTCAAATAAAACAACAATTTCTACAAGCCGTTCATTAATTCAAGGAATAAATAAAGACAGAGCATCTTCTTCACTTGGTCATCATCAACAACAACAACAACCTTTAATCTTTGAAAATAGCAACATTTCTGGGAATGCTACATTTTCTGCAGCAGGAGGAGGAGGATTACAAAATAGACGCTTATCTTTACAACAGCCATATAATAAGTGAGTTTTGATTTTTTCCCTTTACTTTTTGGATTTTTTTTTCTTTTCCTAAATTTATTAAAAATATTTTGGTATTTTTTAAAAGAAAAAATGACTAATTTTCACAATTGTGGGTTGGGGGTGTGGAGAGGTGAACGGGGTATTTTTCAGGAAAATTTTATTTTTTTTTTGTTAGGAAAGGTTTTTTTGTTTTTAAAGAGCACGTTTTTCATATAAAACTAACTTTTAAACAAACTTTTTTTTTACACAACAAACCTCTATCTATTAAAATCTATCTAACAAACTATTCTCTCTACAAACAGAAAACGCCCCTTATTTTCTGTAGTTAAATTACAATAAAAATTTATTTTTTATTTTTAATATAAAAGATTTTTTCCACACCTAACTAAATACACTATTAATTGTTTTAATTCAACATATTTTTCCACATTTTTTTTCTTTTTTGAAATTTTATTTTTCTTTTTTTTTAAATTATAAGGAGGGTAGGGGGTTGGGGAGAGTGTGTCTGCTATCTGCATAATTAAAAAAAATTTTTTACTTAAGAACCTATACATTCTTTAAGTTATTGATATCATCTAAATAAAGAATTAAATTAGCTGCAAAATGCAACAGAAAATTTTTTAAAAATTCTGCACAGCTTGAGAAATATTTTCAAAAAATCATATAAAAATGCCCAAAAATTTAATTTTTTGGCTATAACTTTGTTGTAAAATAAATTAAAATTTTGGTTTTTGTTTCAATTTGTAGAAAATTTAATTCTCTATCGAATGGTATCAAAATCTTATTAGACGGTTCATTGCTTGTTGAGTTATGGATTAATAAAAGATCGGGTTCGCTTTGAGATTTAGGTATTTTAAAGGTGAAGAATCCTTGGTGTAGTGGGTCAGTGACTTTGATTTCTGAAGAAAAACGGCTTAGGTTCGAATCCTAGTCAGAATAGAAATTTTATTTCTTGATTTTTCTTATGTTTTTTTATAATTTTAAGAATTCTAAATTTGTAAAGTCTTCAAAAATTTTATTTTTTTTAATTTTTTAGAGGAAGACTTGAATCAATTCGAGAGCAACAAGCAGTTGGAACTTCAGGCGCTGTTAGCCCCGAAGAGAGAATAATGCTTAGCCAATGCAGTAATAGTATAGGGTTATCTCCAACATCGCCAAGCGGTGGGGGAAGGCTTTCAGCTATTTCTCCTTCTGCATTTGCTTTTGCTATGGGGAGTGATAAGGTAATATTTTAAGTAGAGAGATCGGACAGTGACTTCAAACGAATCGAAAATTTTTTGGAGATCGGGAATCTTCGGGGCATCGATCTCGACCCGACCAGTCCGGTTTCTAATTAACATGATTTTTTTTTAATTAAAAAAATTTTTTCTTCTTCTTTTGTATAGCTTGATGACATTGACCGAGAATTATGTTTACCACAACATGTTGAAATGCATTCATTTCGTGATGCTATAGATGTTAATTATCAACGAATGGTACCTTGAAAAATTTTTTTGAGAAAAAATTTCTTTAAGAAAAATTTTTTTCTTTTTTTAGGGTTTAACTGGTGAAGAACTTTCTGGGGTAATTAAAAAATTAATTTTTCCTTTTGATTGAAAAAATTTTTTTTTCAGGTTCCTTTGGAAGATTTGCGTAGTGCAGCTCGTCAATTAGTTGAAGCTTTACGTTTGCGTAGTGAATATATGGAATTAGTCGGTGGAGTATTCCCTAGCACTACAAGAAATTTTTTGATTGGAAAATATCCTTCTAATCTTCCCAAATGTAGACGAAAAAATACTGAAACTTGTGAGTTTTTTTTGAGGAATTTAAAAAAGTTTTTGCTTCTTTTTCAATTTAATGAAAGGAAAATACTAATTAATTCTCTTCTTTAATTGGCAGATCATCTCTGTAGGTCGTTTAATCTGAAACATTTTTAAAAAACACACAATTCTCTTTCATTTAGTTTATTGTCTGTGCTTTATTTATGTTTAATATTTAATTATCTTCGACCTCGTTTTTAAAAATACTTTAAAGTTTTATAATGAGCAACTTATAACAAAAAGTATCACAAATTGGGCTTATCATTTAGGCTGTTTTCCCACTAGGCTTTTAGTATTGTCCAAGTGACCATGATTGTTTGCTTAGGTAACCAAAAAGTTACTGGTAAACCACATTCTATTACTATAGGCCTCGTAGGCAATCAAAAAAAATTTTTTTTAATTCGAATCATAAGTATTTACTAATTTTGTGGGTATCTAGGAATGAGGTTCGATTGTTACTTGATTTTATTTTTTCCTTTTTAATCTAAACCTTTTTTAATTATTTATTAAATGTCTCGAAATTACAAGAATACACACACACCTTTCAATTACAATCACTCACTCTATTCACCTCTTCACACATTTTTCATCTTTATTTTTTAGCTGCCAGTATGTCATATAACCCTCCAGAACCTCCAAAAGATCATTGGGGATTAGACCAACCATTACCAATTTATGAGCAATTGTTTGACTTGGAAAGGCATCGAGGCACGGTATTTAAATTTTTGGAAATTTTTCTTTGATTAAAATTTAATTTTAAGGTAGCCGTTATAGATAAATCAATAAAAGAAATTTTTGAGCCTTTAAAAAAGTTTTATATTACTCGTGAGAAATATTTGAAGTAAGGAGTTTTTGTATTTATTGAAGGCATTAACCGTCAGGCTGGACGCAACCCGAAAGAAATTTTTTGGTTAAAAATTCGGAAAAAAATTTTTTCTGCAGTCGCCATTTAATTTTAAAAATCCGTAGTCCGTAAGTAAAGGAAACCAACACAATTTAGTTCTCATTTTTGAAAAATGCGTCCACCCCTGATTTGAAGTGCCTTGTCTCAATTTTGTGCCCCTTTTCATAAAAGGGGGTGTCACGGGTACCCGAAACTCCTGTCTTTTTTTCGTCCCGAAATTGACCCGACTTTTCTCTCTCTCTGACACCCTTGTTCAACAGTTTCTTAAGCAGTTCTTCGGAACTAAAAAGGCACTAGTCATTGGGGAGGTTTATTTTATCGAACATTTACGGATTTCTTTTTTTATGCTCTTAGATTTTTATTATTTAAAAAAAAATTTTTTAAGAGACTTTAATTGGTTAAACCGTATATGTAATGAAGGCCCTCTCAAAACTTTTTGTTATCGTCGCCTAACATTTTTACAAACACATTTTCAACTTCACGTACTTTTAAATGAGCAATTAGAAAGTGCAGAACAGAGAAGTGTTCCACATAGAGATTTTTATAATATTCGAAAAGTTGATACACACATACACGGTTTGCTTTTTTTAATAGAAAGAATTTTTTTAATTTTTTTAAGCGGCAAGCTCAATGAACCACAAGTTAGTTTTGATAAGTTTTATGATTTAAAAAAGTCCGCACATATTTTCCGTAAACCGCAATAATCCGCAAATAGATAATATTTTTTAAAATTGTAATGTTCTCTTTGGACTACCAGTAATGTGAAAGGAACGTACTTGATAAAAATATTTATAAAAGAAATTAGGGTTGGTCCGAAAGATCGAACTGGGCATCGAATTTTGGTGGCCCTAAAAAGACTCGGTTGGACCGGCTTGATAAAAATAAGACCCGAAAATCCCAAACTTGAAAGAAATGTTTTCTTCACATTATTAGTAGTTTGGAGAGAATATATGTATCCATAATATTTTTATAAAAAAGGGAAAATTATTGTGGGGACTTGGAATGCAGATAAAAAACTTGCGGATTTTTTTTTATAATCATAAAAAGTAACAAGGAAAAAAAATTTTTTTCTAGACATTTGCTTCGATTTATTAAAAAAAGAATGAGAACTGATGCTGATGAAGTTGTTCAGTTAAAAGTCAGATTTTTTAAATTCTTAAAAAATTTAAATTAATAGAATGGAAGGCCAATTACAATGAGGGAAGTATTCGAGAAAATGGGTGTTAGTCCATATGATCTTTCTGTTGATATGTTGGATGTGCATGCTGATAGAAATACGTAAGGAAGGGTATTTTTTGATTAGTTTTTTGTTTGTTTTTCTGGGAAAAACTTTTTATAATCAAAAAACTTTTTTGATTTATGATCTATTAAAGTCATTTCCAGTAGGATAATTTTCCGAAGGCTCATTTTTCAAAAAGTCCATTCTTTAAACTTGAAAATTTTACAAATCCCTCGTTTGTTCTAATTTCAATTTTTAGGGGTCATTTTAAATTTAAAATCTCTTTAATTATATTTTACCAATTTTTTTTTCAGTTTTCATCGTTTTGATAAATTCAATGCAAAATACAATCCAGGTTTAATTAAATTAATTTTTTTTATAATTTTTTTTAGTTGGTCAAAACGATTTGAGAGAAATATTTATAAAAACGGACAATTACGTAAATGGAAGATATTTTGCTCAAGTACTTAAAGAAGTTTTTATTGATGTTGAGGTTTGTTTTTGGAGGAGGAGGGGGATTCTTTTGACTTAAAAAATTTTAAAAATTCAACAAATTTCCCTTCAAATTTTTTAAAAAATTTTCAAAAAATATTTTTTTTATTTTAAGGAAAATAAATACCAAAATATGGAGCCTCGTTTATCAATTTATGGACGCGATAAAGATGAATGGGACAAACTTGCTAATTGGGCAATTACGCATGATGTTTGTTTTTTTGGAAATTTTTATTAAGAAATTTTCTGAAAATTTTTTTTTCAGAATTTTTAAAAATTTTCAAAAAATTTTTTGAAAATTTTTTGAAAATTTTTAAATATTTTTTTGAAAAATTTCGAAATTTTTTTTTGAATTTTTTTTTAATTTTCTAAAAATTTGAAAAAATTTTCAAAAAAAATTTTTTTCCTCCAAAAAAAAATCGTTTTAGGTTTGGTCACAAAACGTTCGTTGGATGATACAAATTCCTCGTTTATACGACGTTTATCGTTCAAAAAATTTACTTTTAAATTTTGATGAATTTCTTTCAAATATATTTTCTCCACTTTTTGAAGTTACAAATGACCCAAAAACACATCCAGAATTACACAGATTTTTACAGGTTTTTTTTTGAAGGAATTTTTTTAAAAGAAGAAAATTTTTGTTTAAAGCATGTTTCTGGATTGGACTCTGTCGACGATGAATCTAAACATGAACACGTTCCTTTTACTAAAGATTGTCCTGAACCTGTGGATTATACGAGTGACGAGGTTTTTTTTTGAAAAATTTTTTGACTATTATTTTATTTTTCTTCATAGAGGAAGCTTTGTAGTAGAGATCGGCACAGGACAGGATCCCGCACAGGATTTTTCAGGATCCTGTCCGAAATCCTGCCTTTTTTTCAGTTTTCAGGATTGTCAGGATTCCAGAATTTTCAGGATTAATCCTGCAGGATCCTGCCCTGTTCGAAATTTTAAAAACCAATCCTGTTACAGGATCCTGCAAATGCGATTTTGCCGATCTCTACTTTGTAGGTTTTTTTGAGCCTCCCCCGTTAGAAAAGAATATTTGACTTTAATGATATACTACCAAAGTCAATTTGCTTTATAGACGGATTTAACCAAATTCTTTAATTAACTGAAACAGAGACGAACATTTTCGTTTTTGTTTGAAAACAACAATGTTAAGGGGACAATTTTTAAGTTTTTTTTTTCAATTTTTGTTCTTTAATGGTTTTTTTTTATTCCCCGAATTAAACAGCTTCTTATAACACTCCTTGGTCTAATTTTAACATAAATTTTTTAGAAAAATTAATCTTTTTTTTTCAGAACCCATCATATTCTTACTACCTTTTCTACATGTATATGGTTGGGATTTTGTTTTTTATTAATTTTATTTTTTTGAAAAAAATTTTTTTTTCAAAAAAGTATTGCACAAGTGTCTTTGTAAAATTTTTTTGGAAATTTTTTAGCTTTTGGAAATTTTTTAGAAAATTTTTTCAAAAAATTTTCTAAAAATTTTTCTCCAAGAAAAAATATTTTTTTTCAGAATTTGGCATCCCTAAACGCTTTTCGACAATTGAGAGGATTAAATACATTCGCATTACGACCTCATTGTGGTGAAGCTGGGCATGTTAATCATTTAAGTGTAACGTTAGTTTTTGTTTTTTATTATTTTTTTGAATTTATTTTTAAAGTTATTTAACTTCTGAAAGTATTGCACATGGTCTTTTACTTCGAAAAGTTCCAGTTTTACAATATTTGTTTTATTTGGCACAGATTGGCATGGTAAACGTTTTTTTTTGAAAAAAAGATTTTTTTGGGGATTTTTTGGAAATTTTTTAATTTTTTGAAAAATTTTTTTAAATATTTTTTTGTAATTATTTTTGAAATTTTTTTAAAATTTTTTTCAAAAATTTTTTGGAAAATTAAAAAAAATTTTTTTTTGAAATTTTTTTAAAATTTTTTTCGAAAATTTTTTGGAAAATTAAAAAAAATTTTTTTTTGAAATTTTTTTAAAATTTTTTTCAAAAATTTTTCATTTTTTTAAGGCAATGTCCCCCTTATCAAACAATCACCTTTTCTTAACTTATCATCGTAATCCAATGCCCGATTTTCTTATGAAAGGTTTAAATGTTTCTTTATCAACTGATGACCCTTTACAATTTCATATTACAAAGGTTTTTTTTTTAATTTTATTTTTTTAATAAAAAAATAAATTTTTAGGAAGCTTTAATGGAAGAATATTCTATTGCTGCACAAGTTTGGAAATTAAGTTCTTCGGATATGTGTGAACTTGCAAGGAATAGGTTTTTTTATTTTTTTAAATTAAATTTAATTTCTAATTTTTTCTGATTTATTTTTTATTTTTAAAAATATTTTTTTTTGAAATTTATATTTATTCTTTCGAAAATTTTTTTCAGTGTTCTTCAATCAGGATTTGAGGTAATTAATTAATTTTTAATATTTGTGAATGACAGCTTTTTGCGCCCTCTTAATACTCGAGAGCGCAAAAAGCTCGTTACTCATAATTCCACTTTCTAAAAAATTTATTAAAAATGAATGGGGAAAATTATTTTTAAGTACGAGAAATTAAAAACTGAGGCCCTCTTATTTTCTGCTCCCCAACCCTTTTTTGATTTTTTAATTTAAAAGATGACAATTAAAAATTAAATATTTTTTAAATTTATTTAATTTAATTTTTTTAGGATCGTATAAAACTTTATTGGTTAGGTCCAAATTATCGAGAAGAAGGTGTTTTGGGCAATGATGTTGCTAGGTAAGAGAAAAAAAATTTTTTAAATTAAATTAAAAAAATTTTTTTGTTAGAAATTCAACTTTTTTAAAGTGGAACAGACTAGAGATCGAGATTTTTGAAAAGCCTGGACCTGTTCCTGGACTCTGGAATTTGATTCTTGATTTGGACTGGACCCTAGGCATGTAGTCCAGGAAAAACCCAGGAAGAGTAAAAAATGCCAGGACCTGGCTCTGGGCACAGGAAAAACCCAGGCCTTCGTCCAGGTCCAGCTCGATCTCTAGAACAAACACAATTAAAATTTAAATCAAAATTAATTTTAAAATAAATAAAAAAATTCTTTTTTTAATAAATTTAATAATTTTTTAAACTAACAATAATTTTTAATTATTTTTTAAAGAACTAATGTACCTGATATTCGGGTCTCTTTTCGTCATGAATCACTTGTCAATGAATTATGCAATTTATTTAAAGCACTCTCATTTTAAAGAAAGGAAAAAAAATTTTTTGAAATCTAAATTGAAGCCTCTCTTTTTTTTAATGCGGGAAAGTATTTTTAAATAATTTTTTTATTCATACTTTTTTAAAATTTTAAATTGGCATTTTTTTAATTTTTACAAATTTTGTTGTTTATTTAGAAAAAAATGTTAGAAAAAAAATTGAAAAAAAGAATTATTTTTTTTTATTTTTTTTACACAAAAAATATTTTTATTATTAAAATACCTAATTCCTGAAAACAATAGTACATTCTTTTTTTAACGTAGATAAATGACGGTTTTCATTATTTTACTTTTATGGCTAGAAAAAAAAATTATTTTTGTTGGAAGCACTTTTAAGAAAATTTTTTTATAAAAAATTTAATTTTTTTTAAATTTTTGCACATTTTTTGAAAAAAATAAATTTTTTGATTAAAAATAATTTTTTATGGTTTTCTATTTTAATTAATATATGAAATTTTAAATAAATAACACTTTAAAATATTTTTAAAAATTAAAATCCTTTTTAAATTTTACTTCCATATTTTAATTCCTTCGACAATCGAAGCTGACATAAATGTTCCTTTTAAATATATTAAAGTGCTTTATTATGTGTTTATAAAAACCAGAATTAAAAATAAATCAGAAATTTTTGTGTTTATTTTAAGATTTATAAAAATCAGAATTTTGTTTAAAAATCAGAATCTATTCCCAACAACATAAAAATCAGAATAGTAAAAACACAAATCAGAATTTAATTCTAAAAACATTAAATATAAAATAAGAATTTTTATAAAACATTAAAACCAGAATTTAATTTATAAAACACAAAAACCAGAATTTTATTTTGGAAAAACCAGAATCTATTCCCAACAACATAAAAATCAGAATTTATTAAAAACATCAAATATAAATTAGAATATAATTTATAAAACACAAAAACCAGAATTTAATTTTGAAAAACCAGAATTTGTTTTTATATAAAATACAATGTCAGAGCTTAGAAAAATCAGAATGTATTTTATAAAATACATTTTTGTATTTTCCTTTTCTTACCCTTTAATTATTATTTTTTAAATAAAGTTGCAAAATTAAAGTTTTGTATTTTACTTATAATTTTAGCTGTTCTTTACTCTTTTTACAATTAAGCATTTTGTCTAAAAAAGGAAAAAAAGAAACTTTTTTGTTAATTTACTTTGTGTTCCTAATTAAATTTTTTTTCTAAAAATAGGTTGCTAATTTTTCGGGTAATTAGCAATAAAAAATTTTAAATTTATTTAAAAAAAATTTTTTTTTTAATTTTTCTATTATTTTTATTACACAAAAAAAAATATTTTTTTTGTTAATAATTTAAAAATTATTTTTCAAAAAATTATTTTTTTTTATTGTTTATTTTTAAAATAGGTAGTAATAGTTTTCTGACTTTTCACCTTTGGAGTTTAATTTTTAAAAAAATTAATTATTAATGCAAATTAATAATTAATGTTTTTTTACTTTTTTAAAATTAAAATACGCACACATTAAATAATCTTTGAACAATAAAATTAAAATATTAATTTATTTAAATTATTTTTATGTACTTGTATACACAATTATTTTAATTAATGAGCAAGATTTGAGAATTAAAAAAATTTTTTCTTAACAAAAAAAATTTTTTTTTATTTAAAGGACTTTATAGGACTTCTTTCTTGTCAATTAAATAATTATTTAAATTAATTTTTAAAAAATTTCCAAAAAAGTTTTTCCCTTTTTTAATTTAAAAAATATATATTTTTATATAATCCCCCTTCTAATTTTAATTAAAAATAAAAAAAAATAAAAAATAAAAAAATAAATTAATCCTTACCGGAAGGTGTATAAAATATATTAAATTGTAAATTATTTATTATTTAATTTTTTGTTTATTTTATTTTTTTTATTTTAGAAAATATTCATCTATTTAATTGTTTTCCGCCCTCATAACGATTCATATTTAAATTTATTTAAATTAATTGTATTTTAGCAAAAATACAAAATATGTTTATGTTAAAGATGTTTTCCATGTCATTTCCGTTGTGTGTTTTTAAAGAATATAAAAAATCAGAATTCTGGTGTTATTATTTTGAGAATACAAAAACCAGAATTGTATTTAAAGAAAATACAAAAACCAGAATTGTATTTAAAGAAAATACAAAAACCAGAATTTTGTTTAAGAAATACAAAAATCAGAATTTTGTTTAAAAAATACTAATCAGAAATGTTTTTAGAAAATTCTGATATGTTTATATTTCTTATAAAAACACAGAAACCAGAATTAAGTTTTAAAAATACAAAAACCAGAATTTTTGTTTATAAAATACAAAAATCAGAATTTTTGTTTATAAAATACAAAAATTAAAATCAGAATTCTGATATTTTCTTTTTGTGTTTTAAAATCGAAATTCTGATTTCTTAAATAAAAATCAGAATATTCTAAATTATCCTTCTCTATTTAAAACAAAATACAAAAACCAGAATTTTGTTTATAAAATAAAATTAAAAATCAGAATTCTGATCGATTAATACATTTTTCTAATATTAAACTCCTTTAAAAACAAAAATTTAAAAGATTAATATATTCTAAAATAAGCTTTTAAAATAAATAAAAACTTAGAGAGACCATTAAATAATATTCTTTAAATCCTTAAAAAATAAATATTTTTCTCTCCCCTTCAATTAGTCACTCTAGCTTAAAAAATATTTTTTTAAATCCTCCCATTTAATTCTCAAAAACATTTTAATTTTCCCCTTTCTCTCAAAAAACATTCTTTTAAACATTTCTCTTCTTTAACATCTTTAGGAATGTTTGCGCAACATTTAAGAGAAAAAATGGGCGTCACGGAAACGGAGGCTTCTTAAATTATTTTTTTCCGACTTTTTAATATTCTCAATAAAATGTTAGATTTAATATCCTTAAGGATTTGTGTTCCTCAGACACACTTTTATTTAAATTAATTTTACTTTCTCTTGACTAGTTGAAAATCGTTCCTTTTCATTTTAATTATTTAAAGCACTCTGTTCCGTTTTTCTGATTTTTAAATAAATTTTTATGAGATCAGAATTCTGATATTTTTTAGTTGAAAAATCAGAATTCTGATATTTAATTTAAAAAATCAGAATTTAAATCAGAATTACCAAAACAAAATTTTAATCAGAATAAGACAAGGTTCTGTTTAGTTTCAAAAATTCTGATAAAAAATCAGAATTTTCAAAATCAGAAATTTAAAAAATCAGAATTCTGTTTTATTCGAATAAAACATTTCAGAATTAAATAGGTGTTGCTTAACGAAAAACACATAAAGAAAAACACAAACATTTAAAGAAAAACACATAAAAACACATAAACCTGCGCAAAACAAAAAAACATTTTTAGGGTTTCTTTATAAAAGAACATGCATAAATATTTTTAATTTTCTTTAAGAATATGCAAATTTAAAGGTGTCTGGATTTTTTCGTAATTAAAAAGAGAATTTTTTCTTCTTTTTATAAAGCCTTAAAGGGCATTTTTCTTTTTAGAAAATAATAAAAATTAATAAATAATTGTTTTCTTTTTTTAATTTTATTTTTTATACAAGTACACATTTATTTTTACATGTAAATTTATTTTAGAATAAATATTTACACTCCTTCGATTTCTGCAAAAAATATTATAATATTATATTTTAGATGTTTTCTTTAATGTGTTTTTAGTAAAAAGAAAAATACATTAAAACACAAAATAAAACACAAAATAAACATTGTTACAAATAAAACATTAAAACATATCAGAAAAACATTAGCAAAAACAAGAAAATACAAAAAATTGAAAATAAAAACACAACAAAAACAGAATAAACAAATAAAACAAACAGAAACACACTTAAGAACTTAATAAAAACACAGAGTTTTAAAAGCAGAATTTAAGCCAGAATTTCCAAATCAGAATTTTAATCAGAATAATTCTGATAATAAAAATATCAGGATTTTTACAAAACATCATTCTGGTTTATTCTAAATCAGAAAAACATTAGAAATAATTAAAAACACATGTTTTAATGCCTAAAAATTTTTTTGTGTTTCATTTTAATCTTTCTAAAATTAATTTGTATGTATTCATAATAAAAATTTCTCATTTATTTTTAAATATGCCCAAGTTTTTAACATTTCTTACATGTAGCGGAATAATTGCCGGAAAATTTATATAAAAATATCACAGTTGGATAAAATGTACCTTTTTTGTTAAAAGCTTTTTTTGGTTTTTTAAGCATTTAAATTTTGTCTAGAAATTTTTTTGTTATTTTTTTTTTTATAATTTTTGTTGTTTTTAAATTTTTGTAGGCTTTATCATAATTTTTATTTATTAAAAAATCCAGTATAAAATTATAACAAACATATAAAACAAAAATACATCATTTAAAACAAATAAACATTTAAACTAAACAAATACAAGAAAAACAAAACTTAAAAATACAGATAAACATCTAAACAAAAACACAAAACAAAAGAAACAGATGAATAAAATACAAAAACATAAACACAAATGTTTAGAAACAAAGAAAATACAAAAACAACAAAAACAATTTAAACTTAATCAGAATTTAATTTAAACAAAATCAGAATTTAATTTAAACAAAATCAGAATTTAATTTAAACAAAATCAGAATTTAATTTAAACAAAATCAGAATTTAATTTAAACAAAATCAGAATTTAATTTAAACAAAATCAGAATTTAATTTAAACAAAATCAGAATTTAATTTGAACAAGATCAGAATTTAATTTAAACAAAATCAGAATTTAATTTAAACAAAATCAGAATTTAATTTAAACAAAATCAGAATTTAATTTAAACAAAATCAGAATTTAATTTAAACAAAATCAGAATTTAATTTGAACAAAATCAGAATTTCCTTTAAACAAAATCAGAATTTAATTTAAACAAAATCAGAATTTAATTTGAACAAGATCAGAATTTAATTTAAACAAAATCAGAATTTAATTTAAACAAAATCAGAATTTAATTTAAACAAAATCAGAATTTAATTTAAACAAAATCAGAATTTAATTTAAACAAAATCAGAATTTAATTTGAACAAAATCAGAATTTCCTTTAAACTTAATCAGAATTTAATATCAGAATTTAATTATTTGATTTAATTATGAACTAAACATTCTGGTTTTAATAAAATAAAATATTTAATAAGACAAATTAAATTACTGTAAACATCAAAAGCATTTTTACTTTTTCTATTTAGAAATATTCTAAAAATAGAAAAAAAAATATTTTTATTTTCTTAATTAAGTTTATCCTTTATTTAATGTCAATAAAAGTCAAAAAAATAAAAATAAATATTTACTACTTAAACGGAAACCTTTAAAAATAGCTAAGACAAACCTTATAAATAACATTCTTAGAAAATAAAAAATTTTTTAAATTTAGTATAATTTATTTAAAAATATTTCCCTTTAAAATAATTAATTTTGTGACGCATAAAAATTATTTAAATATTTATTTCCTAATTTTGACGTTTATATTTCCTTTTTAGTCCATTATTTCTGTTTGTTTTACTTGGAATGTTTTACTTCCGAGAAACAAACCAGAATAAAATTCAAACTTATCAAGTTTATTTTATTACGAACATTCTGATTTTTGTTAAAAACATTTGTGTTTTTCCTCATAAAAACATTTAATAAATCAGAACAGAAAACGAACATTTGTTTTTCGGAAAACAACAAAACACAGATAAAACACATTCCGGAAAAACACATTTTTCAGAATTAATTTTGGTAAATGAAAAAACTTTGGTAAATGTGTTTTTTTAGTATTTCTGTTTGCTAAAACACCTAAATATAAAAATGCAAAAAGAAATGTTTAATGTGTTTTGGCTTTATTACCAACTTGCTTACGTTCATAAAAATGCTAATAACAGAATTACTAATAATCCTCATATTTAATTCCTTGCAACTTTAATTTTTAAACAAAAATTCTTTTTATTCATTAATAAAAATTTTTATAAAATTTTTAGTAAAAATAAAAAAAATACAAAAATTCTTACTAATCCCCCATTTCTCCAAAAACTAGACAAAAATGGATTTACCCAAAAATAATTTTTTTCTTGTTTTTGTAATTTATTAGGGGAATTAAAAAATATTTAAAAAAATCCTTCCTTCTTTCATACAAATTTATACCACAATTTTGCCTGCGCCGAAACTTAAACTACAAAAACTTTAAGTGGGGGAGGGGAAGTTTTCTTTTAAAGAAAAATTTTTTTCAATTTTTTCTAAATTAAGAAAATTATTTTTTATTCAACTCAAATTTATTTAAATTAATTTTAAAAATTTTAAATTAAAAATCCGCAAGAGTTATCCGCAAAAAATTTGCGGACAAAATTTATATTTTTGCGGATAAAATTTTTTTAATTTTTATTTTTGTTTCAACTTTTTTTTTATTTTAGAAAATAAAAATTCTAAAAAAATGTCTTTTGAACACGAACAATTTAAACGATTTTTAAAAAAAGAAAATAATAACAACAAGCAATGCTTAAATAATTATTCCCCTACAACAGAAAAAAGATTATATACAAAAATTTCAACAAAAAAATCACCTCGAATATATCAACAAAGAACAATTATAGAATATAGAAAAAATGAAGAAGAAGAAAAAGAAGAAATTAATTTTAATAAAAATAATAAAAATTTAGTTGAATATTTATTCCCTTCAAAGGCGAAGAAGCTTGCTGTTATAATTGTTTGTATCAAAATGTTGTTGTTTTGTTGTTGGCTTGTACATGGTAAGTTTTGTT